>OZ010587.1:51208438-51433438 GCA_963932145.1 Acanthosepion lycidas | reverse complement strand
AGAGAACTTTAGTGAGAAAAATGGACAAAAGAATTAACAGAATTCAGGAAGATAAAAAAATGGTGATTGGCATTGAATTTAAATTTTTGATGATTGTAGGTGTCAGGGAAGCAAGAAACTGAAAAGGGAATTCCACAAGCAAAGAAAAGAAACTATTAGCATAGAACATATGGTTGCATCAAGGTTGTTCAATTGCAACATCATGAGACCTAATTGACAATCTAGTATCACTTAATCAAGGCACCAAGGAGGAAAGCTCATCAGAACAAATGCCATAAAAATATTATGTAAAAAAGACAGAGGGAAGCTACATCACATTGCTAATATATTTACTAGTATATGTGTTTATGTATAATTTTTTTTTCCATATTTGACCTCAGTTGAGATAACAGAATCCACCCTTCAATGTCAGTTAACTCTGAACTCCATAATCATTTCAATGGCTATATAATATACACTGGATTGAGGGCTACAAACTGTTTTAATTTCATAGTTGACCTCCTAGAAGGAATGATGTTCATAGCTAGAGAACCCACTTTTCATATGATTCTCAAGGGTATTTGAGTGAAAGTGAATGCCCAGCTTAAACTTATAGAAGCATCATCTTGTAAAATCTCCAACTGAAATGTTAATATTTAAAGGGTTGAAGAAGCATCTACTCCTCATGTATGGTGAACAAATAATATCTTAAGTATTACATTTCCCAAAAATCTACTTTGGCAGGTGAATGGCAACAGATGAGGAAAGAAGAACTATTGATAGTCTCTTCTATTAATCCACCTCCACTAATTAATCAAAGTGTGCTTCGTCATCTCAAGAGAAGGGTAGGTGTGCAAGGCAAGCTAATTGATAATTGGATAGAAAACAAGGCAGTACACATGTCCTAGAATAACAGTGGTGAGAGTATTGGACAGGAGACTGTAGGATCAATATTTCAATTAGGTGATGTGAGAAAAAGTTAAAATAGCTGCTTTAAGATAAGCCAAAAGTGTAGGCACAAAGAAATAACCAAGAAAAAAAAAAACAAGTTTACATTTAGTAGGCAGGGAATTTTTTTTCATTTAGTGTCCTATTCTTTGTTTCACCTTCATTCAAATAAAAAAGAAAGAAAAGGTCTTTCAGGACATGGGAGATCCCAAGTTCCAGTTTTTGTTCCTTTCTATTTCTAAGTGCAGTGTCTTCTCAGGACGTTGATGGTCATGGCTCTCCACAATTTCCTCTCTTTTGTAGGTCTTAATAAATTTAGTCCTTTTGTTATCTCCCCTAAACTATTTCCACCATCTGTTTACTCAAGCTAACTAGGCTGGCTATGTTGTTTTCTTCTATCTCTCTTGCCTTCAATCTGTACTATGAGTATCAAATTTGCCAAGCCTCTTTCCTATGATGTGCCCTTGAAATTTCAGCTGTCTCTTTCTGATATTAAGTGTCCTTTTTGTTTCCATTTTACCATCTATTTTTATGCTTGATCTGTTATTTATTCACACAAACTTGTTAAGTAGGTTATTTCCTGTTCATGCTGCTTATCTGGTTTTCAGTGCACCATATAAGTATTAAATTCTCCAAACTCACATTCCTCATTATGTATAACGAAAATGCCTTTCAGATTGTAAATATCAGTTTCTTTTTTTTTTTTTTGTTTTTGCTATTCTTCTGAAAATGTCTTTATTACCCACATATTTTGTCCATGATATTCTCAGCATCCATTGAGAGAACATCATCTGTCATTTTAAGTCTCTTCATCTGTGAGGAGATTGTCCAATATTAACGGTCATATACAAGGTCAGGTATTATATAACAGTTCAAAAAGATTTTATTTGTTTCTAAGACATTTTCCGATCTTCTAATACTTTGCTTAGTTGATGGAAAACAAGAAAAAATAATGTTTTCCTGAAATCTTTTGTGATAGTAGTTTTCAGATTATGCATTATATTTTTGTCATCATTTTTCAGTTTGTGTAAATATTTTCACAATTTTTCTGAATCAATTAGTCCTTGTTTTTTTACTTATAATCCGATTAATTCAAGCAAGCCTGTCACTAGTTTATCACTATTTCTGACAAATGTTCAGAAGAGCTCCATTCCAACATTTCAGTCCTTTACTACTAGAACATTCCATGCTACTTCCACAGAGTTGAATCACCCTTATTTCCCCCATGTTCCAAATGTAAGAAGGATTTTTTACCCAAGAACTGCCACTATTTAGAACAGACTTACACATGTGAACTTCCTTGAAAAAGTTAATCTTGTCCTCTTCAAGTCAGTCATTATCTATCCTGCTTATTCTCATTGATACCACGCCCTCTTCCATTGATATCAAACATCTCACTCATTACCATTTTCACTGTAACTCTCTACCTTAAGTGGCTCTTGAACATTTTATTGGGTGAAATTTAGGGAAAAATACATAATGATTACTTCAAGTTTGTTGCAGACTTGGCAAAATGCTTAATAAACTTATAGGTAATGTAAAACAATCTGCTGTTCTAAGGAAAATCACTTAGTTAATATCCATAAATAATTCTTCTGATAAAAACTAAAAACAGGTCAAGTTTCAGTAGATTTTAATATTCTCAAGAGACATTTTTTAAGATAAAATAATTTCAGAGTTCATTTAAGAGCACATTTTACATTTATAGGGTTAAGAGTTTGGATCTGATCATATCTATCATGTGTCATATTTAAAACAGTTTGCAGCTTTACAGTGAAACATATCTTAGTCTGATAAAGAAATCCGACTAAATTCCTTGTAGCTTTTTTTCTTATAAAATATTAAGAGCATAATAACAGTAATATTACTGACCCAACTGAGGATTCATTATTGGCATCTAACTCTTAAACAGCAGAAAATGGTTGCACACACATGCATGGCAAATAGGTAATAGTGAGAAAAATCAATAGTCCTTATGCTTATTTTAAATTTAATTATATAGAAAAACTACAAAAATGTTCTTTTAAACCTTTCACATTATAAGAAAAAGAAAAAAAAGGAAAATTAAACAAATGTTAGTTTCTTAAATTTAAATATTTTTAATATGATACTTCTTGAAGCATCCCATTCATAATGAATCTCTATTTTCTTTGTGTCAAGTTGTCACCATTTTTCACCTCTTTTCTCTTCAAGAAAAATTAATGCAGACATAGCACTGTCTTTAGCTTATTCTTCCAGCTTTATTTGCAAAAAAAATATATTATGATTCATGATGATGAGAATATTTCATCATTCTACAAATAAAGATTTGAAATTTCATCATTACAAAAACAACCTTTCCACCACAAGCAATGTTAGCAGTAGTAAAAAGAACAACACAGACTGGATAAGATGTACCTTCTTAACTGCATGAAAATCCAGAGTTGATGGTTTCAAAAGCCTCCCTTAACCACAAAATTTTTGTAACAATTATAAACAAGTAAGCCCAAATTTTAAACAAATAAAAAGAGACAATAACCTTGAGAACATTTAACACACACAAAACCAAAATACATATTTTTGTCATTAATTTCAACATGTGACTCAAAGTCTCATTGTTGTATGCATTTTATTAATTTCATTTTCAGTGTAAAAAAGAGAAAATGAATCCTCTATCAACTACTAATACATGTAACACAGGGTAACTTATATTAACAACTCAATCTTCGACCCCATAACAAATACTTCTAGAAATTCCAAACTCATGATCCTAGTAAATAATAACCTTGTGAATCTTAGAGTTCCCACTTTGTCACTTTGACTTGAAACATTTAAATTGGGGACTTCCAATGAAACATCAATTAATGATGCCCATGAATTAAGGGTTAAACATACAAAATTATGCTTTATAAAGTTGTCTGGTTGTATTAAGAAAATCTTTTGATATAATTCTGTAAAATGGAGTGAAAAAATATTAATAATAATGATCATAGAACTGATAATCCATCTATTAGGTGGTTTCATCCACTGTTCTCAGAGTAAAATGCCTGAGAACTCTGTTATCCACATACATTATTGGCACAGGATAAGAGAATTCTTTGTTGACTTAGCTTAAGGTCTAAGATTGTCATCACAGTGAATAACTCAATTTATCTTGTCTACAGAGAATTGTTAACATGAATGATCCATTCCCCAGAGAATAACATCATGTCCCATTGAAAGAAAGACATAAGTATATTCCCTGATGTCTGCAGTCATTACTAACATGATGCAAGTCATTTTGCGAGGAATTCATGAACTCAGCTTGCTAGGGGAAACCAGGTCCAACTCTTTCTAGCTGAATACTGATTCTTATCTCTCATAGAAGAGTGATCTTGAATTTTACTAAAAATAGTTGTCAAGATATTAATTTCTAAGACACTACCTCAACACTCAGTTGTGTAAGTTCTGGACATTCCCTAATGTCTGCACAGAATTTTTTTTTTTTTTATAATTTAGTTAATGAAAGTTATTTTCATTTTCTATATAACAGCAAAATTACCTTATGTTATGCCTTTATAAAAACATTACTCACCAGATAATGGGATTTGGTTTCCCAACTGCTATGTAATATCAATCTTCCTAGATGGCAGATCTGAAGAGGGGACTTCAGGCAAAAAGAGATGAAACACTATAGGAATTAAATCCTATATATATTTTTCAACCAAAAAAAATCTCATTAGAAAGTTTGTTTGATAAACAAACATTACTAGGGCAAATACTACCAAAATACTTGTGGACATAGTCGTAAACCTAACATGTGTTATCTTTTGAACCATTTAGAAAATAACAATAATAACTCCCTTCAACACACATGCAAATTCAAGAAAAAGATTTTTGTGCACCATTGTGAAATTATTTTCTAACCAATGAAAGCTTTGTATTCCCAAAGTTCCTACCTCTATGTGAAATTAAATTTTGAATCCCCTTACAGATATAAAAATAGAAGCATAGTGCTTCTCAGCACATAACAATTCCAGAGGCCAGTTTGATCTACACATGCATAACCACACATGCACAAAGTGAAAGAGGTGCCGAATAAGGCCTTCTCCCCACACACAGTAGAAGGGATTAACCAGCAACTGCCTACTAAGCCTTTGTCTATGAAGTCACAAACACATTCAGCTGAACGTCATAAAGTACGTCTGTTCACACATTTTTACTGCACTAAGATCACTTAATTACTTTATTAAACTTCACAGCAAGGAAAATTGAACATTTTATTGCTGTTGTATATTTCTGAAGAGAATACAAAAATGTTATTTCAACTGATATTCTGTGTCTACTTTTCAGAAAATAACCCTTTTCCTGTTTCATTTTTTAAAAAGGTGTGTTGTTGTTGTTGTTAAATGTTTAGAATTCCAACACTTAGATAGCAACTAAAACCTGGGTAGAGGGATCCTAACAATACCATGGATGAAGCATGTGAGCAATGAGGAAGCAAAATGGAAATACAAAGGCCCTAAGAATCAGAAATAGTTGAAATTTCTATAACACATGAGGAAAGAGGGCTTGAAGAATTTGATAATGATGACAAGAGAAACAGCAAGTAACCTACCAAACAATCTTTATCTTTATTAAAATGGCAGAACAAGGAATAGGAGAGTTAGTAAAAAAAAAAAAACTGTTAAGAACTAAACAGGAGAGCCATGATCAACGACTTAAGTGATAGAACACATAAAAAAAAACAGTTTAATCAAGTACCAATCACTTCCGATTCTTTGGAGACAATCGTATACATTACCAACAGTTTCAAACTGTGTATCAATCCCTCTTCATTGTACTGATATCAGAAGAACAATTATATTCTTCTATTTTTGTTTATGAAAATTCTTCCAGTGAGTCCAAAGACTGACGTCAAATATCTTTTTTAATGAAGATATTCTGATATATGTGAAAAGCTAGAATCTGTTTTTAGTTCAAGAATTTTTCATCAGATCTTCTCTTAGAGAAAAATTAATATATTAATTGAAGTAATCAGCTAATGCTAGTATGGGAATGTATTCTTTGCAAAGATTTATGTGACGGTTAACATAGAACCGTAAGTTCTATGCCAACAGTTTCTTCTATCACACTTCTCACCTGTGGAACACTTGACTTCTTGTTTCCCAATCAACGATCAAAAGATTTAAATGCAGTGTCAATCTGTCTTATTAATTCTTGTTCTCTGTTGTTGTCACTTTTTAAAAGTGTTTTTTTTTTCTAATATTCTCTAACACTTAGCAACCCCTTGCATCTTAGTGGCGTTATGTGGAAGCAAAATAGAAATATACTTAACATCAAGAACAGGCAGTTAAAATTTCTCAGCACTTAACGAGGAAAGAAGGATTAGAAAATTTGATACTCACAGGACAGATTGACAGTAAAAGGGACAGAAAGAAACAATATATAGCCTACCTAGTGAGCCCGAGTAAATGGATGGAAGGACAAAGTTTAAAAGAAATAACAAAAATATTAGGTTGGTGCAAAAATAATGTCGTTTTCTCACATATGTTACTATGTGAGAAAACGACATTAGTTTTGCACCAACCTAATACAAACTTTACTAGGAGCTACAAAGGACAGGAAATTGTGTAGAGACATGATCACCTAAATCCTAAGGGGACACAGCATATAGAGCAAAAAAGTGGGAAGAGAAATGATTAAAAAAAAAAAGAAACCTCTCCTTATCATCAAATCTGTGTTTCTCTTGTTTCTGCCTATTATATTATCAATTTTTCAGAAATCCTACCTTAGAAAATATGACCTTGTATTCTATTCTTTTATTACATTCATTTTCTTCTTTAGACTAGAATGAATCTAATAAAATCTTTGCAAAGAATAAATCCGGCACTACAGAATATTCAAAGAGGTGGTCTGAAAACATTTAAATTACTAATTTCAAACCTGGGAAAATAAAATAGAATCTAAAAGAAATAAAAAAACAAAACAAATGTGACTTTGAAGATGGGTTAAATCTTCTTGAAAAAAAAAAAAAAAAAAAATGGATAAATTTGTAAAAAATTTAAATTAAACATCAAAGATTAGGTAAAGAAATATAAAAAAGCAAAATACAATGAGCAGCAAAAAGATTTTAAAAATAAAACCCAAATAAGCAGAAAAAATAGATTAAATAATTAAGGAAAAAAAATCTGAAAAACAATCACAAAAAATAAAAATAAAAGCAAAGAGAATGGAATAAACGTCAAGTAAAACTTTTAACAAACAAACTAATTGATTATTGAGAAATAAATTTGTATTGAAGAAGAAGAGGAGGAGGGTCTGGAATTTCTTGGGAATGTTGGTCTATTTTGAGATGAAGTTCATGGAATCAATAAGCAAGCTTTTACCAATTATATGGAAATCCAAGTTGAAAACTGTGTCTAACCATTCATTGCAAAGTCTTCATGTTATGTCTAAAATTATGCCTTCTTCACCAAAAGATGCCAACATATTATTTGATATGCACAAATGTCTTTTATTTCTATTTGTTTATTACTCAAAGAAAGCTTAAACATGAATTGCAAGAAGAAAAATGCTACTTTCTTGCTCTTTTGCTCAACTCGTATGGACTAATGCGCCCCCATCTGACTTCAGTCAGTCAGTCTGCTCATTTTGCTTTGATCAATCATTGGTACTTAAACAAAACTACTCAATGCAGTCCAAGTTTCTGCATCAACAAAAATAAAAAAAAAGATGATAATGCATAAAGAGATATAAAGTAATTCATAAAAATAGAAAAAATATGCTTAACCAATGGCCATATTTCTTGGATACATTTAGCAGGAAATAAAAAATAGAAATAGAGTTTTACAAAGACACTTATTACATACAATTAACTATGATAAGGATCACTAGATGCCCAATATTTGTGGCCTTGTATCAAACTAAGCTAAGTTCAGTAAAGAAGAACAGCTAGAATAATGTTTCTTGGATTGGTTTGCCTATTGTCTAGACACTCCACCCCAGTCTTTTAAACAAAAGTACTGGTATATCCCTTGTTCTTGGATTTCTGATTCCTTCTAAAGTTTTTGCATTCTCTTTCCTTCCCAGTAGCCCTTTGTGTCTTAGTGGCATTATCACCTTCCTTAGGATGAATTGATTTTAAAAAAAATGAATACCCTGATAGTATAACAGGTAGAAATAGTATTTTTAAAAAAACAAAAAAATTACAATATCCAAGTAACTAAAGTTAGAGTCAGTGAGTACTCCATACTTGCAGCTCTGTGCTAAGTTAAATTTAGTAAGTAACAGCTAGACTCATATTTTTTGGATGTATCCAGTCAGGAGAATAAGTAAAAATACAATTTTACAAACTAATAATGACCCTGTTTGCTGAATGAAACTCATTGGTTAAGACAGTGATCTTCACTACATAATAATTAATGAGTATCTGAATAAAATCTCATAATGGCAATATTAGCCATTCCCTTATAAGGAATTACTCAGTATGGATTGACTGAGCAGCCAGTATTACTTTAGGATGCAATTTATAAAATCTCTCTATTAAAATTTTTTTTTACAATAATAGGTTTCTTGAGTCTACTGTTATTGTTCAGTTGAGGCTTCCTTCCTAACTTTTTGTTTGAAGTGGTGTGTAATGTCAACATCTTGATTATATGATTAAGTGACTGATGAATCTCTGGTTTATTAGTAGCTAAAAAGCTGAGAGAAAATGACACTCTGAGATCACATCTCAGATCTCAAGAAATTAAATATTATCAACACTGGTAAAAAAAAAAAAAAATAATCATTCTTATTGATATTCATTTTCACTTGTCCTTTGAAAAAAAAAAAAACATTATGACAAATTGATTTCATTTTTAGAGAGGCTAGCAAAAACACATATTATCCACTGTGCTCATTTATTCTGACATTTCGGTCACTGTATGTTCAGGTAATATACACTGGAATTCCGTCCACTGAGGTAGATTGTTCTAGTTTAACGTGCATTGCTTTTTCTGGATATTTCAGTTTCAGTTATTTCCCTTTAGTAACTCTCCAAGTTTTTGTTCACCTCTGCTGTGGCCAGGTATTGAACTCACAACTCTTTGAGTCAAGCCACTGGATAACTTCAATCAAAGCTATGTGTCCTTGAGGGGCAATCTAACACTGTGGATAAAGTAAAGGATTTGATTTGAAATTCCAATGTATATCACATGAAGAAGACCAGAGCATGCAACAGTTGAAATGTTATGACTATGACAATAGAGATGAGAACAACAGTCAGAACAAGTGGAATTAGTTACAATGCTTCATCTCAGACATACAGACAGAATAAACTTTTTAGCATTTATAATATCAATAAAATCCTCAGACACAAAAATATTTTTAATTTACTTTAATTTAATATTTTTCTTAACTTTCATTGATGCAAATTTATCAATCAGATGCACTCAACATTAAGCTCAAGAAAAAGCCATCACTGTCAACAGATTGTCAATGGCTAATGTTGCCGGATGATTTAGTGCTTAATGCCAAATTTATGAATATTACTTTGGAAATTATTTGTTCAGTGTTGACTTGTGTTGTGGCCATCACCCAAAGTGGCACCCATGTGCCCTACTTGCTATACCATAGACACACCAATGTTCTTCATATTTTAAAGTACATGACTTCAGACTATAGGAAGGCCTACTTTAATTGTTCTTGACATTTTTACTTAAGATAAAAGCACATCATATAATCTTTTAACACATTATGACACTATGAAATAATCTTTATTATTCCAATATTAATAAAATACTCCATAGCAAGATGAATATTTTTAATAATCTTTTAAATTTTTAATTGAGAAATTATGAAAGTATAATGGTACCACTAAAAGATATATTTTAATAAGTTATTGCACTAGTATTGCAAGAAGAAGCAGGGCATTAAGGAAGGTGCTGGTTAGGCCAACAACTGCATCTTCCTTGCTTTCACTGATGCAAATTTGTCAATTACATTCCTTCAGCATTGAGGTTAACAAAAAAACTGTTGTTGGCAACATTTGACACCAGCAATCTGTTGGTGTCAAATGTTGCCAGATGATTTAGTGCTTAATGAGTAATTAATGAAGATTACACTACAAATTATTTGTTCAGTGTTTGGTGTTGTCATGCTCTTACTTCCCACTAAAGTGGCACCCATGGGCACATGCCCTACTTGACATATTCTAGATACACAACTGACTGTTATCATAGTGAAATCATGAAAATGGAGCCTATCTCACTTAAAAGATAATTAAATGTCAAAGGCCTGTGTTTATAAAAGTTCTGATAAACTAATTAAGAAATGAAGTTCATTAACAGAGGAGAAAATAGAAACTCAAAGAATTGTGCCTTTTTTAATGAAGGCTTGTACTCTGAGTAACCTCAGCTCCCACCTGTGACCATAGAAGATTCCTACTGTAAGACTTGGCATCACCAACCATCTATCTTCAAGCATTTTTGCAGCACACTGCCATGTCTGTCTGGAAGCAAAGAAAACAAGCGGAAAAAACAAAACACAAGCAGAGCTACCTAGAGACTAGCTACTATGGAAGGTCCTGCCAGTCTTTTATCACCCTTACCGGATACAAACATGTATGAATCAAGTAATGGCAAAACTGATCTGAACTTCAAAGTTGTCTTTGATATCAAAACAACTGAAAAGAATGTTTATTAATTGAAAAAAATGTATGCATTTAACATTACTGAAAACCCGAGTCACTCAGAATCCAAATTTATGTTCATTTCTTCCTGACTTGACTGAATTCTCAAACATAGAAAGTAAAATTTGTCACAAAAAAGCTAAATTGATAATGTAAGTTGAAATGGAAAATTGCAGGAACTCTGAGACAAGGTAGTAAAGGAAAGGGAGAAGAAAGGACTAAGCATCAATTGTAAGAAGACAGAAAGTGAAAAAGCCCAAGATGCAAGCTACGAATTGGAAAAGCCAAAAATCAAAGAAATAATGAAGTTTAAATATCTGGGAAATGTTTTAACAGAAGACAGATAATATGAGACAGAAATATGAAGGTACATTGGAATAGCAAAAGATGTCTTTCAAAAACTAAGCAAAGTATTGAGAAATAGGAAAACTTCATTAGTAATAATAAGAAAAAAGAGTGCTGAACTGCTATTTAAAATCAATTATATGGCAGGGAATGTTGTAAAATTTTCTCACAGATGAAGAAAAGACTGGAGACAGCATAAATGTGGTTTTATCAAAGGCGGCTGAGAATAAATTGGATGGAGCATGTAAGCAACAAAGAAAATGAAAACTGAAAGGACAATGATATTAAAATCAGAAAGAGATATATGAAATTTATGGGATATATGATGAGGAAAGCAGGCTTGAAAAATTTGACACTCAGAACATACTGAAGGCAAAAGATGAAGAGGGAAACACTGTGCAACCTATTTAACAAGTTTGTATATTTGAATGGTAAACAGAGATTGAGAGGGATAGTAAATGTTCAAGTGAATTTTTAACAACATATCAACCCTTTATGCCCAAATTGCTTTATTTTGGTTTATATTTAGGGAAAATGAACAATCTTCATTTTTTTAAAATATTTTCAGATAAAATTCAACTGATTTCAGGAATGTTATAAATCTATTTATTTCAATATTTTCAAATAGTTCTTTTAGGCTTATCCTGGGTATGATGATAAACTACATCCGGCAGCAAGGCCTCTGATCGGAATGTTTTGAGGAGTGCGGAACCACCTCTTATTGTTGTTGTTCCCAGGTTCCCAGGTTCACTCTGACCCACAGTGGTAACAGTTACGACCAAATAGTGAAACCCATGAAAATCATTAACATAAACTTTTAAAAATTACCAGCAATACATTTTCATTGTAAAAAAATTACCAACAATACATTTTTTTGGAAAGCTCACAAGAAAATAAAATTTTGGCATTAAATGACCCATAAAGAGTTGATATGCCATTAAACAAATAAATCTTTTAGGCTATTTGCCTTGAAGAAATTGTGTCTTTAGAATCATGATCAATGCATTCAATTAGATAATGTTTTACCACATATTGGGTTTGGCATGTAGGACACCATAGTGGTGGTTTTTGTTTCAGTAAGAATGAATGAGTAATCTTAATGTGGCCTATTATTCATAGTCATGTTATAGTAACCTCTTCCCTTTGGGATTTTCCATAATGGCTGAGATTTTTCTTGAGGGTTGATAAGATTGTATTTAGCTTATTCGGCATTTATCTGCTCCATTGTTCTTGCCATTGATTTTCCATCTGTTTCTTAATTAATTGTTTTAGATCAGTATATAGGATTTGGTAGTTTTCAGGAACTAGTCTTAATGGGGAAGGATAGTAAAAAGAGACAATGCTAAGAGTTAAAAAAGATAGGAAGTTGTGGTGAGTCATGATCACCTACACACTGAAGGGACATGGTACAAAGATATGTAAAAGTCAAATAGAAGAAATACTGATAAGCATTGTTATTACAGGTTATTATTTACATTTTTTTAAATTTTTGTTTCTCTTCTCTATGCTTATCAGAATAATAGGGCTTTAGTTTTCTGATTGGTCAAATATTTTGCATGATGTTAATTTCTAATCAACAGACACTTTGATTTAAATAGTGTTTGTTGTATTGTGAAATCTATTTAACATATTTATAATAATCTATTATTGAGGAGAAAAAGTTTGGTTATTTTAATAGGGTATGTATGTGAGTATGTAATGGTGTTGGAAATAGGGTTTATTTCCTATAAAACGAGTTGAAAATCTTGCTTAATCAATGATTTTAAGTTAGTTCCAGTAGAAGACCTAAGTATGAGATTGTGGAGTTGAAATATGCATTAATGAATTATACCTTGTATAAAATTCATCAATGTCATTTACATTTGGATCTCATTAAATATTCTTTATTATTTCAAATGCTATTTTTAAGTAATACACATTTTTGAAAAAGACACCCAGATTTTTTAAAATTTTAAACAGTGTGTATTATGTCTCATATTGTGCACTCAAGGAGACTTGATAAAGAAAATGTGCTCCCCATCAGGGTTTGCACCTGCATCTTTCTTTGTAGGAAAAACAACCATTTGATCTGCTGTGCTTTAGATGACACAACAGAGAGTACCATAACCCAGAAATTATTTTTTTTTCCTTTTAAGGAAAGCACATTCCCTTGTTCAGATTTTCTTGTAACGCTCATATCTGTTCAGTTTTGGATTTGAAACAAACAAAGCAATTACTAACGAACCCTGCCAAAGAGCACATTTTCTTTAGTAAGTGCTTCAGGTATAATACACATTGTTTAAAATCAAAGGACCGATTTCAAATGACTCTCCACTAAAAATAATTCTTAATCATTGCTCTTAGAAAGCAGTTGTAGACAGCTGACAGTTTAGATATTTCTGAATGGGTTTGGCACCATGCATGACATCCATATGAAAGATGATCTGACAATGCTATTTTAGAATAGGAATCAAGTTTTCAGGTTAATGTTTTGGTTTTGTAGCAATTTGTGGTGTTGAGTGAGACTACCACTAGGACAGCCCATACAGTAATGCTTAAATAGGAATAATTAAAATATTAGGTTGGTGCAAAAATAATGTCGTTTTCTTAGATATGTTACTATGTGAGAAAACGACATTATTTTTGCACCAACCTAATATATTCTTCACTAGCCATTCCACTGTTGAAGCTTAGACACATAGACAAAAATACTGAAAAATTTTTTTCTTCATGTAGCTTGAATCACTTTGATTGAATTTAACAATCTTTTCTTCTGGAAATTTTACATTTTCAAGATAAAAAAATAAGTTTTATGAATGAAGCAAGTGAACTGCCTCTAAGTTCTGTATTAAATTTACAATGTAAGGGTCCAGCTGAATTGATATTTACATAGTAATTTGAATGTTGGTTTTTGCAAAGAGGGACACAGAGTCTAGTTTTGCATTATACGTACTTTGTAAATCAATTATTCACTTTACAGTCAATTCACTCTATTACCATATAAGAGTCAAAATATGATTGCAGTATCCTTGGAAGTTAACTTAGGCGTGATAAGGTAATACTGTGCAGATACTGGAAACCTCTAGTTTAATCAAAAAAAAAAAACAATCATCAAATATTTCCATGTAAAATATGCAAAAACACATCATAGATATTAGGAGATATTTTAAAAACAAATATATTTAGTCAAATTTTAAGAATTGGCCAGGTTTTGAAAACTTTTCATCATATCCTTGTAGAAAAAATTCATTTCAGCATTCAGTCTTAATTTTTTTCTCTTTTGGAGCCAAAAACAAAATAACAAAGGTAATGTTAAGAGAAGATGAATAACTAATAATATCTATTGTTATTTATTCTTCCTTCTGTATACATATTTATAAATCTATGTTAATAATTTATATAAAAAGGACTGGTAGGATTACCTGACTTGTCTACCAAAGAATTTCACCTAAATACACTAGATGGTGCTGTCAAATGCAGTATATAAGAGCACAAAGGCTCATCGTCTTTTTTCTCCCTAAGCCTTGTAGATAGGACATCTGGGAGAACCCTTTACCTTCAGTGAATCACATGTGATATAGAACACAGTAATACTGAGCATGCAAATGGCCTAAACTTACTTGATTACACAGGTATATCTAATATTTCTACCAAACCAACTGAGAAATTGTCATAAAATGTAAGTTATAATCTTTTATATGAACTATAGGCACATGTATGGGAAAAAGGACAGACTGCACACACGTGTCTTCATAAATTTGTCTTCATTCTTATAGTCTGCTTAGGAAATAGAATCTGCATATTCTTACTTTATGTTTTAATAAACTTCAATGCATCTACAACCAACTATTATTACTATGTTATCTCTCTCACTAAATATATCTCATCAATAATTGGTAATTCCAAAACAGACTCATTCAGGTAAAAGTTTAACTGGTAGGGAAATTAAATAAAATCACTTAATAAAATAATAATAATGAATAAAAACAAAAAAAAAAAATACACTTCCCCATGATGTTATTAGGTTGGTGCAAAATAATGTCGTTTTCTCACATAGTAACATATGTAAGAAAACGACATTATTTTTGCACCAACCTAATAGTAATAAAGGAACCAGAAATTTTTATATTAGGTTGGTGCAAAAATAATGACGTAATAATGTCGTTTTTTGACGTATTTTTAACGTCAAAAAACGACATTATTGCGTCATTATTTTTGCACCAACCTAATAACTCCACTTGGTTTTGGCAAACACTTGTTAGGTGGTACTGTTTAAGTTCTATTAAACAGATATTTCCAAGATGCAGTAGGACTTGGAAAAAAGGTTGTCCACACTGAGGTACATTCATTTCCTCACTCCACTCATGATTGAACGCTGTTTTTCCACTTTTCAATGCATGTGTCTTCCAAAGCATTTACCTATGAAGTCAACAAACTTTTTCTTTGCTCATTCCAACTCACTGCAAGGCTGACTTGAGCTTGGCCATTATAACAATGCTTATCCTTACTTACCCTAAACTCTGGATCAAAAAAAAGAAAACAGGCATATATACAAAAGATATTGAGAATTTTGTTTCACTACAGTATATATGAAAAAAAGAGAATAAATGGTCCTTAGTAGAAACCCTTTGTATACTTATTTGTCACATGCAAACATGCATCCCACCTATAATACACCAATACTTAACATTTAAATTCCATAAATCAAGTTCTTATTTGGGATATAAATCTTTTAATAAGTATTTTTTTCATGAACATTAATAGTATTTCACTTGAACCAAAACACTACTGTAAACTACACATATGAACATTTTCATTATGACAAAAAATTATCTGGAATGAGAATGAAAATCAACTCGTCTCTTTAATATTGTAGTATTTTGCCTCTTTCTGGACTTTTAGTGAAACAATTAAATTATTTAACTTTGTTGTCTTGAGCAATTATAAACACAACTTTTTACTCCATTTAAAATCATATTCATACTGTTTTTTTTTAGTAGATATAGTTTTCCATTTGTTTTTATGGCTTCTCAGAAAACCATTATTGCTGTCAAATGTTTTAAAAAGACCCTTCAAAAATATGATTTCAGGTAAAGTGGCCAATTTTTTATTGTTTCCATTTAAAAAAAAAAAAATCAAAAGCAATTATGTCAAAGAAAATTGTTTAAGCTGAATTCTTTATCAGTTTCCTTCTGACCAAACCTCCCTCCACCCAGCTTATCCCTTTCAAATAAAAGTAGATGAAGACTATTATTATTATTTTTTTAGAATTGTCACTTAAAAGGAAATTCATGTTCGAAGAGTGATAGATTTTTGTGCCCTCCCTTCTGGGACCATGAAATTTGGCATAAACTCAATAAAATTTATGGAGTGTAGAGTGCAGTTTTCAATTGGCAACATGGCAGTCTGTCTTCTTGGCATTTTTCATTCTTTTCTTTCTTTTCCCCTTCATTTATTCCTACTCAGATTTCTACAGCCTTCTTTTTTCTTTTTTTGAATGTTTCATCTTCCTTCTTTGTTTGACTCAACTTACATCATTTTTGTTAACTCTCGGATTCATTTTTTCTTCATGTTCTCTTTCCCTCCCCTAATATGTTATCATTCTACATTTCTGTTCATTCCCTTTCTCTTTCAACTCATTTTTTCATTCATTCTTTCAATATATCTTTTTCATGGTCCTTTTATTGTTTCCATACTTCATTTTCTTCACTCTTTTCTTTATCAATTTCATCTTTATTTTATTTTCTTCTCTTGTCCTTTCATCGCCATTTTATTTCAGTATGTCTTTCTTTTATATCCTACTTTTTTATTCCTTTTTATTTCTTCCTTTTGTTCATTTACCATTAATTTTTTACATTTTTTTATTACCATTTAAAAAAGAATTTCCTCTTTTCTTCCATTTTTGTATTTTTATGTTTTCGTCTTTATTATAACCAACATATTTTCAACATTCAATTCTTATTCAATTCTGTCTTCCTTCATTTTTCTCTTTACCCTACTATGCATTATTACATATTTTTCATGTTCTGTACTCTTTATTTTTTATCATTCTTTGTCTCATGGTATTTCTTCTTTAATTCCATAATTCCATTTCCTTCTTTCTTCTCTGTTAATCTTTTATTCTCTTCTTCAGCTTTTCTTTCCTTGCCATTTGCTTCTTCTTATGATATCTCTTTTCTTTCTTTTATTGATTTGTTTTGACTTTTTCTCTTTGTATCTTAACCTTCTGTATAAATTTCACTTCCTATCATCATCTGACCTCTCTCTCTTCCTTCATTCTCCTGGCTCCTCTCTTTTCCTTCATTCTTCTGGCCTCCTCTCTCCCTCCATTCTCCTGGTTTCCTCTCTCTCTCCATTCTTTCTCCTGGTCTCCTCTCTCTCCCTTCATTCTTTCTCTTGGTCTCCTCTCTCTCCCTTCATTCTTTCTCTTGGTCTCCTCTCTCTCCCTTCATTCTTTCTCTTGGTCTCCTCTCTCTCCCTTCATTCTTTCTCTTGGTCTCCTCTCTCTCCCTTCATTCTTTCTCTTGGTCTCCTCTCTCTCCCTTCATTCTTTCTCTTGGTCTCCTCTCTCTCCCTTCATTCTTTCTCTTGGTCTCCTCTCTCTCCCTTCATTCTTTCTCCTGGTCTCCTCTCTCTCCCTTCATTCTTTCTCCTGGTCTCCTCTCTCTCCCTTCATTCTTTCTCCTGGTCTCCTCTCTCTCTCTCTCTCTCTCTCCTCCTCCTCCTCTCTCCTATGCTTCTTTGTTCTGCGAAAACTAAAATTTATAAACAATGATTTTACTAAATCCTTGGCCTCTGACACACCTAAATGCTCTCTTTGATGCTCTGCCCCTATCTGTCATTTCTCAAAGATGTTCATCATTCTTCAAGTGTTTTCACAGCATAAAACATGCAAATGTGGAATTATTTCTTATCTAAGAATCAGAGCAAAAGACAATAAATTTTGATTTTGTTTTGATGACCTTGTCAAAAGCAAGAAAAGCAAATCCAGTTCTAAGTTCAAGCTAATTTCTGTTAATAGAATAATCATTAATGAAATCTGCATTTTATGAAATTAGCTTAAGGATTCAAGTACCTGAAATCAAAATAAAAGGTCCATTGAGAAGCAGTATCAATTTAGTTATATGGGAACTCAATTGGAGCTCTAAGGTTTTTAGTTGAACTTCTGATTCTTCTGGATTTAAAACCATCTAAATCTTGAGTTCAATTCATCACAATCTCTCTACTCTAGTAGCTCTGTGCTTATAGCATGAAAGAAGAGACAACTTGATTCACTGTTTGCTGGCTAGGTTTGTCTCATCATACAGTTTGTAATTGTGGTGAAATAGAGATCAGTGGAGAGTGGGGTGAAATAGGACCAAAGAATTCTAACTTACCTGTGGCTAAGAGACCATGATACAATTTAGGTAAAGTGTATGCGCAGTTCCAGTGCTTTGAAAACTATCACTAATTTACAAGTGTGGTCAAAAACTTGAATAAAAGGTTATCTGTGCAGATGTATATGGGGTGATCTACAGAGCTTAACCTGTGTCGAGCTGGGCTCGTTGCGACTAAAAACTGCAGTAACTAAACTGTATCTTTAATATTAAAATAGTTTTATAACAAATGTATCAAACTTGAAGCTACAAATCCTTTGAAATATGCAAACAATACTTATGAAGCATTTTTATATTGAGTTTACAATTGAATATTTTATTTTATTCTAAATTCCTACAAGAAGTCTAAAACTTTTCTGTCTTGGTCTCCAAACAATTTTCAACTTTATCATTGTATAGGGTAATCAATTCATTATAATCAAAAAATAGTTACAGTTGGAATATTATTAGTTCTGTGTTTACCTACAAGATAAATAACAAAAAGCCAGGAAAATTGTGAGCCCTCACTATATATATGTATCTATACATTTATAAAAGTTTACTTGAAGACCAACAAAAGTTCTTTATTAAGTGTTCTGAAAAAGTTTTTTCTAGGTTTTCGGTCATATGCTTTATCTGTCTCTATATTTCCGAGATGAGGTATTGTAACTATTTACGTTATTTAGACTGTTGTTCTCATCATTATTCAAGATATTTCGGCCATTATATGCTCCAGTCTTCTTCAGGATGCATCCATATTTCTGAGATGATGTATTCTAACTATTTAGACTATTTAAATTATTCAGACTGTTGTCCTCATCTTTATTGTCCTATTCAAGATGTCTCAGCCATTGTATGCTCCAGTCTTTTTTAGGTGATATATTTTGAAATTTCAACCCAAGCCCTTTATTTACTCATGGGGTTGGATTGTTCTAGTCTGACATGCCATGTCTTTTCTGGATATCTCAGTTTAAGTTAATCCCTTTAAGTAACTCAACTCTTCTGTAGCCAGGTATTGAACTTACAACTCTTTCGGTCAAGTTCAGAGTAATCCATTTGGATTACTTCAAACAAAGCTTTTATCCACTGGGCCATGTGTCACGAATATAACAATAAATATGTGGACAACAGTCTGAACAATGTAAATATGTTTTGATGTTTAGAACAAAGAGCTTTGTTAGCTTTTCACTAATGATATATATATATATATATATATATATATATATATATATATATATATATAAATAAATATAGTCTTAAGGTGTGCTATATTTATGGAATAAAGTGCTCAATATCAGGGATAGAGCGTGTGTAAATATAAAAGTGAACATAGAAGTCAACACTTAGAGGCGACAGTCTGTTTCATGCTATATGCAATCGTCAAGCCACGTGTGCTGTTATTTTTCTCGGCTATTTATATATATACGGGTTAGTGGTGCATTGTGGGTATTCTATTATGGCGGTTATTTCACCGGAAGTCGTTTGTTTATCTATTTAGGTCAAATTATATTGCTTGTTTTTATTTTTGTTTCTTATTTTATTTATTTATTTATTTATTAACGTAGTAAAAATTTGTTTATATCACTTATTTAACAGTTTTGTTTTGGTTTGGGAATTTAATTAAAACTATTTGGGGTTGATTGTTGTAGTTCATTCATATATATATATATTTGTGCATCAATCTTTCTTTTAAAAATGTTTCGTTGAATATGACATAAAATTTAATTCATATTTTATTTAGTTTTTCTAACATTTTTGCATTTGGTGGGATAAGGGAATGCAAAATTTGTCCATATTTTCCATTGTCTTAAGCACTCAACAAATGAAGCTCAGAATAAACGCTCCTACTAGTATTCAAAACAAAAACAAATCTTAAACAAACATGAAGAGAAATTAACAACACTTTAAAACAGACAGACTGCATTGTTTTTGTACCCCCTATAAATTCATTAGGGACATAATGAGGAAAGAGGGCTTCAAAATTTTGATACTCACAGGACAGATTAAAGGCAAGAATGGCAAAAGAAAACAATGTATAACATATCTGACAAATTTGAGTGAAGCAGTGTTTGGGAGAAATAGCAAAAATACAAAATTTATTTAGAGATATAAAAGACAAGAAATTGTAGAGAGCCATTATTGCTAATGTCTTGAAGATTCATGTCACATACAAGATATATATTTTAAATTTCCCATATTTAAAGTGAAGAGAGATCTCTAGTGGAGATAGAGCTTTATAGGTGTAAACATTGTCTCTCTCTCTCTCTCTCACTCTCTTTCCGTTTATATATATATATATATATATATATATATATATATATATGTGTGTGTGTGGGGGAGTGTGTATATATATATATATAAATTGGTAAATAAGTGAAATATCTGAATTTGATTTCACCTAAACTATATAGAGCAAATTTTTTAAATATATTCTTGAAAATGAACTGGGAAGGGATGGAGGAATATTTAATCTGTTTATGGTTTGCCAATGACATTTTGCTCATATTTGAATCATAAAATGGATTATAAATTGACCTAAATCAGGAAAGTCTGAACAGAAATAAAACAAAAGTGACTTTCAATTGCAAATATCTGAAAAATTGGAGATGAAGAAGTGGAAGAAGCCCAAGAATACATATATATTTAGGACATAAAAATATTCAAGAAAACCACAGAAGTGAAATAAAATGCCATATAGGGTGGTAAGCATTTAACAAAAATAAATATATAATGGAAAGCTGAAAATATTAAATACATAACAAATATATATTTTAATTAATATGTGAAAGAGAGAAATTAAGAAAATCATTTCAAAAGAAACTAAAAAAATATGCAAATACCAGAGCCTCGACTCAATGCTATTCTAATCCTAAAAGATAGAAAGAAGTCAACATAGATTAAAGAACAAACCAAGATAAGTGATGTTACAGAAGTGATTAAATGACAAAATTCTAAGGTAGGAAATACCCAGCAAGAAATGAGAACAGATGGAGTAAAAGGTTGCTTGATTAGTGTTCAGTTGATAGTAAATGCAATTGTAAAAGATCAGTTAGAAGATGTTGAAATGAGATAGATGTACTTACTGATAAGACATGAGAGGATTTGTGAAAGGACTTTGTTCTGAAGTCAACTAGCAACGGATGAGGATTTTACATAAATATATACCAATCCTGTATACACCAGCAGGTGTATACAGGATTGGTATATATTTATGTAAAATCCTGGTGTATACAGGATTGGTATTAGGTTGGTGCAAAAATAATGACGTAATAATGTCGTTTTTTGACGTCAAAAAATACGTCAAAAAACGACATTATTACGTCATTATTTTTGCACCAACCTAATATATATTTAGGTAAAATCCTCATCCATTGCTAGTTGACTTCAGAACAAAGTCCTTTCACAAATTCAGATATTTCCATGACAAGTATGTTTTTCAGGGGGTGGATTTGCTAGTCCCACACCCAAGCCATTTTGAATGAAGACTTGTCCTTCACCCAAATAGGTTGTCACCAAGACTGCAGAAATTAATTATTTAGCCTGTAGCTGAATATATAAGTGGATAATGAGTGGGGACTGGCTCTTTGATGATTGAATGCAATCTTCAGACTTTTTCTACTCATCGTTTGCCTCAGTGTCCCCTGTTATTTATATATATATATATATATATATATATATATATATATGTTCTATCTCTGATACTGAAAACTTTTATCATAAATATAGCATACCTTAAAACTATATTATTATCATATAACTATATAAATGAATATAATATGAATTGTTCTCTCTCTAATAATGTTTTTATTTTTTTCATATTTTTTCATGCTCAGTAACCACTTGTGTCTAAGTGGCTTTATTGCCTTGCTTGGGATGAAAAATTTAAAAAAAAATGTGTTGGGGCGCACCCACCTTCTTATCAGAATGGACTGATCTCTCTACTACTAATAGGACAGTTCTATAGAGTTCTCGGGGGGATCAGGTGACCATGACACTTCCATCTCTCTACCAGAAGATACAGTTAGACTTTATACTCTTTCTGATTGTTACTGACTAACCTGCATTCGTTTGACTACTAATCTCTCTGTTGTAAATACCTCTTCGGATATACCAGTATTTTTCCCTACATATGTGTTTGTCCTTATTTCAATACACTCACGCGGAAACACTCAACATCTCAACAAAATGTATATATTTTATTCACTAATTTTTTTTCTTCCAATAGAAGTAGATAGGTTCATCTATAATCTAGTTCACACTCCTCCCTTTTGAACAAGAGTAGAGGTTTATTCTTTGTTTCCAGTTTAGGATTGGGTTTCTGGTTCCTTCTAAAGTCTGCTACCACACAGTATTGTAACCTCTCCAACTAAACTCTGAAATGTTATTCATTAATTAAATCATGACCTCTTCAAGTGTAGAGTTAGCCTTTATCTTTTCTGTCGAACTCCCAGAACTTCACTTCTTGCCCTTTCTCATACCACACCACACAGCAATCTTCTACCTTGAGTAAATCTTTGGCCTTATATTGGGTGAAAATAGTAAAAGAAAAAAAAAAAAAATAAGTGATCATTCTCTTCTAAAATGTTTATTTTTGAAAATGTTAACAGACGGTGTTTAGATTTTCAGTAGCTAAAAACTGTAAAACTTTTCAATTGCGACATAGTATATGACTTGATTGTTTAGCGTGTGATAATGCTTTGGTAGAACATAAAATCTTGAATTTTACAGAAATTCAATATTATTTATGTGAGTATGTCAATTGGAGAAAAATCTTTAGATAAAACTTGCCCTTTATAAGGGAAAAGATCTACCTTTAACATTATGATAGCATTAAAACCTTGGCATGATTTTAATGTACTGTGTATATGACAGAATCAATGGTTTCATTACACACATGATTATGTTTATTATTGTGCTCCATCATCTCTATGTATGTGATTCTGGGGTCTCCTTAGTGTTCCATGTCTAACTACTGATCAAGAGTAATACAAAAAGCTACACATATTTTAAATCATATCTACAGGATTAATAAACTTGATTTTTTTTTTAATGCAATGTCCCTTCAGGGTGAGCATGACTCTCCACAGATTCTGTTCTCTTATCTGTGAATTGCTATGCATCCTTGAGAAATATAAGAGTGGGATAAGAAGTTCATAGACTGACTATGAAGGAGTGATGCTGTGAAATCTTGCATGCATTAATTTCAACTCTTTAAACTGCATTGTTTATTTCCAGGTAAACTGACATTTGACTGTTCAAAGAAGACTTTAAAAAAATAACAGACAAAATTTGACATTATCATGTACATGCAGAAAAAGTGTTTAGTCACCAAGGACATTCATGTAGACATGATTGCTACATTATGGTATGATGCTCCAGCTTCATCAACAGTGCAAAAGGACAGCTGAATTTAGGAGTGGAAGAGAGAGTCTTGAAGATGACCCTTGGTCTCGACATCATGTAACTGCCACCACTAAGGAAAACATTGTATTCAAATGGCAATGAATAACAGGCAATTGACTATAATATCAAATAGCCAATGCTTTCAGCATAACCCATGAGAGAATTGAGAATATTCTGCACAATGAACTTGGTATGATGACAATTTCTGCTTGGTAAGTGCTATGCCTTCTGACACCTGATCAAAAACACACCAGAATTATCCGACACAGGAAAATCTGACATTGTTTGAGGTAGATCCAGTTGGTTTCCTTGAATGTTTCCCAAATTATATCACTTTGGGCCAGAGACAAAGAAACAATCCATACAGTGGAAACATCTCTCCTCATCTGCTCTAAAGAAGGCCAAGGTCATTTCATAAGTAGCTATGGTGATGACCTCAGTTTTTGTGGATGCAATAAGCTTTGTGTTTATTGACTACCTTCAAAAGGGCCACGCTATCAATAGAGAGTACTATGTCAACTTGCTGAGGAAGTTAGGAAAATCTATCAAGACCAAACACCCAGTAAGACTGATGAAAGGGTTTCTTCAGGAGAATGTTCAAGCAGAGAATTCCTTAGTTTCAATAGCTGCTGTGAATGACTGTGGCTTGAGTAGTTTATGCGCTATTTTCCGCTGAACCTTTTGCCTTCAATATGTCCTGTGGGTATCAAATTTTCTAAGCTCACTTTCTTCATTACGTTTCCAATTTTAAAAAAATATAGAATTGACCAAAATATTTGTTCAGTTTATTAAGTAAAAATAAAATAATTTCTAAAACTTTTAATATTAACTGAATTGAACAAAATCTAGACTCTTATATAGATGTCATGCTTAAACTATCATCCTTTCATTATCATGGTCTCAGATGAATTACTAAAAATCAAGCAATTGAATCCACTAGGCCAACAAGAAGATAATCCTTTATTAAATCTTGTAGACTGGTACTACAGAATCACAAACGATATCACTTGAAAATGTCCAACAATAGCAACCAGCAAAATGTGCAACATATGTAAGTAAAAGAAAAAATAATGATATAAGCAAGTGTTAACCACCTTAAACAAAAGGTTTAGAGAGAAATTTGCATCAGTTCTAGAAAGAGCTATAACACTTAGTGGAATTGAGAAAAAAAACACAAAAACAGTCTTATTCAAAATATTTTAGAAATTTCAACTGACAGGAATGCTAATTGTTTGATCAATGAATTCTGAAAGCTTCCTTTATGAAAACTCTTATTTTTGCGGTTATCATTAACAGTTCATTTCCACAACCTTCTGTTGTATTTCTGGCAATTTCATAATTCTATTTTTCAACAAAGTATAGCTTTAGTTGTCTTTTACAGTCTTCTCCTGAACTGAACATTTATTGTTAAGAGAATTCTGAAAGGGAACCTAAACAAACAATTTGAGGAATAGGTAAAAAAAATCACTGAAAATTTCCAAACTGTTACAATTTTTGCTTGATCATCAAAGAAACTTAAAGTCTGGTGTTATCCTAATGGAATATTAGACCTTTTCTTTTCACCTATTCCAGACATTTTACATCATTTGCTGCCTTCATTCAGTTGAAAAGAGAGCAGAATTTGTTTGAATAAATCCTTTTGTTTATGTGGAAGGAGCTCATCATAGAGAAATCCATTCCAATTTCAGCATCACATTCTTTGGATAAAGACCAGAGTTTGTGGTAGGATTTGTGGCATTTCATTTCACTTGTGCTAAAAGCTCTCGAATTTCACAGTGTCATAATCAAATGTCCCAATTTGTTTAAAATAGAACATTTAGATAAGTTCCGGCAAGTGTTTTAATTTAACATGAAAGTTATGTATCAAAATAATTATTATAACCAAAAATCTGGTGTGAATGCATTATTTAGCAATTGATTTGAATATTTTTAACAATTTGGTTTTTCTTCCAGATCATGTAATGTTGATTATTCTTGAATAATCTCTTGATTTCATTGCAATAAATCTTGACTGATCAATCGAACCATAGAGCACCAATCATCTTGAAATCTTCAGCTAGACACTTTATAATCCATTTTTGACATATCTGTCATACACAATATATTCTTTAGAAATTGCACATATCTTTTTTTTTTATCTTTCTTCCTCATTGAGTATTCTCAAACAATGTTTTCATCACTTCAATGGGTCAATCCAACCATTGAGCATTGTCAAATGAAGAAACTCCAGCACAAAACTTCACAAACCACTTTTGACATATTCAATCATTTACAATACCTTCTCCATAAACTGCACAATTTTCTGTCTGTTTACAAGTGTTTGACTTCATAAAAGAACAAAAGCATATTATACTGAAAATGCTGCCTGTTTGCTTTTAGCTTAAATATTAAAATCCGTAAATAACTATATACTAATTGTGACAAATTTTTCTTACATTTGAGCTGCGTTTTTACCTTTCTTAAAATAAAAAGGATAATATACCAAAAATATTTATTTTGTTCCAATGTCAATATCAAAATCGATAAATATATTTATATATCAATTATGAAAATTATTTTAAAAATACACATTAATATGAGATCTGTTACAATACAGTCAATATTAATATTTTGAATGAAATTAATTCAAACTTCCACAAATGTCATCCAATGACAAACACAGTTCACAGACATTTTTAACTCAATGTATTTAGGAAGACATGAGTGAACATATATTACTGAAGAAAAAAAAAAGAAAAAAATAATTGTGAAGATAATGCTTATGTATTTTTCTTCACCAACAACAAAATGTCTAAGTTCTTTATTTAAAGAACATTTACATATTAACATTACAAGATGAAAAAAATCCCCCAGAAGAGGATTTCTACATTACATTTTTAAAATCAAAGCTTATTTTTAAGATGACTTGATTTATATAATGAATAGAAAGACAAAATTCTTTTTTATTTCTAGATAGAGATCTAAATACATTAACAGGAAATTTAAAAAGATAGCAAAATCGAAACATTTGTAAGTGTTCATGATTCATAGCATATATATATATATATATGACAGTGAGGGAGAGAGAGATTGTTGGTATCAGTCTATTACAAGTGATGATGATATAACAAAGAGTGATATAGGCCTGGCCAGGCACTTCTGTGGAGTTTTTCGTCTTGCCATATATGAAGAACCCCTACCCAGTGGTGTTGCTGGTAGAGTCCAAGGGAAAGGATAAACCAATACAGTTTGGTACTAGAGTTGCTACAAAGTAACACACTACATCACAGAACCACCTCAAAGGTGCCACTCTGGATTTGTGTAGCCTTTTCTCTTTAGTTTCCTTTTCTCCCAAAAGATACCCACAGTGTAGTGGGTGTTTGATTTCAGAATTGTCTTTCACCTTGTTGCCATATAAAGAAATAAAACCCACCCTGTTCTGCTATTTATTTCATAGCTGGAGGTAGATAGAGTCATACCTTTGCCAAAACATACTATCTATATATAAATGTTCTTAATCCTTATATATATATATATATATATATATCAGAATCATGGACCCCATATAGGTCCCATATCAATCAGCTAGATGTCTTCCACAAAAGTTGTCTCTGCATGATCTGTGGTTATACTTTTGATGATGGGATGTCCAATGTTGATCTCAAAAAATGCATCATTGGAGGAACTGAAACTTTCCTGATGCAGTCACAACTTTGCTGGGCTAGTCATGTTTCATGGATGAGTGACAACAATATATCTAAGGTCCATTATACCTAAAGCCAGCTTGACAGGAGACAAAAGACTGTTGGACAGTCGTAACTCAGGTATGAAGACTGGTTAAAGAGTAACCTCTCAGCTATCAACATGCCTCATACTAATGTTGAGGGAGTTGCCCTGGATAGAAATATCTGAAGATATTTGTTCCAAAGTGATATCAGAAAATTTTGAAACCAGTTGTATTGACCAACTAAATGACAAAAGACAAAGGCAAAAAGTGTCATGAAATGTTCCTGTGGCTGTGTCTCAAGATCCTTGCTTTGGCCCAATATATGGACTTGTGTGCATGCCACCAGCAGGACTGAAGTGTCAGATATGACACAAACATAAAAACTGAATGAGGTTGTCAGATTCTCATACATCAAAATTGATGGAAGAGTCCATCAGATATATATATATATATATATATATATATATATTTGTATTCAATCATCTCTGTGTATTTGATTGGATCAGTGTCTAGATGTCTGCTCATATTTCAATTATAAAATGGATTATAAAATGTCCTAAATTGGGAAAGTCAGAACCGATATAAAACAAAAGTGATGGTCAATTGCAAATATCTGGAAAATTGGTGATGAAGAAAAGGAACAAGCTCAAGAACACCAATTTAGCAGACAAAAAACTTCAAGAAAAACCACAGAAGTGAAATAAAATGGTATATAGGGTGGAAAGCATTTACCAAAAATAGATACATAATGAAAAGCTGAAGACATTATGTTTTCAATCATGTCACTAGGATTAATAAACTTGATGCTTTTTTCAGTCTTTTGCCAGGTAGTCTGTTGGTTGCACCAACATTTTGGATTTTTGTATAGTGATTTTACAAGTGTAGCTTAGATGTGGCACAAGGTCAAAAGTAGGGGGTACCCAGTGAGGATTGAGCTCACTACTCAGTCATAATTGTTCTAGCGAGACAAGCTTGCTAAACATTACACCGCCTTGAGGAGCCGTAGATTTTTGTATATAGATATTTATTGAACATCTGGGTTTGAAGAGCATTTTGACAAGAAAATCTGGAGTTGGTCAATTAAAATAAGTCATTTGAACTCTCACTGATTTACTGAATATATGTTCTGTCTAAATCAGCCACAAATTAAGTCAAGAAGAATTTTAGTAATTTGAATGCATTGACTGTTCACACAGACAAGTATATACTACAATCTAATAACTTTGTTTTTATCTTTGGGTTTCAAAAACTCAGTAAGTAAAACTTGACCTTTGTCTTTAAAAACTAAACACTAGCACCAGTGAGAGATATGCAACTGTTTGACTCAAGTCAGTTAAATGTGAATATTATGAGCAAGGGATCAGTTAAAGGTGAATACATACTTTAGACATAGAGAAATTAACATTGAAAATGTTCTATCAGGCGAAAGATTAAAATAGATAAACTGAAGGGGCAAAATAAATAAATATATATTTTAATCAGTATCACCCCATACAAGGCAGTAGTCACTAAGACACAAGTGAGGAAGAATTAGGAACAGAAACATTAATAATGAGCAAAAAAGAAAAGAGTAATGAGGAGGACAGTAGTTAGCAAGAGACATTGCATTTAAATTTTTGCAGTTGGCTGGAAAGCATGGAGCCAGGATAGAGTTTCACAAGCGAGAAGAACCAGAAAAGAAACTGTTTGCATAGAAATTATGGCTACATCTAGCCAGCTGAACTGTCAATGGATGAGATCTTTTAGCATTCTGTTACCACTTTCTTTCAATGCCAAAATCTGTGCAACAAGTGGATCACAGAGCCTTGATATTTTTCTCACTTCTCATTGGTCAGTTAATATTAAAATCATGTTCTTGACTATATCTGTACAACACCTACATGTTATTCAAAACTATTTTTCTGCCAAAATCAGAAATGTTCTCCAGAGCCAATCATGTGATTATGTTTATTATAAATACCAGACAAGTCCATTCTTCCTCTTTTTGATTTCTCTCACTTACTAAAATGTAGCTGTTTAAGAAATCATGTTCTAAACTCTTATGGGCGGACACTATGAAAACATGACACACATACACATATGTATGGAACATTCACATCTATGAATTCACTCAAACACACTTACAACAATTTCTATGAACAATGCACATCTACAAACATTATGGAACATTCACTCATTCAACTTTTCTGAAGCTAAAAGTTTATCAACATATTCTCAGCTTTACAGAATTCTTTCAACTCTCTCACAGTGAGACCATAAAAAGTCAACCAGACACATTGCTGCTACACTAAAGAAATTTAACTTGGACATTCCAGTTTTCTCCAATTCTTCACCAGCAAGAAAATACTTAAAAAAAAGAGTCTTCTGAAGCTACAAGTTTACTCAACATATTCTCAGCTTTACAGAATTCTTTCAACTCTCTCATGGTGAACATTTTGAGTGGCAAGTTCATTCAGCTTTCTATGAACTCAATTTCCTTTGTAAAGACTTTAATGCCTGTCAAAGGGAAGTAACTCCTATTAATTATGATTGTATATCATTAAATACATAAATATGAATATTATTGTTGTTATAAAAACTGTTTTGTGTTCCTTCTTATTGTTTGGTATTTTGTGTAAATATAATTCAAGAAGTCACATCAACTAACTGACCTCTACAATCTCAATGCCAGTCTAGTACTGCATTTAAATTCAGGATGTCTTAAGTATTTATAGAAAGGCAGAGAAATGCTGGGAAAGTGACTAAAGCAGCTAGATCAGGACCAATAATATTGTTGATTCTTCTTTGGATTTTATCAACGATTTCCAGGTAAATAGCAGGGGCATTAGACCATATGTGGCAGCAATATTCTAAGCATGGTAGACTTATAGATATGCAAGATAGATTCTGGAGATTAAAATTGTCTCGCATGACAGTGAAGCAGCTGACTTAGCAATGGATTCAATATAGTCATTCCATTTCATGTCAGCTGAGAACATCAGTCCAAGTCACTTGTAGGTAAAACAGCTCTTTTTTAATAAAGAGATATATTTTAGTCTTCAGAAAGAGGGACAGCTCAAAGTGCAGGTACAGAAATTAACTACCTGGGTAGTTTATTTACAGACAATGAAAAAATAGCAAACACATATTTAAAGGTGCATGAAAATAGCAAAAATGCAATACAGAAGTGGAACAAAATATTAAGAGATTGGACGATTTCACTAGAAACAAAGAAAAGATTGCTATGTAATATCTATCCTCATATATTAGTAGTGAATGCTGGACAATTTCTTCACAGATGAGGATGAGAAATGAAATGACAGAAATTTATTTCTATTGATGAATTCTGAAAATACCATAGACTAGACATGTGATTAATGAGGAATTTTTAAGGGTAGTAAAAATGAAACAAACTTTTATGCTTAGAAACAAAAAGAGTTGAAATTTCTGGAATATATAAGGAAGGAAGGAAGGCTTGGAGAATTTAACACTCACAGGACATACTGAAAGTATGAGTAAATACCAGTGTTTGTGTAAATGAATGGCAGAGTTGGAACTGGTAGTATTGGTAAAGTAGAAAACATTGTTTGGAAAAGGAAACTGTGGAGAACCATAGCACACAAAGAAAAATTTTACCCCCCCACCAAAAAAAACAAACAAAAAAAAAACACTAAACTATGAGGATGTATTACTTTGAAACTTCTGAAATAAGAGAGTTTAGGATAGCTTTTAACTTTGCATAACTTCAAATTCTTAGCACTGGCAAGTTTCCACATTCTATTTGTAAAAATATTTACGTTTCTATCCCAATACAGTGCATTAGAACTCTAAAGAGATTGAAGAACAAAATCAAAACTAAAAACTATTTTAAAAAAAATTAAAAAAAACACATATAGTAAGAGATAAACTTTTTAAAAAGAACCCTTATCACTTGTGGAATCATTTACTGCTAATGGTGAACAGAGGTGCCTGACATAACAGTTTAAGGTCTTCTAGACACCCCCTACTTGAAGTGAACCATAGAGAAAGTGCCAAAGAAAAGAGACATCATAAAATCTGAGTTCCCCTTATATTATATGCCAATGTTTCTGAAATTGCTCAAAAAAAAAAAAAAAAAGCCTCACAAGCAGTACACATGAAATTCTTTTAATCCTCATTAATTAATACAAATATATATATATATATATATATATATATATATATATATATATAAACTACCCTGAAGATTTGAAGTGTGAAACCACAGTAAGGTTGTTATTTCTTTTTAAGATAATATTTATGAATATTGTTCTTGACTAGATATTGAGCATTTTCTAAAATCCACTGGAATTGATTTCAGAGTCAACTTTATACCATAGTTGTTATATCCCAAAAATTGTGTATGTGTGTGTGCGTGTGTATATATATATATATATATAAAATATATACACATACATGTATGTACACACACATGGGTTTATATAATTTTTTTTTCCACACACACACACACACACACATATATATAATTTTTTTTTACCAATACATTGTTTATATATATATATATATATTATTGGAAATAAATGAATGCAACTAAATTGTTTAATCAGACATATTAAAATGAAAATATGCTGCCAAAATATATGGAATATATATCTATCTAAGTATAATAAAAAGGCTTAAACACTAACATTCCATGGTCATAATTTATTCCATTGCATTTAATTTTTGCATATGTATGTGTATATTTACCACTAATATTATCAATATCTATCTAAGTATATATTTTTTAATCAATTCATCTATATATATCTATAACTAATTATGTTAGCCCTATAACTCACATTGAACACTTTCCAATAAGTACCACATATATACGTGTATAAATTACATATACAGTGTAACCCGGATATAAGAGAGTTGTCGGGACTGGAGAAGAAGTCTCTTATATCCGGGTTTGGTCTATTTTGTTTAGGTAAGTATGGCTCTAATTTGGGACCAGAGAAAATCTATCTTATATCCGGGTTTCTCTTATATCCGGGTTATACTGTATAAAAATTCACTTGCTATCTATTTATTTATTTCTTTTTTATAAGTCTTAATCTTCACGGCTAATATCAATTAGGCCATTCACATTGTAGCAAACAACCATTATTCCCTTCTCATTCCTTTGGTGAGATGTAAGTTCCACTCAAGCAGCTTCTCCCTGTGAATCACTGCTTTGTGGATTCAATTCCCATTAGGATACTTCCCCAATCACTATATTCTTAATCTCTACAAGTCTAGGGTTAACTGTTATCTTCCCACATATCCATAGAAGCTGTACCTATTAATCTGTAACCCTCTGCTTCAAGTGGTCCTCAGGGATTGTACAGGGTGAAAATTATTGTTTAAAAAAAGATATATACATGTAAAAACAACTATATACTAATTAAGACATATATATATATATATTTATATATATATATATATATATATATATATATATATATATATATATTGTAATTATTATTCCAATGTAATCTATCCTCTTGAAAATTTATATATATGTGTGTGTGTGTGTGTTAACCACTAATATTATATATATATATATATCTGTGTCTGTGTGTGCTTAAAATTTTTCATATAGAGTATATATGTTAAAGGACAATATGAAAAAAGATAAAAAGAAAACTTACCTAACACATATTGTCCTCTGGAATGTGCCTTGATAAAGATAAATTTTCCTTCAGTCTTTTTTCACATACATTTATTATTAATACAGTAATATCAAAATCTGCTACTCAGAGTTTCATGCAATAATACAATCATCAGGTAGTTAAAATATGAAACCAATAGCCACAATATGAATTATATAATCCAGGGATGGTAGCTTTAGTTTATGGCTGATACTAACCTCCAGGAAAGTGACTTGTTATGCCTTCTCAGGCTAACATTCTCAGTGAACATGAAGTTAAAAGACTATATTAAATCCATTGCCATGTCAGCTGCCAAAAAAGTTGGTTCACTGTGTCATGTGTGACAATTTTTTTCTTTAAAATACATCTTACATATCTATAAGTCTACCATTTGTCTACACTTAGAATATTGCTGCCACCTATGGTTGGGTGACCCTGCTATTTGCCTTGAGCTCCTTGATAAGATCCAAAGAAAAATCAGCAATATTATTGATCCTGATCTGTCAGCTCAGCTTTAGTCAATTACCCACCGATATAAGGTTGACTCTGTGCTTTTTCTATAAATAATTTCATGGTAATTGCTTCGATCTTTGCTATGGTACTTAGACACCATGAATTTAAGTGCAGTATGAGACTGGTGTTGAGATCTCATCATATGACAGTTGAGCTGTCTAGATGTAACCATAAGTTCTTTGCTAACAGTTTATTTTTTCATGCTTCTTGCTTGTGGAGCTTCGTTTTAGCTCCATGCTTTCCAGCCAACTTTAATCTGCAAAAATTCCAATGTAATGTCAATCACTATCTACTGTTCTCCTGATTATTATTAATGTTTCTGTTCCTAATTCTTCCATACCCAATAACCTCTTGTGTTTTAGTGGCTTTACTGCCTTGCATGGGGTAATACTAATTAAGAAATATATATAAAGGTATTCCAATAATTTGCACCGATTTTAAATGTGAATTAATTTTAAGTGTCTAATGATTTTTTTCTTTTTCTTTCAGCTTTAACAACTTAAGTCTATGGCAATTTCAACCATAGAAAGATTGACAATCAAACTATGTGTTAAAGTTATAAAAGCCTTTCAAACAGAAATGCAACGAGAAGTTCCCGGGTCACATCATCTCTCAAAACAGTGAAGTCAATTGGCCACCACGATCGTGCGACTTGATACCTTTAGATTTCTTCCCTTTGGGGTCATCCCAAAAGTAAGGTCTATGCCAACAAGCCAACAACAATTCAACAACTGAAGGAAGAGATAATAAGGCATATTGGTCAGATTGAGGAGCAAATATGCAGAGACAGCATAAAAAATTTTCACTATCGAGTGGAGGTGTGTTGCTGAAGCCTTGGCGGATGTTTGGGCAATATTATTTGTCATACATAATTGCCATGACTTAAATAACATAAAATTGATTTATTCACTACTGACTTTGCTCCGGCTTAATGAAACACCCTTTATATATAATAAACCCAAGGTTATGTGTAAGGATGCTTGGTTTACAGTCCATGCACTAGTGTAGTGAGTTTGAGCCTCTGTCTCTCCCTAATTCCACTATGTTTGTTCAATATCTGTATAAATATGAATGAGAGAAATAGAGAAAAGATTCATTCAATCGTTTAAAACTGGGATGCAACCTAATATTTACTCATTTCACTTCATTAAACGCAGAATGATATTAATAAGGATATAACATTTTATAAATCTAAGGAAGTTGATAAATTAAGGTGTGTAAAGCTTGATTTTGACCGAGTATTTCATGAGAAGTCAGTCAGTCGGTTATGTGCCATGTGTGATACACGCTTAAGCGATCATGTATCTTTTGATACATGATTGACGAGGCAGATTTTTCCCTGCAGCAGATTGCCATTTCTTTCTGCAGTAGACCAGTTGCCATCCAAGGTTATAAGACCTGGTATATCTGCTATTTACCCATAGCTGTGGGGAGGAGAAGAGGATTCATAGCTTTCCCAAGGGTATTAGCATGTAAGTGAATGCAATGGATTTGACTGGAATTGGAACTTGGCTCTCCAATTCCTCAATCCGAGCCACTATCCATTACTCCATTGTGCCTTGCATGAGAAGTAAAAGAGTTATATAATGTGAGTAATGTTATTGTAAAATAAAACTGAAATCCATATAAATATAGAAAAAAAATATTTTTGAATAAAAAACACTAAAACAATTTTTCAGAAAGCAATAACAAAATATATCAGAAATATCAGGAAATCATTAAAACAAAATTAGTAAATCAAAAAAGTAAAATTTAAATATTAAAAACAAAACCAAAATGAAATACTAAAAATTCAAATTTTCAAACTAAGTTTGCAGAATAAAGTCCTGAATGTAAAAAATTTGAAGTCACAAAATCTTTGAATTGTTTATAAACTTAAAAACAAGCTGCATTTAAAAAAGATAAAATTAACCTTTTTTTGAAGCAAGCCAACATCAGAAATTGGGAAAAGCTATATTTGATTACGATAAACAAAAACAAATTGAAAATAAAGATTAACTAATTTAAATTATTTGGAACTAAAAACCCTCAGAATTTTGCTACTGACAATAAAAATACAAAAAGAAAACATGATTTGAGTGTTTAAAAATAAATTTTAAAAAAAAGAAAGAAAACTAGTAAAAATAAAATATTTTTAAAATGAAAAACCTAAAAAAATACATCAGCAATGAAGAGCAAATTTTTTTTAATTTAATTCTATTTTTATGGCAATTTGGAATTAATGACTAATTGGTAGAATCTTAGATCTGAGAAGCACCTCAAAAAGAATTGGATGAAATACCATAAAAATATTTCAGTAAGGTCAACATGAATGTAAAATAGAAAAAAAAATGTCAGCAATCAATAATCAAGGCTTTGATCCAATGACTTGTATTGAACAGGAGATGATAAAACTAAATGAAAATTTGCACAACAAGCTAACACTATCAATAAAATGGTAAGGTGGGGTGTAAACCTGGTCTAGTCTTTACTATTTATTGACGAAGCATTTTCAAAATGTAATCAAAAGTATGACACTGAAATCTGACGGCGTATTGAGATAGTGAAATATGCCTTCCAAAAGACAAGTAAAGTATTAAAAAACAGAAAAATGTCATTAGAAACAAAGAAAAGAGATGTGAATGCTGAACAATCTTCTTATAGATGAAGAAGAGACTTTAAGCAGCAGAAACATGGTTTCAAACTCTTTTAGGAAAGACTGCAAAACACTTTTCCCCTCCTCACTTACAGGCAGAAACATACAAATGCATGCCGAGATTTTTTCATAGCCAATAAAATAGGTAATTTTTCAGTTTGACCTGATGCAGTCCCAATCTATAAGTCAGAAAGCTACATTCCCTTGTCTGAACTTGCTTTTGAGTGTTGATGCCAATTCTGAGTTTGTGAAATTTTTCCCATATTATTGTTAATTTGCCTTGCCTATATTGTTTGCTTGCTTGCTTACATTATATTATCTTTTGCCCTTTCTTTTTCTTGTTATTGCTCGTTGGAAAGTTTTGTTGCTTATTTTGTATTTTCACACACTGAGAATATCAGGAATCTAATATGTGAGCAACAATGAAGTTTTGGAGAAAATGGAAACAAAAAAGACACATACTTAATATCAGGAAGAGATAGTTAAAATTTTCTAGGGCATATAATGAAGAAAGTGGGGTTTGGAAAATTTGATACTCACAGGACAGATTGAAGGCAAGAATGACAGAGAAAATGAATGCATAACCTACTTAGCAAACTTGAGTAAATGGATGGTGGACAAAATTTATTAAGCGCTACAAAAGACAGGAAGCTGTGGAGAAACATGATGGCCAACTTTCTGAGGGGACACAGCATATAGAAGAACTTAGTGATACAATGTCTGCATTTACCAACTTTAACTGACAAACAGACAGTTCTAAAAGTCTGATTCTGGAATCATTAAATAAGGGTACATTTTTCTAAGACATCTATTAGGTTGGTGCAAAAATAATGACATAATAATGTCGTTTTTTTGAATTATTTTTTAACGTCAAAAACGACATTATTACGTCATTATTTTTGCACCAACCTAATACTTATCCTTCTCTTTGCTGTGTCTCTTTAGAACATAACCAATTATGTCTTTTATCCTTTTTAACATTCATTTCTTCCCACCCTATGCAGCCATCCATTTATACAAGTTTGTCAGGCCAACTGCCTTTACTTGTTCATTTTGCCTTAGATATGTCCTTCGAATGTCAAATTTTCCAATCCCTTTCCTAGTTATGTGTTCAAAAATTTCAGTTATCTTGCTGATTCTTAGTGTCCTTTTAGTTTCCATCTTAATTAAGCTCATTTCATTGCTCCAGACTCCATCTATGTTATTCAACAAATTTCTTGTAGGAAAGAAATATCTTTGAGTATTTACAGAGCATACAAGCATGAAAAGAATTAAAAAAAAAAAAAAAAAATTCTGTTAAGTAATTGTGGCAATAAAATAAGCACATCCCATCTCCCCTCTCACTTGTAACCACCAATCAAAATAAAATAAACGTTTTTCAGCACTAAAGCAGAGGGAGTCAAATAAAGCTCCATAAACTAGCTGTTGCTATATGACAGTAATCAATATTCAATATCGGACAAAATTTATTAGTGATTTTATTTGGACGATTATTCCCATCATGTTTATGAAAATATAAACAAAAGCTTTTGATACGGAACTGGATATTGATTACTTTGATTTGACAAATTTGTTTTCTTTTTACATAAGTTTGAAAAAAAGAAATGGAATATGTGAGGTGAACTTTTTGAGAAAGAGAGATCCAGAATATATAATCTAAATTGTTGTTGGCAGAACTCATTGCTGAGTATTGAGGTGTTCATCAACATTTCCTTCTGTGTGAAATGAGCTCTACGTTGGATCTGAAAAGATGTCCATAGTCACTTCATGGTAGGGTAGGAGGATTCAGGATTTGGAAAGCTTGGGTTTTTCTTTGGTCTCTTTTCCTCTCTTCTATTTGTCTTCTGGTGTTTTTAAAGGATGTTGTTTTTTCATGGACTACTCTTCTCTACTTGGTTCCTTCTGCAGTTTCCAAAATTCAAAAAAGTTTTTGGTAATCCTGGGCTAACACAAACTACAAAGCTGTTGTAATCTCAACTCTCCTATGCATGTGAGCCTGGGTACTCTACTGAAGAGACATCCACAAACTTGAAAGATTCCATCAAATGAAACTTCATCAAATCCTGCAGAACATGTGGCAGGACCATATCACAAAAGTAAGGTAAATAGAACCATGCTTAATTGTGAAGTCCTCTGTGGTTGAGCAGTAAAAAGCACACCAAATCAGACAGCAGTTTCCCCTGCAAATGGAGACACAGGTTTGAATCCTGCTAGAGGACACATTTTCTTTATTTAGTTTTCCTGAGTGCAGAGACCAGTTGATAAAATGTACACAATTTTAAAAAATGGAGAGATAGTCTACTCAAATACTTATGTCCACTAAAAATAATGTTTGAAGTAATAAATATATTTCCTCCTACCCCAAATGTCATTTGTGGTCACCCATTTTTTTAAGTAGATTCCTTGTGTATGGATACAGAAGGTGATTATCTGGAAATAACTCACATGGGTCATATGATGTCTGCTTAGTGACATCATTTCATATAGTAATGAGAGTGGCAAGTGATTCAGTTTGTTTACAGTAGCCAAACTGAGTGGTTGTTTTTGCTAAGGGTCTCGAGTTGAGGCTAAATCTGCCTCCTCCAGCAGCTTACAAGCATATGATGCCTTTTCCATTTAAGAATATATCTTTCCCAGATATAGAAGGTACCTAACTCAGGGTCCCCAGTTTGGGAAAATCCAAAACCTACCATTACTCATTCATAGGATATGTCCTCACCTGGAACATAGTAAATAAATACAGCCTGTTTGAATATGGTGTCCTAAACATGGTTTCTCAAGAAACACAGAAGAATCTCCATATTATATTTAAGGCTCATACTTTTTTGTTTCCCCACTTACACTCTAATTTACTGCATATATATATATATATATATATATATATATTATTCTCTGCATTGGACAGGTATACATTTGTATATATAGTTTTGTAGTGGTATATAAGTCTCTCTGAGAACAAAGCATGTTTGTCATTCCTTTTCCTTTCAGTCATTTGTGAATTATGGTGCTATTATATTATGGTTATACTAATGCCCATAATGGGGGAAATAGAAATAAGAGACTAAACCTTTCTTCTATAGCTCTAGCTCTCTCTCCTGTTATACATATTTTCTTTTTTTTAAAAAAAAAAACAGTGTGAATTACATATATTGGTCTGATCATTTATGAGATGACTGGCTACTCATTTTTGAATGCTCCTGTCTGTTAGTCTGTCTAGTTAACCCTAGCTACAGACACCAACTCATGCACAGTTGTTTTTTTTTTTTTTTACATTCAGTGAGCCTAACTGACTTATACTGCAGCTATGTTGTGCAGACCATAGTTACAGTTTTCTTGGAGAGAGTGCATAACCTGGTGTGATCAACCATTAAACCAGGTCAGTATATTCAAATCATTAGCCACAATGAATTGTGAAACTTTGTGCAAACATCAAGGGGTTCTAAACAGTTTGATTTACCCAATCTCACTTAAAACACTTTGGCCTCAGTGACAAAGCTTAAACAATATTTTTATCCTGTCTTGCACTGTCCCCCAGTGGATCTCCCTTCCATTTCCTTGCTTCTCTGATAACTACAATCTTCAAAAAATTAAATGCAATGTCAATTGCCATCTTCAGTCTTCTTGAACCCTATTCATCATTTCCTCAATCCTGCCTATTCTCACTCTTCTCTTTCACTTTCATTCCCAGTAATATCCTGCACACTAGTGCCATGCATTCCAAACTAAACTCCAGAACTCAACCCTTTATTTAATTTACAGATGTAATCACTTCTTGCCCATTTCTATATCTCAGCTAGTTATTTTTAGTACTGAGTACATGTACACACTACCTGGCCCAGAGATTGAACTCACGATCACTATGTCATCAAATTCACAAACCAATACTTTAATCCATTAAGCTATTGTCCCTTATGAACAGGGCAAGTAATAACTGAGTAGTACTAAAACAAGCACAGTGGAACAAGATTAGTCTTCCCCCCAAAATGAAATAAAGTGCTTAGTTTGGAATTCCCTGTAGGGTACTAGAATTGACATATACCTGACAAAGATAGAGGGAACAACAGCCAAAATGTTGTGATAGCAACAAAGATGAAGACAATAGTCTGCATGTAAGGTAGTGTAAATAAGGCTAGTGTAAACTCCTGGTATGTTTTTCAGGCCCTTCCAAATATTGCTACATGCTGGGATTTTTTCCCTCGGCTGATATTGTGAAGTCACCTCCTTGATAATCAAGCATGGTGGGATTGAAACCTGGATCTCATAGAACACTAACACTCTAACTACTCAGCTATGCACACACCCCCACACACACGTGTGTGTGTGTGTGTGTGTGTATAGATATGCAATCAAAACTGGATGGGAATCTGATGGTGTGTGTGTGTGTGTGCATGTGTATATATGAGAGAAATGTATGACATAGTGGGAAAAGACTTCTTGTGATGCGTTTCATCCTTTAGGACTTCTGACTAAATTTGTTATGTTGGTATGATTACACATGTGCACAACTAAGGGATGCTGGGAATTTTAAAATGATTTTTTTGTTTTTTTTAATCTAACCAATTTCATTTAGCTTCTTTTCCTTTCTATCACTTTTGTTAGTAGATATTCCCGCACTGTGATAATAGTTCTGCCTGGAATGGTAAAAAGTTGTAAAGAGCCAGGGTGCAAATTTACTGTAGATGATCTTGTGATCAAGGCACTCTCTAGACATATATTTGACAATTTGCTTAGTTTCTAAAAGGTGGTATCTTTTGCTACTGCAATATACTACAAATGCCACATTTTCTGTTATTACATTACACAAATAGTAAAAGAAGTTTAACTGCTTGATTCTAATGTTGCTCACACTGTTTCTCTGTTTGATGAACACATTAATAGTTCTTTCTTCTTGCTTTTCTTTGCAACCAAGTTTTTGCAGTTTTCTTTCTGATTTTACCATTATATATATATATATATATATATATATATATATATATATGAAAAAGAAATATAGTCTTAAGATGTGCTATATTTATGGGATAAAGTGCTCAATATCAGAAATAGAGCATGTGTAAATATAAAAGTGAACATAAAAGTCAACACTTAGAGGTGACAGTCTGTTTCATGCTAGATGCAATTGTGGCCTGACGATTGCATATAGCATGAAACAGACTGTTGCCTCTAAGTGCTGACTTCTATGTTCACTTATATATATATATTAGTGAACATATATATATATATATATATATAGGGTGTCCCCTCATTGTTGAATAAAACAATCATAAAATATTGTGCTAACTTTATTCTTGTGAATGTTTATTAAATTTTAAGAGATTTTGGTAAGATCTTAGAAGCTATCATTCATTCTATGTGATGCTGAAAGTTCAAAGTTAAATGAAACTAAAAACAAGATAAATACCTTGATGTGGATGAAAGAATATCAAATAAATAAAAAAAGAAACTGTGGCAAGTATAATTCATTCCTTTTTAAATGAAGAAAAATCTTAAGTTTTACTCTTAAGTATTTTGTAACAAAAATGGTAATAGTACAGGCTTAACTTGAATATTATTTATGCTTGTCTTGTCTACATTATTCATTGCTTCTTATGTTGTTTCAAGGGAAGTGTTTTTCTGCTGGAGGATGTTTTGTTGTAAATTTGTATGATTCATAAACATCACTAAAAAGTATATTTCATTGCTGATACATTTGTCTGGAGGCCATATTGATTTAAGGTTCAATATCCTGAACAAGATTAGTAAAGCTAAGAAACTATAAATTATCAAGTCAGGAAGCCATTTTTCACTTTCAAATCCTGAATTTTTTTCTTGGCAAAGAATGGTATAAGAAAAGTTGTCAGGAAGGAAAGACAATTTATTTCATCAAAAAATATCCCTTCAACTAAGTATGGTTGGAAATGTCACCTGAATGAAAAAAGTTTAGAAATATACCACTTAATTAACACTGTTAACTGATCATAATAGAAACTTGATTTGACTAATTTTACCTCTTTGTATCTGATTAGTGCTTACAAAGCTAAATTTAAGAAGATAACTTTCTCAGAAAGGTTTACATTGATGACAGTTTAAATCTGTAATCTCACAAGTGATTAATATCAACCCGAGGTTCAATGCAACTACACCTGATGGGGATAAATGCCTGGGGTTATTATAAATCATGATGACTTGACTAAAACTCATCAGTTTCAAACCAATTATCAAAGTGCTTTCTACTGCTTATCAAACACCTTCTTCCAGTTATTGATGTCAACCAATTCAATAAAAAAGGTATATTAATTATCTTATTGAGTCATGACACAACACCTATCCAGTGAAGCACACAGAGCCTTGCTTGAAGAGGGGTTAAGGTTTCAAGGTCATGAAGTGTGCATGAATCTTCAAGACTGGAGCAAGCTAGAAGATACTTGATAGTTTGTAATTGCCCACATTGACAGTTGGGATCATCATTGGTGGCATATCTCCATTTCTGAAGGTTCACTCTTTATGCTTATTATTACCTATTTATAAAAGTTTTACTAATAATTTCCTCTGTGTGGGTCTTCATTTTCAACCAGAGATCTTTGATTATGGGTGCCCATCAAGTTTTCCAAACCCTAACAGACTGTACCCTTTTGCAGAATGTTTCCAGTGCCAAGTAACACAGACTTCTGAAGAGATGTGATATTAAGCTTTATTTTGATTTTCTTGATGTAGGACTTTAAGTCCAGGAGGTATAGACTCCAGTTCCCCATTATTATTATTATTATTTAAACAATTGCACCCCAGTGTATGAAGAGAAACTGAAATATGATTAATAAAAAGTTAAAATGAATGTTATCAAGAAACAAGAATGAAGGAAAAAGGCAAAAGAATTTCAACCTTCAAAAACTATAAGTTTTTATTTAATTATTTATTTATTTTTTTTATTTATTTATTTTTTTTACAAGCTTGGCGTTTGATGAGGGATCAATGATTCCATGAAAAGGTCAATGGTCTAAAAATTTGGGGGACTCTTATGGAGAGAACCTTCATTTTAGTTTTATTAGTAATGGCAACTTAGGAAAAGTCAGTATGGAATTCTATTTACTTTGTATGGTGACCTCTCAGATACAATGAGTTAAAAACTTAAGCACACCAACAAAAGAAACAAATACATGAATACAATATATAATCAATAACTCAGAAAATACATGAGAAACAAGATAGTGTAGGTGAATCGACTAGTGAGGTGGCAAGTGAAGGCTAAAATACCAAAACTAGTGAACTACAAAATTGGAGATACTAACAATGTACAGGGAAACTAGTCAATGGGTATAGAAAGTATGACTAGGGGGGGAAGCACCTACCTCCAAATTAGAACTCAGCTGAACAAATCCCTTGAAAGAAAAAAGAAAAGTTAAATATAAAAATGTCAAATAAAATGTGTACTTTATTCCAAAAAAACAAAAACAAACTAGTGTTTCCTATGTAGGGAATAGAGGTTAAAAAAAGTTTTCATATCACTGATAGGTTTTTTTGAAAGGAAAAAAAGGGAACATGATATGTAACATAGGCTATACAAATATACATTATTGACAAGAATTTCAAACAATTTTATCTCATGTTGAAGTAAAGACATCAGCCATATTTAAAATATTTTATTTTTATTAAACCATCCTTGAATTGTTTCTTTAATAATATTGTGATTTCAAATCATAATATTTATGGTACACAATACCAACATAGTGAGTTTAAGACAGGACATAATATGATTAGCATTAAAGGACATATATAGTAGCTACAGCCACTATTAGTTAAAGCAATCACCTGGCAGCTTTTACAACTTTAGAAATTCTAACTCTAACCCTTTTCCTCTATGTAATGCGAAGCATGTGATCTGTCCTGTAGGACAGAAAATGTTGGACAATCTCCTCAGAGATTAAGAAGAAACTTGAAGCAACAGAAATGTGATTCTACAGAACAATGCTGATGATACTATGGGAAGAACATGTGAGCAGTTTTGGAGAGATAGGAAACTTATACTTAACATCAGGAAGAGGTAGTTGAAGTTTCTGCAGCATGTAATGAGGAAAGAGGGCTTTTGAAAACCTGATACCCATGGGACAGATTTGAAGAAAAGAGGGACACAGGAAAGGAGTGTGTAACATACTTGATGGTCTTCAACAAATGGACAGCAGAACAGGGTTTAGGAGAAGTAACAAAAAGACGAAGCTTATTAGGAGCTACAAGGGACAAGAAGATGTGGAGAGCCATATGCCCTGAACAGATACAGCACATAAAAGAAGAACGGGAAGCACATTTCTTTAGCCAGTTAGTTGTACTTCTCTTGATTCAGAAATGTAGATGTTCAAATTTGGAATCTTGTTAAGTAAAGGCATAAAGTTTTCCACAGCCAAGCTTTTGTCATTTCATTTGTATTTTATGGAATAAATATTGCATAAAATTTCAATTTGTCATGTATTTACTTTTGTTTGGTATCATTAAGTTGAAAACATTTTTGGTGGGCTAGATATACATACCAGACCACTAACTTTGAGAATTTTATAATAACAATATATCAGCTGTTTGAATTTTAAGAATTAAATTCCCACGATGAATAAAACTTTTGTTATTTTTCTTATTACTAACTTAAGGTATGTTTTTTGCTACAGTAGTGATAAGAAATTATATACAATGTTATTGTTACTGAAATTTAGGGTTCTCTTGTTGAAATATATAAAAGAATAGGAATACTTCAAAACAAAATATCTATTAAGCAATTAAAATGTATTTAAACATGAGTTTTAATTTTATTGCTAATATTTTCTGCATAATAGAAATATAGATTAGAATATATAAATATATTAGAATAGATTCTATACATTAGAATAATTCCAGAATTTTGAATATGTACTTTGGTGTGCAGGTAGGGTTAGGGTTAGCAGTTCAGAATAAGAAATACATGAATAGAACTTTGATTCCAGTATAGTTTGTTCCTCTCACTTTTGCAAGAATATCCTTGGGAAAGGTATTAATCTGTTGCTTCACTCCCAAGTTATGGGTTAAATAACAGAGCAGACTGGGCTATCTTGCCATATTTGGAAACCAGCCAGAGAGAAGGAAAACTCTAAATTAAAAACTCAGCCACCTAATTGGTTGGTTGTTTTGTTTTATGGCATATCAACCTCAGTGGGTCATTTAATGCTAACAAAATTTTGAAATAGATTTATAGCGATAGTTTGGTAAAAAAGGTGTGAATGTATACATATATATCTGAACCATTTTTATTTATTAAAAAATATTTCTGGTATTAAAACCTATTTTTACACAAGTATGAGTGTTAACTATTTGCCCATAGCTGGAACCCTAACAGGTGCTACCACCCTGGGTCAGAGTGGACCTGGGAACACCAGTAATTAAGAGGTGGTACCACGCTCCTCAAGACCTCCTGAACAGAGGCCTTGCTGTTGGACGTAGTTTATCGTCTTACAGTGGACGCGGATGTAGTTTATTATCATACCCAGTAAAGTCAGCTACCTAAAGTGGTACAAAAGGTGATTCAAGTGGAGAGTGATTATCAAGCATGCTGTTGACCACAGCAGGCATTGGATTTAGGGAAGATGGACAGGATGGTTGCATAGGGTCTTTCTTTAAAGATTTTTTTTTTCTGTTTTAATGAACATTTATCAGCAAACTTCGACCTTCATGTTAAAAAAAAAAACAAAAAAAACGTCAAAAGGACAGTTTATACATTGACACTTAATTTTAACTACCTTCACTCCTCAATAATGTTTGTTTTAAAAAGCGATGATTACAAATGTAATAAAACCAAAGCATATGAAAATGAATTTAAACATTTTCTTTATTCTTGAGAATTGACAACAAAAATATTAAACACTGTTTATTAGATTGTTTATTTACAAAAATAATTTTATATTTATAACATTCTTAAAATGAAATACAATACAATATTTATCATTTACCAATTTCCAAAGAAATAAATATGAAAACAATTATTTTTATGCATAAACATTATGCGAACCATACTATAAAGAAATTCTTATTATTTACCATTTTATAAAGTTAGAATCAGTTAGCAATTAGCTGATGTTTGGCCAACCATTCCAATAAACAATATAATAAAATGTAAATGAACAAGAGTAAAGGGATTTAAAATAATAGTGGTGTAAATGGAAAAGCCGGTCCTTTTGACAAATTTGCCTATTCATCTTTGCCATTTTTATATTTTACATAGTATGTTATGATATAGTCAGTTGAAAATAGTATCACTATAAGACCTTATTATTAATAATAATGAGCACATTGCCAAGTTTGCATTCTGACCATGAGACTGAGCTGGAGGGAGTGATCCCAGTGTGCAGCACCTTTGGAAAGTGCCTAAAAAACCATACCATGAGTTGATCCAAGCCTTGTGAGTGAAACTGGGTAAACAAAACTCTTGGGTGCCATCGATAGCTGTGCTAGCACAAAGTCACAAGTTATCATGGCTGAGGACTTGAGCATGCTGGCCTTGTTCAAACTGTTGATCACACTAAATAACAAGTTCTTTCCCAGAAACTTTAACTAAGATCTGCTCAGCATAGTTGCAGTATAAACCATAAATGGGATCTGTGGGTATTGAATAAACACAAATGCACCTGAGCAAGCATCTGAAATAGGAATTGGCTAGCCACCCTAGTAGAGGGGTATCCTCGAATACCAGTGGCCAGCTATATAAATAATGAAGCTTTGACCTTTCACGGGCTTGTGATAATGGAGAGTATGCAATTTTTGAGCAGATTCTTCTCCTAGATGCCATATTCAAAAAGTGAGCAATTATGACTCTACACTATTTCCTGTCCTTTGTGTTTTCACTATCCCTCCTAATCCCTGTTCTTCCAACCATTTACACAAGTTCATTAGGCAGATTATTCACTGCTTTACTTTGTCTCTCTTAAGGACCATTTCTTAAATATGCATTGTATAAATGTCTGATGTTTGGAAGATTTGGCAAAGTTTAACCTTTGTGCCTGTAAAAAAATGTGTGTGTCAAAAGGATGGTTATTCCTTTCACACTGCTATTACTGCATACATTTTTTACTCCCTCAGTAATATTTATTTACAAGATAAATATATGTGAACCAAGTAAAATATTTATTTACCTTTTCGAAGGATTTATTATTTACCATTTTATAAATAAATATTTGAAAAGAAATATTTTTATTCAAAAATTTATAAAAATTGCAAAAATGCTTACAACTTATTTTGCTGAATTTATGTGGTGAAAGCAAATTAAAGAAATGTCCGAAATATGTATTTTACAAATTTTATAATTAGTTACTCATTATGTATTGAGTTAAATTTTCTTGTTCACAGTTATCAGATTTGACAAGCTATTTTTTTTTTTACAGGCACAAACATTGCTGAAGATTTTATAGCAATAGCAGAACAGTTTTGACGCATTTCTTTAAATTTTAAGGAAATTAAACAGGTAAGTCAGTTAAATTACTATTGTCAAAAGGAATTCACTTGAAAAGCTTGAGAAGGCATTTGTTTAGAACAATTAAATTCTTAAAAATATGATCAATATTAACATATTTGTATAAACATTAAAATGATAGGCAATCTTGGACCATTGGACCAACAAAAAAAAAAAAAAAAAAAAAAAAAAGGTGTCAAACTGGTAGCAGCATGTTTTGACTAGAAAAGTGGTTTTCTTCGATTTAAAAAAAAAAATGGATGCAGATTTGATTCCTATTGAAAGCAGAAATTTTCTTTAGTACGTCTTCTCAATCTAGGTGGGTTGTTATCAATTTCACAGTTTAAGAAAATAAAAGACAGAGACAGCAACCCAGACACATGTAGCCACTAAAAATAACACACACACACACACACATATATATATATATATATATATATATATATATATATATTAAATATGTATAAAAACAGAAAAAAGGAGAGATAAAAACAAGTGTATTACATTTTTTTTTACTTTTTTCTCATTTGGATTGTAAAAACAAGGACCTTAATTATAGTTTCTCTGAAGCAGTAGTACCTCCAACCTGTAGCAATGTTAAAAACTGACCTTTCATAATCAGAGAGAAATTCATGTACAACTTGTGTAATGTCCTTTGCAAAATATCTGGTCAAGAACATTAGTTTCCATCTCATCCAATCCTCCTAACTCAGATCAACCTGCTACACTAGTCAATTTTATTACAATTATGCCTTTCCCTGCCGGAAGAGACAGTTAAACTTACCAATACAAAATAACAAACAAGTTAACAGAAGAGTTCCAAAAAATAAGTCAAATAAAAATAATAATGGAAGACCAACCAAAAGAAGTATAAAATATAAAGAAAGACATTCTCATTAGTGAGAGAAAAGTAATTTTGAGTTTTAACCTTTAACTGTGGACATGTGTTTTCTTAAAAAAAAAATCTACTGATTTCCATTAGTATATATTTGACTCAGTTAAATTTGGCAAAAGGGCTTTTCTTTTCTCGAGGAAATGAAGAAGTGCAATACTAGTAATAAAATTCTCTGATTTCTGTTAGTCTACTTGTCCTCCCGCCCTCTAAAATAGCCATACATGAACCGATTGATATTAAGTTTTGGGGAGAAATGCAAACATGTAAGTGGGTAAAAAGTACAATTGGTTTTACTAGAGTGCATAGCTTAGAACAGTACTTCTTAAACTTTTTCATTCATGACCCCATTTTTCATCACAAGATTTCTTGTGATCCCAGGTATTAACAAACTACACTGAAAATACATACATTGTCACTGAACTCGTCACAATCACACAACACACATTTTATTACCATGGCACATCATGATAAATATTGCATGTTTGTGAAGTAGCATATAGACTGAAATTCAAGTGTTTGAATTTAATTTTTGCGACCCCAGCATTTCACTTTGTGACCTCATTTGGTGTCACAACCCATAGTTTAAGATATGCTGGTTTAGAACAATAAATTTTCATTAATTTTTGAAAAATAAAAATTTTATTATTTAACATACAAAATACCCCCACTATTTTAAGAACAATATAATGATTAAAATAAATATTTATTTAATAAAAATGTAATATTGTTTTCTGCATATATTTTCTTTAAGTTTTTATACATACAAAAATCCAGTTTGCCTTGTGTTTGAGAGAACTATAAACAAATCACAAGTTTTAAGAAATATGGAAACAAAAGAATGCTGATTCCTTGTATCAGAAAGAGTTGAAATTTCTGTGACACAATGAGGAAAGAGAGCCTGGAGAATTTACCACTCACAGGATACAATGAAGGCAAGAGGGGTAGAGAAAATTTGAAAACTTCCAACAGCAGCAACAACTAAAATGGATAGCACATGGATAGAAGAAAAATAAGAATATAATCAAGATGTTTATTTTCTCTACTACCATAAACTAAAAAGCATTGCCTTATATTTAATATTACAGCATTATGGAGTTTGGCTGATAATCTAAGGTGTCTGATTGAACATTAGCCATCTTTTCTCTCATCTTCAAACTCAGTCAAAATCTTGAACAAAGATGCTTTCCTTGGAATATCATATAGTGTCTGTAACCAAGAAGCATTTGTACCTTGTAGAGGGGAGGCATGGTGGAATAATGGATAGTGGTTCAAATTGAGGAATTGGAGAGCCAAGTTCAAAGTCCAGTCAAATCCATTACATTCACTTACGTGCTAATACCCCTGGGAAAGGTATGATCCTCTTCTCCCTCTGGCTATGGATAAATAGCAGGACATACTGGGTTCTGTAGCCTTGGATAGCAACTGGTCTACTGCAAAAAGAAATGGCAACCTACTGTTGGGGGGAAAAATCTTCCTCATCAGTCATGTATCAAAAGATACATGATCACTTAAGTATGTATCATGTATGGCACATAACTGACTGACCTTGTAGAGAATTTTGTATTTAAATTCTTTTTATTCAGATGTTTTGCAAATATCAAGTGAAAATACCATTCATTTATTCAGTTAGTGCATTTTGCGACACTTTGGTTAGCACTCCCCTTCATTTCACAATTATGGTTCAAGACAGAATAGTGTAATGACTTACTGCTTCCTTTTGCAGCAGTCCCACCTCTCATAAGTTATAGACAAAAGACCTACAAGGCAGCTGGTTGTTTGAGTTCAGAGTTTTCCTTCTAGACTGACAATGGTATATGGAGGCCATGTTCTGACCAGACAACATGTTCCCCTCTCAGGTGTACTGACAATATATAAAGGAATACAGTGCATTGCAGGAGTTGCTGGAAGGTTTTCATTGTTGACAACAAACCACCTTCGGGGCTCCACTTTGGGTTTTCTATCTGGATTTATTTCTATAGCCTATTATGTGTTGGATATGATTGCAAGGCAGCAAGGGTTTAAAATCAAGGTTTTCTTTCCCCTAAATGGACTGCCTTCTTGGGCTGTTTAGCTCCATTTACCCAAAAAATGATGTATCAAACATGGCAGAGAAATTCAGCCCTTCATCTTTAAAGGGATATAATTCTTTATCATTAACATCTTGTGATTGGTGTTATTAAAGTTGTCTTTCAAGATAAACTTTCAATCAACTCATAATTTTGTAAAGAAATCAATAACATTATGTCAACCTTTACAAGGAAGATGAAGACATTTTATGTCAGCTTGAATGCTCTAATAATAATAAAATGTATTCAGTACATTTTCTTTCAATCAACATGTATCCAATTTAGCAAATTCTGCTTCTCATCCAGGTTGAGTATTGTTACAATTCAGGTTATAATATAAAGTCACTGAATTTATTTAGAATTTCATGCTAATAGTAGACTTTCTTATTCCATATCAATCCATTACTGTACCTAAAATCTGTACAAATGCAGAGGGTCATGATTATGAACACTTCACACTAGTTCAAATTAAAGGTTAGGAAGGCCCCTCTACCATCAATACTTGAATAACTTACTAGACTTGAAAAAACTATTTTCCTTTTAATATTTTATAAGCCAAATGCAATACTAGCAGCTTGGTCAATGAATGTCAAATGTTTCCTTGTAGTTAACATTACTGTCTGTGCTGTAGACAGAATTGTTTAAAAAGAGATGAAAGAGAAACCTGTAGATGTTTCAGTTGTAACTAAAGCTGGTTTGCTTATTGGGTAATAAAAAGAATTAATTTAGTTTAAGGATAAATCTTTTTACAAAGTTTTCAAAAGAAGAAAAAATACTGAGGCCCTGCATAAAGGGAAGGGATTGGGCAAAAAGTAGAAACTCTGCCTTATTATTATTTCTAGATTTTTAAATCAACTGAAAAAAAAAAAAAAAAAATGAAAATCATTTATAACAAACATTACAGTTACTATTGTTTTAATACTGCTCACAATTTTACTTTTTAATTGATTGTAATTAAACAATAAAAGATTTAATTATCACAAGATAAAATGATAACATTAAACCTGTAGCAAAAATTTACAAAATAGACTGATAACTGAGAAATTTAAATAAAAGATTATATGAACATAATAGATTTTTTTTCAAAATATGTATGTATTAATTATTCATTGTAAGGTTTTCAAGCAAAATTTTGACTTAAAGAATGTACCTTTAATGAAAAGATAATATATTATTCATTGTAATAGCAATATTCATAAGTCATAATATTAATGTGAAAATGTATTAAAGGTTCACTAATTTTAGAATTTTTTGTGGTAGATTTACAGCTAAAATCATACATGTCTCCTTTCCTAATAAAATTAATGCTATTATAATGTAGGATAATTAAAAACAATAATGATAAAAATTAGAATTAGTTCCACTTTAGACTAATGTTTCCATGGATATGAAGTGGAAGGATTATTTGAATCAACTGCCAAGCCTGCTGTTAGGGAAGTTGGTCCCCTGTGTTAGACTAGAAAATTTTTCTATCCAGAATCTATGTAAAATAGTTGTAAGTCTACCAATACATCCTTGCTTTAAATATTGCTGCCACATCTGATTTGGTGCTCCTGCTATATATTTAGAGATTCTTGATAAAATCCAAAGAAGAATCTGCAATGTTATTCTTACTGACCTGGCATCTCATCTTCAGTCACTTTCCCATTGCTATAATGTAGCTTCCCTGTGCCTTTTCTATAAATACTTTCCTCTATGGTACCTAGACTTTATGTATTTAACTGCAGTACTAAATTGGCATCAAGATCTCAGCATTTTACAGTTGAAATAGCTAGATGTAAACATAAGTTCTACACTAACAGTTTCTTTTGTCACACTTCTTGCTTGTGGAATTCTGTTTCAGTTTCTTTCAAAGTTTTTTTCCATATTTTTTGTTCACTATTATTCATATATAATACCTATTACACAAGGTTTGGCATTACAGTGCTGTTAGATTGACATCTATGTCCTACCCTTTTACTGTTGAAATGGCTAAATGCAACTGGTGCGTTTACTCCAACAGCTTCTTTTCTTCCATTTTCTACCTGTAGAACTCCCTCCCATTTACTTGCTTCACTGATAACTACATTCTTCAAAAATGTATTGCAATGTTAATTGCCATGTTCTGTATTCTTGAATACTCTTCATCTTTTGTAACTTTTCTCAATTTCTCAATTCTCTCTCACTTTCACTCCCTGTAAACTAATGGTAATGGTATTCCTGCCTTGGTTGGGGTAAAAATTGATTAAAAAAAAATAGATCATTTAGTAGAATGCTTGTCTCACAAACCTTATCCTGTAGCTGTGCAAAGTCTAACAAATGTGCCAATATTCTCTAAAATATACAAAATAAATGCAAAGACCCATACAAAGAAATTGAAATGATAATGTTTTTTTTAAAGACCCAACAATGATTGAAATGATAATGTCTTTTTACAAAGCCTCAAACAAAGAGATTGAAATGATAATGTCTTTTTACAAAGGCCCATACAAATGATAATATCTTTTTTTACAAAGACACATACAAAGTGATTGAAATAATGTTTTTTTACAAAGACCCATAAATCCAAAATTTTTTCTTCTTATAGCTATAAAAGTATGAGCAGGTCTTGTATATTGTACAGTTTCTTGTCTTATGCACATTTCACCTCCCCTCAGCTATGGGTTAATTAGCAAGATCAGTAGATCATTATAATCGGCAAAAAATTCTTACAATATAAATATATTTTCTGGCTTTAAATGACCTTCAAAAAGGTTAATAAGTCATAAAAATACAAATCAATCTTTGCCTTTTATAAAACTGAATTCTAAATAGAGGAATACACTTTTACTTATGTTTTCATGGTGAACTGAGGATTGAAAACTGAAAGAATGCCAAAGACTTAATAAAAAGAAAAGAAAGAAATAGGCTTGGTATGTGTATCCCATATCAGAAGCTTTCAGTGCTCTGCTGTGTTTGGATGGGGGATGCTTTCTTTGATGTTGCCAACTTGAACCACTCTCAGCTTTATCAAACATGATGATTTGTACAAATATGAGTTTTTGTTTTGATGTATAAATGATCCTTAGTTAGTGCCAATCACCAATCCTTTCTCACTGAATGATAAAAAAAAATTACTTTGACTTTAAAGGATGGTCATTTTTTTTTTTATATCTTAGCCAGAAGGTGTGTACTACCAGTCTTGTCCCATGTTAGATGCAGGGAAGATGTGTGCTGCCAAGTAATTTTCTTTGTTTTAGAGATGCCAGGAAGCCCCTTGTACAGCACTCTAATAATCTCAAGTTTTCATGTATAACTTGCTCAAAGTTAGAAATGAGTTAATGTTGAAGAGGTTTGGGTAAATAATTTAAGAAAAATCTCTTTATACCAAAAGAAAACAAAACTGAACACTATTAATCATCTGAGAGACCCCTTTCTGCCTTCCATCAGTATGGCTGATGCTAACCTCCAGGAAAGTGACTCATTGCACCTTCTCAGGCTAACTTTCTCAGCTGACATGAAATTGAAGATTATAATAAATCTGCTGCTAGGAAAGTTGGCTTCCTGCATTATGTTAGATAATTTTTCTCCCCAGAATCTATCTAACATATCTGTAAGTCTACCATTCATCCTTGCTTTTAATATTGTTGCCACATATGGTCTGGTTCTCCTGCTATATTTTTAGAGATTCTTAATAAAATCCAAGGAAGAAGAATTATTGGTTCTGATCAGGCATCTTGGCTTCAGTCTCTTTCTCACTGCCATAATGTAGCTTCCCTGTGCCTTTTCTATAAATACTTTCATGATAACTGTTATGATGAATTCTTCATTATGGTACCTAAACTCTATGAATTTTAGCACAGTACAAGACTGGCAATGAGGCTTCATCAATTTACAGATGAAATGGCTAGATATAACCATAAGTTTTATGCTAACAGTCACATTTCTTACTTGTGGAACTCTTCCAGTTCCATTCTTTCTAGTTGGTCTTCAAAAATTTAAATGTAATGATAGTCGCAATCTACAGTCCTCCTTCCTGATTACTCTTTTATTGTTCTTGCTCTTTAATATTTGTTTTCTTATTCTTTCACATTCAGTGATCCCTTGTGCCTTAGTGGCTTTACTGCCTTTCATGGGGTGAAATGATTAAAAAAAATAAAAGGAAATATTAGTGAATATTAAAATAAACATATACTTAAATACTAACATATAATTTTAATGATAACCAAAAATATATTTTAGCTTGTCCTTTCATGATGTGTGCAATATGACTCTTCACTACTTCCTATTTTTGGTAGTTCTTAGCAAAGTTTCTCTTTAATATCCCTCCTTGTCCTGTAATCCATTTACACAAGTTTGTTAGGAACATTACCTGATGTTTCCCTTTGCCTATTTTTCTCATACTAAGTGTATATGTACTTTTTTTCTATTTACCTAAAAGATTTCTCATTGACACATGTTCTGTTCATGTTATTATCAGCATTATTCTATAGAATCACATCTATTGTCTGAAGTTTCTTTTTCATCTTTCATGAAATTCTTCAGCATTCACTGTTTTATGGGCAGACTGATATTAAGCAGATGTCGAGCACTCTTTTCTTTGTTTCTAATGAACTTTTGTCTGTCTCTTAAAACTTTGCTTAGTTTATGGAAGTCTTCTTTATTCATTCCAATGCACCTTTGTCCTCTGTTAAAACATTTCACAGATACTTAAATTTTCATACTTGCTTGATTTTGATACTTCCAATTTGTAGCTCAAATTTTAGGCTGATCCTCTGGCTGAAAACCATGCTTCCTATAATTTATACTTAGTCCTTTCTTCCTACTTTCCTTTTCTAGGAGTTCCTGTAGTGTTATTTCTGTCTCCACCATCAACACTGTGTCATTTGAATATCTTCTATGTGCCACATCTCTTCAGGATATAAATGATAAGGCCTCTCCATAAACAGAAATTGCTAGGTAGGTAAATAGGTATAGAGAGATAGGCAGATAGGTATATAGAGAGAGATCACTAGATCGGTAGATAGAGGTAGGTAGGTATATAGTTAGATAGAGAGGTAAAAAGAGATAGGTAGGTAGGTATGTTATAATAAGTGTTTGGTTGTCAGAGGAAAGGAACCATGAGGATTAGTTTTTTTAACAACATTTATTTGTTTAATACAGTGTTGTACAGAGATGTTGAAGAATTTGACCCATTCCTCATGTGGGTTTGATCAAGGTCATGGGATAAGGCTGGGGCATGTGTGGGTTAATCAAGGTCATGGTGGTGGGTCAATTTCGTTGGTTCTATGGAAAGGGGCCATGATGATGACTGCAAAGGGAACGCAGCATAGCAATTAAGGTATGCCAAGGTGACGGCAGTGAGTTGCCAAGGTGGTATCAGATTGATGTGGCTAGTATTTGCCAAGGTGCTAGTGAGTGTTGGCAATGATGAAAGCTTGTAGCTGGATGGTGTCGGGTTTGCTGAGATGACAGTGTCAGCAATGATGAAGGCTCGTAGCTGGGTGGTGTTGAAGTTGAGATGTTATCATGTTAAAGCTGGATCTCTGAAGTGGTTACTCAAACCTGGGAGTGTTATCTGTTGTTGAGATGAGTGGTCATGTTGAGAGGCAGCAGCAGCCGCACCACCTCACACGTCAGCCTCCTGGCCCTCAACTGCTCTGGTCATTATTGAAGACCTGCTTTTAAGTCCCCAGGTGCATTTCCTTTTCTAGTGGGAACGTTCCTGATTGGCAAATGTCACTTTCATTGCTGGGGACTTGCTTCATAGACCAGATGTGTTGCTCGGAGCCTATATGCAGAGAACAACTTTTTTTTTTTTGTCCACTGTCTTCATGGCATTCACATCCAGCCAGAATGCAGAATGAATTAAAAAGCAATCTAATTGCAATGGAGTATGATGGATAGATGGAGACAGAAAAATGGATAGATGGATGGAGATGGATGGATGGATGGATATAAAGATATAGAGTTAGGTATACAAATGCTGGAAATTTTACAAATCCATTAATACAATAAATATTATCTAGTAGGAAAATTAAATTACATCCAATTAAAAAGATGTTTGTGATGTAGTGTGAGGATGAAGCATAATAAAAAATTTAAAAAATCTACCCAATCCTTTTAAATTATGAGGAGACCATCCCATTTTTTTTATTTAAATGCTGTCATGAACACATGCCACAAGGGGTAGGTGTGGTTTAATTCAAAGGCATTAAAGACTCTCTATAGCCTAAAGTTCTATAGATTTGAATGTTTCACTGCATAAAGGAAGATGGGAAAACAGATTGACTAGAAGCAAAAATCCCATTAGTTGTGACTTTAATATTTATTACTTAAATATATAACACAGATGTAGTCGTGTAAAAATAGCAAGATTTACACACTACAAAATATCTTCGTTTCCTATTTATGACTATAAATATTCTGAAACATCAGTTCTATAAGAAGAATTTACTGTAGCAAGTTTATGAAGAACAACTGATAGAAAACAATGATAAATCTATGTCTATTGTTTCTTGAGACTTTGATGGGAGTACATTTAATTTGGCATTTTCATTTCTGTCAGTTCAACCCATGAATGAGTTAATGAATGGACATTGCTTTGGCATCAATAAGTTCAGCCAGGTAATTTCGAACTTACATCCGACAAAACACAAAATTTGCTAAGAAGTAGATAAAAGGAAGAGAAATAGAGAAAAGAAAGTCAAACTGATAGTTTCTAAGAAATTCTAGGTTCTTGCTAAATCCATAGAAAGCCAGCATGGAACTAAAACATTGGAAAGAAGCTCAGAGTTGGAGTTGTCAGACAACTAATTAACTTTGCATAAATAATTTAAGAATTTCTTCACGAGAATGGATGAATGATTGTCGGCAAATAAATGTTGTGAGAAACGTTAGCGGTTCATTAAGCTTATCTAAGATGCTTTCCAAAATGGATGATCATAAGGTATTTCATTAGCTCTGTCACAGATATGGTAAGTATCATCTGTCTTCATTGAGTGAGGGCAAATAAATTTCTTTTAAATCTTTGTCAATATATAAACTGAAGGAGTGGCTCTGAACACACTTAAAACAAGAAAACGAGAGTAATAAAAACTTTAATAATTTACACAATTTATCTTCCTTCAACTGAATTTAACGTGTTAAATTTGGCAAAGTCTTTTTTCTTTTTTTTAATAATTTCACTTCAAGCAATAAAATGACTAACATGCAAAGGGTTACTGAGTATAAGAGAATATGAGAAAATAAATTATTAAGAAGAGAGAACAATAAAAGAACAAGAATTGAGACAGATGATAACAATTGACATTGCATTTAAAGTGTTGAAGATCAAGTTGACTGGAAAGCAAGAAGGTGGAACAGAGATCCACAATTAAGAAGTGTGAAGGAAGAAACTGTTAGCATAGAACTTATGGGTTCATCTAGACATTTCAATTATAAAATGGTGAGACATTAGCAACAATCTAGTACAGCACTTAAATTCATAAAGTCTAAGTACCATAGAGGAAAGTTCATCAAAGCAATTACCATGAAAATATTCATAGAAAAATCACAGGAAACTATGTTATGGCAGTAAGGAAATGATTGAAACTGAGATGCTAGGTCAGGACCACTAACATTGCAGATTATATTTGTATTTTACGAAAACTCTAAATACATACTAGAAGCACAAGATCATATGTGGCAGTAATAGTCAATCTACAGATTGATATTTAGATGTGATAAATTTTTTGCAAAAATATGTGAGTGGGTAGAAATTTTATTGTTACTATTTTGTAAGTAGATTTCCACAATTTCCTGTCCATTTTAGTTAAAGTCTGTCTTTTTGATACTTTTCCGAATAACTACCAACTATTTACACAAGCTTGTTAGGTGGGTTATGCTAATGTTAATTTTCTAAGAGCTCTTTCCTCATTACTTAGCTTAGAAATTTTTTAAAATGCCACATTCCTTCAGGACATAAGCAAAAATGACTTTGTAGTGATTCCTTTCTTTTATTAATTAACCCATAGCCAAGTAGGGAATAGAAGAGAGAGATTTATGTCTTTCCCAAAGGCATTGGTAATGGTAATAGTAGCCATTTCCTTATAAGGAAACATTTGGCATTCATTGACCAAGCAGCCACTACTACTTTCAGCTGAAAATTATAAAATCTTTCACTTGATTTTTCAGGAAAATAGCCTTCTCAAGTCCAGTAGCTATTATGATTTTTTTTTATTTGAAGTAGTATGGAATGTCAATTATGGCATTATTTTCTCTTCAAGTTAAATGTGATATCCATTTTAGTCATTGGTGCTGTTGAAAGTCCTGAAGTAATGTGGTTTTTGTTTTTTGTTGTTTATTTTTTTGTGATTCTGTAGTGCCAGTTCACAATGTTCAAAGAAGGATGGTTTTTACCAAGAGCCTCAGGTTTCATTTGCTAAAACCCATTTTTAACTGATAATTAAGATATTTCTGAATGAGTTTGGTGCCACATATGACATCCATGTGAACTCTATTTAAGAACACGACTTGAGTTTTCAGGTTAATATTTTAGTTTTGTAATGTTATTGTTCCTGATTTGGTATTTCAACTTCAGTCACTTTTCCAGTGTTGTGCTGTCCTGGGTATAATGATAAACTACATCCCTGTTCTGGGTAAGACGATAAACTACGTCTAATAGCATGGCCTCAGATCAGGAGGTTTTGAGGTGCATGGAACCACCTCTTAATTACTGATGTTCTCAAGTCCACCCTCACATGAGGTGGTAGCACATGTCAGGGTCCCAGCTATGGGAAAATAGTTACACCCCCACCCAACAAAGTGGTCAAAATACTATGAAATTAAAAAAATAGGTTTCACTACCAGCAATACCTTTTTGGAATAATTATTACCAGCAATAAAAATCTTATCGGCAAATGAGGTGTCCTAGGTAAGACGTTAAACTACATTCAACTGCAGGAGGTTTTGAGGAGCATGGAACAACCTTTTAATTGCTGGTGTTCTCAGGTCCACCCTGACTCAGGGTCGTAGCACCTGTTAGGGCCCCAGCCATGAGCAAATAGTTAACCCACAAACTTATTCAAAACACTATGAAAGTGTAAAAATAAGTTTTAATACCAGAAATACTTTATCAAAAAAAATTACCAGCAATAAAAATTGTTGGCTTTAAATAACCCATTGAGGTTGATATGCTGTAAACCAAGCAAATCAATCCAGTACTGTGACATGGCTTTCCTCTAACTTTTCTATAAATATTTTCATGGCAGTTGTTCTATTGTTCTCTCCTTGATACATGCATAGATTTAAACATATGACTAGATTAACAATGGTATCCTGGTTTTACTGTTGAATTAGTTCAATGTAACCAGAAGTCCTATTCTAATAGCTTCTTCTTTTCACAAACTTTGCATGTGGAACTCTTTTCTCGTTTCTTGCCTCCCTGCTACCTACACTCTTCAAAAATCTAATTGCAACATATGTCACTTGACATCTCCTGTTTCTCTGAATTTTGTTCTTTTATTGTCCTTTATCCTCGCTAAAGCTGTCTCATTCTCTTTCACTCCTAGTAACCCCTTGCATCTTAGTGGTATTATCAACTTGCTCGGGATGAAATGAATGCAAATATATTCCTCTTTCTGTGATCCTCTAACTGCAGAAGGTAAATTCAGGAGTTTAAAGTGGTGATGTTAGAATTTTGACATCACTACAAATAATCCTTCCTGACTGTTACAAATTCAAGATGAAAGTATAGAGTACAAAGAGCAACAATCTATCAGTGAAAAATTACAGTATTCAACTTATTTGAATGTCAAACATATTGCATGGAATGTGTAATTATAACTGAAAGCATGTTTTTAGCAGCGGCATCCAAATGTCCAGCAATAGGCACAAGTTTATATATTTTCAGTACTGCAATCAACAAAAGCATATTTTACACTGTCTACTGAAGCATTCATATTATTAAGAGACTTAACAGAAATATGGTTCTACAGAAAGATGCTGAGAAACACATGGACAGAACATGTGAGCAACAATTAAATTTTAGAGAAAATGGAAGCAAAGAGACACTTGTGGAGAGTTATGATTGCCAATGCCCTGAGAGGACATTGTACATAGAAGAAAAAGAAGACATTCCTTCTATTTACAAAGAGAAGGTTGCCTAGACTTAATATAAATAGCCTCAAAAACTCTTAGATAGTAATCTGAATATGTCCTGCTGATAAATACAAAAAAAAAAATCCCTGTTGAAATCTGAGACACAATTTTGATTATTTATTGAGTGTTCTGCAATTGCAGAACTAAAAATGTAAACATGCATAAGCAAATTTATATACTGCTCTTAGCAAATATAAGTTGGTATATGCTGATCAATCCTAGCCTCCAACCTCTTATTAATTTCTGCCAATATATTCAGAATTACACTGATATTTGCAATTATAAATCATTGAACTAAAATGGGTGGGTAGGGCATCTTTATGAATGAATTTCAACATTGGCTGGTAAATTAAGCCGTGGATTGGCAGAAACATAAAGCTGCACACTTACAAAGATTTGCCTAGTATATATTTTTAGTACGTACAATGTTAGGTAAACAAAACACTAGAAAGCAAGACAAATTACAAAATAGTATATAAATAAACAAACACAAATATCAAAGAGTTTGTTCATTTTAGAAACAGACAGCAGAAACAAAAATGAAAATATATATCGGGATTTAAGCCTAAAATACTTGGAGATTAAGTCATTATTTAACATACAATGAAATCATTTATACTACTGCTTTGACAGCACTAACATCGAAACTGATAAAAGTGATAAAAATCACTGAGAGGAGAAAAATGCAAAGTTTATAAATATAAATTAGGTAAGTAAAAACAGAAAGTAAAAATATGACAAATGATGTACAAAAACAAATAAATACTAACATAGAAAAAGCTGGTAACTGTGGAAAAATTAAAAAAAAAATAATAATAATAAACAATACATATATAACTTCAAACAACAGTCAATACATATATAGTAATGAAATAAATAATTCTATTTCTTTTAGCAATATTTACATTTTTGAGTTAAACTTAAAATCCATTAATTTCTTGGAGCTTTGTCAAAATGCGTCATCTTTGCTTAAGTTCAAAATGCATTTATCAGTAAGATTATGAAAACTTGTTTTTTTTTTTTAAATTTCAAGAGAATTCTGGAATAATTAAAAAAAAAAACATGAATTGTCATTTGTCTCTGTGATTTTTGGACTTAAGCATGACTAGAGAAAACTTTCTGTCTCTGCATTTTTATCAATGAACTGCTATTATTTCAGGTCATTTAATAATGAAAAGTGACATTTAAAATCAGCTCCTAAAATAGGGATGCTGACATCTGCTACTAGAAAAATCTACACAGAATTTTAACCCAATGTTGAACCCTATTCATCTTTTCTATGTATGATGGATTTATTCACAGCTTGCAATTGTATGTTTGTCCAAGACTTTCACATTATCAACCACTGTGATGGGAATCAAAGAAATTTATGCATTAATAGCTAGCAGGAAATTCCACTCTATTGTCCTACTGAAAATGTGAAACAAACAACTCTTTCTTTTTCTTTTTCGCTCATCAGCAGTTTCACTTGTTAATGCCCATTTTCCTGGCTTTCTCAAACTTGCATGGTGTTTTACACACATATGCTTTGATACCAAAGTTCTTGTGAAACCATCTTCTACGGATTGGGAGTTTTAGGCCTAATCTAAATCTGATGCTTATTACACCAAAAGGACAATTTATTGATACTTTTAGTCAGGAACTCAATTTATTATATAAATTGCTTATTGATTTTGACTTAAGCTAATAGGGAAGTTGTTGTCATTAAGAGTGACACTTGAAATAACAGTAAATAATCTTGTTGGTCATTTTGATTAAGCTTGTCTAAAGCAAAGATGTGCCATCCTCTATGGATGCCAAAAGAGGTTGAATTTTGGAGGTTAGTCTCTCTATGTGTTACAAATATTATCCTGATATTTCCCTTATGTAAGATATAATAATTACAAGAGATTCCCAGAGGCTCTAATTACGGTAGTTTCTTTCATTCTGAAATAGTACTTCAGATGTAATATTGGGCAGTGATACAACTTTTATGTAAACAATTTTTGTTTTTTAACTTGTCATCTAATGATTAGTTTCTGCCAATATTTTCAGAATCACAACAAGTATAGCCTCAATCCATGAAAACCACCATGCCATATCGCACTTGAAAATAGTGGCTTGTCTGTTATAGGCAGTTAAGTATAATGTTCTTTTTGTCAGAACTTGTTTACATAAATTTTGAATTTTTAAATTGCAAAGGTAAACTTCAACTTAGTCATGTAGCAACTCTGTAATTACTACAGGACTAAGGGTTTGTTTCTTGTTTCCAAATTAGGCTTGTGTCTTGGGTTCTTTCTCTTGAAGTCTTCTCATTCTCTTTCACCCCCAGTAACCCTTTTGTTTCGTAGTAACAGTGTCACATTTTGAGGGGTGAAATAATTAAACAAATGATGTTTCAACAAAATTTTCATTGAATGTTTTAATTCAGGACTTTTATTCCCTTCATAAGCCAAAGATTTTAAATTGATTTAATTTTTAAGTTCAAATGGAAAAGGCCAATATAAACTTATAACAAACAATAATTCAAAATTCTTATAAGAAGTTGAAAAAAGAAAAAAAAAAAATGGTTGTAACAAATCTACAAAACTATTTTTACATCTTCAAGACTGTCATATATTATTACACATGTTAATTTAAATAAAGCCCCTTTTAGTAATAAAAAATCATTCTTCAATAGCTAGTTTGTATGGTGCATATGCCTTGTTGATGATTAAGACATTTCTATATTTCAAAACTTGAAGAATTATCATAGAAATTAAGGAAAACAGACATGGAGATTGAATTTAAAAAAAATAGGCAACAATTTCAAGTTACAGCTAAATTAATGTTTCACATTCTAAATAGAAATAATAAAGAGATTGTCTTTTAATGTCCTGTTCAGATTCAAAGAAATTAAGAATCATAAACTCCTTGGGACCATCCCTAACCAAAGAAATATTTAAACCACTAAAAGAGGAATGTTGAATGATTCTTGTGAAACCACCAGTTCACATGTTATCAAAGACATTGATTCAAGAACAAATAGTAATGGGAATCTAGGTTGATTTTGTTTAGCAGCATATCAACCTCTATGGATTATTTTAATGCCAAAATCTAAATATTTTGAACACAATATTATTGCTTGAACTAAATATATTTTGAATGTAATTGTATGCCTTCAACTACAGATAAAATGTATTGTTGGTCATTTTTCTTTAAAGTTTTATTGGTGGTCATTTTACTAGAAATAGGTATTGTTGGTATTTTTTTTAATATAAAAATGTATTGCTGGTATTTTTATGATACAAATGTATTTCTATACTTTCATAATGTTTTGTTTTTGTTTGGGGATTAACTATTTGTCTATAGCCAGGACCCTAACAGGTGCTACCACCCTGGATCAGAGTGGACCTGAGAACAACAGCAATTAAGAGTTGGGTCCATGCTCTTTAAAACCTCCAATCTCCCAATCAGAGGCCTTGTTACCAGATGTTGTTTATAGTCATACCCAGGACTTTTTATTCAAAGTTACAGAATGAGCTTCTAAATTTTCATGAGAAAAGAGGATACTGGCAGCAAACGGTTTATTCTTAACATTGAACTGGCTTTTCATTTGGTGGATTTATAAAATCAAAATCAGAGCCCCACGTTCTTTGAAAAAACTTTCACTCACTTGGGAAAAAAGCCTTAAATACCTAAATGATTTTTTTTTTCTGATTCTTGTTTACCATTTGGGATCAAATTCTTAACTCATTATTTTTGACAAACACATATGTGTAATTTCTTTCACCTTATAGATTTTGCATTGCCCTTAATTACCTATTGACATAAATGATAATATCAAAAACAGCAAAGAGGAAATACTTCTATGAAAAAAGTATTTAGAAGAATAAAAATACTCCAAAAATCATGTAGAAATATATTCTTTGTATCTGAATAGACCACCAAAGAAAATACCATCCTGGGTATGATGATAATCTATATCTGGCAGCTGATCAGGAGGTTTTAAGGAGTGTGGAACCACCTCTTAATTACAGTTGTTAACAGGTCCACCCTGACACAGGGTGGTAGCACCTGTTAGGGTTCCAATTATAGGCAAATAGTTAACCCCCAAACTGAGGTCAACACACTATGAAAGTATAAAATTACATTTTTAGAGTAAAAATACCAGCAACACATATTCATAGTAAAAAAATTATCACCAGTAATACATTAAAAAAAAAAAATTACTGACAATATATTTTTATAAATGAAATTACTAATGCCCTCAAGAAAATTAAATTTCAGCATTAAATGACCCATAAGGAGTTGATGTGCCAATAAGCAAACAGACCAGAAAATAAAAAAGTTGTATTTTATCAACAAAGTAAATTGTACCATTTAAAAAAGATTTAATTTTTTTATTCATTTTTTATGGTCGTCAGTTCATGTTGAAAGAATTAATGTCTCAATATTTTCTGAACTTATTTTCATTAATTCACACATTCTTCAAGCTAATCTTTTCAACTTTGTATTTTCAACTAATGTATGACTTACAATGAACATTGGTTGACTCAGTAATGGCTTTGTTTTAGTTAAATTATTCTGTAACATTCTTAAGAAATTATGGATTTTACAAAGATGAAATTTACAAACTCTAAAAATGTTATACAAATATAGAATATATTATTTCTTTATAAAATTGATTTTAAAGATGGTATATTGTTGAAAGCCTATTATTTGGCATTTACAATGTATTTGATAAAGACTTTAAGAAGTAGTTGACAATATTATAATCCTACCCGCCATTCAATGGGTAATGGCAATTCTTCTTCAAAAAAAGAAAAAAGATATACCAGTCAAATGACTGGTTATCAATCATTAAAATAATACAATTAAACCAGGAATGAGGTAAGAAAATAGAGTTGAGAGAAAAATTGGTGAAGAAAAAGAAGAAAAAAGGTGCTAAAAGAAAAATAGGCTGAGGTTAAAAAAAAATTATTTTATTTATGGAGGGAGAAAGGGAAAAAGGAACAAGTAAATAAGCAAAATAAGATTTAAATGTAGACAGAATTTGTAAGGTAGCAAAGGAAATGATGGTAGAAAGAAAGGAAAATAAGCAAGAATGAAGAAAAAAATAGGAGAAGAAATGTGAGGAGTGAAAAATGGAGGGAAGGAGGAGAGAAAATGATGGCAGAATAAAAAAGATGAAGAAAAGAAAGGAATTAATGGTATATGATAAATGGGGAATCTTAAAGAAAAAAACATTGAAAATAAGACATACTTAAGTGTAAATGTCAAGAAGAAAAACATCTGCGTAAATTAAATTTGATGACAATAATATTGATGAGGTGGGATTTTGTGTAGCATTCCTCTGTAATTGGACCACAATTGTGGAATTAACTTTATTACAATGTAGCAATGAGGTACTATGTGATTTAGACTGTTCCAAGAACCATTTGGACTATTGGTCTCGTTCTATTTCTTGCTTTTGTTGCTACTATAAAAGTTAATAGGTTGAGTGTGTATGTTTAGGTGAAAGTGTGTGTTCAATATGTAAACAAAGATAGAAGTATACAAAACTGAAGTTTCTGTTACAGAGGCTTACTCCTTTTAAGTTCTGAATATCTCTTTGTTATCTCAGTTCTGAACCAAAAAGCAAAACAAAGTTAGCATAACAAAGGTTAAAATGGTCGATCTCAAGTCATCTTTGCACCAAGTTGGAACAACCAATTCACTTACTCCATAAAGCTGTCAACACATGTCCAAATGATGTTGTTGGAAAATGATGAAAGAGAAAGATTCTGTCCTTTCCAGAAATAGTATCATAAAATCATGCATGTTTCTTGTTTATTCATCCTGTCACACTTTCCTCGGTTACCTAAAGGATACCATATATAGCTCAAAGAGAAAATAATGACAAAATCAAGATGTTGACTTTCCACACTACTGCAAACAAAAGGTTAGTAAGTAAATTTCCATCAGTACCAGAAACAGTGACAACAGCTTGTGAAAATGAGTAATCTATTTTCTTGAGAAATTATTTTAAGAGAAAGATTTTATAAATTTCAACCAACAATAAAACTGTTTGGTTAATGAATGACAAATGCTTCCTGTATGGAAATTGCTAATCTCACCATTACTCATCTTCCAAAGATGTTCCTTATACATTAGCTATGTTCCACTTTCTTGTAATGTCTTAGTTAGAAATACTTTCTCTCACTGTCCAGACATTACACAGATATCATGGTGTTTTCCTATTTATACAGTAAAGGAGGTAACAAGAAGATATTTATCTATTTTTGACGTTCATATTGCATGTTACTACACTTACTGCTATCTAACATGAAAATATCTAAACTCACAAAAACTTTAACAGGATAGCAATGAGAAAATAATAAAATAAATGGTGAAAAATGTATATTTAATTTCAACAAAAAAAAATTCTGATTAGTGTGACTTAAGGTAATAAAAATAAAAACGAATTTAAAAAAAATAACTGACTGAAAAACATGATTTCAACAATATCTTTTTTCCTTCTGTGTTATTTGTACAAGGGATAGACATTGAACAGCTGAATATGATTTTGTTCCATGATGAAAAAGAGGAGATATTGTCATGGTAGAAAATGCATAAGAACAGAAGCTGACAGACACTGTTTAAGAATACAGGTGTAAATACAAAAGAAAATCATTGAACTTTTATCAAAAAGAAGAAGAAATAATCAGAAGTTTAGTTATTCAAACCCATAGATCTACACTAAATAGTCATTTGTACAGTGATTAAGTTTAAATTTTACTCAAGTAAATTAATTTAAGTTTTATCTGGAAATGAATTTGTGATCTAAGCAAGGACACTAATCACTCTGACTTAATTTTAACCTTTAACACTCTGTATTATTCACTATTTTCCTTTCCACTATTGTTTTTCAAGGCTCCTCTATTACACTACTTAATTTTAGTCATGGTCATTTTCTGTTGCCACAGCAGGATATGACAACACAACTGCAAATTTCAAACATGCTATTATTCATTCATCTCAGTCACTTGCAGTGCCAGGATAAAATTTTTGCTTTGCAAGCAAAATCACCTCTAGTAATTTAAAGGGTAAACACAGATCAAGATTGTACTCTTTTTGAAAATAGAGTACAATCAATTTATATTGATGATTGTACTCTACTCTCAAGTTGATAACAAAATACAGAAACATTTACAAGAAATACAAAAATTGAGCGGGGAAAAACACAGAAGATTTGGAAGGAAACAAAGCTAAACTGGCTGGTAAACGAACCTCTTATTCTGGATTAGAGTGTGTGTATATATGTATAAAGTATTTGGAGAAAAGCATTTAGTTAAATATTGCAGACAAGACAAACTGGTATTCACGTACTGTACATATAACAATTAATCTATATGCCTGTAGCTTGACAAAATTATTTGGTGAATTTAGGTCTGAAATATTGCATGAAATAAAATAAAATATATGCTTTTTTTTCACATTAGGTTTTGAACTTTGTGACGATGGATACATATGTAAGGATATAGATGTTTATCTCCATAAGTCATGTGGGTCACATGATATCTGCTTAGTGACATCACTTCATAGAGTGATGAAAGCAGCAGACAAATTCAGTTTGTTTACAGCAGGCAACCCTCCCCCCCCACCAAGCCCCAGCATGGACAGAGTCTAAATCTGCCTCCCCAGCAGGTTACAAGTCCATGGTGCTGTTTCCCTCAAAGAATATGTCTTCCCAGGTCTAGAAAGAAACTCCAGCTCATAGTCCTCAATTTAGGAAAACCCAAAACTCACTGTTTCCAGTTCATGAAATATATCCTGACTTGGGACACAGTTGAATCCAGCCTGTTTGAATCTGGAGTGCTAAACATGGCTTTTCCAGACACTGAGTATCTCCATATTATATGTAAGATTGTTCCTGTTTGTTTCTCCTTACACTCTGCTTTACTGTTTAGATATGTGATATATATATATATATATATATATATATATATATATATATATATATATGAGACCCTTGTATATATGTATATATAGTTTTGTGTATGTCTTAGTGATATAAAAGTCTCTCTGAGAACAAAGCACTTTTGTCATTCTTTTTCTCTTCAGACATTTTGTTACATCCATGAACTATGGTGTTATTATATTGCAAATATAGTCATGCCCATAACAAGGGTAGGGGGAAATACAAATGAGAGAACAAATCTTTCTATCATAGCTATCACCACCTATCATACATACATACATACATACATACATACATACATACATACACAGTGCGGTCACAGAAGAGAACACTTCATCATTTCACACTTTAATGTGATTTCCAAGCCAAAATGTTTACACTAAAGTGTGAAACTGACAGTCATTATGCAATGTTGACATCAATATTCACATTGTCTATAACTATTACTATTATCTTCAATATTGAACAATATTCACCTATAAATATAGTAACTTTTAAATATAAAGTGTGCGATGGATAAATTGTCGTCTAAATTATGCAAAAATGAAAACAAAACTAACATCTCATTTTGACAGATATATTTACCAAAATTACACAAAAATATCTTGAAATACTAAAGAGTAAATGTTATATAGGAATAAAGTGTCACTGCCAACACTAGAGTTCGAAGATGGATCGCCAGAGAGCAAACACAGACAATCCCATTGAATATCATCACCATCACTAATGATCACTCCAAACACCATGATGTTGACTGGATATATCATCCAAGTCTTTGCAAATCCTCTGCACTGTCCTCAGATTGATTCCCAAACAATCTGAAATGTCCATATTGGAGCTTCTGGCATGTATGCTAAGCAGTATAGGATGCCGCTTTCAAATTTCTGGTTGAGTGAATTGCGTCATGGTGTTCTTTTTCTCAGACAGTGCCCAACTGACCTTACGATACTTTGCCATTGACAAAATCAAAAACAAACAAATCGCATGCGTGAATTTAAAAACATAAAATGGTGACAATTTACCCATCGCACACTGTTATATAAAATTGATAGATTTTGTAGTTTTGGGAGAATAGGAAATTCATATAAATCAATGTTAAGCAACTGAATGATAAAGTGAAAAAAATAAATATAATGTGCTTCATCTACTAGAAGGACTATTACATTGTCATATAATACAAATGTATAATTTTGTAGTTATTCATGAAAAGTTGTTGTCACCTGAACTCGGAGATGATACTGTTAAGAAAAATAACCATTTCATATTATTGTGTAACAGTGTAGACAGAGACAAAGAGTAAGAGATTTTCTTGAAACTGAATTCTAATGATATAAATGAGCATTTATTTCACACAACAAATATTTTTCAACAATATCGTTCTTTGTCACTGCACTTAATTTGGTAGTGAAAATGTAGGAGGAAATCTGCAGTCTAATAATGAAAAATGCATTCATTTTACACAACAAATATTTTTCATCATTAATCTCTTTCCCAAATTTACTGGGGAATATTTATCAAATAGACTGAAAAATTTTATTCTGTGAAAATTTTACATCAAAATGTGTCAACTAAATATGTATCAGTCTGTGAAGTGAGTAATCTGTGTAGATCTAAAAATTGAGTTTAAATATTTGACTAATGTTTCAGATATATGTTTACTCAAAGTACTCAGTGTCACCTGAGGTCTTATAAAAAAATTTTTACAATAACTGAGCAGTACTATAAATTAGAACTAGACGATATCTATAGACAGGGGCAGCGGAGTGAGAGTAGTCTTCCCTGTAGATTGAATAAAGGGTTCAGAATACCCTGTTGGCTACCAAGATCAATATACATCTTGTTGTGATAACAACAACAAATATGAGGAAAATAGTCCAAGTGTAAATAATGATAACTCCTCATCCCAGGAATTCAGACAGAAATTCAATCTTGTGTATATGCAAAACTTTAAAGTTTACATATTATTATGTTTTTCAAGTATCTACTGATCTGGGTAACCTTCAGGGAATTTCAAACTGAATCCTTTATTTAATCTACAATGATAAACTTTTCTTATTCCACTATTCATAATATTCCTGTATTATCACCAAAGTTATGTAATGTCAAGTCTGTCTAGTACCTAGATGGCTTACTGCTTGGGAATAACACATGTTGCAAGCTCGGATGTGCAGGTGGTGTAATGGATTATGGCTCTGAATTGTTAATCAGAGAGATGAGTTCCAATTCCAGTTGGGTTTGTTATATTCACTTATGTACAAATAATCCATCTTTTCTCTTCCCAGCTTTGGGTTAATTAGTTAAAATTGTATCACTAAATTATTAATATCTCCCGCATCCCCAAATTCTTACAATCTAATAAAAAAAAATTCCAGCTTTAAATAACCTGCACAGGGTTGACAAGCCATAAAAATAAATCAGTCAGACATAATCAACCAGTGTTCATATCTAAGGATTGTTTTAATTACTATTTTGTTATTGCTGGTCCAGTTTCCCCACTTTGAGTGAACTGAAACTCTAAAGAACATAGCTGCATTAATAAAGTCCTCTTCAAACCAAATGTGGACTACAAACCTATTTTAAATTATATGCTTGAGCCCCAGGGGTCTCCATCTTTAGGCAATACATTTTCTTTGTGAGGAGGCTAAGAGTTATTACCTTGTGCTTGAAAACGTAAGTGCTTAGGAAGCCTGATAACTTTTTGTCTCTACTGCACATACATGTGAACTATGAACCTGTTTTAAACTCAACCTTTCACTTACATTTCCATGTGGTTAAATATCTGTATTGAAAATAAATGAAAGTGACTGTTTTAAAACTGGAAAATATGTCTGTCTTTAGTAAAGAGGAGAGTTTTCTTTGGGCCAAAATGCAATAAAGAGATATATGAGAATTTATGGGTATGACAAATGCCAATTTTTTTTAACAAGACAACTTCATATGCATTATGATAAGATTAAATGCAACAAGAAGAGATTGTGCCATGAAATATGAATATTTAATGGAACCATTTGCACTTTGTTATGGTTTAAGATAAAACTGATTGGCACCTGTCGTATCTTTGCTCCAGTTGTAATGTCCAAATAATGTGACTTACAGCAGTCACAAAATGCCCACTTTGAAAAATTATTGTCTGTCAATATAAAAGACCAAGAAATGGTACATTTGGGAATAGAAATAGCTTTTAAGGAATTATAGAATGTAGTGTCAGTATGAAAGGCAGGTAAATAATTCCTTTCAATATTAAAAAGAAACAAATGTTTATATTTCTTTCTGTAGTCTAATTGGACTCTTTCAACACAATTATAATGATCACTGATAGACTATTCAACAAGAAAAACTCTTCTCTTCCTGCTTTCTTGGACATTGCCATTTTGATCAGCTATACTTCTAATCTTCCTTCTTCAAAGCATGGTCTTCAGCAAAATACTTCCAAAAAACTTGACTTGCTCAACACTATTTTTAACCCTTTATCTGAGAAAGCAATTATATACATCTGACAGTTTAGATATTTCTGAACAGGTTTGGTATGCCAGCTATATAAAAAGACTCGATCTGATGAGACTATTTAAGGACAGGACTCAAGTTTTCAGGTTAATGTTTAAGATTTGTATCAATTTATGTGGCAACCTATGTTCATTTCCCTGAAAGAAGAAAAAATATATTTGAATGTTGCATAAATTTACCAAGTTTGTAGCAGCACTGACTAGTTTACTGAAAACAGACATTTTTTTGTACTTATTTACATAATAGAGTGCAGTGAATATATTAATATTATCACATGAGGATTTCTCCAACATGAAATAGTGTAATGATTTACAGTGTTGTATGCAATGCAATATGTGATTTGTTAGGGACTAAGAAGATTCTTGGAGGGGTAATGAGACACTTGTCTTACCACATCCTGCAGTTGAAAATTGAGAGGAGAGAGAGAGGGTTGTTGACCTTTCCTTTAAAACTACTTTATACGATGCCACCTATCAGGCTTTTGAGAATTTTCATGACAGACAAGGTGAAAATAGTCTCCCACTGGAACAAAACTGGTAAGATTGTTGAATACAGTTTAAAATAATGTATTCAGTAGCAACAACATGCCACTACTGTTTGGTGACACTAGTTGCTGCATCAAGTGTTTTTGAACACTTTCAAACACTGGAAAAAAAACATTTCTACTTGTCTTTCTGACATCTATCTCCATGAATCAAATGAAACTAGAAATGCTTCCTGTGGTCTGATGCAAACACACCATATGTTGTCTATAACAGATAAGGAAGGATTTATGGAAAAAAAAAAAAAAATTTCCTTTTTCTTTTTTTATTTCACCCCAAGCAAGGCAATAAAGCCACTAGGATGCAAAGGGGTTACTGAGGTAGAGAATGAGAAAAACTACTGAGTTTAAATTCATAAAGTTTTGGTATCATAGAGAAAAGTTCATCAGAACAATTAGTATTTATAGAAAAGGTACAGAGAAATTACATTATGGTTGAAGGAACGTGACTGAAGCTAAGATGCCAGGTCAAGACCAATAATATTGCAGTTCTTTGGTTTTTATCAAGAATCTCTAAATATATAGCAGAAGAACCAGACCATATGTGGCAGCACTTTTCAAAGCATAGATGAATAGTAGACCTATAGATATGTAAGGTAGATTGTGGAGAGAAAAATATCATATATGTATATAAACATAATCTGACAGAGAATTAGGTAGGTATTTTTGAATGTTATAAGTATTTGCATTTTTATCAGTCTTCTTTAATTAGTATCTGTATAAAATAACTTATCCATGAACTATTTTTTTAATCATTTCACCCCAAGTAAGGCAATAAAGCTACTAAGACAAGGAACTACTGAGTGTTAGAGAATATGAGAAAAAACACTATTAAGGAGAGAAACAATAAAAGAACAAGTATTAAGACAGAAAATAATGATTGACATTGAATTTACATTTTTGAAGGTCAAAGTGAACTGGGAAGCAACAACCCAGAATAGAGTTCACAAGCAAGAACTGTGATAGAAGAAACTGTAAACATAGAACTTATAGTTACATTATTAACTAACATGTATAGATTTACAGGGTATATTCAAGGTAGGATTCAATGTTTAGCTGTTAAATATACTCCAACATAACCATCTCTTTCTCTTTTGTTTTTTGAGTTGTGTAAGCCACATTGATGCCAATAGTGGAGTTGCTTATAAAAAAGTTGTGCATTGCTCAGAGTCTTGGCATTTAGGAAAATATTGAGCAAGTCATTATTCATATAATACAATAATGGCAGTAATGTTGTAATGGTGACAGTTTTAATACAAGGAATGGAGATGATGTCAGTGTTGAGTGAGGAGATGTAGTTGAAGTCTTGAAAATGATCACCTTGTTTCACGAATCAACAGAGACAAAAATAGTCTTGCAATAAACATGTAATAACATCCTGATTTTTATATGAATGTGTTCATAACACTTACTTAAACCTATCAAGTTGTATGTGAATCTGTTTCCTGTGTTAATATACATATCTGTTTGTGCACTTTGGGGTGTCTGGGCAATGTCCATGGTTTCTGGCAATAAAACTGATTTATCAAACAGGAAACAGATATTAGGAACTACGCCTAGAGGTGTACAAAAGGTGAGAGGCTGACATATAAGTCTTTTCTGTCAATGCCTCTTCCTGACACTCTCAAGTACAAAATATATAGATTTATACATATGCAGAAGAACAAATGGCAGATGATAAGAAAGTTGCTGATATTCTGAAATGGAAACCAGAAGTTCTAAAATTTGATTTCTATAAATATATCTGCTCACTGAGGTTCCTATAGAATATTTTTTTCTAAATGAAAACCCCCCAGTACAAGGCTTGAAAGCCGCACAAGGTTGCAGTTAAAATGGTAACGATGAATGAGATGTGTGATATAACTGGAAGAGAAGGTTGTATGAAGTGAAGATTACAGGGATAAAGAGAATAGATAATGATTGACACTTGACTTGAAGAAGTCACGATAGAAGCATCCAGAGAAGTATCTATGTAGGAGTCTGTTTCACAAAGTGGCAGTTCTTCTGAAGAAGCTGTGAGTGGAACTTCCTTATGCAATGGGAACATGTAGGAAATGAGGATGATTCAACTCCTTGAAAGCAGCATTGTAAGACATACTATGCTAGTAGAGGCCTGAAGTGGTGAAGCTAAAGAATGGAGCTCACCTGAAGATTTGCCATTGAAATAACAATGTAGTAGTGACAAGGTGACATTGTTGCATCTGTGGGTAAGAAGTTAAGGAGTAGAAATTAAGTCTTCCCCCACAAGACTGCTTAAACAATTTTGAACTTTCAAGGCTGGATTGAGCAGCTCCAGCCCAGAAATCACAGAAATACCCTAATCTAAAACCTTTTATTTTAAAGGATTTCATCCCAAGCAAGGTAATAATGCCACTAAGATGCTGAACTTAGTGTAAAACAAGACCAAAAGTGTGGGGGCACACATTGAGGATCAATTTCACTTGCATAGTAATGGGCTGTGAGAATAATATACTAACATAGTAACAACCAAATCACTACCTGCCTGTTAATTACATATGTAAAATTATCAAAATTATATCATTTTAACTCTAATAAAAACAAGAACACATGGCCTAGTGGATAAAAGCATTAATTGAATCCAGTTAACTTAACCCAAACAGTTGTGAGTTCAATATCTGGCTACAGCTGAGGGGAACAAAAATTATGTTGAGTTAAAGGGAGACATACTAAGACATCTGGAAGAGGCATGGCACATGGAACTAGAACCATCTACCCCAGTGGATGAGCTAAAGGTTTTACTTCAAAATTCCAATCACCTTAAGAAAGTTGGCGCGTAGAATGGCCAAAACGTCATGAATATATTAGTGAAGATGAGGACAAGAGTCCGAACAATGTAAATAATTACAATACCTCATCTCAGAAATATAGACAAAAATATGACATTAAAATTGACATAAGCATTTTAAAGATTGCTAGGTGGAAAAAAAAATGAGACAATATCAACGTTTTTCATGATACTTACTAAAAATAATTTGTTCAAGATATTGGCAATGACAATATGGAGATAAACCATTCCCACAGAGGAAACATTCTGCATTTACTGACTGTGCATTACTGTTGGTTGAAAAATCTCTCTCTTAAAACAGCTTTTCGATAAAATAATTGGAGGCAAGGGCAACAGAGGAAAAAAATCACATAACAAAACTAACAGGGATTAGGAGAGATATCATAAAGACAAAAATTTACTAAAAGCTACAAAGAACAGAAAATTGTGGAGAACGGAAGGAACATGTCACAGAGAAGCAAAAGGATTCTCATATCAATTAATTGTTATCATGCTTTCTTGTATTTATGAAGTTTCCTTCCTAACCTTTCCTTTAAGGCAGTGGGGAAAGGTCAACATTCTGATTATGTTGTTATTTTCTTTTTCAGTTGGATCTGCTAACCATTTTAGTTGTTGCTGCTGTTGGATAATTTTTTTTATTTTATAAAATTATTTATGATTCTGTGGCAGTCTGGTGAAAACCTACAGGATTCATTCACTTGAAGCCATATTTAATCATTGATCTGAGAAAACTGTTGTATATAGCTGAGAGTTTTAAACATTTCTGAATGAGTTGGGTGTCATGTATAACATTCATATGAGAGTCTACATCTAACAAAGCAATTTAAGAACATAATGAATTCTCAGGTTAATATTTTGGTTTAGCAGTATCTTGGGGTGTTAGATAAAATTATCCCAACACAGCCTATCCTATGTCCAAATTTATTATCTTATTTAATAAATTTCTTCTAAGTGATCGATACAGCAAGCTACATTTAGAGTTTATTAATTCCACATTCTAAATTCTTCTTCTATGTTCTACCAGGACACAGGCAATCATGGCTCCCCACAATTTTCTGTCTTTTGTAGTGCTTAAGAAATTTTATCTTTTTACTAGCTCTCCTAAACCCTGTACTGCCATCCATTTACTCAAGCTCACTATTGTGTTTTCTTCTGATGCTTTTGTATTCAGCATGTCCTGTGAGTATCAAATTTTCCAAACCCACTTTCCTCATTATGCACCCTAGATATTTCAACTATCTCTTTCTGAAGAGAAGTATAAGTGTCCTTTTTGTTTCTATTTTCTCTAAAAACTTTCTCATTGCTCACATGTTCAGTCCATGGTATTCTCAGCATCCTTCATGTTTCTCTTGCTTCAAGTCACTTCTTCATCACTAAGGAGATTGTCCAGCATCTACTGATGCATAGTAGGAGTGATGTTACATAAGAGTTCAGTACTCTTTGTTTCAAATGAAATTTTCCTCTTTCTTAATACTTTACTTAGCTTTTGAAAGGCATCTTTTGCTATCCCAATATGCCTTCAGATTTTGGTGTCACACTTTCTGTTCGCTGTTAAAACACTTCCCAGATATTTAAATTGTTGTATTTGTGTATTTTGATATCTCCAATTTGTAATTTGCATGTTGGACTCTTCCTTTTGCTGACAACCATACATTCTATCTTCTTGCAATTAATATTTTCTCCTCGCTTTCCTCCTTGTCTTCTGTAGGAGTTCTTGCAGGTTCCAACAATAAACACTCTATTATCTGCATATTGTTAACATTGTGGCCACTAATAAGGAATCCTGGTAGAACTTCTAATTTTCTTAGAATTACCTCACTGCATAGGTTGAATAAGTCTGGTGAGAAGACACATTCTTGTCTGACAGCCCTATCTATTTCTGTATATTTATTGAATTCAGTTTCTATTCATATGCAGACAGTTAGCTGCCAATATATGTTCCACATTATTCTAATATTCTTCCCAAATATTTAAACAGTTCATTCTGAATTAGTGTATCAAAACTAACAGCAACAATGTTTTCTGAAATTTGGAATTAATAAACTAAAAGTATATGTACATAAAACATAGACCAAAATCAAAGGAATAAATCAATCTTTCTGACAGAAATATGAATTTGCTCTTTAATAAATAAATGCACATAATATTTTGTTTTTGGATGAAGTAAAAAGAGAAATCAAGTCCCAGTTTTACATAAACAAATTCAAAATGAAAAATTTGAAAGTGAACTTCAACAGACATTGTAACAATCAATAAACTCCAATTCCAAAGTTTGGAAACAGAGCAAGAATTTCAGAAAAGTATCAAATCTTCATCTGCAAATTCAACTTTATTCCAAGCCCATCTTCAAGAGCTGTGTGTTCTTTCACAATCTTTTGTATTTAATTTTCATTAGTATACATTCTTGGAGAAGAAGACCATTCCAGAATTGTTCTTCAATGGTGGTAAACTTCTCAGTAACAAAATGTCTCCAAATTTTAACCATTAGCACCGTATTATTCAGGAGTATTACTTCCAAGACATTCAGCAGAAGTAACCTCATTTTCACTCTCAGTCAGGGTCGTTTTTACTGTTACTGTAGCAGGATATGGCAACAAAACTGACAAATTCAAACAATACCTTTCAGTAATCAATGTCAAGACAAATTTTTGTGGGGTGTTGGTGAAATTTGCTGAACTCACTGGAAAAGATTAATCAGATTTCTTTGACACCAGGCATTTAATATTTTCTATTTATTTGTTTCATATAGCATACACCCGGTGTCTCATGTGACCGTATCACTATTGAGAAGCATCGCACATTAGTCTGTACTTACGTGACATGGCAGGTATGAACTCAAGCGCATGTCATAAAAGGAAATGCAGCAATACAATACACTCTCAATAAAATAGCTGTTTTGATAACCATATATTAATTTATGTTTGTTCTGCACTAAAACATTAATGCATATCTATCTATGTTTATGTATTTGTTCAAACATGCCACTTTTATGTAGAGATTTTAGTATGAATATAAAAACTTTTTACTGTATTAATTTCAAGTCTTTGTAATTTTTCATTTTTTTATTTGATACGGCTAGCATAATTCTTATCAACATGGAAAATGTAAATGGCAAACTGAGTTCAAATTTCATCCTACTTGTACTTTAATATCCTTCAGAAAGGTATATTCTATCTCATCTTTCCTTTGCCCACGATGAATTAAACAACAGGGTAGCCTATCTAGCCTTGAGTGGCAAGCAGTCTACGAGAAGGACTTGTCAGATTTCAAAACTGTGGAGAAGGTAATAGGAAAAACAATCCACAACATTTATGAAGAACTCATTAAAAATCAGAAAAAAAAAAAAAAAAAAAAAGAACAAGAATGAATCTGTGGATCATAATAATTCTGTACGTCTTGACTTTAAAATAAATAATAAAATGCAGTGGTTTCTTATTTTATTATGAAACTAAGGCAAAATATGAATATGCTGGGCAGGTGGTGGGAAAATGTCTTTTAAAAAAAGAAAAGAAGAAAAAAAGAAAAAAGAAAAGAAGAAAAAAGAAAAGAAGAAAAAAGAAAAGAAGAAAAAAGAAAAGAAGAAAAAAGAAAAGAAGAAAAAAGAAAAGAAGAAAAAAGAAAAGAAGAAAAAAGAAAAGAAAAAAAGAAAAGAAAAAGAAAAAGGAAAAGAAAAGAAAAAGAAAAAGGAAAAGAAAAGGAAAAGAAAAGGAAAAAGAAAAGAAGAAAAAGAAAAGAAAAGAAAAAGAAAAAGAAAAAAAAAAGAAGAAAAAGAAAAGAAAAAGAAAAAGAAGAAAAAAAAAGAAAAAGAAAAAAGAAAAGAAAAAGAAAAGAAAAAAGAAAAGAAGAAAAAAAAAGAAAAAGAAAAAAGAAAAGAAAAAGAAAAGAAAAAAGAAAAAGAAAAAAGAAAAGAAAAAGAAAAGAAAAAAGAAAAGAAGAAAAAGAAAAGAAAAAATAAAAGAAGAAAAAATAAAAGAAGAAAACAAGAAAAGAAGAAAAAAAAGAAAAGAAGAAAAAAGAATAAAAGAAAGAAACCTCTATTAGGTATCCCCAAGATTAAAGTTCATCTCCCATGGAATGCAGACTTAAAAAAAATATGTATTTTAAATTATTTTCTTTTTTGGATGATTCAGAATTAAATATTTTGAACAATTTTGAAAAAAATAAAATGTTTTTTCAGAATAAATGAAAATTATTAAGATCAAATTTGACTTATTGAAATTTCTATTTCTATTTAAAGATGTAAGAGAAAAGATAAAATCTAAAAACAGTGCATCTCAGTCACTAAATTTAAGAAATTTGCTGTATGATATGATTTATAAATTATAAATTGCATTCAGTTAACCAATCTTCATATAGCATTTGAAGTTGTAATTTCATATTAAGGCCATACCGTGTAGGAAAAAAAAAAAAAAAATGATGATGGGGTGGGAGGTCAAAAAGTGCTGTGTATTGTTAGCAGGCCAGCTATTTTTTTCTTCTTCAGTCACCTCAAGTAAATGGATTGCATGACTCCCTTTCTCAGCTATTACACTGGGCATTTGTGAAACAGACACCAACTCAGTTGCACCTACTTCGACTTCTTCTTTGTCCATCTGTCAATCCGTACATCCAGCTCTATTACACGCAGTCTGACTCCCTGACACTTGGTGCTGCTGGCACCCCACTTTTTATGCTATTCCAAGATGGCCAAAATTTGCATGTGTTCAAATATTGTCTTGTTTTGGATAGGATAGGGGCACATAAATTGTGTCTTCAATAGCGGCCATATTTCTTTTTGTTATCACTTTGCAGGCAAGACACATTCATGCCTGTTTCAAATTCTGAGGGACGTCAGGTCTTTCGTCACATACCGATTCCTGACAGACAGATTCGAGGTTCTCTCTTTAATAGTTGGCCAATGTAATTTTTCTGCTGATTGACTAAGCACAGTCCTAGACTGGCAATGAGGTCTCATCAATGTAACTGTATGCTAAGCTTCTTTTATTGCTTGTGGAACTCACTTGGAGCTCTATGCTTTCCGGCCAACTTTAAATGCAATGTCAATCACTATCTACCGTCTTCCCAATTACTCTTCTTTTGTTCTTGCTTCTTAGTAATGTATCTCTTTATAACTCTTCCACACCCATCATCCACCTTGTGTCTCAGTGGTCTTATTGCCTTGCTTGGGGACGAATCAATTTTTGAAAACGCGAGAGATCCTTAATGTTTTATATGTGATATCAGTTTTAGGAAAAGGTTAAGAGACAAAAATCAAAACTTTGACAGATTCACTGACAAGACAAATTGAAAAGCAAAGTTTTGTTCTTAGATATAACATGGACAAGTCAAATATAGGAAGATATTCTAAGAGAAAAGAATACAATTTTGGGTTATTTTTTAAATTCTGATCTGATGTCTCCTGAGATAAGATGTGATTGAAGCATCAGGTGCAGGCACTGACCACCCGTTCACATAGTGGTTTGATCTCATGATAACTGTTAAGCAGAACAAATTCAATATCCAGTGTAGAAGCAAGCAAAACAGAACCAAGAGAAGTAAAGAGAAACGCGAGTGAAGTTTCATGTCTTTGTTTTTGCCTAGTACAGCACTGACGATTGTGCGGGTGGCATAATGGTTAACAAGAAAAGGGATTTGGTAGGTCAAGTTCAAATTCAGCCCTTGTCTGTTGTGTTCATTTTCACATTAAGGCCCTTAAGAATAAAAAACATCAATTCTTTTTATAGATATGATAGCAGGTTAGATTGGGTATTTTAGCCTTGGGTGTCAACCAGTCTAAAAGAAATAGCCCTCTTAATTAAAAACCAATGCAGAGGGCAACAGGAAAACACTCCATTATCTTTCTCTAAATTCACAAGAAATAAAGTAAAGGAAATCAGAGAGAGCCATCACAAACAAGGAACTGTACCAAATAACAGAAACCTTGAGGACTATCAATAGCAGCAACAATTAAAATGGATAGCACATGTAACTCAAAGAGAAAATAATGACACAATCAAGATGTTGATATTCCACACTACTTCAAGTAAAAGGTTAGGAAGGAAATCCGCATCAATACTGGAAAGAGAAATAACAGCTACTGGACTTGAGAAACCTATTTTTTTCTTAAAAATTGTTTTAAGAGAAAGATTTTATAAATTTCAACAGATAACAGCTGCTCGGTCAATTAATGCTGAGTGTTTCCTTATATGGAAATGGCTAATTATCATATTTCCTGCTGGATATGGCATTAAAAAAAAATCAATAATAGGAAAGAAACTTTGATGATGAATATAATTAGAAAGTGATAATGTTGGAAAAGCATTAGGTCTACCAAAACAAATGCCAGGAATAAGTTATGTATTTTTTAAAAAAACATTTTAAAGATGTTTTTTGTTGCTTATTAGCTTTTGCCAAATAACCAGTTTTTGGTCAAAACTGATGAAGGATGCTATTCTCATCAGCACTAAAAATAGTGAAAAAGTGCTTGCAAATGTCTGGTTTATTGCATTCAGAGATAGCCAAAAAGGGAGGCAATTTTATTCAACTAACAATCAAAATACATTAGTTTTGTCTGCTATGTTTATCAAATTCTTTCTTCCACTTTCATACACACATACAGGTATCACTACCATTTTAATTCATTTTCAAAAGTTTTCCTCAAAATAAATTAAAAAATGAAACCTTAAGTATCAAGCACAAATTATTTCCCCCCCCATCTTTCTCTTGTATAGTTTACAATGAAATACATGGCCATTTGAGTTATCACATTATTGGTAGTCAATGCATTAATTAAGGATTTTCCTTCTTCTAGACTGGATGACAGAGTCCAGTCTACTCTGCTATTTGATGGTTAATTCTATTAAAATTCAGTTACTAAAAGTTAGTTTTAACTATATATATATATATATATATATATATATATATATATATAACCAGTAAAATAACTTTTCCTAACCTTTTATACTAGGAGAAAACCACCTTCATATGGACAGAAAATGAATTCAGTAAATATACAAGACAAGGATGTGCCTTCTCACCAGACTTATTCAACCTGTACAACAAAGCAATTCTGAGGAAATTAGAAGGCCTACCCAGATTCATTATTTATTTATGGTCACAATCTTAACATGAGATATGCAGATGATCCAGTGTTGATAGTTGACACAGAAAGGAAACTACAGGAATTTCAAAAGAAGTTAGTGAAGGAAAGCAAGAAGAAAGGACTAAACATTAATTCCAACAAGATAGAATGTACAGTTGTCAGCAAAAACAACAGCCTAATATGCAAATTACAAATTGAATATACTAAAATCAAGCAAGTACAACAATTCAAAATGGAAAATAGAAAAATATGACACTGAAATGCAATGGTGCATTGAAATCATGAAATACACCTTCCAAAAGCTAAGCAAAATATTAAGAAAGAGGAAAATTTTGGTAGAAACAAAGAAAAAACTACTGAGCCATTACATAATATTAATTCTCTTATATGACAATGAATGCTGGACAATCTCTTCAGAGATGAAGAAAAGACTTGAAGCAACAGAAATATGGTTCTACAGAATGATGCTGAGAATAATAAACAGAACATGCGAGCAACAACAAAGTTTTAGAGAAAATGAAAACATAAAGGACAATTATACTTAACATTAGGAACAATTGATATTTCTAGAACATTTGAGGAAAGAGGACTTTGAAAATTTGACACTCACAAGAGAAATTAAAGATGAGATACAGAGGAAAATGTCTAAAGAGCTTGTGTAAATGGATGACAGGGTTTAGAAGAGATAACAAAAAGACAGAATTTACTAAGAACTGTGGAGAGTCATGATCGCTTATGCCATGAAGGGACATGGCACATAGAAGACCTTATTTAATAAAAAATCTTATGGATTATTCAAATAATGAAACTTAAGATTCCATTTTATTTTCACTGCTCTTAAGTTTTATCTGGAAAGTTACATTACTTGTGAGAAATAGTGGATTAAGTTACATGAAAAAATGCAATGAAGTCTTTTTTTTTTAAAAAAACCAAAAAAAAAAACCACCATAAATTCTTTTTACTATAAGGTTTAACATCAAAGGGATTCTCTATCTGGGAATTATACCATATCTAAAGAAACAATTATCACCTGACTGAGTATTTCTAAGCACAATAAAATAAACAGCGGGGTGTATCGTCTGATCAACAATGATTTCTAGATAAAATGGAACACCACAAAAATGCTTGTTATTTTTTCTAAGCATTCAAAGAAGAGACATGATTGCCAAACCACATTCATAAAGTACAAAGGTATTTTGCTTAAAACAAAAAAAAAGATTGTTTCTCCATGGTTATGATTTGAGTAGAAAAGATGATTGTAGCATATGGATTTCCTCACTGTAAACTGATGTCTGCTTCTTATTATCAAAGCTGATTCCTTGATGGTTTTTGCAATAAATCCATGTTTGTTTTTTTTGTTCACTTTGATACAGTTTTAAAAAAAGGTGTTAAGCTGTATTTCTGCATCTTATTTCATTTAATATATAGCCCGAATGAGGCTATTTGGGACGTTTCAAGAGAACAAAAACAAAAGATTGTTAAAAGGTTTATTTTTTTTTAAATGATCATGAAAAGAACCACAGGTTTGTAAAACACCAGAATTCAAGAATCTTACAGTAATGAGGCAAAAGAATAAGGATGATAACCTGAAGGTGAATAGCTTCTTTTGAGTGCCAATATTGTCAAACAAGCAAAGTAGATTAGATACAGGTATTGTGATGTATTGAATAAATACTACTCTTATTATCTCCCTTGTCCATTCTATTATTAACCAATCAAAATTACAATAAAGATTTGCTGTAGGTCAGTCATCTCCCTGTTAGTAATTGCACCTGGCAGATTCAAATATTGTGTTTGACATCTTTGTTCAGACATGAATATAACATGGTGTCAGAATAATGTGACTCATCCATACGTACAAAAAAACAAAACCAACTACAACAAGGTTGAGACTGACCAACATTGGAAATAACAACAAAAACAAAGAAACAAAGTTGCACTGCTAATAATAGCAATATGGACGCAATTACATTTACATTTTTGAAGATCATAGTTGACAGGAAAGCAAGAAGCTGGGCACAGGCAAAAACTGCAAGAGAAGAAATTATTAGCATAAAACTTAATTTCAACAGTTAATACCTAGTTGTCAATCAAATACTGCACTTAAATTTGTGAAGGTACCAATGAGGAAAGTTCATTAGAACAATTACTGTAAAATTATTTATAGAAAAGGCAAAAGAAAGTTATATTTTACTGAAAATGACTGGGAAAATAACCGAAGCCATGATGCCAGGTCAGGACCTATAATGTTGCTGATTCAGCTTTGGATTTTGTCAAAAATATCTAGATATAAAAGAGAACCATCACATAAAATGTGGCTGCAATATTAAATGCATAGATGAATAGTAGACACATATAGATTCTAATGAAAAAAATTATCTCGTATGACATTGTGAATTGACTTTGTTAACAGCAGACTAAGAAATTGATTCAATATAAACATTTCACTTCATGTCAGTGGTAAAAGTGAAACTAATAAAGCATAGTGAGTTGCTCTCCTAGGAGTTAGCATCAGCCATATTTATAGAAGACAAAAACAGATCTTAAAGATGATTAATAGAGAGCAGTTTCATTTTGGAGAAGTTAAAATTAACAAACCATTATTTCAAATGATAACCATAATATAATGCTCACTGTTCATTGGCCTTTTTATTTTTTTATTCTAGTTCAATTCATTTTATATAATGAATCCAAAAATGACAGCTGAAATGATTATTATTCAAAATGTTCTCCTTCCTGCCAGGTTTGCTCATTTCAGTCTGTTTGCAGGAAGGACAATTGTTTACACCATTTCACTCTTTGTTTAGAATACAATTATTAAGCATAGATTACTTGCCTCTCGAAGGAAAGGACTAATAATCAGTTGTAAGGAGATAGAACATATGGTTGTTAACATGAGGAAGAGGCCAAGATGCAAGCTATGAATTAGAGACATCAAAATCAAACAAGTAGAGAAATGTAACTAAATGGCAAGTATTTTAACAGACGACAGAAATGTGACAGAAATCTAAAGGCACAGTGGAATAGAGAAGATGCCTTCCTAAAGCTAAACAAATTATTAATAAATAAGAAAATTTCATTAGAATCAAAGAAAAAGAGTGCTCAATTGCCATGTAGTACCAATTGTATATGGTAGTGCTTGTTATAAAATTTTATCAAGTTTATTCTTTGACTTGAGGCAACAGATATGTGATTTTATTGAAGGATACTGATAACACCATGGACTGAACATGTGAACAATGAGAAAATTTGAAGAAAAATAGAAAAAACTCATGCTTGTCATTAGGATCAAGAAGAAACAACTGAACTTTCTATGACACGTAATAAGGAAAGAGAAGCTGGAGAATTTGACATTTATAGGACATATTGAAGACGACGAGGGCTAGAGGAAAATAGTGATTAACTTACCAAATGGGTTTGAATAAATTCATGGCAGAAAAAAATCAAATGGGAAAGATAGTAAAAAGGAAACCAGGGTTGACAGCTGTGGAGAGTCATGATCGTGCACAGGCTGAAGGGACATGGCATGTAAAATAGGACAACTTATGTCTGTTGTAACTTTTGGAGCAATTAACGAGATAAACCCCATACATTCTTTTACATAACTCTTTCTTTTAACTTTACAATCTGTATTTAACAAAGCCTCTCAATCTGTCTCATCTATCAATCTCAGGAAACTTATAACCATTTTATATTTACATTCAAGCTAACATAATTTACTGCCACCTTAAACTACTTCCTCCTTTGATTTGTGTCCAATTGTAGGATGTGCCCTTTCTTTAATCAATTTTTTGATACTTTATATATGTGCGTGTGTGTATATATATATATATATATATATAGTCTAGCAAAATAGATTTATCTGTAACCTTGGAAACATGAATTTTGTTTTAGCTGTGTATTTAAAACCCAGTAATTTTTAAAGTTACTCCAAAATTCGCTTGAGGATGAAATGGAACTAATGTCTTTAATTTAAGTACAAAATTAAATTCGGGGCTTTTAGCTTCCATTTTTGAAACATGGTTGGAACTGTGTAGCGAAAAACCATATTTTAAGTCTATTAACTTATAATATATAATAAATCAAGAAAAAACCTTAAAAATCCATTTCAGTTATAATGTATTTCATGAATATTGTTATATACATCTCTTTAAGACCAAAAGTTCTTAAGGTTTTTTCTTGATTTATTATCATAATGCTCTGTAATTTAAATTTACATTGAGCTTTATTTGGATTAATATCCTCCTTGGAATTATCCCTTTCAGTCACAAATTGGTATTTTATATATATATATATATATATATATATATATATATATACACTTCCTTTATTTGTAGATTGATTTTACTGATGAAGGAAACATCTTTCTCTTTGCACAGCCAATTCAAATATTAGGTTGACCAAAAAAAGCAGAATTTTTTTTAGATAACATGAGGAGTGTTAACTTTGAAAAATAAACAAAAAAAAAACTCATTTTAATATCACCATGAATTCTTTGAAAAGTGAACATATTTACTGAAACATGTGACTATACTTGCTGCTTATTTTGCAACAACGTAAAATGCAATAAATTGTAAGGCAAGTGGAAAGAACTACTAGTGATGTAGTAAATATGATGTGATTGGAAGCAAAGCAGAAACAAAGGGAAAATGCAAGAAAAAAGATTTCCATCCCAAGAAGCAAATAATTGATTCAAATAATTACTAATTCCAATTATACCAACAGAAAGCAGCAATTAATGAAAAGTGTTTAGAATTAAAGGCTTATTATAAAAATTATAAAATTATTATCAAAAGGACATTGTATTACATCATGATAAAGTAACAAATATTTCTTTGGCCATGCAGTAAAACTTGTTACAAATAAACAAAGTATATTTTTATTCAAACACCACATTCACAACATGTTGCATATTTCTATGGCCATTTAATTTATTTCTCTTAAATAAGATATTTCATTTACATTGTTTGGACTGTTGTCCCGATCTTTGTTGCCATATTAATGATATTTTGGCCATTGTACACTCCAGCCTTCTTCAGGTGATTGAAATTTAGAACCAAACCCTTTATTTCATCCACTGGGGTTGATTGTTCTAGTTCCACGTGTCATGCCTCTTCTGGATATCTCAGTTATTTCCCTTTAACTCAACTTGCCAAGTTTTTGTTCACAGCCCTTTGGGTCAAGTCACTGGATTACTTCAACCAACACTTGCATACATTGAGAAATGTGTATTTGAGGACAACATTATTTCAGTTACTAAGAAAATAGCAGAAGGCAGGTGGAGCAATCTATGGTCAGAAAGAAAAAAAAAGTTCTGGGAAAGATAGAATTGTGTTTTCTAAAGATTAGAAGATAATGAAACAAAATAGTAAAAATGTTATTCCATGAAGCTAATTTTGATTAATAAAATGATGTTACTTTTAATTTTTAGTTTAATAAACTGGAGGGACTTTGTGGCCACCTAATACTGCATTATCCTTTAAATTATTTGCACCTTCCTTTTTTGTTATAGTAAAAAAGAACAATGACTACTTCTTCCTTTTAGTCAAATACAGTTTCTTTGTATCCAAACCCATGAATTCTTTTTACATCTTAGAATGATTATCCTTTAGTTTATAGTTTGCTTGCATTCAAATAAAGCCATGAACCCAGAAAAACAACATTTGCATTCTCAGAAACATTAAAAGCTTCTAATGAATGCGTGTCACTATTTTCAAGTTTTCTCAGATTAGATGATCACACAGGCTGCAAGGGTTGTAATTTTTTTTTTAAACAAATAGATATAAAAATATTTGATTTGTTGAAGGTATTTTTATTAATTACCCCATTGGGATTGGTTTAGTCAATACATCAGAAATAACAGGGTGTCAGAAACAAAGGGAGATAATTCTATTCATTCCATTCAACAATAATCAATGTTTTTTATTATCCTTCTTATAAAGAATTAATACTTTATTTCCTTATCTTGAAAATACTTCACAGATATAACACATCAATTACTTAATTGGTGACCAAACCATATTTACAGAAATGGTTGAAAGGACATTGTATACTCTTCTATGTACTCTGTCCCCTAGAATGTGGGCAATCATGGCTTTCCACAACCTCTTTTCCTCCATAGCTCAAAGTAAGGATTGCTCCTTTGCTAGCCTCCCTACACACAGATCTACCACCTATTTACACAAGCCTGTTAGATAGGTTACTTACTCATGGCCTCTCTTGCTTTCCAAACCCTCTTCTCTCACAATTTGTCCCCAAAATTTAGTCTTTTTCTAATCCTGGGCTTACAGCCATATCATACTGAAACACTGTTTCCTGTACAATCACTAAAATTAAGTCAAGCCTGGTCAGTACCGAGACAGGTGACCATTTGAGAATGCCAAGTGCTGTACTTTGGGGTGTGTGGGTCATGTAACAACTCAGAATTATTAAGATAGTTGAGTTCTAAATTCAGTCAGGTTCCTTATATTCACTTACATGCAAATACCTTTGGAAAAGGCATGAATCCATTTCTCCCTAGCTATGTGTTAATTAGTAATACTTGTATCACTAAATCATTATTATCTCAAAGAAAAGAATTCTTGCAGACTAGAAATATTTTCTGGCTTTAAATAACCCGCAAAAGGTTGCCAAGTTGTAGCAAACAAATCAATCAATTTTTCTAAGCCTAAACATTGGTGTCCTTTTTGTTTCCATAAATGTCCTTGTTATACACATATTCCCTCTATGGTATTCTCCAGATTCTTCTGTAGAAGCACATTTCTGTTTTCTCAAATCTTCTCTTCATCTGTGTGGAAATTGTTTAGAATTCCCTGTTATGTTGGAAGATTGATATTACATAGAAACAAAGTTGAGTGTTGAACTGCTAACAAAATTTTCCTGTTTCTTCATATTTTGTTCAGGTTTCAAAAGATATCTTTTACTAGTCCTTTGTGCCTTCAGATTTCTGTCACATTTTCGATCATCTGTTATAACCCTTACCAGATAATTTATTTTCTGTTCTTCATTTTGACATCTCAAATTCATAGCCTACATCTTTGGCTGTTACTCTTGCTAACAACCATGCATTCTATCTTTTTACAATTGATGGTTAACCCTTTTTTCTTGTCTAGGTGTTTCTGCAGTTTCCTTTGTGTCTTCTATGAATATCATCTGTGTTTTTTTATGCTTTTAGGATTGTGCCCACTCCAACAGGATATCAAAACATACAAAAGAATTACCGCAAGTATATACAAATGGAGATTTCTTTGTTATTATTGGAGTCAGATATTTAAGGTGTTGGACAGAATTCAAAGGATTATCTTTGGTCAACAAATTGACTTCCAGAAGAGTAATGGTATTTTCACAGACAAACAAATATTTGGAATGATTCTGTATCAAAAGGTTTTGTTCAGAATCATAGTTTTAGAATGTGCCTTAATAAAATCATTACATCATCAGGTAATGGCTCATCTGTAGAGAAAGCGAGAAGCCATAACAAACATGGATCACTAAGTGCATCTGTTATATGAAGAAAGAAAAAAAAAGAAGTAAAAACAAGGTTCCTTTTATCCTTAGTTTAGGCTTCTGCCACAAAGCAACTCAAAAACTCATTTCAAAGATTATAACAACATAATGGTCTATGATGGGCTCTTTTCTCTTCTTTCTTTTCATCTCCAAGTTAGGTTAACAAAACACAATTTGTGTCGGTCATATCATAAAAATAGCAGAGTTAAAAGCAAACTTCAACATCTTGCCCATCAACTTCAAGCATGATGTGGACAAAGAAACCATCATTTTTTTTCTGGTTATTTTACTAGACATTTTCTTTACACTTAGCTTCTTTTTCAAAAACTTTATATATATATATATATATATATATATATATATGTTATAGACAAACACACACACACATGTGCATCCCTATGTATATAGAAAGAAATTTTATAATCAGGTTGATCAGTACACAGATGTGTTTATAGAAGCATTTATGCACATGTGTGCATAAAGATATATATATATATATATATATATATATATATATATATATATATATATATATATATATATATATATATATAACAAATTCTTCTATCACATTGGCATAGTTACAAACATGGCAAAAGTACAAAGATTACAAATGCAGCGATGGTTAATTATATTTTATCTTTTTTGCTGTTTTATATATTGGGTGCACCACAGGAATGAAAATATACTAATTACTTCAAATAAGAAAAAATTATTTTGTAAAGTTTACATCTTTATTCAAGAAATTGGAAGAATCTTCTAAAATGAACTGTGAATTTGGCAAAGAATTTATTCTTCATTTCTTGGTAAAGAAATCAGAAATCAACAGAGGAAAGAATAGAAAGAAACAAAGGCAGAGAGAAAGCCAGAAAGAAGAGAGGAAATAAAAGAAAGAAGAGAGGAAATGAAAGAAAGCAAGAAAGAAGAGAGGAAATGAAAGAAAGCAAGAAAGAAGAGAGGAAATGAAAGAAAGCAAGAAAGAAGAGAAACAATGCCAGAAAGAAACAAGGAAAAGAAAATCAGAAACAAAGTAAGAAAAGCAGAGAAAAATAAATAGTACTAAAATGGAGATATTCTCTACAAAGCACCTTTGTTCATTATACACAATGTTTTTGAGTAACTTGTATGTAATTGTATATTGGACTCAGTCTTGCATAATAAAACCTTTTGTCTGTATTAGTTCTGGGAAATTCTATCCAACAAATAAAGCCATTTTATTGCATTCAAGTAATAATGTTTGTACAGAATCTAAGAAAAAGAGACTATCACATGTAATCCAAGTATAATTGCCTTCATTTAAATGTTATATTTGATGTATTTGCTGAACCATAAGTCAGGTATCAGTTTGGTTTCATTTAAGCATTTAGACCAGTCTCTGTTTTAGATGTATAAAATATTATTTACTACTGTAAAACTGATCAGATTTATTTTGCATTAACTTGATTATTTGTATGGGTATCAGTGCCAGCCTCATTTACATAAAAAAAGACTATTTTAAAAAATTCACTATTATAAAAGGCATATCAAGGAGCACAGTATTTAAAAAAATTATTGTGAAAATAATTTTAATCTTGTTAAATGTGTGTGGGCACAGTCTTAACAAAATAAGATATGCAGATGACACTGTGTGGATAGGAGACACAAAGAAAATGGCAACAACTCAAAGGAAAACAAGTAGAAAGGATTAATCATCAACTGTAAGGAGACAATGTGCCTTCTGTTAGTCTGTCTATCTGTCCATCACACCCTCGAAAATAGTCATACATTGACCAATTGAAACCAAATTTTGGGAGAAGTGCAAACTGATAACGAGTACAAAGTACAATTGGTTTTACTAGAGTGCATAGCTTAGTACAATAAATTTTCATTCATTTTTAGAAAAATTAAAATTTTTATTATTTAACATACTCCAACTAATTTTTATTATTTAACATACTCCAACTAATTTAGAAACAATTTAATAAATACTTAAATAATAAAAATGTAATATTGTTTTTGCATAGCTTATCTTTAACTTTTTATAAATATGAATTCAGTTCACCCTGTGTTTGTGAGAACTATAAACAAATCACAAGGCCAAATGCTTCAAAAAGTTAGAATTTGGCTCCACAAAGAAATATTTGTGCATGACCAGTTTTTATTTTACATGCTCAAGAGTAAGAAATCCTAAGAATTTATTCTTCACTGTTAAAAAGGAAAAATGAAAGAAAAATGTTTTCTCAAAAAATATTGTTTACCATGAAATCCTATAAAATTAAATTAAATGAAAAATGATTGAACTGTGAAGTAGGGTTTTTGTCAAAGTATTTTCCCAAACAAACCAGTTCATTCAAATTTCATGTGTTGCAAAAAAATTATAATTTATTAAAAAGGTGGAAAATTTTGTTTGATTCAAAAAAAAGTGTACTGAATCCTCAATACACCTATACAGTTTGTTGATTTGTTTAGCAGCATATGAGTCATTTAATGCCAAAGTTTAATTTTCTTGGGAGCTTTGAAGACAAAAATATGTTCTTCTGCTTTCACAATTAAATATGTGAGAATCATTTTTTGTGCATTTCCAAGTTTGTGTGGATATGATTACTAGAAGCAGTAATATGTGTGTTTTATGCTATTTTTTAAGTTATATTTTTGAAAACAGTTTGTTTTAAGAAATTGAAGGATATTATATGGATTAATGTCATGAAAGTGTGTTCTTATTTGTTGATTGATTTTGTTTAGCAGCATATCAACCACTATGGGTTATTTAATGCAGAAATCTAAATTTCAACAATTATATCACTTCAATTATATATATATATATATATATATATATATATATATATGTATGTATGTATGTATGTATTACTGGTATTTTTTATACTTTCATAGTTTTTTGTTTGAGGGGTGGTTCACTATTTACAAGTGCTGGGACTTTAACAGGTGCTGCCACTCTGGGTCATGGTAGACTTGGGAACAACAGTAATTAAGAGATCATTCCATCCACCTTAAAAACTACAATTGCCCAATCAGAGGCCTTGCTGTCAGATGTAGTTTATCATCATACTCAGGGCTATCTATCTTCCCCATTATGAGAATTCACAGATGGAATGAAATGGCTGAAAAGAAAACACAAACATTCTTTGTTCTCAAAGAAACTTTTATATCACTAAGACATACACAAAACTATATATACAAGTGGAGAATAATATATCATATATATTTACACAGCAAAGCAGAGTATCAGGAGAAACAAAAAGGAACAGTCTTGCATACAATATGGAGATACTTCAGTGTCTGGAGAAACCATGTTAAGGAAACCAGATTCACCTGCATCCCAGGAAGGACATATTACATGAACTGGAAGCAGTGTTTCTTTCTATACCTGGGAAAGATATATTCCCAAAGGGATACAGCACTATTGACTTGTAAGCTGCTAGGGAGGCAGATTTAGCTAAAGAAAGCAATCCTTTGGTTTGCCTGCTGTAAATAAACTGAATTTGGCTGCCACTTTCAAACTATAAAGTGATGTCATTAAACAGCTGGCATGTATCTGACATAACTTATCTCGGCCAAAGGGAGATAAGCAACTTACAATTACAACAATCATTCTTTGATCATTGAATAGCATGATTTCAAGGATTTATAGGGGTTTGCGAAGCACAACTTAGACACAAGTCCATAAGTCTGAGGCACTAAGTTGGTCATAAGTGATCCAGTGGGATAAGCTGGCTAACCATTATCTCATGTTGAAGTGTCCATTCCAAACATTTATATATTGCACAATATTCAGCATTCAGATCTCAGTTATTTTGTTAACTTAGACATAAAAATCATCCTGTTTTTATTTTTTTTATTTTTATAAAGCAACATTTCTTACATTGTATCATAGATTGTTTTTATATTCCAAAATATTGTCAAATGTAAAAAGTATTTAATTATCATTTCCCTATGTAATTATGGATGCTTGAAGACTTCAACACCACAACAAGAAATTCACTGATTTTAAGAATGTAACTAGGGGAATCATACCTGAAGAACTGAAGCCCTAAAATTACCAGCTTTATCCTGAGAAAAGTAATCTGGTATTTTTTAAGTGTTCCAATTTGATAATATCAAATTTTAAGGTTGCACACACAGATACAAATTATAATTATTCTTGTATGAGAACTGAAATGTTGCCAATTAACTTTAATGATGTTAAATCATTTCTCATGTATATCTCTGCATTGTCAATTATGTCAAGCAATTTTCATTTCACTAAATTCGTTTTCATTATAATGATGTAGTAAGAAAAGAAATTGGCTTTATATAAACTGTGAAGTTATAGTTTTATCTGATGTATAATAAAATAACATTGTATATCAAAATTGCAGTTTAACATCCAGTCATTTAAGTAAAAAAACACAAAAGATCATGAAAAATGAGTTTAGGAATTTGGGCATTTTCAGAAATACAAATATGAGACAAACTACTATCTAGCACATCTCGTGTTTGCATTTAATATTCATTAATTTTTGTTGAATACATCTGATTCCTCGAGTCCAAATTTAATAAATAAACAAAAAATGAAAAGAAAAAAAAACAAGTAATTTTTATTAGACAACAGAAAAGAAAAACAATTTATAGACATCTCTTCATTTGACTGTGCAGAGCAGAATTATTTTCAATATCTGTTTATATTTCTGAAATGAGGTATTATAACTATTTAAATTGTTTAGACTGTTGTTCTCATCTTTATCATATTCACAACATTTTGGCCATTGGACACTCCGACTTTCTTAAGGTGATATATGTTGGAATTTCAAACTGAACTCTTTACTTAGTCAAGGGGTGGGGGTAGATCATTCAAATTCCACATACTATGACCGTTTTGGATATCTCAGTATCAGTTAATTACCTTTAGTAACTCAACTCACCAACTTTTTTGTCCTTCTGCTATGGCCAGGTATTGAACTCACATCTCTTTGGATCAAATCAATTTTTGGGTTACTCAACCAATACTTTTATCCACTGAATTATGAGTTCAATACCTGACCACAGCAGAGAGAGTTGAGTTACCAAAGGGAATTAACTGATACATCCAAAAAAAGGTATGCCACATAGAATTGGAACAATCTACTCCCATGGACTAAATAAAAGGTTTTGTTAAAAATTCCAATGTACATCAAGTGAAGAAGGTCGGAGTGTACAACGTCTGAAATGTTGTGAATATGGTGATAAAGATAAGGACAACAATCTGAACAAAGTAAAATTATTTTCATATTTTTTTTTTGCAATCAATGTAGTATCAGTTAAAATAATTCATTGCAAATTTTATAACATTTCTTTATAAAAAATACAAATTTGTCTCTTAATATGACAATAGCCAGTCTAATTTCAGCAGAGGAAATGAAGCAGGCATGTGATACAGATAGTTGGCAATGCAATTTAATAAAGTTGATACTTGTCCTTTCCACGACTGGGAAATTTATTGACAGAAATGTCTATTAAGACATGTTATGCTGGGAGTAAAACTACCTGTATGTGGATAGAAAATGAACTAAGCAAATATACAAAACCAGAAAGAGACACAAGATAAAAATGTATCTTCTAAACTGATTTATTTAACCTTTACAGCAAGGTGATCCAAAGAGAATTTATTATTAGTCGACAGAATCTTAACAACCAAAGATATGCAGATGACACTATGTTGATGGTAGACACAAAAAGAAAACACAATATTCTCCTAGACAAGGTAATAAAAGAAAGCAGAAAGAACAAACTAACCATCAAGTGTAAAAAGACAAAATGTATGGCTGTTACGAGGAATAACCAAAGACAGGAGATCTGAATTGGAGACATCAAAATTAGGCAAGTAGAGAAATTTAAATATATCTTGGAAAGGTTTTAACAGAAGACAGAAAAATTACAGTAAAATCCAAACACACTTGGCAACAGTCAAAGATGCTTTTCAAAATTAAATAAAGCATTAAAATGCAGAAACTTTAATTAGAAACAAAGAGAAGAATACTGAAGTACTATATAATATCACTCCTCCTGTAGGGCATTCAATGCGAGAAAGATTCCTCATAGATGAAGTAAAGACTTGAGGCAACAGAAATGTGATTCTAGAGACAGCTGCTGAGAAAAATGTGGATGGAACATGGCAGTAATGGAAAAGTTTAAAGGAAAATGCAAAGGAAAAAGAAGTGCATACTTTGAATCTGCGAGATAGATAGTTGAATTTTATTTTAGAAAACAATGAGGAAATTGGGTTTGAAGAATTTGACACTCACAGGACATGTTGAAGGTAAGATTGGCAGAGAGATGCAGTGCATCATCAACCTTACAGGTGTGTTTAAATGGATGGTAGTCAGTTGAAGAGATAATAAAAAGGCAAAAATTACCTTAATCTACAAGAGAGGAATGGGACATAGCACATAAAACAAGCAGCAGCAAAACCTGACCATGTAGTTAACTATAAAACAAAATTCGCTAGCCAAGGATAAGGAGTAAATAAAATGATTTTACCTCCCTGTTACATACATTAATCTGACAGCTGCTTCTTCTTCAAGATTTTTACTAGTTATATTCATATAAAAGACTCTTCCATCAGTCTAAGCCGAGGAACATTTTACCAGATGTATATTGACTTATGACCACACCTTACTATTTATGAATGCACATAGTCTGTTGTACAAACTCTGTAATTGCAGCATGCTGATTCTTTCTAAATTGGGAAAAACAGAAATATTGCCTCCGGCAGACAAAGAAATATAAGAAGGTTGTTTGGACAACATTTATGATTTGCTAAGTACTAGTTATGAATTGTAGATATAAACATTAAGCAGATGTAGAAGTTGAAATATCTCAGAAGTGGTTTAACAGAGGGTGGAAAAGACAACACCAAGAATCGAACATACAATGCTGAGAAAAGGAAAAATGTTGTAAGAAATAAAGAAAAGCGTTCTGGATTACTATGCTATATCCATTCTCTTATATGGTAGTGAATGTTTGAAAATATTTCCATGGTTAGGAGAAAACTAGAGGCAGCAGAACTGTGGTTTTACAGAAGGATACTGAGAATTCCATGGATGAAGCAAGCAAGTAAACAACAAAGAAGTCTTAAAGAAAATCAGAAAAGAGAAACACTTATACTCAGAATAAGGAAGTGATAGCTTAAACACATAATGAAGAAAGAAGGGTTGAAAAAAATCTTCTCTCACAGGACATATTGAGGGTAAAAGAGATAGGGAAAAGCAATGAGCGAATGCCCTGATGAGCTTGTGTGAATGGATGGTAGAATGGAGGAGTGGCAGGGAGAGGCAATCATCACTCTTCCTTTGCTATGTCCTGAAGAGATGTAACACAGAGGACAGAGATCTATTATTATTTCATCATGAAGAATAACAAATGCTTTTTTTCCTTGCACATTCTGAACACCTGTACAATTGTTGCAAAGCATTATCATTGCCTATCAACAATTATTTTTATTAGCTGATACACTAGAGATTTCTTTTATGAACTTTTGGATTTTACTATCTAGTCAGTAAGATTTTATGATGACTTGACTTGGGACAAAATTTGTTTTTTCAGTTTTTCTTTGGATTGTTTTTCTGGATTTTGTATTAAAAATTAATTGATGTTACAAAATTTACTACTAGAGTTAATCTCTGCCATGAACATGGCCATTGGCATCTATATACATTCCATTTCTAATTGACAATTATTATATATTAATACAAGATTTGACATATACATTTATGTAAACATCTCTCAGATCCCATAATCACTTGTTTAATCATCCATCTATATTCAGTAAACTTCACTCTACATTTCCATTATCTCAAGTCATAATCTCAAATCATAAATATTGTTTAAAAATGGTTCCATTTTGTCTTTAATCACAGTGCTTAATCTAAATTCCTAGTTTTTTTTTGTTTTTTTAACAGACACTCCCATATTGTTTTTACCAACACCAATAATTTGGATTTTAGGCACAATCTTTAAATTTTTTTTTACAGTAAGGTTCACCTTTACAAGATCTGGGGGTCACTTGAGGTAGGCTGTTACATTAGGTGGCCATTTGTGTGTACAGGAGTGGAAGATAACACTTAAACCTAGCCTTGAACAGGTTAAGATTGACTGAAAACATCCAGTTGGGGGTCAGTTCTGCAGTCCAGTGGTTTGTGGAAGATGATGCTTGAGTGGAACTTGCTTCTCACCAATGAAATATGGAGGGAATGTGGGTGGTTTGCTACTATATAAGTGGTATGGCATATTGTTGCCATGAAGGTTTGCCTTGGCGGGACCAGGGAATGTAGTTTGTCTGAGAACTTTCTGTTGAAGTAACAGTAGAATAGTGAGAGGCTTGCCACATCCCACCTGTGGGAGAGAGATTGAAGGGTAGAGAATAATTTGTCACCCACAAGGGCTTAGAGATGCTTTTGAACTCTATCAAGGCTGGAGAGTGAGGTCTGGGCAGCTTCCTCCAAAATATGACAGCAGTACTCCATTTTTGGCCCGATCTGGCTTTTATAAAGGTAGAGGATAGTAGGAAGGGCGGTATAGAGAGCTGACTATTTTACCTGCATCCTTAGCAATGGATCAATGTAAGAGTTCCACTTGAGATTGGGTGTGAGTGTGAGGCCCAACAGTCTTTCAAGGCACAGTGCTTCCCCAAGAGGGCCTCCGTTCATCCTGATTGGTGGTAGTTCAAGATCAGATCAGTGATGATGGAATGTAACTAGCTTGAGCTTTGAGGCACTGAATGTAACCATCCAGTTTTGACCCCAATGTGTAGTTTGTGCAAGATTAGAAGAGAGATCAGTTGCCAATGTCTGACCATCAAGATTTATATATAGTTCTAGCATCAGCATAGATGTTTATAAATGATATATATATAAATTTATATAAATGATCTGCATATTGTCTTAGGCAGATCATTTATGTAGATCAGAAAGTAGGTTGTTCTGAGGGCATACCTGCATTCACCACTAGTACTCTGGAGGACTGGCCATTAAGAACTACCTTCAGGAGCGTATCTGTTAGGAAGGATTTTATGACCAGGATGACCCTTCCAGTGATTCCATAACTGGAGAGCTTGTGTAATAATTGCCACGCCTTTCAAATAACTTCCTAACATTTTTTTCTCTCTTTGTTTTAAATTTTCTGTTAATATTTGCCACAGTAGGTAGGTATATATATATGTGTGTGTGTGTGTGTGTGTGTGCATGCTAATGGCTGCATAATTTACTTGCATATTCCAATATCCACTTTTTCTAAAAGTGCCTTAAGGTCTTGGACAAGTATGATGTTTCTGACCCAAAGAAGAGTTCTGTTGCCTTGACTTTTGGTTATACACAATGTCCACTCAGAGCATCATGCATGTATTTTCTTTCCTAGATTGATTGTCCCTTCATTAAGGGTGCTGGAGGTAGATGTTTTCTGGATTTTGGTTTCATTTGCCTGATAGTCAGAGATCCGAATCTTTGAGTAACTCTGAAGGAGGCTATCCTATCAGCAAGTGTATAATATTGAAGTTATTGTACTGCCATTTTGTGAATGGTTTCTGGACCATGCAGTAGTCTCCGGTGGTGCCTCTCAATGCCATGATGAAGGCTATTGATATAGCTATATCTCTTGACATTTCTCACCAAGTTATTTATACATACATCTCCTGTAGGTGTATCTGTCTCTCTGCCTACTAGTCTTCCACCAACTAATGCACACATGAAAAAAGTCAAAATATAAATAAACAAAACTAGTAAACCCAAACTAAAAAAAAAAAAAAAATTGAAAAAAGTAAAGTATACCTTTCATATACCATCTCCTACACCAACATGAGGGGTCTATCTTCCAACTTTTCAAAGGTGGAACACCATCTTCTTCAGCCTAAACCAGACCTCCTGTTACTTTCTGAAACCAGCATCAATGCTTCATGTTCACTAGGGGAGCTCACAGTACCAAGCTACTCATCTCTTATAGCCAAATATGACCACCTAAATTGTCACAGTCACAAACTCAGAGCCTACATCAAAGACAAATTTCCCTGTGGCAGGGACACAAAAAATGAAGAGCCCAATCTCCTGTATATGTGCTTCCACATGGCACTTATCCATAGTATGACCTTTGTCTGCTCTCTACCCTCTTAAGGGTAAAGGAACAGTAATCTTTGACCAAATATCTCAGAAGATTGATAAGATCCTCATTCAATTTCCCTCAGCCAGCTTTCATATATGCGTTGAGTTCAATATCAACCATAAAGAATGGCTAGTCCCCTCCAACTGATAGGCAGATATTGCAGAGACTTCTCCATTGCCTATGAACTAATACCTCCACTAGGCATGTTAGACCATTCAGTGTCCAGATTGATGCCAAACCTATAGCATCCCTAATGTACTTTTCCACAGAATGAATTTTTGCTATGCAAAGGCAGACTGAGGTAGCTTTCGATCCTACAGGATGAAAGCTCCCCTCCCAATCTTCTTAAACGATTTCACACTTGATTGAATGGCTCATTTCTATCTGAATTTCTTATGTAAGAACTTATCACTTACGTTAGGTCACATAATGAGGAAAGAGGGCTCAGAAAATGTGATACACACAGAACATATTGAAGGCAAGAGGAACACGGAAAGAAACACATAACCTACCTCACAAGCTTTTATTAGGAGAGATAGCAAAAAGACAAAATTTACTAAGAGCTACAAAGGACAGGAAATTGTGGAGAGACATGATCACCCACATCCTGAAGGAACATAGAACACAGAAGAAGACTATTGTTCCTATCTTTGTTATTACAATGTTTTGGCTGTTGTTTTCTGGTTTTCATTAGGTGTATATTTATCTGGTTAATGTACAGGAAATTTTGAACTGAACCCTTTACTTTAATTATTGTTTACCCCATTTCCAAGGGACTATAATCTGATGGATTAAAGTGGTGGTTCATGAATTTGGTAACATGATAATTGTGAGTTCAATCCCTGGGCTGGGCAGTGGGCACTGGAACTTGCTGATTGACTGTCATTTAGTATGGCTTATCAACACTTTGCAGGTTATTTAAAACCAGAAAATATTTTTGATTCTAATTTGAGGGTTGGGTAAGGATTTAGAGATACAAATCTTACCTATAACTGGGGGAGAAGAGGTGGATTCACACTTTTCCCTGCCAAGAGTATTTATGCATAACTTGAATGGGAATTTGGCTCTCTCATTAACAATTCTAATCCATTATCTATGATATCATCTAAGCTTACAGCATGTGGTATTCCCAAGTAGTCATCCAACGAGGTACTGGCCATGCTCAATGTTGCTTCATATTGGTGATTGTATGGGAACTAGTGTTTCAATGCAATATGGCTGCAAGCTCATTTGTACTAAGTGGAAATACGACAAGCAATAACTGAGCAGTACTTAATAGGAACTAGATGAGATATAAGGGCTATATTAGGGTTATGGAATGAGAACAATCTACCACCATAGATTTAGATAAAGGACTCAGTTTGAAAATTCCCTGTAGTCTACCTGGATCGACATACACTTGACGAAGGCCAGAGGCACAATTCACTGAAATGTTATTATGATAACAACAAAGATGAAGACAATAGTCTGCATATAAATAATATAAAATAGCTCAATTGTTGATTGTCAAATTCTAATAGCTTCCAACTGTAATTAATGAAGCAAATTTTGTCCTGATATCTCTCAAAGTTTATTACTTATATTTGATTTGTGATGACCCATACAAGAATAAAATACCTTTTTGCATCTAGAATAATCCACAGACTTCTGGAGAGATAAATATTTCACTAATTTGAATTAGAACAGGTTTAGCAACCCACCATCAGGGATCTTCAAGATTGCAAAATTGTATTATGAAATATATGAACATATTTTGATACCTGATTTTGGATATGTCGTCTTTTAATCTCTTTAATACCATTTCTAGTTATATTGATTACATAAGCCACTGTGAATTGTTTTGGGTAATGAACAGATTTGACATATGCATAGAAAAGGAGAGGAATGAATGAGAGGAATAAAGAAAAGAAAAAAAAAGAAGAAAAGAAAAAAGAGAAGAAAAGAAAAAAGAGAAGAAAAGAAAAAAGAGAAGAAAAGAAAAAAGAGAAGAAAAGAAAAAAGAGAAGAAAAGAAAAAAGAGAAGAAAAGAAAAAAGAGAAGAAAAGAAAAAGAGAAGAAAAGAAAAAAGAAGAAAAGAAGAAAAGGAAAAAAGAAGGAAAAAAGAAGAAAAGGAAAAAAGAAGAAAAGGAAAAAAGAAGAAAAGGAAAAAAGAAGAAAAGGAAAAAAGAAGAAAAGGAAAAAAGAAGAAAAGAAAAGAAGAAAAGAAAAGAAGAAAAGAAAAGAAGAAAAGAAAAGAAGAAAAACAGAAAAGAAAATGAAAATAGAAAAGAAAAAAGAAAAAGAAAAGTAAAGAGAAAAAGAAAAGAAGAGAAAAGAAAAAAGAGAGAAAAGAATAAAGAAAAGAGAGAAAAGAATAAAGAAAAGAGAGAAAAGAATAAAGAAAAGAAGGAAAAGGATAAAAAAAAGAAAAAACGATAAAGAAATGAAGAAAAAGAATAAAGAAAAAAGTAAAGAATGAAGAAAAAATAACATCTAAGAAAAAAGATCAAGAGAATGGTGAATGAAAAAATGGAAGAAAAATGGATAGGTTTAAATAATCAATGATGATTTAGGGATGTAGAAAATATGAGAGAAAAAAGTTGTAGTCAGGATGGATGAGAAGGTTAAAGAAAAAGAAGACTCTAAAAGAGATGGCACAATAGTGGAGAAGAGTTTTCAAAAGTGGACAAAGACACATACATTGAACTAAAGAAAAAGTGATTGGTGAAGCCAAGGAAAAGGAAGCTGACAAAAAGAGGTTTAAAATAAGAGAAAAGAAGCAAGCAAGAGAAATTCAAAAGAGAGAAGAATAAAAAGTAAAATAGCTAATAAAAATAGTATTAAGATTAAAGTGAGAAAAATGTATTATTGTACTAAAAGCTATTCAAAATCTGTCCAAATGATCAAACATCACATTTTTGTGGGAAAAGGGCTTCTTGGTCATACAAATAACTTTCCTCTCATATTGTAAATTATTTATCTCTCAAACCTAATAGATTTAACATCAGAATTATACCGTATTGAAATCCCAATCAGTGTGAAATAGTTTGGTTTCAAAGGATAACTGGTGAAGAAGTCTTATTTACACTATTTACATCTAGACAATTGTCCTCATCTTTTTGTTTTTATCCCAACATCAGGTGATTGCCAATCCAGGTAAACTACAGGGATTCCAAACAGAACCCTTTATTTAATCTTTGGTTCCACTATATATGTCTAAGGATAGAGTGTTTAGTTTTTTTTGTTTCTAGTACTGTTCACTTATTACCTGCCATATTTCCAGAGACTGAACTCACAATCATTAAATTCATAAACCATGCTTTAATCCACGAGGCTGTTGTTCTATAGGACAGTTCTCTGTGGAGAACTTGGAAACCCACCTGCTGATGAGAGAAGAAATCTTTCTTACTATTCCAAGAGTTAGAATTCACCTACTACTCTCCCAATGATGGTAAGATGTGACACAGTTACTTTAATGTGGCATTCTCATAAATATACATATGGGCTCAAAAACAGAAACTTCCTAGTCTACATAGACCACTGACATGCTGGGGTCAATATCTACCAACTTTAATGAAATGAGGGAGGTGCTGCTGCAGAGTTTGAATCCCCAGGACTAGGCTTCATTCATTGTTTACAGACAAAGAGATTAACACTCCTTACTATATTTATCTGACCACTAAGATAGCTGAAATAGCTGCTGACCTTCTGGTCATTCAAAGTGGTAATAATGACCAAGAGTTTTTGTTCAGCAAGAGAAAGTTAAGAAAATCAGTATCTGGTATAATTGTTTTCAAGTATTATCATCTATTTAAAATAATTAAAGAGATAAAATAAAAGTAAAGAAATGAAGATTTACAATATATGTTTTTATTTCAAATTCACTAAAAATCAATTTTAGAAATATTGTGGATGAGAACCATTAAATTATAAAATAAAAAAAAAAAAAAAAAAAAAAAAAAAAAATCAAGAAATTTTTTATGCTTATTTTCACTTTAATTACAAAAAATATAAAATTGTCATTCTAACTCAAATTATAAAAATAAAAAATAAAACAAATATTAGACTCTTAACTTTAATATTTTTAATAGTACAATATTTCTTCATACATTTCATGCACAACTGCATTGTGCATTCATTGCATCAATTTGTCATCATTTTTCATCTCTTTTTTTTCTTAAAGTGCAAATGCAAACATAACATTGTTTTTTTGCTGGTTCTTCTAATTTTATTTACAAGAAAATTCTTCAGTAAATAAATGAAACCTAGTAAATAGTAACCTCATAAATCTTAGAGATGCCAATTAGTCACTTAGATTCAAATTACTATGAATGAATAATGCCTGCAACTTTGGAAAGATTTTACATCAATTGATCATATCTACTGATCTCCACTGATTGATTTTTTTTTTTCAATGGCTTATCAACCCTTTGCAGAAAGCCAGAAAATACTTTTAGATTATAACAATTTTTGGGAGATAATGATTTACTGATATAAAACCTACTAATTAATCCATAGCTGGGGGAGGAGATGTGGATTCATGCCTTTCCCCTAACTGGACTTGGAACTTCGCTCTCTGATTAACAATTCTGATTGATTGGTTGTGTTTAATGGCACTTCAACCTCTTGTGGGTCATTTAGAGCCAAATTGGTTGTGTTGTAGACATAGCTGGTCAAGTATAGATGTGATTAAGATATGTATCAATTCTGAGTCATTATCCATTACACCATCTGCACATCCAAGCTTACAGTACCTGATATTCCCAAGCAATCATTCATCTAGGTACTGACCAGGCTTGAAGTTGCTTAATTTTGGTAATTGTAGATCTCCAACAAAGCATCAAATGATGCCCAGTGTTTAAGGGTTAATACTGTTTTTTTACGGTGTACTATTTCACAATAAAAAAAAAATTCAAGATATTTTGCTGGTTCTTCTAGTTTTATTTACAAGAAAATTCTTCAGTAAATAAATGAGAGTGAGTAAATAGTAACCCCATGAATCCTAGAGATGCCGATTATTTACTTAGATTCAGATCATGAATGAATGATGCCTGCAACTTAGGAAAAATTTTTGTCAAATTGCAAAAAAAAAAAAAAAAAAAAAAAAAAAATTCAATTTTTCAATAAGTCTATCTTAGTTGGACGTAAAGTCACATTAATGTAATAGTCAAAGACTAGATTGCTACATTTATTCTTAGGCAGATAGGTTCAAAGAAGCATGTTACTAATTAAATTTTTCTCTTGAATTTCTCAATATTCTGGTCTATCCCTGTCAAGGTCATTAACAATGTAACAATTCCTAATTAATGAAGTGGTAAAGAAACACTAATTGCTTGACCTGTCCTCAAAAGATCATCTGATGACTTATTTCAATAGAAAGTCATCAGAGGTAGATTATTTCATATCACAGATAGGAAACCTTCAATTCAAAGCTGCATTATGATACTGATTAGCAGAAACATGCCGATTGAAAGCGGGTGAAAAATGGTAAATGGACAATGCACCCTTATGTACAAATATTAAAGTATTTCAAGGCAGAAAGATCAATTCTTTTTTTTTTTTTATTAAATCATTTTGCCCCAAGCAAGAAAATAAATCCACTAAGATGCCAAAGGTTTCTGAGTGTAAGTGACTACGAGAAAAAGAAAACCTTATTGAGAGAGGACAAAAGAATGGGAAGTAAGAAGACAAGATAATAATTTACATTGCATTTAAATTTTTGAAGATTTAAGTTGACTGGAGGGCAAGGAACCAGAAGAGAATTCCACAAATGAGAGGTGCAAGAGAAGAAACTGTGAACATAGAACTAACAGTTACATCTAGCCATTTCAACTGTAAAATGACAAGACCTACTTACCAATCTTGTACTGCTCTTAAATTCATAAAATCAAGGCACTAAAGGGGAAAGTTCATCAAAACAATTACTATTAAAGTATTATAGAAAAGGTGCAGGGAAGCTATGTTTTGGTGATGGAAAATTGTCTGAAACAGAGATGCCAGGTCAAGACCTATAATATTGCATATTTTTTGTATTTTATCAATAACAACATAGAAGCAGCACCAGACAAAATGTGGCATCAATATTCAATACTTGGATGAAAGGAAAACTTATGTGCAAGATAGATTCTGGGGAGAAAAATTGTCTAGCAGTGGACCATGTTTCTGAGCAGAAAATGGAGCCATTGATTCAATATAAATCTTTTCACTTCATGTCAACAGAAAATGTTAGCCCAAATAGTCACAATCTCCTACTTCATTTGAAAGAAGCTACAATATTTCTAATAAAAACAAAATAATGTTTTTAACACTTGATAAAAACATTAACAAAGCATGAAAAAGAGAAGAGAGTTATAAGCAAAAGGAAACAATCAGAAGAAAGAAAATGGCCCAACCAACAAGAGAATGATCATTTTATTACACCCACCCACCTCATCCTGTCAGAAAGGAAAATTGTTAGTGATGTCTCGAAGAATCCTCATTTAATGACATTGTCAATGATGTAAGACATCAGAGTTGAATGTATCGATGAAGACAGTCATTAGATGACTTCATCAAGCAGGACTTTGAGCATGAGCCCAAGGAAAACAAATACTGGAACTCTGCTTTATGGTCATATAATACCAAACTAGAATTATTTGATCACTTGAGCTCCTGTTATATATGGAGGAAAGTGAATGAAGCTCACAAAAGCAAAAATACCCTACCTACAATTAAAGCATGATTGGTGGTGGGAGCATTCCACTCTGGGTATGTTTTGTTGCTTTTGGACCAGGAGAACTAGTAAGAGTACAGAGTATCATGGATAAAGAGAAGTATTTGGCTGTTCTTAAAAATAATATAAAGCAAAAAGCATGAAAGTTGTATTTGGGCTGACAGTGGACGTGTCACTATGATAATGACCTGAAATAAATGGCACAGATTATGACAATATGCTTAGACAACATCAAAAGTAAGGTATTGGTGTACTCTGTGCAATGTTCTGACCTAAACCCTATTGAAAATTTATGGGCATATTTTAAGAAAAAATAAGTGAAAGAAGTCCTAATTTGGAGGAACTAGAAACCAATGCAAAGGAAGAATGGAGCAAAATAGTTATCAGTGTGTGTTATGATATTGTAAGAACCTATTAAATATGATTAAAGGCAATAATCATGAATAAAGGTTACAAAATTGATTATTGAGGCAAAAAGGCCAATAATTTTGTCATATGTAAAATATTTTTTGGTGTTTTTTTTTTGTATTATTGTTTGGCATTAAAATAAAAATTTTCTTGTGGGCATCACTGCACATTCTTTCAAATCCATTATTTCATCATTTGTGAAAAATTGCACACAAAGTTTCCATAAAAATTTGAGTTGTTACAGCTTAATTTGCAATCATGAAAGTGAAGGTGAATAATACTGTCCCACAACTGTATATTAAAGAATTTATGGATTTGTTCTTAATCCAACATTTTTATTACTTCAAATGTTATTATAGTGGACATATCTGATATAGATGCCACAGTTTTCTTTATTAGGTCATGTGTATTACATCCTAATAACAAATTTTCTTTATTAGGTTTTCTTGCATGGAATGCTGCTGACAGACATAATACTCACTGTTTAAAATACAAATCGAGTGGTTATTTCAAATACATATGTCCATTATAATAACAGTTGAAGTAATTATATATATATATATATATATATATATATATATATATATATATATATATATATATATATATACATACACACACACAAACACAATTTCATAATCATATACACGCATTTTAAATTATTTACATATAAATAAGCACTATCTGAAGAGTGGATGGACATGTCCACCTACAAAACTCTTGAGTTGGGATACTGAATATAACTTCAATCAGGTAAGTGACAAACTTTTACTCATTTTAATTATATATATATATGTGTGTGTGTGTGTGTGTGTGTGTCTGAGAGAGAGAGAGCTAGAAGACAAGCCCTGCTGTCACTTCTTACAGTTCACAGACAAAGAATCTTGTAATAGTTTCTGTCATCATGTTTCAGATCCATCAATCATCCCCCAAAAATCATATTACGTTTTTTTTACAACACCTGCAAGAACTTCTTTACTCTCTTAAAAAGAAATAAAAAAAAAATATTCCACCATTTTTTATCTTTTATTTCTACTTATTTTTTTTCTTTTTTTTTTTTTTTACTATACCCATGATGCATAATATTTGGAATCTCAGAATGAAATTATTTTTTCAGCATGTACTTTCATCAGGGTTGATTTGTCAAGGTGATATTGATTATATTGTCCTGGGGAGATGGTTTTCAATGTGTGGCAATGTTGTGGAGTGACGAAAACAAAAAAAAAAAAAAAAAAAAAAAATCATGTTCACCCAAGCCTTCTAAGTGAAATTGGGTACACAAAACTGTTTGGAAGTAGTTGATTGTACTGTCCTTGTTCAACTACTACGTACACATGATTATATGCTTTCTGAAAGAAAATGTCACTAAAGCTTGCTCAGAATAATTGCAGAATAAATCACAAGTGTTTAAGAAACACAACTGTACCTGAACAGGCGTCTCCAACACGGATTAGCTAGCCACCCTCAAATACTGCCATTATCAGATTCTATTATATATTTAGTTACATCTATGCATAAATCAACTAATTCCTTTTGTAATAACCCAGACTGATATAAGTTTGTTCCATTACATTCATAGCTTCTTTTATGCCATGACATGGATGATCATGGTTTGCCACAGCTTCCTGCTTTTTGGTACTCTAAGTAGCTCTTGCCTCCTGGTTTCTTCTTGCTTCCTTTGACTTTAGTATGTTGTATGAGTGCTAAACTTTCCAAACCTTCTTTCCTCATTATGTCCCAGAAATTTCAGCTGAATCTTTATAATTGTCAGTATCCTTTTCTTTGTTGTTTCTATTCTCCTTAAAACTTCCTCATGGTATTCTCTGCATCATTGGTAGCACATCATCTCTATCACTTGAAGCATCTGTCCTGATTAGTAAAGATGACAAAACCTTTCTTTTTCTTATTTATTACTATATTCTTATTTTTGCAAGGAAAAATCTGTTAATAAGACCAACATAATACCCTGTAACATCACACTAAAATTCATAATCAGAAATCGTAGTCTATGTACAAATACTGTACATTTATTATAACACTTATCTGATTGGAAAACAATTGGCACATTAAGGAAAAGATCTGACGACAAGACCAATCAAGAGCAGAGAACATTTAGGAAAGAAATACTACTTTGTAGAGAATGGTATCAAGCATGAATGCCTAGGAGTCAAATTATGACCTCAGATTTTCAAAGAGAAGTGGGGTTGGGAGTGGGGGGGTCATTGTTTAACAGCAAGTAACCTACCTAATAAGCTTATGTAAATTCAGAACAGAATATTGACTGGTCGAGGTATAAAGGTTAGGAAGATGTGGAGATTGATGAGTGCCCACATCATGAAGGCAATGGGAAAATTAAAGGCTGGAAATTGGTGGGGGGGGGTGTATTTGTTCTTCCACCTTAGTAATAATCCTGTTTTCTAATTCTTCCACACCCAGTAAGCCCTTATAGCTTAGTGGCTTTATTAACTTGCTTGGAGTGAACTTGATTATTAAAAAAAAAAAAAAGAAGAGTTTTTCAAAATTTTTTACTTAACTTAAAATACTTCTCTTATTTGAAAGAGCAAGAGTGTAAATATACTCAGTTTTGCTCACAAGATAAAGTTTGTTTATATTTTGAGTTTCTTGTTTTTGATTTTGTTTGATTTCTCCCTTCATTCTTAATGAAAGACATTTTTTATATTTATAGTTTATTAATAGAGATAAATATAAGAATGCCAAATCAAACAGTAATGTATAATAAATTAATTAACACCTGAAAACACATTATGGGGTATGTCTAGTTAGCACCTTTCCTTGAAAAATGTTTTGAATAGATAAACATCCAGTTCATTTCTATCCTTTAATATTGTGAAAAATTAAATATTTTAGTGAAATATATTGATGGTACTGAGATTTTAATGGCTAATATAATACAACTTCAAGAAAAAGAAAAAAAAAAGTACATCAAGATGGCTGTACTACATTTATTTACTATTATTTGTAGCCAGTTTTTAGTTTCAGAAACATGGGGTTTTATTATACACAAGAAAATACACTAATAGGTTTCATTGCTTTCTTTCGCATTTTTATTATCAAAGCAATTCAGTTTTATAATTTTCTGATTCCTAAAAGAGTACTGAACTGTTATATAATCTCAGTCATCCTATATAGCAGTAAATGCTGGGTAATCTTCTACAGAAGGATACTGAGAACACTATGAACAGATAACAAGGTTTTAGAGAAAATGGAAACAAAAAGGACATTTATAATTAATAGAAGGAATAATAAAGAATAATAAAGGAAGAGATCATTGAAATTTCTGGGTAACATAATGAGGAAGAGGGTCTTGGAGAGTTTGATACTCACAGGACAGATTAAGGACAGGAGGGACAAGGAAAAGCAACACATAACTTACTTAGTTGGATTGAGTAAATGGTTGTTGGAGCAAAGTTCAGGAGAGATAACTAAAAAAAAAAATTTATTAAGTGCTACAAATGACAAGAAGTTGTGGAGAGGTATGATCACCCATGTCCTGAAGGGACATATTACATAGAAGTTTTCCCATTGTTATCAAATGTCTATTAATTGAGAAGATATTAATTTTATGATTCTGATTATTAATTTTAATGATTATACTTTGCAACAATTTATTCACTCTAATGCTACTCAATATGTTTGCTAATTTTGTCAATCTAAACTTCATTAATCTTAATTGCATTAAATTTACCTCTTCACCTGCCAGATGGTCAGTTAATTATGACAGGAAAAAAAAAAATCTGAAACAATGACTACAAGTTTTAAATGAACAAAATTTCTAACACACTGAATAAAAAAAATTAGGTAATTTAATTCATCATTTTGCTTAAAAAGGCATTGCTTAAATAATTAAATATAGCATTTTGTATTTGTACTCATCATTTACATTGAAAGTAGCAGTTTATAGATGGAATTTATGCTAATTTTATAAGTTACGGTCTATACCTAATTACATTTATATTTAATCTTTAGCCGGGGTAAGTACCGCTTCATTTGACTATTCAAATGGAACTGGAAGAGATTGAAGGATTTAATCACATTATTTATGCCATTTTAATAGGCAACATCAATGAAGAATTTTGTAAAAAGGAAAGATGAAGTTTCTCAGGAACAATTATCAGAATAGAGGTTGAAGATCTGGAATAGGTCCAGGAATACAACTACTTTGGGTAGTTATTAGAATTAAGATAATGAAAATTCTAATGAAAAGAAGAGACAAGATGGAGAAATGAGATAAAATGGTATGCTGGTAGTACACTGCAGAGATTTGCAATGACATTTGTAATAGAAAGGGTTAAGAAATGTATTTTTCCAGTATTTGGTTTCCAATAGCTAATCATTAAACATGTGTGTGTGTGTATTTTGTGTAAATTCCTTGAAAAGGACAAAAGATATTTAAAAATAAAACAGGAAATAAAGTAGGTTTAAGCTACTAATAGAAAAAGATGACATCTGTAAAAAAAAATGTATATCAACTTGGTAAGTTACAAAGTACTCAATAATTGAGAAATTTATGGAAAGAAATTCAACCGAAAATAAATCTGGAATTCAATCCAAAAACATCACCCACAAAAACCTGACTAAAAGCCCTGTAAATAGAATTGCCCATACAAGGAAAAAAGAAAATAAACAAAGAAATATATAAACATGTGTATTCATACATACACATGGTGTCATAATGGATAGTAGCTTAGATTGAGGAACTCGAGAATCAAGTTTGAAATCCAACTGAGTTTGTTACATTCACTTATGTGCAAATACCCTTGTGAAATATATGAATCCATCTCTTCTCTATATATGGATAAATAGCAAGACAGACTGGATCATGTAGTTTTGGATGGCAACTAATCCAGGAGAAGGACAACTCTGAATTCAAAATATGAGGAGGCTCATTTTGGGACCTCGTGGCACAATATGTGCACCAGTTCTCTGTATTCAGTGTTTCCAAAAAGTGGTTGATTATACACAGGCTTTCACTGCTATAATCAAATCCCATATTTGAGTAGTCTGACTGTTCAGTTCTAAAAAGTGAGTTGCTATACCCTCATATGTCAAAAACTATGGAAGAGATTTATATATATATATATATATATATATATATATATATATGGATTTTTTTTATTTATTTATTTTAAATTCTGCTTTTATAGTAACAAAATGCTTGCCTTCTTCAAGTGGTATCAAGCATGATCAGAAATTATAAATTTATTACATTATTTTTTTTTTTATTTTGAGAATGTTTTGTTTAATTCTTTATATTCTGCTGTTATGGCAACTTGCTGCTTTCTCACTTGAACTGGTCCCAAGCATACTATATATTGCCATGACAACAAATTTTCATATTATTCATGTTGTGGCAAGACGAGGATGTTAATTACCCAACAATGAGCTATTCTATTGTTACAAACTGAGAAATGAGAAAATATCACATTTTTTTATTACATATGATTGCTTCCACAATTATTTTCCATAGTATCATTTGAAATTTAATTTTTAGTAAGTCATCTCAACTATTTCTGGAATATTAAAATTTAGGATTTAAATATTTGCTTTCTTCTGTTCCGTTACTTTTTCCCTTTCAGGATGAGTTCCATAAATTGACACTCGATTAACCTTCCATATTTCTTAGGGTATATAAAAGATAAAGAAATGAACCATTTTAATACATAAAATCTTCATAGAAACCACCAAATTATTTCATTTTTAACCTCTGTACAAAAACAAGCAATGACAATTATATTCCTCAACATTACTTCTCTTACAATGCTGCAATTAGTTATGTTTTAATGAAGTGTTTAATGAGTTTCTTTTCATATATTTCATAAATATAAAGCACTGAAACCATTTCATTTTATATATAATTTACTATATTTGTATCATTGCAGTAATTGCATTAAATAGAATCACTGAAAATAACGCATTTTAAAAATGTACTTTTTGTAACAATAGCTCCCAAGAATGTATCTATATAATCACCAAATTTTCTTAGCAGACTGACTGTGCTGTGGAAAATCTATGCCTTTTATTAACAGCAGATTCCAAGTTTCTACACGCTGAACAAGGAAAAATTCTACTTACTAAGTGGCTGTAAGGGAATGCTTCCCTGTTACAATCTATGATTGTATATAAAGGTAAAGGAAAAGACAAGAAAGAGTTTCTTTTAAAAATCTGTTTTTAAAAGTTTTTACAGCTGCTACTACTATGTATATCCACTACAGCCAATCATTTGTGTCTCCTGTTGCTCTTGTAGAATAATCTCATGATATTTTAATATATTCGCATTATTTAACCAATTTAATTGCACTGAAGAGAATATTAAATGCTTAATATGGGTTCATTTTTTCCACACTTTGTCAATAGAAATATGATGAATCATATTTTAAAATTGAATGCACACCCTTGTACCAACTTTTGAGATTTAAATGAAAATTTTTCAGGGCAGACTAGCAAAATATGGGTGAGACAAACTTAGGCATTTACTTGGATAAAAAGTGATAATGCTAAAAAAGAAGATGAGTAATTAAATTTAGTTAATTAGGGCCATTTTCACAGTGACCTCTTTGCTGATAACCTCAGTTTAAATCTCAATTAAATCTCCAGGCTGTGTCTAAAAATGAACCAAGATCACTAAATTGAAGTTTTGGATCAATATATTTGATGAAGTTTATTCAGAAACTCTGAGAATAATGTGGAAAAAAATTTTTTTTAAAAGAAATTGATTTAAAAAAAAAAAAAAAATTAAACTTATAAATTTTTGCCAGCAGAATAAGAAGAGACTGAAACACATGCTCACAGATTTTAAATTGGAATTGCAATCTATTATTGTATTTAAACAAAAATGTAGGTTAAATATTAGGTTGGAAATTGTTAAAAAATTTGCAACAATAATTTTAAAAAAAAAAATTTGAAGAAATTAATATTTAAAAAAAAAATGTGAAATTCAATAAATAGAATGGTTAGAAAAGACCAGTGAAGAATTCCTCACTTGTTATTTGGAACTTTTTTGGTAAAATGACTAAATTTTTATCTTAAAGACTTACTCTTCATTTTATTATATGTCTTGGTAGTTGGGCCAGCTTGCTTATCTTGATATTTATACTCAAAATGTCCTGGCCATTATAAAATCTGTCTTTCTTCAGGTGTCTGTTGTACTTGGTAACTTTATTGAAATTTCAAGCCAAAATCTTTATTGAGACCCTGAAGATAGATTGCTTTCCATACTATTTTAAGGCCATTGTTATAGCATACACTTACTTTATATAAGGATTCTCTATACATAATTCTTCAGCTACTTGCCATGATGCGTCTATTAGTTTGAAAACTGACTCCAAAAGGCTATCAGTCTTACCTCTGACCAGGAGCTCTTTATAGTAATGGACTAGTTCATATAGCCACTGGGGGTATACTATTTACTCCACAACACATACTGATATTAACTGATATGAAATCAACCTAATTGGTTTTATTTACCTTATGTGGGTTGTCCATTTCGTCCACTGAACGAGTACATCACTTTACACTCACTGACCCAGTGATTGAACTCACACCTACAATGGAATCAAATATGTTTTAACCAATGCTTTAATATATTAGGTTGGTGCAAAAATAATGACGTAATAATGTCGTTTTTTGATGTATTTTTTAACGTCAAAAAACGACATTATTACGTCATTATTTTTGCACCAACCTAATACTATACCATGTTTCCCCTGTTGAAATTCTGCAGCCTTAAATGTCTGGTTCAGTGGAAGGAATAAACAAGTAACACAAAGGGAAATAAGACTAATGAAAATGGAAAGAAGGAAACAGTCTGCCTCTGCAGATTGAAGAAAGAGTTCAGTTTGAAATTTCAATGCATATAATAATGATAATTCCTCACTTTAAAAATTCTGATTCCATTGTTCATGTTTTTCTAAAAAAAAAAAAAAAAAAAAAAAAACAACTTGAAGTTTTCATATAACTATGGGTGGGGAAAAAATAAGAAATAAAAAGTTAAGCACAGTTTGTACCTAACTTTTTATTCCTTATTTTCCCAATCCAAAGCAAAAGTGAAAAGGGAAGAATTAAGAGAAAAGAAAAGAGAAAAGAAAGTAATGTGTGACTAAATAATGAAAAAAAAAAAATCTTGCAGATGGACATCCTCTTCCTCCTTGATCTTCAAGACTCGTATTCCAACTATGGAGCTCCAGAAATCAATACTGTACTATCGGTGCATCCTTCACCCATCCCCAATACTCTGTAAATGTGAGCAGCAGCTCAAGAAGCATTATGACAAAACTCAAACTCATGCACAAAAATTAAATGCATCTTCTTCATATTCAAGATGAGAGGTGTATAATGTTTAAGCTAAATTTTGCAAGAGATTGATATAAAATTAACAAAGAGAACACTAATAATTAGAAATGAGTAATAGATTTTTGTACAACAGTTATAATAATATTAAAATACAATTTATATCTTTATTCTAAAATCGGACATTATTTTCTAAACATGTCAGTCAACAATAAATTTTTAGTACACTAAAATACCAGGCTTTTTACAGTGTAGTGCAGTCAGTGTATTAAAGGAAAAATATTGTTCCTTCCCATGACAACGCAAAGCTGCATACATCAAGAATAACACATGAAAAAACTTTGGAACTTTGATGACGAAAACCTGATTCAAGAGTTTATCACAAATCTGTCTACATAAATACCTGTGGAATTTTACTCAAAGAGACAACTTAGTACTTTATTTTTTGAAGAATAAAGCTGATAAATAAAAGTGAAACTTATGACCCAACCTAATAGGGTCCTTACAAACCCCCATTTTTTTCATATTTCCAAAACTGATTTTGTTGCAAATAAAGCTATTACTTTGCTTTAAATTTTCATTGTGTATAAGTCAATGAAATAAATGGTTGAATTTGTATAAAACATGATTGTTTCAACCATCACTGGATTTAGGACAAATGAGGTCCTGTGCCGGTAAAGTTCCGATACCCCTTACTTGGGCCCCAAAAGAGGTAGACACGGCATGCCTACAGGTGTGGAAGGAAGATAGGGCACTCCGCTGGACAACGGGGCCCTGTACTTAAGCACACCTAAGCACAATTGTAAATCCAACAGTGGTTGCAGTGTAGGAAAGACAATTATCTAATGCAGTTGTTTTTCCAGTTTAGGGTTGCCAATCCCCAAGAGAATATCAAACCAATTCTCTGGATATCTTTTTCATTCATGTAACAATTGTATTTATGTACAGAACAAATAGCTGTGTGCATAAAAAAATGTATTGAAAGTTGTAATGACCATGTGGAAATCTGTGTCTCAGCTGACAAATCCAATCCAATATTGGATATAAAATTGTTTCAGTAGCAAAGAATAATCCCTGTATAATTGTTTCATGCAAAGAACACAGATATATATAAATATCAATTTCTTAGCTAACATATTTTGTAGTGGTGCTGAAATGTTCTTAGCCCAACCCTCTTCCCAAAAGGTGCCCAAATCATTATCAAACATTAAATTGTATTGTTAATTTGTTATTTTGGTTGGGTTGAGAACTTTTCAACACCTTCTCATATTCATCTAATTTTATAGTTATTTCATTTTTTTCTCAAGAATAATGTGTTCACCATTATCCTTTATATATATAAATATATATATATATATATATATATTTATATAATATATGGAGTTTCATATGTTCTGCATTCATCAGATGAAATTTTGTTGGGGTTAACACCACTTTTATAATATTTGTTTATCATGAGATATCTTATTGTAGGAATGGATTATTATTATTATTAAAATATTTAAATGGATATACATGGTGTTTATATATATATATATATATATATATATATATATAGCTTGAAATTAGAATTCAAAATCAGCTAGAGTAGGAAATGATTCTGTTAGACACTGTAGCTAAAGACACCCTGCTGTTTCAATGGATGTAGAATATGTTCCTGTATGATCAATGAAGTTAAGCAATGTCGAGCCTGGTCAGTACCTAGATGCAAGACCTCTTGGGAATACCAGGTGCTGTAAGCTTGGATGTGCAGGTGGTGTAATGGATAATGGCTTGGAATTGTTGATTGGAGTGTAGAATTCTAATTCCCATTGGGTTTCTTATATTCACTGATGCACAGATACCCTTCGGAACAGTATCAATCCACCTTTTCTCTTCCCAGCTATGGGTTAAGTAGTAAGACTTGTATCACTAAACCATTATTATCTCAAAAGAAGAAAAAAATCCTTACAATCTAAACATATACATTCTGACATTTAATAACCTTCAAAGTGTTGATAAGCCATAGAAAATCAATCAATCAATAAGTCACTTTGATTAAATTATCTAAATGTAAAACATTTATATTAGGCTCAACAAAATTCTTTCTGGTTCATGGATATCATATTTAGGAAATTCTCAGATGAAAAATATTTATGTTTCAATCCCTAATAAATTCATGTAGAAGTACTGGAGTTTTAGCATCAACACTTAAAGAAACATTGAACAAATCTTCCAGAGGGATTTTCTTAACACTGACAAGCCAACACAGACCCTGACTCCATTCCTTATTCTCCTCTTTTTGCCACAATTATATTCCAATGGACAGCATTTCATTCAGGTGTGCATATTTAATGGATGAGGAACAGATGATTGCATTTCTAGCTGAGTAAAGAGTCAGTTGATGAAGAGTCAGGCATGTGTGTATAGTTTCAGTTCATGAATAATATAATGGAGTGCTGTAATTACCATCATCTTTTCATTCTTTGTCTTCAAGAAGAGAGTGAGGAAGCTTTGTGATTCACTAAAATAGAGTGCAGCCTTTAAATAATAAATCAAATCAGAATTGTTTATTAAAAACAAAAAGAAAAGAAAATAAAAAGCTAAAAGAAAAATCTTCCAAAATGTAATGATTGTTATGGTGAAAAGAGCAAGATCGATACCAACAACAGAATCTATGAAATGTGTCATAAATTTGAGATCAATCATAAAAGAAAATTTAATGATATATTGCAAGAATCAGATGAGGAAGTACACCGAGAGATTGCTATTATAAGAAGAACATTTTGACAAATACTGTTCTTTGTATAGATTAAACCAGGATTGGTTGACTGGTTTTTGTTTTTTATAGCTTATCAACCCTTTAAAAAAAAAAAAAGAAAAAATCTAGTTTAGATTGTAATAATTTTTTTTCACAAGTGAATATTGCACTAAAAACATTTTGAGAATAATGATTTTACCAAATACAAGCTCCACTATTTAACCCATAGCCAGGAAGGAATTTATGCTGGTAGTTTTTTATATGAAGAGAAAGGGTACAATGGATAAATTGTCGTCTAAATTATGCAAAAACGGAAATAACACTGACATTTCATTTTAATAGATATATTTACCAAAATTACACTGGAAATACTAATGAGTAGATTTATTCAATAAAATCACCATTAGCGATGACTTTGGAATCTCCTGCAACTCTTCCGGATGGTCTCCTTGTTTAAGTTGGTGAATGCTGCCATATTCCTTGCCTTCAGTTCATCTTTAGTGTTACAAGGAGTTTTATTCGTGTCTTGTTCAACTACACCCAACACATAATAATCAAGGGGGTTGCAAGTCTGGGGAGTTAGGTGGCCAGATGTAAGAGGTGATCTGGTTGCAGAAATTGTCTCACAGCCATGACTGGGTTCTCCTGTTTGTGTAACATGGTGCAAAGTCCTGTTGCCAGGTATAGAGTCTTCCAGCAGCCACCTTCTTAACCTAAAGAAGCACTACCTCCTCAAAGCACTTGATATAGATAGGTGTTCGCATTGAGTCTGAAGCCCTCACCAACAAATTCAGGAGTTCTTTTCTTATCAGAGTGAGTTTTCCAAGCTGCTGTACCTTAGTAATCACCATTACACCCATCCAACTCTTTGCGAATCCTCTGCAATGTCCTCAGATTGACACCCAAATGCTGAAATGTTTGTATTGGAGCTTCCAGCATGAATGCCAAGCTGCACAGCATGCTGTTTCCAAATTTCTGTCTGAGTGAATGCACAAAATCAAAAATATAAAATGGCAACAATTTAGCCAACGTATGGGTTATATATATATATATATATATATATATATATATATAGATAACTGAATGACAAGTGGAAAAAATCCTCTATAATGCACTTTATCCTTCTAAAGGAATTCTACAGGTTAAATGTTTTTAATGGTGAAATTATATACATGTAGGAAAGAGAACACAAATATTAAAAAGACATTGGTTATAATTAAACATCCATAAAGAGAAATATTGAAGATGTGGAGATGCTTAACTTTAAATTTTAATTTTCATATTCATTCAGCTTCTTATCAGTTTTGTTCTTACTGCTGTTGTTTTAAAATTGTTTTCAATTTTATTCATTTAGTGTCTCTCTCATATATATATATATATATATATATATATATAAAATAAAGGTAAGGATTCTATGGAGAGCCATGACTGCCTACATCCTGAAAGAACATGGTATGTAAAAAGGAAAAATAATAAAGATTTTTTTTTTTTTTTGAATAACATATTTAGGCATCAAGTTTTTCTTATTTGCAGGTATTGTTGAATGTAATAGATAATGATAGATAGTTATGTTAATGTAAATGTTTATAATCATGACTACAATCAACTATGTGACATCATGGTTATGCTATATTACATTAGTGACAAACTAATTTCAACTTAACTGTTCAGTAGACTAAAGCAAAATGATGAACAATGGAATGATTGAAAGTATTAGGACCCTTTCAAGCCAAATCAACTTTGGATTGTTCATTCAACAATTTCCATTTAATCTCAAGCATTTGGTTTGAAACCAAACTAAGTTTAAAAAAAAAAACAAACCCTCCCTGCCAATTATTTTGGGAAAAATGTTTCATTTTCAGACAATTTTTTTTTTATTTGTTTTTAATATAATAGCTAAGAAACTGAGGCACCTTGAAGTAAATACCTGAGCTGTGACTAACACCTTTACCAGATGTATGAGTTGATAAATGGACTTATTTCAAATTCAGAAGGGCATAAAAAGAATCAAGATCCAAGTAGAAACACCTCTGTAAGCTGGCTCTTGAATGTTATGTTTTGGATGTGTTTATTCATCCATATCTGAAAAAGACACTTTTGGTAATAACATATACACATCTATGCAAGGGAAGGGGTTAATGAATATAACCATTTTTTTTTTTTTTTTTTTAAGAATATTAAAGAATATAATCATTTAAAAAATGTAAGTTTTTTGTTATTTTTAAGAATATCACCACTTTTTGTTTTTTAAAGAATATAAGTGTTTGTCTTTTGTAATTCAACATCAGATGCAAACAAGAAGACATGATATCTAAGTATACGTTGTTTCTTTATAAATGTCATGTCCCTTCAGTACATAGACAATCATGGTTCTATAGAGATTCCTTTCCTTTATTTTCTGTGAATTGCCATATTTTCTGAAGAGTGATGTTGGAATGGTTCATCATTGTTTTCTCCATAGTTTTACATTCAGAATAGTCCTTCTCAGACAGGCTGCCAATCAGAGCTAGAAAACCCATGCTACCCTGTTATTTAAGCCATAGCTATTGGGTAAAAGAAATGAATTCATGCCTTTTCTAAGGGCATCTGTGCAAAATTAAACAGACTACATTACAATTTGAACATGGCTTGCCAATTCCATTTTCCTCTCTTCGACAAAAACAAAATAAATGGCAGTTTGAAACCACAAAGTTTAAGCATTACAACTCAACTTGGACAACTTTATTAGTTAAAGTAAGCCCCATATAAATCAATATCTGTTGCTAATCACCTACCATTGATTTCATTCCATCATAATTAAAGCTGAGGTTTCAGAAGTTGACAAATGACCTCAGAAAGCATCTTCAATCTGATCTACTTGGTGTATATCTGTATATATACATAGGTTTGGTGAATAGTAAAGATGTGGTGGGATCTTGATGCCTGACTGCATCAATTTTTGCAGAGTTGATCCGGATAGGCCCCTATCTATTCAATACAATTGGTTAAAATATTTGCTACATTAGTTTCAAAGCATAACAATAAGACTAATATGTGGATTTAGTAAATACCAAAGACTTCAAATACCTCAATGTAGGTATTAATTATAACAAATTTAGTAGAAGTGATAAGGAAATTGGAGTTAGTTTCTCCCAACACTGCAAATTGCTACAAAACACAAACATTTACCTAAAGGAATATGTGTAGTATGTGGTTATCTCACCACAGGTTCCATCAGTGACCTGTAATTTTTAGTCAAGCACAACATTCCCCAGATCCAACAACCACTATATTCCCCAAATCTTGCCCCTTGCAACTTTTTCCTTTTCAAAAATCAAATCCCACAAATCCAAGATGTCGAGGAAATCTAAGAGAATGTGATGAGACAATTGTTCACTATCCCAAAAGAGGAATTCCAAGAAAGCTTCCATCAATGGAAAAAAACAAAAAAAACAATGCTGAATCAAGTATGTGAATTCAGAAAGGGACTACTTCAATGGAGATTAAATGTCAAATTGATATGCGTTATAGTTTTCTTTTTGCTGCACCAATCCCGATACTTTTTTTTTTTTTATCAGACCACATATATTATCAGGAGAATGTCATTAGTTACTTCCCTTGTTGATGATTGTGGATTTTCTTGTAGAAAATTTCATTCACACTAAAAGTTTCTTAATATATCAAATAATGTTATTTTAAAGTTGACTTTAGAAATATATATAGCTAAAAAGGGTGTGATTTTAGCAAGCTTGTGGTGGATAGTACTCTTTATTATTTCATTTATTTGTTTTATATTTAATAGCCTCTTGATCTGTGCAAACTAATTCTTGAAATATGAACTAATGTGGTATTTTATACAATAACAGTCACAACAATGAAATTATTGGCTGACATGATATATGATGTATAACTTGTGACTGAAGAGGCATGCATTTTTTATGACCCTTGCATTGATGCCTTCCAGAGATCAAAGAAAAGGTATCCTGCCATAATGGTACAAATGGCGTAAAGAAGTGGTTATATTGGTACGGGATATGGTGATGATGGTGAGATATGGTAGGGATAATTGTTTAGGCAGTGAATGATAAACATTTGGACATAATGGCCCCAGTATGAAGCTGAGGGATAGTGGTGAAAAGAGAAGCCTTTCTGTTTCTGTCAAAGGGATTTTAATGCTAATGAAATTAACAGCAACAATATTGAGGGCAACACTGCTGGTAATTCTTTTCATAACAGTGGCTATTTTTCCATGTCACTAAATGATATAAAATGTGGTATAAGTTTTTTTTCTTAATTGAGCACTCCCCGACCCCCCAGTTATGACTAAACTTTTATAGAGATGCCCAGAGAACAAAGCTCAAGTATTCAAATGAAACTAAATTTTAACTTGCAGTAACAGTCAAAATTTATACTGACTGCTGTCATTCAGATGGAAGTAAGTAGTCTAGAATTTAAGTGCAAGATCAATAAGAATTATCAAACGAATATTGATAATGATGATTGCATTGTAATTTTGATGATGGTAGCTTTGTAATAAAACTGATAACAGTTATAATTTTAACTGCAATACTATTGATCTGGATCATGTTGATTACAGAGATAATGTTGACAGTTCTGGTGAAATAGCAAAGAAAATAAACAAAGCAATGTTAATGCTGACAATGATTATCGCATTGATACTTCTGGGGATAATATTTCACTCAATAATAACTGCAACAGTGATAAAGAGCAAAGTATATTAACTGTACATTAATAGTGATCATAATATTGATTGTTCTGATTATCATAGTGGCAATGATTATATTGCTGCTAATGCCAAATTGATAGTAGTAATAATGAAGATTTTAGCGATAATATTGGTAGTGACAGTAGAGTTGATGATAATTTGAAGATGGAAAATATGGCTGTAAGCCATATCATATTGAATACATTGTTTCTATTCTGATTACTAAAGTTAAGCAATATCAAGCTTGGTCATCATAAAGATGGGTAACCTCAATAAGAGTAGATAACTTTGCCTATTGTTTGGGTCACATTCCTCCCTGATCTTTTGATCAGGAGTAGATGTTTATCCCTTGTTTCTTGCTTAGGATTGGGTTTCCAGTTCCTAACAAAGTTTACAACAACTCTGTACTTTTAACCTCTGCACCTGACACTGAAATGTTAGTTACTAATTATTTTTTCTCTCTTCAATAAGAGGAGATAGATTCACCTATCATCTGGTTCACCCTCCTTCCCAGTCTTTTAAACAGGAGTAGATGTTTATATTTTGTTCCCTGTTTAGCATTGGGTTTCTGGTTCCTTCTAAAGTGTCTTTATACTCTGTCTCTCCCAGTAGCCCCTTTTGTCTTAGTGACATTATCACCTTGCTTGGAGCAAACTGATTAAAAAAAAACAAATGCTTAGGAATACCAGATGCAGTAAATGGAACTTTGACTGTGAGGTTGGACCATCTGAGAGAATGATACTTTTGATTTCATATCTCTGTTGCTCTGGGACCTTACCAAGGCTTAATAATGCTGGAATGAAGCAGTATCAGCCTTTCCATTCAACAACATCAATGATACATATACTACATGAGCAACTGTTATTCTTAAAAGAAAAAAAAAACCCTGCCCAAGCTTGTGGCTTGGAGAGGATATTCCAATTTCACCTTACTGCGATGAAAAACCACAGAAGGTACCATCTCCCAGATATAAACCTGTGTTCAACTGTTAAAAATAAACAGACGCATCATCAATTAGATCAGATTCATAGTCTTTTGAGACTAACAGATAACACAAAAATGTTTAATATAGATGATGATGATGTTGCTAGTAAACATCATGATGATGATAATGTTGCTAGTAAATGTGATGATGTTAATGATAATGTTGCTAGTAAATGTGATGATGATAATAGTGATGACAATTATGGGAGTTGTTTTTATCAAGATAATGCTTATAATAGTAGCATAAATGAAGATATGGTAGTTAATCATTATAGTTATACATGAGGTAGGTGAGGATAATGCTGCTAGGATTAAAAATATAATGAAGTGAATGATTTCCAAACTGGCACAAATAATAAGACCAATGATGATCATATTGCAGCAGGGGTTATGACAGACCAGTGATAGTTGGATCACCATGTGTTACATCTTATTAGTAATACTGATAAAAGAATTATGTTAATGTTGATCATCTTACAACTTTTGATGTGTAGAAAAGTGGAAAGTAGCAGTTTAATTATTAGTAAATAAATAATATTTTAGTAATAAACCATAGTTTTGTTAATTTGTCAGCTTTGATGAATCCTTTGGCAAGAGAATTCTTGCCTCTATCCTTATCAGCTTGTAATAATGTTGCTGTCAGTTATAAAAAAAAAAAAAAAAAAGTTAAAGTTTCTTTTTTACAATTGCACTAACTTTGATAGTACAAAGGATGGTTTTGATTCTTATACTCATGGTAGCAGTGATTTGGATTTAAGAGGTCATGGTAGTATGCAAACTGAAGGGGAATCAGTAGAGATTGGTCCTTTTGAAGATGACAAGTAATAGAAATACAAGTGTTTGATCTGTTCATCAAAAACATAATTTATGCATTCAAAAACAGTGTTATATTCTTGTGTTTACTGAATGACTCAACTCGCGTAAGATTTAAACCAAGCTGATTTTTATGCATTACGAAGTGACTCAGTGTACCAAATTCAAAAGAAGCAAAAAAATTATAAGTTGGAAGAAAAGGCAAGATAGAAACTAACAACCATCAGCTGTAGGATACAAATTCTACACAATACAAAGCTACTTTCAATGTATATATTTCATTGATGGATTCATTTTTTTATGGCTTATCAACTCTTTTCAGGTTATTTAAAGCCAGAAAATATTTTAGATTGGAAGAATTTTTGTTTTTTGAGATAATAATGATTTAGTGATACAAGTCTTACTAATTAATCCATAGTTGTCGAAGGAGAGGTCGATTCATACCTTTCTCAAGGGTATTTGTCCATAAGTGAATATAATGAACCTAACTGGAATTGGAACTCTACTCTCTGATTAACAATTCCAAACTTTAATCCATTACGCTACCCTTACATCCAAGCTTATAGCACATGGCATTCTAATGCGGTCAGGAAATTTCAATGATGATAAAATACTATTTTTAATTAGGAAAGGTAGCATTTTATTTTTATTGTTTTTTGTTATTGATCTAATCTCTTTATTTGTTCAATGTCTGCTATAGGACAGATTCAAACTTAAGATTTTTAACTGAGAACATAGTACAAATAATACATTACTGGTAATAATGTATTGTTGGTAAGAATTTTTCTTCAAAAATTTATTGCTGTTAATAATTTTTTTTTTTTTTTTTTTTTTTTTTTTTTACATAGTATTTCTGGTATTAAAACCTATTTTTATGCTTTCATAGTGTTTTGAACCCAGTTTGAGGGTTAATTATTTACCCATATCTGGGACCCTAACAGGTGCTACCACCCCATGTCAGGGTGGACCTGGAAATACCAGCAATTAAGAGGTGGTTCCATGTTCCTCAAAACCTGATCATAGTTCTTGCTGTTGGAGGTAGTTTATCATCTACCCAGGACGATAAGAAATCAGGGATCAATTTTACACAGTATTCATATCATAAAGAACATCCTCTTTCTAAAAATGAGGGAGAAAAAAATATTTCACAATTCTCACAAATGGTGGAAGAGAAAGGCCTAATAATTTATTTATCAAGATTATTCCCCCATAAAAAATTTCCATTTTTTTTTTTATAAGCTGACCAATTGATTTAAGCAAAGTTTTACCTCTTATTAAAATATCAACAATTTTATTTTTCTATTCTTGAATTATTAAGAGGTATTGAGAATCCCCAACCTATCTCTCACAGGCAGGACATGGCAAGTCTCTCACTGCTCAATTGCTACTACCATGGAAAGTGCTCAGACAAAATATATTCCTTGGTTCCACCAGGTCTAACCTGGGACCCACCACCATGCTTCTTACATAGTAGTAAACCACCATTCCCTCCATATTCCATCAGTGAGAAGTCAGTTGCACTCAAGCAGCTTCTTCCTACAAACAACTGCTTCCTAAGAGGATGTTCCCCACCTATACATATGAACTACCTCTTAACATAACCCTTTACCTCAATTGTACAGGGTGAACCTTACTGCAAAAAGAAAAAAATAAAAAATGAAAAAAAAAAAACAATGAAAAAAAACAATAAAAAAAAAAACAATAAAAAAAAAACAATAAAAAAAACAATAAAAAAAAACAAAAAAAAAAACAAAAAAATATATGAAAAAAAATGAAAAAAATATGAAAAAAAAACAATGAAAAAAATATGAAAAAAAACAATGAAAAAAGTATGAAAAAAAACAATGAAAAAAATATGAAAAAAACAATGAAAAAAATATGAAAAAACAATGAAAAAAATATGAAAAAAACAATGAAAAAAACAATGAAAAAAAACCAATGAAAATGGAAAAAAAAAATGAAAAAAAAAAAATGAAGGTTCTAATGGTCATAATAATTCAGTCACTGTGAAGGAGTATTGCTCTATTAATCTAATGATAATCATGATGATAGAAATAATTATCACAATCAGTTTTCATGGCAACAACAATAATAAAGAAACAAAAAAGAAATGATAATTGTATCAAATAAAATGAGTTATGATAATTTTGATTAAGTATAAACATTCATGGTCACAGACCTGATGTTTAGGAACTTTTCCAGATGATTAATTCAACAGGCAGTCAAGTGGTCTGCTTGCACAGTTGGGACTGTTATTTTTTGAATCAAGCTCAAAAATACTAAGAAATAAGTGGCTTTATTAGTTCATTTCAGACTTCAACCTCACCAGTAAAAGCCATTTAACTTGAGTAGATAACAACCTTCTTTTACTCCCCACTCTTGAGTCTTAATTTTCTCTTGAATCATTCCCTAACATTCCCTCTTATTACTACTTTTTCTCTCATTTCATCTTGCTTTCTCACTCCATTTCTTAATGTTTTAAAAGCATTGTTTTTTTTTGTTTTTTTAATATAGTCAAGTAGAAGCATAAGTTTTAAATGTTTTAGTAACTCTTCTATACTTAGATGTGCAGATGGCATAACAGATTCCAGCTTAGAATTAAAAATTGAACAGCCGAGTTCAAATTCCAGCTGGATTCATTATATTCATTTATATGAGAATAACCTTGGAAAGATAACAATCCATCTCTTCTCCCTCTAGCTATGGATTAAATAGCAAGACAGATTGGGTTCTATAGCTTTGGTTGGTGAGCATTCTAGAAATTTCCACTCAATAAAATCATTTACCTCCTGGGCCATTCGTGGGGATGCATCTGTCTATAAAAACGTACAATGATTGAAATTCTTTCAGCCATAATGTTCTTTCTTGCTTATTGTTAATGTTACGTTTGACTTCATTTACCACACATCTTTTTGTTATTGCTGCCACTTCTACTTTTAAAGCTTTGCTGCCATTTCTCTTTATTTATACCTCTCATGTGGTATTTATTTGTATGCTAGACCTAATGAGGGGGGCCCTCATAGTTTAACATATATGTTGATTCCTTCAAAAGTTTTATTCTCCACTGGTTCTGTCTAGTATTTTTACTTTCTACAGTGGTTGGTGAACACCTTTTTTCCTCCATACATAATCAGCCATGTCTGATTTCATTGTTTCACTACTAATGATATCAGAGGAATGGATATACTGAAATATTAGGTTGGTTCAAAAATAATTTCGTTTTCTCACATAGTAACATATGTTAGAAAACGAAATTATTTTTGCACCAACCTAATAGTTTAGATGTATGTTAATCTGTATCATGGCATCTTCGCTGTATCCCCTTTTTTTGCAAATCATCTTGCATATTTACCATTCAGTCAGATTTCCATTCCACTTCACTGAAAGACACACATATTTTATACCTTTAGTATCAAAATTTTACCTACTTCTATTATAGTTGTCATTGTGGATGAAAACAAAACAACATGAGAGAAACAGGGTATATAACTTAATTTGGGAAGAGTTTTAACAAAGGATTGAAATTGTGACACTGAAATCATAGGTGCAATAGGATAGCAAAAGAAGCTTTCCAAAAGCTAAGCAAAGTATTAAAAAACAAGAAAATTTCAGTAGAAACAAAAGAAAGTGTGCTGAACTGTTATGTAATATTAATCCTCCTATACTGCAATGAATACTGGATAATTGCTTCAAATCTTTGTTTAGATTTTCTCTCAAACATCATTGCTTATATGTTTGATCCATGGTATCCTCAGCATCCTTCTGTAGAACCACATTTCTGCTGACTAAGCTAATTAAAAGGGCCAAATTACCAAAAATATTGAACCATTTTTTACTTTCACTATATGCACAGAAAACACAGTACTGTGAGATTTTTAATTTTCCTTTTTATAGCATCATTATCATCACCATCTTTTGTGCTGTGTCCCTTCAGGACATGGGGGATTGTGGCTCTCCAAAACTTCCTATCCCCAGCAGTTTTTCTCTCTATCTCTCTTGCTCCCAATATGCCCTGCGATGGTTAATTTTTCTTACTCCTACTTCCTCATTATTTGTGCAAGGAATTTCAGCTCTCTTCCTGATTCCTGAGCATACGTTTTCTTTTTGGTCCTTTTTTTTTTTTTTTTTTTTTTTTAAATTTCCCTGTTGTGAACTCATTCTATCCACAGAATTCAGTATTTTTGTATTACTATTGACTCCAATTTTCTCTTCATCCATCAGGAAATTGTTCACTATTCATTGCCGTACAAGAGGATGGATATCCAGTACTCTTTTCTTTGTTTCTAATCCCATTTTTCTGTTTCTCAGAACTTTGTTATTGAAAATGAAACTAAGATACAAATGTATTTGTGTTCATCAATTTCTTGGGTTGTCTGAAAGTATTTCCTGTTCTTTTGTTTTGAGATTGCATTCAGGGAGGAGGGGTTTAGTTTTAATTAACTACCAAAACAAGATCACTTTTCATTCGACCATTGCAGCTGTCATATTAGTGGGCTTTTAAACAAGATTTTATCACATTTTTTATTTCTTGGTTGTAATTAAAGAAAAGTAAAAATGTAACTCATGCAAAAAAAAAAAAAAAGAAAAAAAAAAAAAGAAAAAAAAAAAAGAAAAAAAAAATGTCTATGCAATTTATGAGACTGCAAATGATTAAACAAGTCAAAAGTGGCTGGGGAGGAGGTTTCAATGGATGTTGCTTTGTGTTTGGATAGACTAGTTGAGGTTGAAAGCAATGAATTCAAGACATTACATAGGAATAATTGACACTATACCTCACAGTAAATGGCCAACATAACACCAAATATCCAATTGAAACCTTGAAAATCATTTGTGTTATTTTGGCTATGTTAGTCATTTTTATGCGTGGCATTCACATAATGTAGGCATAAAAACCTTCACCTCTTATATGTCATATCCCTTCAGGATATGGGTAATCATGGCTTTCCACAATTCCTAGCTCTTAACAATGTTTGTCTTTTGCACATCACAATGTTCTGCTAGCCATTTGCACATGCTTGTTAAGTAGATTACCATTTCCCATCTGCGCCTTTTATATTTCATATGTCCTGGTATATAACAAATGCATGAGAAAACTCCTTGGCATCTTCTACTGGGAACATAAAATCAATGAGTTTGTGCAGAAAAGGGTTGTAAGTTTTGTCGGCCACCAGAAACCTCTTCTTGCTACTGTCAAACAGAGAAAAATGGTATGGTTTGGATACATTACATGCAAGTCACCATTGAAGGTAGATGTAGAAGATGCCAATGCAAAAACTGGTTGGACAATGTCAAACAATGGGCAGGTATGACTATAGCAGGATTGCTGATGGCTGCCTTTGATTGACTATTGTGGAAGAGATTCAGTGTAGCTTCTGCTCTCCACCACCATACAATTACAAAAGTCAAGGGGATGATAATGATGTCCTGGGATAGTCAAAATATTCAAACACTTTCTAATCGCGTGACGAGCTTAGAATTAGAAAGTGACTAAGTGTCCTTTTTGTTTCCATTTTCCTTACAACATTGCCTGCTATCAATATATCATCTGTATATCTTATGATGTTAAAATTATGCCCACCAATAATAAATCCTTGTAAGTTCTGTCAGGATAAGATTGCTGTAAAAGTTTAATAAATTTGGTGAGAAGCTACATTCTTGTTTTACACCCCTTTCTATTTTTGTGTACTAACTCAAATCATCTCTCCATAAACTATTTATTCCCAGTATCAGTTCTGCTTTTTAAACAAATTATGGTGAGTGATGAAAAGTGGATATGTTACAACAAGGTGTAACACAAAGAGATTGTGAAACAAGCAAAATGAACCATTACTAACTGTAAAGGCAATGTAATGCTGTGTATTAGTCAAGATTAGCAGTGATTCCTTGGTGACAAGCTTTTTCATGAGTACCAAACAATTGATTCAAACAAGTACTGCTCTTAACTAGACCAACTGGAGGCAGCAACAGAAAAATACGATGGTAGAAAGGTCATCTTTCATCCCTAAACATTGTTAGACTGTATGTTGCTTTCGTAAGCAAGCAAAAATTGGTATAACTAAGCAGGTAAATTTTCACTTATCTGCTGTTGTTAGTAGATATTTCAACCTTCAAATTGCTATATATTTTGGTCTTCAAAAATAATATCAATTCTCATGAGAAGTACCAAGATATCAAGAACAGTTCTTTGCTAAGAAAAATAAAATATTCTGAGAAGATGGAATTATGAAGAAAGATAAAAGATAAAATAAAATGGTAAATATGTTGTTTAGTAGGCGTAAAAAAGGGAAAAAAACACTTATTTACTCAAGAAACCAAGCTAACATATTAGTCACTATATATTGTTCATATTTAGGAAGAAATGAGGAAAAGAATGAACATATAGCTTTTATTAAAATTCTCAATTTGAAAAAAAATATTGACTTAGTTAAAAGTTAAATGATGATGATGATGGTGATGATATCAGAATTTACATTTTTCAGAAATGATCTCAACTTAATTTCCCATGATGCCTCATTAGAAGAGTGAAAAATGTAAGAAAGTTAAGAATCAAAGTTTCCCATTTTGGGGAGATATAAAAAAAAAAAAAAAAGACTGAAATCCCTCCGTGCAGGTTTCTATACAACTAGTCACAACTTGTAGTGCTAATAAGAATTTCTTTGATGTCAACTTTTCTTTTATGGAGAGGGAAGCCTGTATAACAAGCGAGGAGGAAATATACAAGAATGAATACAGCCTTTTTATATGTGTGTGTGTGTGTGTGTGTGTGTGTGTGTGTGTGTGTGTGTGTGTGTGTGTATACATGTGTGCATAAAATTGTATAATATATTTGCATATATAATTGTACATACTTGAATATGCACATTACTTTCAGATATTGATGTACCATCAAACATCTATATAAGTTTTCACATTGATACACTGGTTGGCTGAATTTTGGTCTGAAATATTCACTGCATAATTTTCAAATTGTGAATAGCATTCACCATTGAATTAAGTGCATTAGCAGGGAAGGAAATTATACTAAAAAAGTTAATATTTCATATGTAAAGGAAATGTTTTTCTCATTTTTAGGCTATGAACTTATTGATCCAGCACTGTTCTTCAAGTACATAATACACAGGTAATATATTTGAATAGGTACAGACACACACACACACATAATCTATATTTTTATTCATTCACCCCTTTTGTATTCTATTTATTTTGCTCCAAAAACATAATATATTGTTAATTGTACATAATTGTTTGATTTGTATATATATTCTTATTCTCTTGTTTGAGGGAACTCCAATACCCCCACTATCCCATCAACCAAATTATTATTCCTCACCATATATAAACAAAGCACGCTGGCAATTGATTTTGCTCATCTTCCAATACTTATTTACATTATCTTAATGTTGTCTTATTGAAATGTTTTATAATATTTATTCATAAATCAATACATTCCTCTATGACAGATCCAGAAGTCTTATTAAAAAAATAAAAGGAAGAAAGGAGACAAAAAAAAATCTCTGGAAGTATTGCAAAGAAAAGAATTAAACCTTGAAAATGCATCATTCAAACAACATCCTTCCCACTGCTCTAGATATTTACCCAGTGAAAACCAATTTCACTAATTATGGCTTGATATGTGAGCATTGTATTTTTCTACAGATAAGTAATCAGAGAAGTTCCAAGTGAGACCATTACACTTTCTGCTCTACTTTCTCAAGACCACAACTACACATCCTAAAACATGTCATGGTAGTTTATATAAAGATCAATAGAAAAAGCAAATATTAAAGAGCTAACTAAATGAAGGGCATTCTGATGTAAAATATACAATTCTAAATAGTATAGATTCTCCTTGGAAGGATTCCGATGAAATCAAGGAACTAGCAAAAATAAAGATTAAATAAAGAATCAAATCATTTTCTCCTGATTCTTATCAAACAGCAAATGACAATTGATTGCTTCAATATCTTATATTAGCTACCAGCAAATCTGCCTAAGCACTTAATACTTTAAATATTTTAAAAATAATTTAATTTGAAATCTCATATCCTAGAAGTGACTATTTTATGATTTCCTGACTTCAAAAACTAACTACTTAATTCAATCATTAATTGGTCACCCATTAAGGGGAACCTGACCAGGACACTAAAAGAGCTAACAAGACTATGTGTCAGACACTTTGTACCTCAATTATTTTCTTCAAGGAGAGATGCCCGATTCAATGATGATCAATCGTTGCACTCCCATGTTCTACTTCAGGGATACACCAGTTCAAGTTTAGTCAGCTGATCGGCCAGTTTGTATTGATGAAGCTGACAACCTGATTGTATTGAACTAAAATCTTCTGGCTGTAATCAGGTTAGACAGAGCTGATGACATACTGTTCCTGGTCAGAAGCACAAGTAAAAGAAATTAAATTGGCTTATCATAAAGAACTTTTAAGACGCAGTCACTCAAACCAAATGAAAAATAAATGGCCGATGTATGACAATTTCATTTAAAACATTTTTATGACATTGAAACAATGAACAAATTTACTGTCATTTATACAATGGTTGCATGTGGATTATTGTCCTCACCTTTGTTGTTATCGCAAATCTTCAGCCATTGTGCCCTTCAGCCTTCATTAGGTGCTTGTCAGTCCTGGTAACCTTCAGGGAATTTAAGACCAAACTCTTAATTGACGGGCATTCTGTTTCTGATATCTGTGATTTCTGGTTGAACTTCTTGGATGATGTCATTATTTACACAATTTATAATCAGACTAATGTCCTATTCTTTGTTGTTTTTGCCTAGTGGATTAAAGTCTTAATTTGTGAAATTTGTGACAGTAATTGTGAAGTGAAATCCCTGGGCTATTCAGTGCAGGCTTATACTCAGTGGAAACAGGGCAAGCAATAACTAAGCAGGACTAAATATCAACTCGACAAAATATCCCAAGACATGGGAAGTGGAACAAGTACCATTTATCCCTATGGATTGAATAAAGTGTTTGAAATTCCTAGAACATTACCTGGATTGACAAGCCATGATTAATGGTTGAAACATTGTGATAATAACAACCCGATGTTCTTGGTTGATTTCATTTATAAACAAAGTATTTAATAATTAGTTTTCTCACAAGATTTTACTAGAAAATAGACAATTTTGATAAAATTCATACAATTCAATTTCTGTTCAATCCACATATAGAGAGTTATTTTATTCTGCTTTATAAACAAGACAAATAATAGGAGTAGATAAGTTCGCTTATTGTGCTGTTCACACTCCTGTCTGGTCTTTTGAACAGGATTAGAGGTTTATCCCTTGTTTCCTGTTTAGGATTGACTTTCCAGTTTCTTCTAAAATCTACTCATAATCTTTCACTCTTAGTATTAGGTTGGTGCAAAAATAATGTCGTTTTCTCACATATGTTACTATGTGAGAAAACGACATTATTTTTGCACCAACCTAATAGCTCCTTGTATCTTAGTAGCATTGTCTTGCTTGCGGTGAATTGATTAAAAAAAAAAAAAAAAAACTTACTAAAAATGTACCACAAGCACCAATTAATAGATTACTTATATAAGAATCCATTTATTCACGTTACATCTAGTCAAAATTTTCATGCATCGCAATATAAATAACCGTTGTAAGAAATTTTTTAATATTTCAGAAACAAAATAACTGAGCAAGTGATTTTTGTCTGAATTTCTTGGATGATGAGTCATTATGTGCAAAATGTGTCCTTTGTTGCAATCTTCACAATGTTTTGGCTATTTTGCTCACAAGCCCCCTTCAAGTATCTGTCAATCAGGCTAACCTTTGGGACAATTTTGAACTGAACCCTTTATTTAATTCATGTTTAAGTAAGGCAGCCTAACATGGACCAACCACTACTTGCTGGTACATGAGGTACATGTGTGCACTGAAGGTGGCCCTCTGCACTGATGAACAGACTGGACATATCCGATACCTAGTATCTTGATGTGTTGCGATGCTTTCATTTCTAAATTATCCAAAAATCAACAGTTATCACCCAAGGCAGAGGTGAGCAAAAACTTGGAGAATTGAGTTACCAAAGGAAAATAACTGAAACCGAGATATCCAGAAAAGGCAAGGCATGTGGAATTAGAACAATCTATCCTGGTGGATGAAATAAAGGGTTCTTTTGTAATTTCAAGCACCTGGAGAAGGCTGGAAAAGGCCGAAACGTTGTAAATATGACAACAAAGATGAGGACAACAGTATGAACAATGTAAATAGTGTAACTGATTGCAATACCTCATCTCAGAAATGTAGACAAAATAACTGAGCAATATTAAAAATGAACAACATAAGATATCTCCAGACATGGGCAGCTGAATGAGAACAGTCTACCCTCATTGATTAAAAGGTTTGGCCCAAAATTTCAAGAAGGTTACCCAAATTAACTGGTACCTGAATAGGATTGGAGGACCCAACGAACGAAACTTTGTGATAACAACAAAGATTTGGATATTAGTCCAAATGCAAATAATGTCAATAATAAAGTGATTTCTTTCAAGTTTTAAAAAATGAGAATGAAAATCTGTGGGGAATTTTTTCATGGTTATGTCTGTTTGACTTTGGCAGTGAGAGTGGAATTAATAAAACCCAAAATTCAAAATAACTGGTCCACAGCTTTTATTTCTGGTTGAAGTGTGAAACAGTAGTATTTTGCAGGAAAAAAGTGAGGTTTTCCAGTTAATAAAGTTCCTGAGTAATTGTTTTTGTTCAAAAAGATTTATCCAAGAGTTTCCATGGGAGGAATGAGAAATCTGTGTGTGAAAGTGCTAAGACAGGCCTCATTTTCTGCAGTGAGGATTGTGTTTAGTCCTTTGAACTGAGCTTGAAGGTAGAGACTGCTACAATTGAAAAAATGGGAAAAAGCAGACCATGGATGTAGAGGCTGCTGAAATTGAAAAGTGTGGAAGAGACCAAATAGAGCTTGGTCAAAGCTTTTATGACCCCTGAGACTTCTGGTTGTACCCTGATAAATTCTGCTGCTGCTGAACTGAGCAGAGTTAGGAAACCCCCACACAACAAGTGAGAGAGTCTGTTTTATAAAGACTAACAAATCTGAATTAAAAGTTATTTGTCACATTATTAAAAAGAATAACCAAGAGAAAGCATTGAAAATTGTTTCTACTTGGATTCCTTTATCACCACCCCAATTCTACAGCCTCTTTATAAACGACAAAAGGATAGAATTTAGATCAGAAAGTGTGTAATGTGCGTAATGCATAAGGAGAAATAACAATGAACCGAATTAAAGTATGGAATATTAGAACATTAAATGAGAATGATGCAATCTTGAGACATTAAAACCTAACTCAATAACATAGGCTGGAAAAAAAAAAAAAAGAAAGCATATCTCAAAAGAATGTAACCCTTTAAGTAATTCTGATCGATATATGCCTGGTGAAGGCTGGAGAGCACAACGACCAAAACGTCGTGATAACAACAACAAAAATGAGGACAATAGTCTGAATGTAAATAATGATTAATCCTAATCGCTGGAATTCAGACAGTAAAAACCCAGTAAAGGAAATAAATACATGGACAATAAATACACATTGTTACAAATGATTCATAAACTGTTCATGAAGAGAAACTTCAATTATGGACAAGAAAGTCAATGAACTCGAAGGGGGACGAGGGGGCGAGAAGAAGAAACGAGGGTGGGAAACGAGAAGGAAAAAACGAGGGGGGACGAGAGGGAATAAACGAGGGGGGGGGAAACGAGAGGGGAAAACGATGGAAAACGAGGGGGAGAAACGGAGATACTTGGGAACAATTTCAACCAGAGACCGCCTGAAAGGACTGGGCTATTGCTAACTGTGATCCACCTACGATGTTTTGTCTTGCTTTTATTTTATCTAAACCTGTCACCATATTGCGAACTTTTGATCATGATGCATGTGACTGGTATACTCTTATCAGCTTGGGTGTCGTGATTGGTACTTTGGCTACATATATTTGTACCCCCAATGTTACTTTGTTAGCGTGCTGATCACACTCAATAAAAACAGCAAACAGAACTTTCACTCTAATACAAAAAGAATACTCAAGGCAATTACGTGTAGAAATAGCAAAAGTGACAAGAGAACGACCAGTGAGGATTCATATAAATGTCCAACCAGAGGCCAAAAATAAAATAAATTTATGGGCAATTAAAAAGACAAAAGGAATTGCTGAGAGAATGTCCAGTATATGGCTGCAAATCATGTAGCCGAAAAGATCAAATGAATCGGTAGTAGTAGCCCAAAGTTAAAACATTACAATAATTTGGGGGAAAGTAAAAAGTGACGAAATACAGCAAAATGAAATAAAATGGGCCATTATAGAAACTAAAAAGGAGATAATTGTGTAAAGAGACGTTTCTACAAACTGACCTAAATGAAAACCAAAAAGAAAACTTTATTGATTGGTGATGTTGATTAACTGAGAATTGTGCAAACAAATTTGGTTCAGCCAAACAAATGAACAGAATCAAAAAAGTTGTCCTTAAGAAAAATATTTGGTACTTTAATATTCAGACATTTTAAATCTGAAAATGAGACTTAACTGTAGAGAACAAAAATGAGACAAATATGAAATTTAGCACGACCAGACAACAACAGGATGAAAATGAAAGACAATGCAAACATGGAAAAACATCGTGTTCTTGCTAAAGGTGATGGAACATGAGATTTAAGGTAGTGGCCACAGTGATTGGTACGTTTGGAATAGTCATAGAAATCATTTAAACGTTAAAATGTATGGGAATAAAAAACGAAATACGGAGAGATTTCTGGAGATCGTTTGTTCACTTGATCCCCAAATGATGAATGACCTGAATCACTTGAATGAATACGTAAATATTTGAAAATTTAAGACATTGAAAAGTGCCTTTTGTAACTGAAGAATAAAAACGGTGTATTTGTTTGAAATATTTGTTTTGGAAGCGATTAAATCGACTTTATTATGGACAAAAAATAAACTAAATCTTTGAAATGAGAACAATTTAAAACCTGTGGAAAGATCTTGCATGTTTAATAAAAATTATGCAAGTTGGTCAGTCACTTTACTATTTCATAATTTGTACCTTTTATAATAGTGACACTTATAAAACATTAAAATAGAACATTTTTTATTCCATTTCCCTTCATGATATAAATAACCATAATTCCCCTTTATGATCTGTGAATTGCTATAACTTCTTCGGTAATATAGTGGAGTGGTTTCTCTTTGGCTTCCATACCGTTTTGAATTTGTTGCCAAAACTAGAGAGCAATAGTCTATGTTACTATTTAATCATAGAAATGATAGATTCATGTTTTTTTCCAAAGGAATTTGCATGAAAGTGAACGCAACAGGCTTTACGGGGATTTGAACTTCGCTCATTAATTCCATTTTCATCACTAATAACTGTTATACTGCTCACACATCTCAAATAAGAAAGAAGTCCTTCAAAAGATAGTCGAGTGTTACATAACCTTAGCAAATTTTTAAAATATCATAAAAAGAAATTAATTAACGAATAAAGGATCCGAGTACTTGAATGATATATGCCTCGCAGAGTTGTCAATGCGCCATATTACTTCCGGATTTGTTTAAATATAAAAATCCTTTTCGCTATGAATAACCGGAAAAGATTGTCAGTTACTTTTAGTACTTTTTCGTAAACTTGGACATACGATTCGGCAAAGACCATCTAAGGGAAATAATAGACTTCTATGCGCATTATCATCAAAAGTGTTTGAACAAATAAAGGCACCTATTTCTGTGGAAGAAGTAAAGATGGAGGTATTAATGGCGGGAAAATTAGAGATATTAATAGAGAAGTGCAGAATAGAGAGAAATGGCGTCACCTGAATGCCACCCACTTTCCCCCCACCAATGCTAACGGCAGCGATGCAGCTTTTTCCTCCTTTTCTTTTGGTCTTTTTTTTTTATGTAGAGGGGAGATGGTTCGTTTGACGTGTAATCAGTTAGCGTTGCTACACAAGGGAATGAGACGGGCAGGTGTAAACTTCATTATTTGTTTTTATTTGTAGTAAGTTGTAGAGATTTGGCGGGGGGGGGGTGACGGGTTGATTTTTTGTTGTTGCTGTTTTTCTTTGCTGCTTTCTCGACTGACACTGTCGTATGTTCTCGTATCGTTGAAATACTTTGTTTTTCTTGTCCTTCCTTCAACGATAGTAAGCAAACCAGGAAATGTCGAATATGAAAACAAGTGCCGAAGAAGTAAAAGTAGAATGAAAAGACACAAAAGAAGAAGAGGAGGAGGAGGATGAAAGAAAAGTGAGAGAAGTGGAAATAAAAACAAAGTATGTTTAATAAAATAGAAAAGGAAAACAAAGGGACAAGAAGTTTCGATTAGAGAGCAAGAAAAAATAAGTGTAAAACAAAGTAGTATAAAAGAAATATCTTTAGCATTTATACGAGGGTCGACCAAGGAGTAATGCTTGTCTTGTTCTAATTTAATTTTATAAGTATTAGAATTCCTAGAGGTCTTTTAGCTAGAAACCATAAAGTGCCGAGAAGCCCAAAGGGAAATATATCCGTGAAGTTTCATCTTTTTTCCTACACAAAACGATTGCACGTCTGGACATACGGAAAAGAAAAGAAAAAAGCTAAGATAGATTTGTGGGGGGTAGGTAAGGAGGAAGTAACGCAAATATTCAGAGGTGTTGGTGGGTAATGAATTTTCGGAAAACACTGTAAAGAGATGGGTCAGTAAAGTTAATAATAATCATAGGAGAGAAAGAGACCTTAGAGACAGGCCTCGCAGTGGCAGAATCGCTGCTGCTCTAAGACCAAACAAACAGATGCACACATTACAGCTGATGTAAGAAACACTATTGTAAAACTGTGAAATCCTGCAGTTAAGTAGCCTCTTGATCACTCGAAGGTATGGGCAGAGATGGTTCCCAAAATGCTGATAGACTCCATGAAGAAGCAAAAAGTGGTTGCTACCTAAGAGCTTCTAGAGCAGTACAACACATTTATAAACAAGATAATCACCAGAGTTGAAAACAGGGTTCATGCTATGATTCCAGATAGCAAAAGATTTGTGGAGAGATGCCGCACAGAGGTAAGTTTAAGGAAGAAAGTAATAGTCACTGTACGATAACTAAAAGGGAATCATAGGGTTTATACCCAAAGTTACCAATATCAAAGATTGACTATACAGGGTGAAACAAAAGTTGCGTACCATAGAGGTAATTTATTAAAAGTATAATTAATTATACATGAAAATATTATTTAGTAGTTATTTAATTGTTATATGTGCTGTTCAAAATGTCCTCCCTTTTCAAAATATGTTAGTTCTGTGCTTACAGGATTAATTAACACGTCGAAGAGTTTCCTTTCTCATATTACCGCATTCACATTTAATTCTTTAAGTTCCTCAATAATCCTTGGGCGAGTCTGATAAACAACTGATTTTAAATGGCTCCACAGAAAAAAATCCAAGGGTGTGAAATCTAGTGACCCCGGTGGCCACTCAACAGGACCTCTTCGACCCATCTATTAACACACATGATGAGCGACTTTTGCGTACACTGAGGTGGGGGGGTTGTATTTTGGTACCCAAAGGAACAGTAACCTTAAAAAGTTTGGGAACCACTGATCTAGAATTTTGATCATAAATGTCAAGTAGAAATAGGGGTTATTGTTGGTTATTTAAATCCGAAATGTATTTTGGATTGTCAGAGGTTGCTTACAGTATCCGGTATCCTCACGCGGTCCCTCATCTATGTACTGACCAGGCTCGACGCTGCTTAACTTCTGTGATCGAAAAGGGCTGAAAAGTGAATAAATGTTTGAATCTTGACTTGTCAAACAAATTTTTCAGTAGCTGCAAAAGGAGTTGATGAAAAGTTCTTGACTATACCGACTAGCCAAAATCTGACCAAATATCACAGATTTTTTTTTTTGTAATTGCCGAAAACTTTGCAGCACCCACTCAGAGTAATTCCGGCTGTACAATAAAATAAACACTTCTTCCTGACACATGCCACAAAGCACGAAGAGATGCGAATATAGCATATAAAATGTACAAATGGTCATGGCAGTGCAATAAATATTTTGTCTAAACGGTTTTTATTTCTCAGTAAAAGGCAAACAGGATGTCAAGCTGAGAAGAGAGAGCTCGATTCGAAGCATGAATTTCTGAATCAAATACTGAGTAACTCTTTACTTTTATGGGTAGACAATCAGCAAGTGTCAAATTGAGTCCATATGCCCAAATTACAAACTCTAATTAAGGAGGTCTTCATACGTTTCTCTTAAACATTACAAATACATAAATAATGTTTTATAAAAAAGATAAAAATGTGTGTTGGTGGGGGAGTTTTTAGGGTGTATATTAATAATAAATAAATTGAAATGTTTACTTTTGCCCTGATTCAGAGTTTCATGGAGATTGCATCTATTTTTATGGGACTTGATTGTAAAATTGTATTTATTTTCAGAAAAATATTAAGGTATTTTTTAAATAAATTCAATGTATAATTAAGTCCTCTGACAAGTGTATGTAATCTTGGCAACATTCTGAGAAGGGACTAAGTGAATAACTCATACTGTATCTCTTGATATCAAGCACTGTAATCATAACGACTGCTTGTCTTATAAAGGTTATTTTCCAGAAATACCCTGGTCAAGTTTTTTTTAATCTGTTCAAGTCTATAATCAACCGTTGTCTTCCTCGCATATCCCCATAAACTGTGCCTCTTACTCGAGTGCCTCTTCGACTTTGTACAGGGTGAATATCATTGATAATTGGGCAGCTCTAGCTCATGCGTTTTCTCCTTTCAAACGAGAGCAAAGGATATGAGGGATAGAATAGAGTATCCTGAAGTGCTCTGATGACAACGACAGGTTCAATATGAGATGTGTTTATAGCAATTAAATATAGTTCAGCACATTAGACACCGGAACGCTATACAAGTAGTGGAAAACAAATTTATCATGCAGAATATACCTTCCAATCCCCTCACAGTCGAAGAAGAGACTTGAAGCAAATAGATATGTGGTTCTACAGAAGGATGCTGAGAATACTATTGACTTAACATGCGAGCAACAACAAAGTTTAAGAGAAAATGGAAACAAAAAGGACATTTAATATCAGGAATAGATAGTTGGAATTTCTAGAGCACATAATGAGGAAAGAGAGCTTGGAAAATTTGATACTCGCAGGACATACTGAGGACAAGAGGGACAAAGGAAAATAACGCATAATCTATCTAGAGAGCTACAGTAAATGGATGACAGAACAAGATTTTAGAGAGATAATAAAAAAGATAGAATTAAGAGCTACAAAAGGACAGAAAATTGTGGAGAGTCATACACATACAAGAAGTAACATTTCTAGATCTTGCATTAAAGAGAGAGAGAGAGAAAAAAAAACGCACGCAAACACATTCAGCTCAACACGAAAAACATTACATTACCCTCAAAACTGAAATGAATGATCTGCATCAACTAATTGCTTAAAACCTGCCAACGCTGAAAAATCAAATAAAACAAAACTATCACAAATAAAAGTAAATTAATAGATAATATTCTTCTGTGCTGTAAAAAACTGGAATGATCATGGTTCTCCACAACTTCTTATACCTTACAGTTCTTGGTAATATTAGTCTTTATCATCCGTTTCACGCCCTGCTCTGCCATCCATTCACATAATCTCATCAGGTATGTGGTACTCTGCCTCCCCTGCTCCCTTCGATATGCCCTGTGAGTGTCAAATTTCCCATAGCTTCTTTTCTCATTACGCATGCCAGAAATTTCAGCTTTTTCTAATTCTGAGTATAATGGTCTTTTTGAACGAGGACATCTTAAGAAAAATAACAATAATCTCAACTAAAATTTCAAACCCGGGGACAACAGAAACAAAAAAAAAAATAAATAAATAAAAAAATCTTTTTTTTTTTTTTTTTTTTTTTTTTTTATTATCTAGGTTGAGTATCTGTCACATTAACGCCCCTGCCAAAGAATTAGAAGCAGTGCAATATTTGAAAGTCTTCCTCCTCTTTTGCCTTTTCTGCTTCCTGAGACACACATGGCATCTAAGTACAGAGACATCAACTAAAAAGATGGTGCGGAACTTTCGGCAACGAAGTTCCTGTTTTCTGCGAACACGTTTTGTTAATTGTTATACACTCATTGTGTGTATAAAACCCATAACTTGTGTCTTGATTTATTCACGTGTTTGTAAAACGAGTTTGAAAAAAAAAAAAAAAAAAAAAAAACGATAATTCGCTCCGTCTCGCAACACTACTTTTTAGTTTTTAGCCTGCACAACGCCGGGCATTTTTGAAAGTGTACATAAATTTTACTATTAATTTCTCACATAAGAAAAAAAAAATTTACAAATTGTGTACATCAACTAACAAGTAGTAGTAGTTGAGGATCTCTGTCCCGATAAGTAAGGTTAGTAAGTCATCTCTGATAATTTAAGAAGTCACCTGTTCATCTATTTCGCTTTTTCTTTTTTTTTTTTCAATACTGTTCGAACGGTTTTCAGCATCTTAAATGTCATAAACACAGGTCTTCTTCAGGTGATAAACACTGGACTTTCGAACCAAACCCTTCATTTAAATTTTAGTCCACTGGGGTAGATTGTTCTAGTTCCACGTGCCATGAAACTAGAACGATCTTTTCTGGATATCTCAGTTTCGGTTATCTCCCTTTAGTAACTCACCAAGTGTTTTGGTCACCTCTGCTGTGATTAGGTATTGATCTCACAACTTTTGGTCAAGTCACTGGAGTTAGTATTTCAACCAACGCTTTTATCCACTAGGACATAAGATAGATAGGCAGAGGCGTTGTTAGTTTTCACTTATACGAAACGAATGTACTATTTGGACTCATTTGCAGGCGATTAAAAATGAAGCTACTGCTGAAGTAACTACAAAATCTTAAACACTTTCAAGAAATCGCAATATCAAGTGATTCTTTTGTTTTGTAGTTAACAAATACTGCCAATTGATGTAGGAAGTAGTAACAAAATAGTTGTGACCCTCGATAAGCAGAAGATATTCATACTTACAGAAAAAAAAAAAAATACAAAAATTGTTTAGAATTTTTTTTTATATCATTTTTTAATTTTTATCAACTATGAAAGAGAAATGTCATTTAAATTCTTTTAGAAAATTATACAAAATTCCATCTATTTTTCACGGGAAAATATTTTCTTTGGTTAATTTGACAATGAATATTTATGAAATAAATAAAAAAAACAAAAAAAAACAAACCTTGACTGCTTTATTGGGATGAATTACCACGCGGAAAACTTACCCTTGAGTGGAGTATAAGATGCTTTTTACAGTTTTTTTAACAAGTCCAGATGTATAATAAAAAAAAAAGTTTTAGCATATAAAACAAAGAGAAGCAAGTAGTAATAGAAGTACTAGTACTTTCATATAAAACACGCTTTTTTGGAAACAAATGAGCGAGTTTTCGCTAGCTCTTTGGACAGAAATTATACACACACACACACTGTGCATAGACTAATAATTTAAGGAAAAAAGGAACAATCACCACCAGAATGAAAACGAAAGTAAAAAAAAAAAAAAAATGAGATTTACTGTTAGCACTAATATTAAGAGCAGAAAATAACGGTAAAAAACGCTTTTTAGACAAAAAAAAAAAGCGGTTTAAAAGGTCTTTGTTATAAAAATATATAATAACTTCAGGAAGACCAAAGAGAGTGAATCTAAAATTTCAACTCACCTGTTTCAGAAACGAAAGAAAATACCTACTCACAAACGAGAGTAAGTTCAAAAGAGAAAGGGACATCGGATATACCGAGAGACTGCCCATTGGATAGTCTTATAAGTAAAATGAATATATGCAGACGTGAGTAATTAAAAAAAAAAAAAAAAAAAAAATCAGAACCAGCATTCAACTTCGTATTCATTCTAGTTTTTAAAAAGCCTCAGAAAGGGAGCTGGGAATTTTTGCAAACAGTCATATGATTGGGATATAAACATGTATAGATACTATGCGAATTCATCGTTATCACAGCGAATACCAAAGAAGATTGATAGACCTATACTTGTCCACTTTGTACTAGAACGGCATACGTTCTCAGTTGACATCTGTTATGTATCGGGATCATACTCAATGGACGTCACAAGGCGAAAAACGAAACAGAGAAAAAAATATCACGAGGAATCAACTTTTATCAAATTCACTTTTATTGATTATAAAAAAAAGGTCAAATAGCAAGACTTTTGTTCGGTTTTGACAAAATGATGTAATAGTAGAATTGTGTGAGTGAGTGAGAGAAAACAGGAGGGGGCGCAATGCTTTGAGAATTAAGAAGAAAAAGTAAAAACCAGAAATGTCGATGCTGAATTCCACTTGCATTCTAAGCCAACCGTTAACAAAAAACAACAGTTATTATATGAAAGGATTAAATCGTGCGTTATTTCTTGCTTTCCGTACAAATATTTTAATGGTTTAAGAATATTTAATGGTTTAAGAAAAATTAACCAAGCAAATATTAAAACGCAAGCAAAAAATCATTTCTAATTCCGGCTTTCGAAAACGGTCATGAAAAGAAAAAAAACTGATAGAAACGCGAGGACTATGCTACACAAGTCTCAAACATAACAACTAATACTTATGCAAATGTCGATCTGTCATATGCTTTCATTAAATATGGTCTATGTGAATATTTGATCATAAAACAGAAAATAACTGTCTATATTTCTAAGATGAGGTATTGCAACTATTTACGACATTCGGACTGTTGTCATCTTTATTGCTATATCCACGACGTTTCGGCCGTTGTGCGCTCCAACCTTCTTCAGGTTATATACGTCGGAATTTCGAACCAAACATTTTATTTAGTCGACTGGGGTGGATTGTGTCATGCCTTTTTGTATGGATATCTCTGTATCAATTAATTCCATTTGGTAACTCAACTCTCCATTGGAGGTAGGGGTAGATTATTCTAATTACACGTGCCATGCCCCCGTGGACTAAAAGTGTTCGGTTCGAAATTCCGACATATTACTTGAAGAAGATTGAAGTAATTAACGGCCGAAACGTTGTGAATATGGTAATAAAGATGAGGACAACAGTCCGAACGATATATATAGTGTAAGTAAACAGACAATTTCAATTTCCCAATTTCAATTCTCTACAACTGAACACACAGAAATACTTTTTGATTTACTTCTAACATCTTCGCCTAAACTCTGAAATGTCATTTAATATTTTTATTTTTCCTCAATAGGAGTAAATAGGTTCACCTATCGTCCGGCTCACAGTCCTTTCCGGTCTTTTGAACAGGAGTAGCGGTTTACCCATTGTTTCGAGTTTAGAATAGGGTTTGGGGTTCCTCCTCGTTCTCTTTCACCTCCAGTAGCCACTTGAGTGTTAGTGGCATTATAACCTTTCTTGGGATGAAGTGATTTAAAAAAAAATATTAAAAGAATATTACTTTTATTATGTTTATTAATGAAGTATCGACCATATAACTTACTTCTGAAGCTTAGAGTTCAAAAAGCTTCATGGATCAACATCAGCGCTAGTCTTCTTCCAAATCTTATGCAACGCGCTGACCGGTCATGTGACCCTTAATAGCCAATCAGTGAAGTATGTAGTCTGTGCGTGTAGTGTAATGGATACCGTTTGTTCGGAATGAGAAATGAGAGAACCCAGTTCGAATTCCAGTTGGATTCGTTACATTCACTTACTTGTAAATACCCTCGCGAAAGGTAAGAAATTCATCTCCTATTAGCTATAGGTTAAATAGTAGTTAAATTTCTACCTGACAAAAACAATCGTTATTATTCTAAAAAAATTGTTAATGCAATATTCACTCGCAAAAAAGAAAAAGAGGATTATTATTATTACAATCCTGTATGTTTCAGCTTTAAATAACTAACAAAGGGTTGATAAGCCGTAAAAAATAGATCAATCAACTAGTTTGTACAGAGAACAGTTTTTGGGTAGACACAGCGATGAGAAGATGTTTTCCTGATGGGCGAATAAACAACCATTTGCAAGATGACGTCGTTCCGAGCAGGTGAGTAAAGACACCCCTAGCTTTCCTTTTCATAGGTGAAGAGAGAAATCATGCAATACATTTTGTGGATATGTTTTCTTTCTCGACAATTAAAAACATTTTTTTTTATAGTAGCGTTCACCCTGTACAAGGCTTGGTGGGGGACTCAAGGTAGAGGGTTACGTTAAGGAGTAGTTTATATGGATAGGAGGGGGAGATAACAGTTAACTCTAGACTTGAAGAGGTTAAGATTGTAGTGAACCAGAAAACATCCTCTTGGGAGCCGGTTCCACAGAGCAGTAGTTTGCGGGAAGAAGCTGTGAGTGGTCTGCTAATATGTAAGTGGCATGGTGGGCCCTAGCCGTGAAGGTTAGACCTGGCGGGACCAAGAAATCTAGTTCGTCCGAACACTTTCTATAGAAGTAGCGATAGAGCAGTGATAGCCTCACCATATCCCAACTATGAGAGAGAGGTTGGAGGAGAGAAATTATTCTTCCTCAAACAAGGACTGGGAGACGCTTTTGAACTCTATCAAGACTGGAGAGTGAGGATTAGGCAGTTTCCTGTCCAGATATAGCAACAGTACTCAAGCCTGATCTGGCTCTTATAAATGTAAAAAGATAGCATAGGTAGTCACTTACTGGAGCGGTACAAAAAGCTGATTATTGACTTAATTTGCATTCAGACTTCTTCCTAGCTGTCTTTATTTTATTTTAAACTAGCAGTAGAGCCCGGCGTTGCCCGGGGATGTAACAGTAAGAGATAGATCAAGTATCGACCATCATAAAGACTGAAAAATAAAATTGACAAAGATTATTGTTTAAGGTTGACGGACACGCATGTCTTAATTAGTTTTTTTGTTTTTTTTACGAATTGGTCAAACCCAAACTCAAACAAAAACATTGTTTTCAATCGTTATGAGTCTACCGATTGAATAGAATTTTATTATAAACAATTGTCTTGTAAATGGAATTTTTAAAGCATTCTGAATGTAAAAATAAAGAAAAAAGTATGCAAGACAATAAGAAACACTACCAGCCAAAAAAAAAGTGATGTTTTGTTGAAATCGGTTGAAAAATGTAGGAAATCCGATCCCATATGTAAACGAACACACACACACACACACACACAAACAAACAACCTGGGTTTTATAATAATCATAACTCGATATGAGTTGTCCCTTCCTTCATTCTCGTGATGCCTCTTAATTGTGTTTTCAAATTGATTTCGTGCAAAAATAATTGTGTTTTTTCCAGTTTTTGGCGCTGTTAGAACCACCGCAAGGTAATTTTACGAAGTCCTGTGAAGTTTTGTTGAAATCGGTTGAAAAATGTAGGAAATCCGATACAATATATAAACGTACAGACAGACAGACACACACACACACACACACACACACACACAATTTGCGTTTTATAATAAGTAAGATGTTTGAGTAAATATATGTACCGACAGGATATACAATCAAGGCTGCCCGTAGATAAAATAATTGTTTTTTTTGTTTTGTTTTTTTTTTTCTGGAAAAATTCAAATAAATTTTAAACTAATTTTTTTCTTTTAAATTACAATTATATTGTATCTATGAACCTGTGTCGTCAATTTGATGGCATCCAAATGAACTACAAGGATAAAAACAAAGAAACCAAATAACATACTATTGAATAAAACAGAAAGGATCACACTACTTTGCCCAATACGATCAATAAAAAAAAAAAACTTTGGAGATTCAAGTATTTTTCATACACTTAAATAGAAAATAACACCAGTGATAAAAATCGTTTTACTGGATCCATTTTCTGATGTATTGGACAAGAGGTTTTTTTAATTAACCCAGTTCTCAGCAGTTTGCAACATTTTTTTCTTAAGAAAAATATCAATAATTTTGTATACGCTTAATACAATCCTGTGAGTAAGCATTTATCTTCATTTCATGACCTTGTGTCAAAATTTGAAGTATTTTAGTAAATCCAAACCCCGTTTATATCTATCTATAAAAGGCAGGATGTGTGTGTGTGTGTGTGTAACGAATGTACGGCCGCAATTTTCGACGGATTTGCACCAAAATTTAGATGCACATGCTCCAAGTTAGCGGGAAGGCCAAGACCGGCTTGGCATTTCCCAATCGATTTTTTCATGCTTCTACGGCAGTGTTTATGTAGTTTGCGGCCATTTTCTACTGGCCAGAGAGAGAGCCTATAGCTGGCTGCCACGAATAGGCAGGAAGATTCTATTGGCCAGCGTGAGAGCCAACAGCTGACTGACACGAATGTTAACTAGCATGCTAGCATGCAAAAAAAATCAATAGCTGCATTCGTCACAAGTGGAAAAAATTTAAATCTGCATGGCACTTTACTCCAATTGGCTCATTCGCTTGCTTAAACTCAACGTTGATTCTGATTCCGCAAAACTGGGTTGGGTGTGAAAAAGTATTTGTTGTTAACATTTTTTTTTCATTCGGTTTTTCCAGTTACGAGTCCTTTTTTTAAAGCTGATCGTTTTGTGTTCATTTTTTTAGTTCTTTTTCGTAACAGATTTAATGTTTAATATAGAGCTTAGAAAAAATTCGCCGTGTGAGATAGGCAAGAAGTAAGGCATGTAGCAACATCAGCACGGCAAAGGGCACTCCTTTAAAGGCAAGGATGGGCAAAAATATTTTAAGTCAAGTGATAACGATTGCTGTACGAGTCGTACGATTTTTGAATCAAGCACGGGCAACGCCGGGCCATGCTGCTAGTACAAGAAAAACAACAGCACTTTACATAGATTTCTTTTCAGTTCAACTAGAAACCTTGTGCTCCTTACGAAAATACTTAGAATGCATTTCACTGTAACTTTATTTTTCGTTGAAATTTCAAATTATAAGTTCGAATAGAAGAAACAGAGAATATAATATTTTTTTTTAATTGCACCTATTCGGTCTTAATGATAGACATCTTCATGTTACTTTTACATTTGTAAGTTATTTCCACTTATTTCTTCTAGGCTGCCATTTTGAATGTTTAATATTTATTTCTACATTTTTCCATATCTCCTTCATTCGTTTTGTGTATTTTCTTTTTCTGTTTTGTCTTTTTCACAATCTCTACATCTATTTAACCTTCTTCGTTATTTTTTTCTTCAGTTATAAAAAAAAAAAAATGTTGCCAGCCTCATTGATTTTAATTAACAATAGGATGATATGAAATCCAAACAAGCGAAAAGATAACAAAAGTGGAAAAAAGTTAAAGCAAGATTAAATTTCTTCGATTATTTATTTTGTTCGTCCTTTCTTAGATTCTTTTTCTCAAACATTTCTTCCTTATTTCGATCGTCCTGGCTAAGACGATAGACTACATCCGGCTGCAAGGCCTCCGATCGGGGGAGTGGAGGTTTTGAGCAGTGTGGAACCACCTCTTAACTGTTGTTATTCCTAGGTCCACCCTGACCCGGGATGGTAGCACTTGTTAGGGTCCCAGCTATGGGCAACCCAAATAGTGAACCTCCCAAATAAAAACAGGGCATTTTTATAATAAAATGAACAACAATACATTTTTATAGCAAAATAATAAGGTAACACTAAAAAAATATAAAAAATACATTTTTATAATAAAATTACATTTTATAATCTACAAACTATATCTAAAAGAATTTTATACATTCAAGGTAAAGTTATGTGCAAAATATTTGTAGCTGAAGGTATAAAATTACATACAAAATATTCAGATTTTGGTATTAAATAATCCATACATGTTTCTATACCACGAAACAAAATCAAGCAACCTTATTTCGAGACATCTTTAATCTCGTATTTCTTTCAGTTCATTCTTCTTTCAAAGCATTCATTCTTTCGTTTGTTCGTCCTTCAATTCATTCTTTCGTTCGTTCTTCTTTCGATTCTTTCTACTTCCAATTTGTTCTTTTTTTTTTTTTATTCTTCCTTCAATTCGTTCTTTTTTGTTGTTGTTGCATATGCTGCTGTATATGCATTTACACTATGTTGTGTGTCATGTCGGCACAATCAAAAGCCATGTTAGATGTTTTAAGTAACTGCAGACGATCTCTTCCTTTCTTAACACCGCCAATCAATATATATGCGCGCGCATCTCCATGTTTTGCTGCTTTTGTACTTCAACATTTTGCAATTTTTAGTACAATGTGAACTTTTCATTCTTGGCAAATTTCAGTTCTCATCGGATCATCTTTCTAAATTACGGAAGAGTGCCGTGATGTTGATGATGGCAATGAAAATGGCAGAGGGGTAAAAGTAGCATAAGTGAGCACAGCAAAGGAAGTAGACTGACAAAAGAATGAAGGAAGGAAAAAGATGAAAGAGGAAAACAGATTGATAACTTGCTGGGGGGCTTTTTGTTGCTACAGCCTTATCACATAATAGTTGAAAAAAAAAATGAAAAGCTAAACTTTGATAGTTAATCACCGTCAAAAGTCATTCGGTATAAAAAAAAAAAAAAAAAAAAAAAAGTAGGTGGTCGAAATTCGAAGATATTTTCAAGGTAGTTTCAGGTGGAAAGGAAAGCATTTACATTATATGGACATTTTTTTATTGTTCTTTTATTTTCATTCGTACGCAAGATCTGTTCGATATTCAATTTTCTTGCTCGCGCAAGCAATTGAACAAATACAAATGTAACATGCAGTTTTACTCACACTGCGCACAATATGCACACAAAGACAACGTTTAAAATTTAAACTTTAAATAGTTCCAGTTCAGACAATTATGAAATTTTGGGGCGCTATGTTGAGTAATTGTCCGTCATTACATTTTTCAGGACTATGGGAGTTATACTTAGCGATGTCTATCTCCTTTCCAAGTAACACGAGATAGATTCTTACATGGTACCAGCAACAAGTAATATCTGAACCGACCTATTTTTGATAAAAATAGTGGTTTTCCCAGTGCCGTTTGTCAAGTTTGAATTCCAAGTAAACTTAGTGTTGCGTTGCTTGTCGTTGTCGAATTTTTGCGATCTAATCAATTCTTTGGTATTCTGTGCTGCATTACAGGCTGAATGAACGACGAACAATTTTCTTGTTTTTTATCGCTTTATTTTGGCGATGTGAGACCGTATTAGTGACATCCTTTCTTGGAGGAAGGGCGAGGGACATAAAGAGGACGGATGTCAATAAAATGACCAACTATCAGTCACCATATAATGTGCTGTCTCCCTAAGGAACCTTCACGCGTCTTGCAATTCTACAGTTTTTCCGCGCCTTTTTTTTTTTTTTTTTTTTTTTGGTCTTAATATCTTAGTCTCGTCACTGGAATGCCAGAATAGTTGACATAAAAAGAAATTGAAAATAAACCGCTGTTACATAATTGTCTTTCTATCCAAGACACAGCTGGCACTTTTGGCAGTCACAACATTTCCATAATTAACTGACACTCAAATATTTCGCGGGTCTCCTGCTGTCCACTATGACCTGTCGGCTGGGGGGGGGGGGGCTTCAAAATACGCCGAATGCATCTCTGCAGAGGGGTACCCCCACACACACCCAATGAGGCGTCCTGGGTATGACGATAAACTACATCCGGCAGCAAGACATCCGATTAGGAGATTTTGAGGAGCGTTGAACCACCTCTTAATTGCTGGTGTTTCCAAGTCCACCCTGACATGGGGTGGTAGCACCTGTTAGGGTCCCAGCTATGGGAAAATAGTTAATCTCCAAACTGGGGTTAAAATACTATGAAAGTGTAAAAATACGTTTTTAATATCAGCAATACATTTTTGGAAAAACATTACCAGCAATAAAAATCTTGTTGACATTAATTAACCCATTGAGGTTGATATGTTGTAAAATATAACAAATCAAAGCAAACCTGTTGTCCATTCACATCGAAGACGTTATTTAGAATTGTACCGATCGAGCAGCCATAATCCGGTCCGATGGATAACTACTTTATCGGATTAAAGGTTGTTATATTAGACAACCACATCTAATTTTCCGACTGCTTATTTCAACAGGCAAAAAAGATCCGATAAATAAGTTATATCAAAATTTTTAGATGTGGAGTCGCCATTGTTGTATATACTTTTCTATTGGCATCACTATGCTCTATCTTAGCTGTTATACAACATTTCGGCCACTGCACTCTGAGGTCTTCTTCAAGTGTGTGGTTTGTTTGTTTCGTTTTACGGCATAGCAACCTCAATGGATTATTTAATGCCGACAAGATTTTTATTGCTGGTAATAATTTTTTTACAAAGTATTTCTGGTATTAAAACATATTTTTTTTACTCTGATAGTGTTTTGACCCCAGTTTTTTTGGGGGGAGGGGTGACTATTTACCCATAGGTGGGACCCTAACAGGTGATAACACCCCGGGTTAGGGTGGAATTGGGAACACCAGCAATTAAGAGGTCGTTCCACGTTCCTCAAAACCTCCTGATCAGAGGACTTGCTGTTGGAAGTAGTTTATCCTCTTACCCAGGACGCGGATGTAGTTTATCGTCATATCCAGAATGGTTAAGTGTCTGTCATACTTGGTAAACCTCCTAGAATGTCAAACCTTTTGTTCACTCTAAAAGATAGATTGGAAACAATCTGCTTTTTATACTTTTATTTATTGCGGCAAATGATTTTCTAAGTGTAGCTTAGGTGTAGTACAAGGCCGAAAATATGGTGGCACCCAGTGAGGATCGAATTCACTATTCAGTCATAATTGATTTGGCGAGACAAGCCTTCTAACCATTACACAACGTTGAGGTACCCAATCTGTTTTTATACTTAAGGGATATCTTGTATCAGTTAATATTCTAGAGTCAATTTACTTTTGTTTTGTAGCTTCTTCAACTAAACAAGCGCACATGACTTCCGTACTATTAAGCCATATATATCGGGACAATTCAGTAATGTCATTGGAACCTTAAATCTAATTTTTGTACTCAGAATACGTAGAGATGAATACCATATAGAAATCTCTAATTAAGAAAGGACAGTCAATGATTTGAAAATAACCCAAAAATAATATTGCAAATTTAAAAAAATAAAATAAAATGCAATATAAGGTTTTAGAGGCAGATAAAATGAAACCTATTTATATCATTCTTTTATAAGAATAATCATAAAACCTGCTTGATAAGACAGATAGTTCTTTATTTCTTGATGTAGTGGGTGTTCGAAGCATGATTTCGAATCTTGACTTTCTTGCTAAGCAGACTCTTCCGAATTGGAAAATAGTCCGAAAATAATCAGCCCATTTTTTTTTTGTGTGTCATCATTATAAAAACAACCTTTCCACCACAAGCATACTACTTACTGCTTGTGGTACAAAGGTTGTTTTTATAATGATGAAAAAAAAAAAAAAGAAAAAGAACAACACAGACCGGACAAGACATATCTTCTTCGCTCCGTCAAAATCCAGAATTGACGGTTTCAAAAGTTTCCCTTAACCACGAAGTTTTCGGAACAATTCTAAAATATTTTAAAGAAACAAAGACACTAACCCTGAGAACATTTAACACATACAAAAGTAATATTTTAAATAATATCACGAAAAGAAAAATACATACATTCTTGTCATTAATTTAAACATGTTTCAAAGGCTTATTGTTGTACGTTTATAGTATACACTTCGTATTTTTTTTTTAAAAAAGTAAAGGAATCCTCTATCAACTATTAATACATGTAACACAAGGTAACTTACCTTAACCACTCAACTTCAACCCCCGTTACAAAGTTATGCTTATGAAAATATATATAAGATACTTTCTTGCCAAGTAATTTCTTTATTGAATGCATTGTTGAATTAGAAGCGTGAGTAACACTAACAAAAGATACAACCGTTAAAGAATTTCTTTTTAGAAATTCAAACTTGTTATAGACAATTTACAGTGTTTTCTCTTTACATTACAGAAAGTACTTCCTTTATTGATTGCAACCGTGGCTGAGGTTAAATGAGAACAGGTTTCCAAAATAAGTGGAGATAAACAAGATTGCAACTGCTTGCTTGTGTTTCCAAGCGCACGCAGCTGCTGATTCTGCGACAATCGCTTCCAAAAACAGTTTCTGCAAATTGGTTGGAAGATTTAGCCGGATTAGCGATGGTCAAACGGCAATTTTCATTTTCTCGATATCTGCGAATGTTTCCAAAAGGTCGGAAGGAAATCAATCAGATTAAGGCGGTAGCAATCAAGAGAAAATAACTGCATTAGCAAAAGTCACTTCCTCCTTTCATTTCCCCGCTAACCCTAAAGGTTGCTGAAGTGTTGACAAGTGTTGAATGCAGCTTGAAAAGTGCTTGCCACGATCATTACGTACATGAAGATGGAATAAAACAGAAAGTAGTCAGGAAACAAGACAGACTACTGATATATTAAGGAGAGCGGAAGAGTCTGGAAATGGACAGAAGCTTATCTCATTTAACTTGAACAAAGAATACTTTCTTTAAATAATCAATTTTCTTTTTTCATACATTCAAACAGCTTTCTCTGAGAAACACAGGATTTGCAAAAGTAGTGTTGCAATCTTTAGGGAACAGTTCTAGACCTTTCTTAGAGCCGAATAATGTTACCAATTTGGCCACGGGAAGCCATCATGATAAATCGTAACGGCACACTTCGGGTATAGACGTGATTTTCCTGATATAAAAAAAAAGGGGAGAAAATTTCCATTCCTGTCAAGAGGCAGATTATTCTTTACTAAGGTTTTTCGATCTAGGTCTGTTATTTCACTGTTTCATATAAATAAAAAACCCAAAAAAACAAAACAACCAAAAAACCAAAAAATAAAAAGAAAATACAAAAAAAAACAACAAAAAGAAAATACAAAAAAAACAACAAAAAGAAAATACAAAAAAACAACAAAAAATACAAAACCCCCCAAAAAATACAACCCCCCCCCAAAAAAAATACAAAAACCAAAAAAAAAAATACAAAAAACCAAAAAAAATGTAAAAAAACAAAAAAAATATCCAAAAAAAAAACAAAAAAAAAATACAAAAAACTGAAAAAATACAAAAACCAAAAAAAAAAAATACAAAAACCAAAAAAAAATGCAAAAAAACAAAAAAAAAATACAAAAAAAATACAAAAACCAAAAAAAAAATACAAAAAACCAAAAAAAATGCAAAAAACCAAAAAAAATGCAAAAAACCAAAAAAAATATACAAAAAAAAAAAAAAAAAATACAAAAAACTAAAAAAATACAAAAAACAAAAAAAAAATACAAAAAAACAACCCTCTCAAAAAAACAAAAACAAAACAGGAATGTCAACTTAAACATGTACCCACTAAAAATAAAGTGTAATAGTGATACGATATGTCTCATAAAAACATCCATTTATAAATGACACTTGTATATGTTTAACAATAAAACAGGCTCCACATTTGTGAGATTATTTTTCCCCCTTAAAAACCTTCGCAAACAAGTTGGATATTTCGGGAAGAAAAGTCACCGTTATTAAAAAAAAAAAAATAGTTCTCATTCATATTTAATTAAATGTGCTTCTATTCAGTCCGTTATGTGCCATAACACTTAAGCGATCATGTATCTTTCGATACATGACTGACGAGGCAGATTTTTTCCCGCAGTAGGTTGCCATTTCTAGACAAGTTGCCAAGCCTATAGAACCCAGTCTGTCCTGCTATTTATCCATAGCTGGGGGTGGGGAGAAGAAGAGGATTCATACCTTTCCCAAGGTTATTAGCATTCTTCAATCCGATAGTTCTCTAAAATTTGCAATGTTTTCTCGCATTGAATAAGGTTTAGACCTTACTTTTGTTAATTCGCATTTAATCAACAGTTAATGAATCACGGGTGAGAAAAATATTTTATAAAATGCAATAATGGATACCTATTGGAGACTCTTGTTTTAACAGAATATAATGTCTTATTAGTTTGCCTATGACAACGTCTTGAAACAGTCAATAGATAAAAGTGCTGATTTATTGTTGATGCAAGTATTTATAGAAAGTTACATGAAAAATAACTGTAGTTGTTTGTCCAAAGACGTATACAGACATTACTTGTTAATTAACGCTTTTCACTTGAAAAAAAAAAAAGAAGAAAAATGGAGTAAAAGATATTTGTTTTCTTTAAGGCCAAAAAGGTTAAGGTAGCCAAAGTTTGAGGAATAGTTGCTAGCCATGATGATGAAGGACTCTGGCTACTTCTCTTGACTCTCCTCTAGTTAATGAAATAGTTTTCCTTTTAAGTTGTCTACGAGAGAAAAATAGTTACAATTAGATAAAAAAAAAAAAAAATTGGCCAAAGAAAGACATTTCAATAAATAACATTAAATCTTTTTTTACCTTAAATTTAGCATCTTCAGCTGCAAAATTATACTCTCTCCGGCATTGGAGTAACCAGTTAAGTGTAGAAAAAATTAATCATGATTTGTTTTCATTATAACCAAAACGTGGAAGAAATGGCAATTGCCTGTTGATCTTACTATTTAAAAAATAAACACCTATTACTACTACTACTTTACATGACTGTTTAATGGGAGCCTTTTCCTTATAAATTGTCTACAAGAACAAATGCAATATCTAATCTCCTACACAACAGTGAATGTAAGACAATCTCTAAAATTTAAAGAAAAACTTAAGCGTCAAAGGTGCAGTTATATATATATATATATATATCATTGCTGAGAATACGCTAGACAGAACATTTGGGAAACGAAGTAGCTGTAAGGGAAATAAGAACAAAGAAACTGATATTTACAATCAGAAAGAGACAACTGAAAATTCTTGGGGATATGAGGAAAGAAAGTTTGGAAAATTCAACACTCACATGACAGATTGAAAGCAAGGGAAATATGAGTAAATTAATGAGTTTGTGTGAGTGGTTAGCAAGGCAAGAGCAATTAAGGGTAGTAAAGACCAAAAGTTACTTAGAATAATAATAGACGGGAAGTTGTGGTGAACCATGATCGGTCGCGTGCTGAAAGGATATGGTAGTATAAAAGACAGTTTGTGTACATTTTTGGGAATGTACATATATACAAGGTAAATTTGCATAAGCTTTTAAAGTGATTAACAAAAGACATGAACAGTCCTTTTATTTCAATGGAAAGTTGTTTTATTTTTAAATATACCTGAACTAATAAGAAATGATAAAAAAGCAAAATTATTTCTAGGTCGGCAGAACGAGTTACCTGCAAATGCCAAAATATTCGGAGAGATCATTACTCATGGAAAGAAGGCGAAGAGAGAGAGAGAGAGAGAGAGAGAAGGCGAAGAGAGAGAGAGAGAAGGCGAAAAGCGATAGAGAAAAAGATATAGAGAAAAAGATAGAGAGAAAAAGATATAGAGAAAAAGATAGAGAGAAAAAGATAGAGAGAAAAAGATAGAGAGAAAAAGATAGAGAGAAAAAGATAGAGAGAAAAAGATAGAGAGAAAAAGAGAGAAAGAGAGAAAGAGAAAGAGAGAGAAAAAGAGAAAGAGAAAGAGAGAGAAAAAGAGAAAGAGAAAGAGAGAGAGAGAGAAAAAGAGAAAGAGAGAGAAAAAGAGAAAGAGAGAGAAAGATAAAGAGAGAGAGAAAACAACGATATGTTAATGTTATATTTAGAGCAAAACAAAATCAGTGATAAAAAAAACATGATAAAAGAAACCTTGAAATCTTCTTAAGACATTTTATGGCGATTCGCATTATTCCTGATCAAAGAAATGAGTCCCTTTTAAGGAGGAATTGAGCAAGAGAAAATCGCCAAGCTCGTCAGGGCGTTTTAGTTGTTCGCCATTGTGTAAATCAAAATTTAATCAAACGTAAAATGTTTCTTCGATTCAATTCCTCCTTTTCCTACTGCAGAAACTTTGTACTTAATTCTTAACCTCACACACGCTCGAAGAAGGGAAAGAAAAGGCCTTGAAAAAAAAATGTTTATCTCAGAGTGAATCACTGCTAGCGAGAGAATTGTTCATTTTAACAGTAAAAGATCGCTTTTCTGGTTGAACAATTCTCCGACCATCAGCAGGTCCTAAGTAGAATAGAGTTTACGATTTAAGGATCAGGAAATGATCAGAGCATATTAATTTGAAATGTATTTTTCAGAGTGTACGGCGTACTTTTATGTTGAAGACAAAGAGGATTACGGCTACATCACACCGGTTCCCGGACGATCATCAGAATTAAGCAACTTGGAGCCTGCATAGTACGTAGATGGGTGACAGCTTGCAATACTAGGTGGAAAATGTTTGATATTTGAGTAGTGTACTGGATAATGGCACGGAATTGTGAATCAGAAAGCAGAATTCTAAGTTGTGTTCGTTATATTCACATATATATTGGGAAAGGTATAAAGTCACCTCTTCTCCTCCCAGCTATGGTTTAATTAGTAAGACTTGGATCATTAAATTATTATTATCTCCAAAAATTCTTACAGTGTCAAAATATTTTCTGGCTTTAAATAAGCTGCAAATGGTTGATAACCCGTAAAAAACGAATCAATGAGTCAATATTCGGATTTGAAAATGAAATCTGATACTTTAAAAATAGTATATATTGTTAAAAAAAATAGCTGAAAACATCCAAATGAAATCCCGTTAATGAAAAAAAATATTAGTTTCGTGCTAAGTCTACAAAATCCTTATCGCTTTAACTGTTTACACATAACACGTGCTATATATATATATATATATATCACCTCCTCCCGGTGTATAGGATGCAAGTATATTCTAATATGTTTGAGAAAAAAATGTGCGTCTTATACATTGAAAACACAAAAACAAAAGACGGTAAATTTAAAAGGATTTTTAAAATTTTAAAAACGTTAAAAAGAATTCAGGAATTTATTGTTAAATTTTGGTCTCGGGATTGATTCAAACTTGTTTGAATTTGTTAGAGTTGTAAAAAAAAGTTCAAGAAAATAAAGCTAAGGTACTGGGGACGCATTGATCAAGCGATTCTGACATCAGAATTTCAAAACGAGAGTTTTCTATTTTGACCGCGTACATCTACTCGGATCGGACGTTAGCGTATGGGCTCTGTGATCTCGGACATTCAGTATGGACTTTTACATTCATAACTCAGTAACTAGCCGACTTGAAATAATTATTTATTTATTGTTTATTTTTTCACTACTGCTCAATGGAATAAAAAAAAAAAATTAAGAATCTATAAATCGCTGCTAACGTTCATTTTCTGTGAACTGGACACTTTTTACTGACTGAAAAAATATCTTCATACTACTTTTCATTGTAGAACATTCTGTAATAATCTTTTAGAAGTACTGTATATAATACATTAATTACAACTTTTGTCAAAAAAGAAAGAAAAAGTGTCGTGATTTATTTTAATGTATTCATACACACCCCCATGAAACTATAAATAATAATTCAGCCTGTCTCTCCCTTAGTTAGAACGACCGTTACACCGTGCTAATACCTCATAAATAATGGACTATTTCGTTTTGATAGCGTAGAAAGAGTGAAAAGCATCAAAAGTGCTACTTGATTTCAATGAGAAAATGAAAGCAAGAAATAAAAGAAGATAACAGTGTTTAATGGTTGTTTCAGTTAAATGGAAAAGTTGACAATTTCAAATCTTTTTCATTTGTACCCCCTTACTTCTTAAAATGACAATCAGCATTCATATTTATGATTATTATTGCAATATTTTGTCAAAATATTTTAAGCTCAAATATTTAACAACGCGATAAGGGAATTTCTACAGATATTTTATTGCCGTAAAACTAGCCATGAGTTTCTTCAATTATTAACTTAATAATTAAGATGCATCAGAATATTAAAATAGGAAAACCGTGAAATTTTCACGGATATTTCTAGTAACAAAATTTTCTCCTCTTGCATAGAACAAGTCAAGATTAGACAAGAATGTTCACGGTAAAATTAATTGTTTCCATAGGCCTTTTTACGACTAAAGCTTTTACATGGTTATTTAAAACCAGAAAATACTTTTTAGATTATAAAAATTGGAGGGGGGGATAATAATTTACTGACACAAGTCCTACTAATTGACCTATCGTTGAGGGAAGGACAGGTGGATATTTGCGTGTAAGGGAATATAAAGAACCTGGTTGGAATTGGGACTTGGCTCTCCTATTTCCAATTCAGGCTCGTTATCCATCACACCATCCAAACTTACAGTACCTGGTATTCCCAAGCGGTTACCTATCTAGGTAGTGCCCAGGCTCGACATTGCTCAACCGTACGATCATACAAGATCGTACGGTATACTATCCTAAATGTTATAGCGGTATCCATTAATAATGGGAGTTTGTTTTTTTTTTCCTAATATTTTTTCTTTAATGTAGTGGAGAAAATCGCCAGCTTGATTTTATCATTGTTACATTTCTTCGTTTGCCATTTTGTAGCGCCAGTCTGGTGAAACAATGTCTTTATAGGAATAATTCGTTTGAAGCTATTTTTAACAATTGATCTGAGAAAACGATTGTATACAGATGATAGTTTAGACATTCTGAACGAGTTAGTCGCTATGCATGTGTGAGAGTTTGATACGCGATGCTATTTAAGAACACGGCTCTACCTTTCATGTCATTATTTTGATTTTGAATCCTCTTACGATGTTGGACAAAAGTAGAAACCTGTGTTCTGTATTAAATTTGTTATAAATGATCCAAAACACTTTCTTTTCTAGCACTTCTCGCTTGTGGAACTCCCTTCCGGCTCCATGCTTTCGGGCCAACTTTAATCTGCAAAAATTTAAAAGCAATATCAATCGCTATCTACTTGTCGTCCAGATTACTCTTTTCCCTGCTCGTTTATTTCATATTTGTGTTCCTAATTCTTCCTCAGCCAGTAAGTTTTTCTGTCCTAGTTGATTTAAAAAAAAAAAGAAAAAAAAAGACACCCAGGTAAGTGCTTAGAATTTATCAATTCAAAATTCTGAATGTTTCTGATTGATTCAAGCACTACTGCTTTAGAAATGTTTATCAAATCCTAATTCTGCGAATCACTTCGTATAGAATGTTGATCAAGATCATTTTGATAGCTACTATGAACAACTTATGCTATTGTCCGTATTCTAAACTCTAGAGAGAAAACAATAGAGCGTTGTTTTCGTACGTAGATTTGTTTGGCATTAGGTAAGATATATTGAAATGATCTAAATCCATTTCTTCACATCTATGCTTATAAAATCTTACTCCTTTACCACAACGAAGAGTGATAAAGGAGCAAGAGTTACTTAGAGCAATATAAAACAGGAAGTTGTGGAGGGCCATGGTCTTCTACGCCTTGAAAAAAAAACAGCAAATAGAGAAGAAAGAGAAAGCAGCTCTCGATTAACAAAGCGATTGACATTGTCATTTGGTTTACGAACTTGTTTTACAATTCGAACTGACGACTACAGCTTTTTTTTTTTTTTTTTTTTTTAATTCAAAAGTTTTCATAACTGTCGGTTAATAAATAATTAGTTTGCTTTCCGAAGAAAAGTTAATAATTATGAATTTTGTCTGAAGTGAAATTCATTAGATGGCATGAAATAATTAGAACTGGTGATATTCACAGCCTTGAATATTTAGCTTCCTGGCTACTATTTGTCTTTTCCGTCAATAATGCTTCTCTCATTTCTGCATTCGCGAAAATTGCATAGATTCACCATCATCAACATTCACTGGAATCATTATCATTGGTGCTAATGCCGTCACAGATTTCACTGAGATAAAACACTATGGAGATTATGCATTTATTCTCAATTTTCTTTTGATTATCTATTAATATTATCACCAATCTTACGCTTCTTATGGCTTTTTTGTAACCTTCTGTCTGTTGCAACGTTCATAGTTCTCCACAACTTCCTGTCCTTTTTAACCTTTAGTAAAGTTTTCTTTTTCTTTTGCTGTCTCTCGTAACCTGTTCTTCCAGACAATTTACACAAGCTCGTTAGGTAGGTCATAAGCCACTTACCTACCCACCTAGTGTCAAGTTTCCTAAGCTCCCTTTTCTCGTTATGTCCCCTAGAAATTTTAGCGCTTTTTCTGATTCTGTCTTTTTTGTTTCTATTTTACCCACAAACCTGTTCATTGCTCACATGTTCAGGCTACTTAATCAGTGAAGAGGAAAAACCTCTTCAAAGGTCTTGCGTATTTTTTCAGGCGTTCCTTTAGTTTCAAATATTGAAATGAAAACGAAATATGAAGCAATTCCAGTTATTTGGACTTAAAAGTGGAAAAGACACGAGTGAAACACTTGAAGTGAATAAATTAAACAATAGATGAAGATTACATGTTGAAGAAGTCAAAAGGAAAAAGAAGGTCTGAGCAAATAGGCATAATTCAATCTTTCACTATCAAAACTGCAAAAAATACTCGTCAAAAATATCAGGTTAAAAAAATAAGTAGAAAGTTCAAGATTATTAAAGTTTGCTACATTCAATGTTTAATTTGTTGTTGAGGATCACAAACCCCAAAGAATTCATTAGTGAATATCATTGTCATTTCAGTAGCGACCAATAAGCTTAACATGATGACAACAGCACGGCACTGTGCAAATAATATTTTAGAAATGGCATTGCCCGATGGAAGATGGAGTAAAAACAAAAACTTCAACACTGATAAGAGCGATTGATTTTTGTTGTCAAATTCATCGATCGCATGAATAAAACCCCGTCTGAATTTTAATTTCCGTCTATCTCTATTGCATTTGATACGATAAAAAACCACAAAAATTCTGAAATGAAATGAGCGTTTCATCGTATTCCTTTCCATATTGGAGTGAAAGAAAAAAACCCAAAAGATAAAGAAAAGATGGAAGACGAAGAAGACGGAGGAAAAAGACGAAGAAGACGGAGGCAAAAGACGAAGAAGACGGAGGAAAAAGACGAAGAAGACGGAGGAAAAAGACGAAGAAGACGGAGGAAAAAGACGAAGAAGGGGCAAGAAAAGTAGATCAAGAGAGGAATAAATTGACTATAAACAAGAGCTATATAACTTGCGGAGGGAATTGCGAGCGAAAGAGAAGAAAAGAAATGTTTAACGAGAGTCTGGTTGATCATTACTACTGAGTAGTAGTGATCAATAGGATCCCCATATTTGCGGCCTTGCGTCAAACTTAGTCAACACGAGAAAAGATATGGAGCGAAATGGTGAAAGGAATTCCATGAAATACATATGAAAGAAATAGAAAAAAATCAAAAGAAGAGGGATTCCTTTGCATTTATTTACATAGCAGTGAAAATGGGCGAAGTTTGTTTTCAGAAGAAATACTTAATAATTATGAATTTTGTCTGAAGTGAAATTCATTAGATGGCATGAAATAATTAGAACTGGTGATATTCACAGCCTTGAATATTAGTTTTCTGGCTACTATTCGTCTTTGACGTCAATAATGCTTCTCTCATTTCTACATTCGCGAAAATTGCATAGATTCACCATCACCAGCATTTACTACAATCATTATTATTGGTGCTAATGACGTCACAGATTTCGCTGAGATGAAACACTATGGAGATTATGCATTTATTCTCAATTTTCTTTTAATTATTTATTCACATTATCACCAACATTGCGTTTATTATAGCTTTTTTTTTTTGTAATCTTCTGTGTTGCATCGCTTCAGGACGTGGACGATCATGGCTACCCACAACTTTGTAGCCTTAGTAAAGTTTTTGTTTCCTCTTCTAATCTGTACTGTCAGCCAATTTACACAAGCTCCTCCGTTTGGTAGGTTATACGCCGCTTTAACCTGTCCATCTTGCCTTCAACATGTCATGCGAGTATCAAATCTTTTAAGGTTCCTTTCCTCGTTATGTCCCCCTAAAAAAAATCAACTGGCTTTTTCTGATTCTAGGTGTATTTTTATTTCCATTTTCTCCAAAACATCTTCGTTGCTCTCATCTGCAGTCCACGGTATTCTGAGCATCCTTCTGTAGAAGCACATTTATATTACCTCAATTCTCCTCTTCATCTGTGAAGTGATTATCCAGCATCCACTGTTATATAGGTGGGCCGATATTGCATAATAGTCCAGTACACTTTTCTTTGTTTCTAACGAAATTGTAATATTGCCGTTAATACGTTTCTGGTGGATTGTTTTTGCTAGTAGTCTCAGATGAGAATTCCTGAGGCCGGCTATTTTCGAAATTATTGTTGCCCTTCTAGCATGTTCTGCTGAATACCGCTGATAGATTTTTTTTTTCAAAACTCTACAATATACCTTCAGGAAAATAGCGGTTTATGAATTTTAGAATCGATCTAGTCATTGCAACAAAATCCATAACACGCTCATTGGTGTTAGTTTTTTTTAACTAAATCCTGTCATTTTTCTAATTTTCTATATTTTTCAGGCAGTTAACCTGTGGCTCGTCGGTGAAATATAATCAATTCTATTAAATTTCATTCCTTTTAGTCTTGCTTTGTCTATATTAGTTATGTGCCATCCGTGATACACGCTTAGGCGATCATGTATCTTTCGATATATGATTGACGAGGCAGATTTTTTCCCCACATTTCTTTCTAGTAGACCAGTTGCCATCCAAGGCTATAATTAGCACCTAAGTGAATGTAATGAATTCGAATGGAATTCGAACTCGGCTCTCTGATTCCCCAATCCGAGCCGCGATCCTTTACTCCACCGTAATCGGTTACACCTCCATTATCTTCATTATTCAATGTCATTTTGTCAAACTTATTTGCAATGTTCCAAACGTATTGTTACCCACATTCAATTATATCTGCAAATTCTGTGTTATTTTACAGTATTCATTATTTTTGTTGCCAAGTCAGACATTTGAGGATTCTTTCATTGCAATATTTTCTGCCTCAACTGCACATCTTTTTCACTTTCGAAAATTATAGCATATTTTTTTTTTATCATACTACAGAATCGCACCACTCCAAGACAGTATCATCTTTTTCAATTTCTTTTTTATATTTTTATCAAGTTACCACTACAGATCATGAATATCAAAACGATTTATTTTCATACAGTGTCTAAATTTTAAGAGGAATTCAGTTTGCTATGTACATTCATTGCAAACTGATTCCCCGATACAAACCAAAAACTGCTCTCATAAAGCATATTCTTACTTACCCTATAAAATTTCAAATAAGTTCATGTTAAAATAAAGTTGATATTTGTATTATTTAAAGCATATTCTGACACTTTTCCTGTGCCGTGTTAAAATAATTCTTTGCATACAAATTTTCAAAACAACTGCAGAAATGAATTTCAAGCATATTCTTGCTTAAATTTTCTCTATTAGTATTATTTATTTGTGCCTTGCGTAGGTGGGGGGTTGTTTACAATTTACAATGAATTTACATAAAGTGAACAGTCCTCTGAAAATTAAATTAATATATATGTGATTATATATATAAAGAAAGAAATATACTCTTAATGTGTGCTATATTTATGGGATAAAGTGCTTAATATCAGAGATAGAACGTGTGTGTGTGTGTGTTTATATATATATATATATATATATATATATATCTCAAGAACAACAGTGGGGAAAATTGTATGACAAAGTTGAAAAGGTTTACTTGTGACGCGTTTTGTTCTTCATCGGACTAAGTTTGTTATGTTGATGCGACTACACATGCGCACGAAAGAGGGTGTGCTGGGAATTTTTTTTTTTTTTTAAATATATAGCTGATTTCATTTTGAGTCTTTTTCTTTTCATCACTTTTGTTAGTAGATATCCCGCACTGTGATAACAGAAGTTCTGCCAGAAATAGTGAGTGTTGCAAGAGCCAGGGCACACATTTACTGTAGATGACCTTGTGATCAAGGTACTCTATAGACATTTACGTCATAGTGAATTGCTTTCTCCTTTGATCAGAGTAGCATTTTATGTCAGATTGTGGTTAGTCTCGTTACGGTGGGTAACCAATGCTTTTGACATATTGTTTTGTAAAAAATGTCCCTTTTGTGTTAAATATAATCTTTTTAGATTCCTTGGGGTTTCTCGTATGTATTTTTTGTGGAAATTATTATAGGCTATCGACTAAATTCCTCCTCCAGCTTTCAGCTTATTGTTTTGTTTAGTATTGACTAAGTTTTCTATTGTTTTGGATGTGGTAGTAACAAATTTTATGTTGAGTTTGGATTTTTTTTAACTGTAGATGTGATAGAGTTATTTGGTAGGATTATATATATATTATTTGGTTGGTCAAGAGGGGCAGTTTTGTTTTGTAACATTTTATGGGCCTTTTGTTTCGCTTTAGATATAAAATAATTAGGACACTGGAAAGTTTTAAAGTGTTTTCAATGTATTTCTCCTCTTCGTGTAAATAATGCGGGTTGCATATTCTGAGTGCTCTTAAGTAGAATCAGTTAATTATGTTGGGTTTTATTTTGTTGTTATGATGAGAATAGAAATTTATTAGGTCGTTTTTGTTGGTTGATATCCGGTGGACACAGAGTATTAAACTGTTGTTAACGCAGTGTAGCTTGATGTCAAAACGCGTCACAAGTAAACTTTTTCCATTTTGTCATATATTATCCCCTCTCTCTCTCTCTCTCTCTATATATATATATATATATATATATCGCTAAAAAGAGAGCGTGAGAGAATTATATTCATGCTCTACAGAGATTGATTAATAGGAAAATAAAAAAGAATTAAAAAAAAAAACATTAGAGACGTGCGTTTCTGTAGAAAATCTGAAACTTATTGGACTTTACTTAAACTTGCAGTAAGCAACGGGCGTAAGAATTTGGAGTTATCAGCGGTTGGTCTGATATAAACTGCAATAATCACAGAGTTTTCCCACCACTAGTAACTATCAAGCAAATTTTTTCACGACACAAGCACTTTATTTAATATAATTGCTAATAGTAGTGAAGTAATCTTAGTAATGCTTTCGTTTTTTTCACTTAGCTATCACTTATTTTCACTAAAATTAAATGAAAATGATTGTGACAGTCATTTTCATTTAATTTTGTTCTTTCTCAACATTATCTTTCTCCTGTCAGTAATCTGCATTCCTTTAGAAAAAGAATATTTTATAACTTTGTTATTTGGAGCATTAAAACCGTTGTTAGGTTTTATTACACAAGTTAATGTTTAAATAATAACATTGGTATTATTAATCAAGTTTGGTAAAATTTTAGAGGTTTACTTCTATTCATGTGAGTTCCAGTTTATAATCCAGTTTATAATACAAGCGTTGTGCCTTACATAGCCTCTCTTAAAATTTCCTACCCTTTGTAATTCTTGTCAATTATTGTCTTCTTGCTAATTTCATTAGGTAGGTTACTGTTTTTTTTTCCTTTGTCTAGTTTACCTTCAGTTAATCTTGAGTGCGCTAAATTCTCTAGGTCTTCTTTCCTCTTGCATCCAGAAATTTTAGCAGTCTCTTTCTGATACGAAGTATAAATTAGTCAGTTTTGTTCCTATTTTCCTCAAAACTTCCTCGTTGCTTACATGGTCCGTTTACGGTATTCTCAGCATTCTTCTGTAGAACCACACTTCTGTGGCGTCAAGTTCCCTTCTTATATTAGGTTGGTGCAAAAATAATGACGTAATAATGTCGTTTTTTGACGTCAAAAATACGTCAAAAAACGACATTATTACGTCATTATTTTTGCACCAACCTAATATATCGATCTGATTAAAAATATTGACAGTAACTAATTTGGAGGCGTCACAATTTATTATGCAAGCAAACGCAGTTCAACATGATTTTTATAAAATGAAAGCTATATAAACATTAACACGATTACCCAACATACCCGAATTATTATTTTACATGGACTGCTTCACATTCGATAACCTTCAGCTTTTCAACCACTGTTTTTTTAAACTTATATTCTTTCAAATATTACATTGCTTTCGTAGGCTTTTATTGCTACCCAGAGATTTTCTTTATTTGAATATTATTTTTGCCATTTTCATTTACACCTCTTAACATTTCCGCTGCTGTGGACGCACCTGTACATCTTTACGAAACCATCATTGCCTGCTGTCGACCGTTATATTCGTTTTCAAAACACCGTGAAATGTGCGTCCCTAGTGTTTGTGTTATAAATTATTGCTTGGTGTCAATTCCAAACCATCGCAGACATATAGTCGCGTACAACACAAAATGTTTTGTGACGTATTTTTATTATATTGTGTATTGGGGTGTGTCGTTTATACGGTAGAGCATGTTATCGAAACCAAAATGGCGGTGCCCATGAGAAATCACCGCCAGCTTCTTTATAGTCGTTTATTTCCAGCAAATGGCAATTTTCTATTCCTCCCCCCCAAAACGGGTCAGCCCAGACAAGCAACAATATAACAATGCAGCAGGGAAAGTGTTAATAACTAGCCACAGGTTTTTATCTTATTTTAGTGAATTAATACCTAGAGAGGTTGGAGAAAATTCTATTCATTTTCTATCTTCGAAACTTTTTGACAAAGTGAACAATATCCAGTTTCTAGAATGTAAAAGTGCATTGTCCTGAATTAATATACTCTTTAATTATTTTTTGTTGTGATAGGTACAACTTAGAAATCTTCTAAGAACTTACACATCATTAAATTTATCTTGGTGTATATTAAAGGAATTCATAATTTTACTACCTACGATACTAGCTCAAAACACTATTTCATCTTCTCACTTGTCTTCTAAGTCGTGTTGTCTTCTTTTTCTTTTTAATCATTTTATTCCAAGCAGTAAGGCCTCTAAAGCACAAGGGGTTACGGAGTGTGAAAAAAAAAAAAAAAAGAGAGAAAAAAGACAAACATTATAAAAGAATGAGAACAATAGAAGAGTTAATCAAGAAGATATTAGACAACGATTAACATTACATTTAAATTTTTGAAGATCAAAGTTGGCTGGAAAGCATGAAACCGGAAGAGCGTTTCACAAGCGAGAAGGGCGAGAGAAGAAACTGCTAACATAGAATTTACGGTTACATATAGTCAATTCAATTGTAAAATGAGACCTTGTTGTCTGACTAGTACTGCGCTTAAATTCATAAAGTCTATGAACCATAGAAGAAGGTTAATCAGAACAATTACCATAAACATATTTATACAAAAAGCATAGGAAATCATAGATGGGAAAGTGACTGAAGCTGAGATGCCAGGTCTGGACCAACAATATTGCGGATTCTTTGGATTTTTATCAAGAATCTCTAAATATACAGCAGCAATTTTCAAGAAATGAAAGTAGCCAATATTCTGAATCCTATCCATTTATATTTGTGATACCAGCTTTTTTAAATATTTTCTTGCTTGTCAGTTCACTTTTCTTGGTGAATATCCTTTTAATTTTTCTGAAAGCTTTTTTTTTTTTTGCGTCATTCTTTAAGGCAATTTTTTCTAGACTTTATCTTGACAATGTTTTCGGTTTCTTTTTGTTCCGTGATCTCTATTCAACTTTTACTCAATTTTTCAAATTGTCTTCCTCACTCAATAACTTTCCAATATCTTGTTTCGATGTGGAAGTGATCTTTCTTACGCAATCTATACATCTGAAATGAAAATAGTAAATATCAGTAACTCTACAATTATATTTTCTTACGATATGAGGAATAACTTAAATCGTATAATAAAATTTCGCATAATCAAATATGGTTAAAGAATTGATAAAAATTATAGACTGTCAACGAACCGATATTAATTTTGTGGACTTTTTATTTATTTTATAGAGGTGTATGGAAGATAACGTATCTCATCGTGTATAGTTTAGATAATCACGGTCATAGGTTCGGAGGAAAAAGAATGGTTAGGTTTTTAGTTCGTAGGGACAAATTAAACCAGATGAACTAATTAAGAGATGTAAGTGATTCATATAAATTGCTCTTGGGAAATGAGTATACGGGGCCTGAACCCAAATTTAACTTACAGTTAACCATATAAACCTAGCACACCCTCTCAACACTGAGTAATCTTGGAAAATAACCAGTCACCACTGGTCAGACAGATAAAACTAGCCCGAGAAGACTAAAATTCGAATAATTATATAAAACATTAACCGGTAAATTGCCGTTACTTTTAGAAGGTCAGTCAGAGAATTGGGTCCAACGAATTGGGTCAGCTGAACTAAAGCGGCCAATATTTTGTTTACTCGTGAAAGCATACACCAGTCAAAAGGAGAACCGTAGTGCACGCGGGAGTATACTGGTCATCTGTCACTGTTGACAGCACAAAGGGATAGATTTCTCATATATTTGGCACGCGTACTGCCAAAGAGACAGTTCCGAGAGAGTTCGGGACAGTTTTCGACACTGTTCCGCTAGAGGTCCGACAAGCCAGCCAAGTGTGGTGTCGAGGGAGCATAGTGACGGGTAACAGTGGTCGTCTCACATAAACAAACCTTCTGCGGGACACGACATGGCGAGAATAGGTGAAAAAAAGTTTAGCAGCCGATCCAAAATAACGTCGACGACTACAATCTACAACCACGGAACAATCGATCGACAGGGACGAAATTCTTTAGACGTGTGACAGTAGTTGCATCGATCAGAAGTTCAATCCCTTCTCAAACCGATAAACCATGAGTTGATTAGATCCAATCATGAGACGTTTATAAACACGGTAAATAAAACGACACTTAGTCGCTATTGTTAGATATCAATTTGGTTCCATTGTCTTTATCGATATCAAAAAATCGTCAACTTCAATTTTGATGCACTCGCAACAATAAGTCTGGATATTTCTTCAGATTAACGTGGGTGGAGATCAACATATGATATTAAGCGGTTGATCGTCCTCCGATTCCCCGTTTACAATATAAATTTATTTATGAAATAATAAAAATGTATATTGCATTCTATTTGCATAATAAATCCTAACACCCGTAAAAAAAAAAAAAAAAAAAAAAAAAAGAAAAAAAAAGTTAACACGTGGTCTTGTGCAAGAGAGATATGATATCTCTCCTGCAATAAAAGTAACCAGCAAACTAATATTAAGAATTTGACAAACCGTAACTCTTAGAAAAAGTCATGTGATTGATCAGCAGGTTAAAAAACAACAACAGGCAAAGAAAATTATATAATGAAAGAAGAAATATCTACGCGAAAAAAACATTAAACTAATTTACTTCCATTTTTACAAATCTGGTTTAGACGTTTGTCGATTGAATATGGATGAGGATTGTCCATTCATAATGTGATTAATTTAATGATAAATTTCAGTACTTTTGAAATAAGGTCGTAGAACTTTCTACTGGCATATTGTTTACAAGAAATGTGGAGTCTGAAGCAGGATGAACATGTCAATCTGTGAGCTAGAATTTCTTATTTCGCTTCTCATTAGTTAAAAAGTAATTGTGTTCCCTACTACTTAAACTTACACGTCTAAAATCACGTGATACATAATTTTTATGACCTTTGACTGATGTTAACCATTATATAAATTTTCAGAGCCATTACCAGGATCGTCTTTTTGCACAAAATTGTTTTATTAACGTTTCTCAACTTATTAATAATTTTTAATAAGGATATGTATAATTAACTGATATACATAAAATATATTACTCGTCTAATTGTATCCTGAAAAGTCGGTTAATAAAATTTTTCTTTTAAAACATTTGCTAATATGTTAGTGCGTATAACCTTGGGAAAGGTACGAATACTCTTTCCCCAGCTATGGGTAAATAGCAGGACAGACCGGGTTCTATAACCTTAGATGGCAACTGGTCTACTGCAGAAAGAAATGGCAACCTACTGCGGGAAAAAAAATCTGCCTTGTATCGAAAGATAAATGATCGCCTAAGCGTGTAGATTTTATCGGAGAAAAGGGTCAATGAAACAAAATCAATCATTTTCAGCTTCGTATGTCGATGTTTTTTTTTTGTTTGTTTTAAATCTACATTTTTCATTTAATTACAAAAAGAAAGCTTTGAATATGTTGCTTCATATCACACTTGTTCCCCTATACCAAGCGACTGGTGCATCATTTCATAAAGAAACTCAGCATAATTGCTTAAGAACAAAAAAAACAAAACAAAAAAAAACAAAAAAAAAACAAAAAAAAACAAAAAAAAAAACAAAAAAAAACAACAAAAAAAAAACAAAAAAAAAAAACAAAAAAAAAAAAACAAAAAACAAAAAAAATCAAAAAACAAAGCGGATAAAATCTGACGGAAACTAAGAATTGCTCGAAAAAATAACGATTTATAAAAAAAAATACTGCCGATAGCTATTGCGAAACCTGACGAAAAAATAGTTATAATCGAAACACAAGAACATATTTTGCTTTTAATTTTGGCATCGAGCCCTTATATATTGCTACACAGTGAAATATTACATTCAAAAGGCAAACACTGATATGGAAAGGCATGAACGAAGGAATTTTTACAAACATGAAGGAAATTCTTTGGCGCATTAATAATAATTCGGAAAAATGTACCAAATTAGTATTTCATTTAGAAAAGTTTTTTCTTCTTAATATTTCGACGGTTATATACCTCATCGGCAGAACCAAATGAATGGAATTCATAAATGATGCAACTAATAAAGGATGCCTTTGACATTAGGTTGTTCAATCTAAAATTATTGCTTTCATTATAAAATTGACTTTCTTTCGAAAATTAAAAAAAAAAACTATTTTAAAATGTTTTTATTGAACAATTATTTAATTCCACTGATTTTAAATACATTTTGAAGAAAACACAGAAATCGTTTGAACTCCTTGCATTTACACTGTTAGGCCATGATAGAGGGAAGTTACTAGAATATAATTTCTTCATTTGGAGACAATGGACCGATCATGTAAACAACGACGAAGTTTGAGAGAAAATGGAAACAAAAAGGACACTTAGCATTAGAAAAAGTTGAAATTTTCCCGGCACATAATGAAGAAAGTGAGCTTGGAAAATTTTAAATTCAAAAGGACATGATGAAAGCGAGAGAGGTTGAGGAAAGCAGCACATAACTTACCTAACGAGCTCGTACAAAAGTTTGGCAAGATAGGGATTAAAAGAGAAAGCAAAAGGCAAACTTTACTAAGAGCTACAAAGGACAGGAAATTGTGGAGAGCCATGATCGTCAATGTCTTGAAGGGACACAGCACATAGAAGACTTAGTGGATAAATAGCAATATTTTGGTTTCAAATATTTTCAAGTGGAAATTTCAGTTCAAATATTGAATAGAGTGGTCGACCAAAACCATCAATCGATGTAGAAGATTTGAACGCTGTAAGTGAACAGTTCAGAATGGACCTTTGTTATTCATGCAGCTGCAAGAATGATGAAAATATATCGAAATTTCATCACAATTAACGATGTTTTCCTGTTAATCAATATTCATTACCAGCATCACGCTTTGAAGATACTGAGAATAAATATTGAAATATTAATAAAATTAACTACACTTTCTTGCTTCATGAATTCTTGATTACCTACAGTAGAGTTTTTTTTTTGTAAGCTACTTTTATCAACTATACATTTGCACCAGCCAAACACATACGCAAGTATTCCTCACTTGCCATTACAAACAAATACGGAAATCATCCATTCTACACTTACAGACGGGCACACAGAATAGAGCAACTAAAAATAGCGCGTGCAAACGAACTCCATCACATCTATCGTTGCATACCAATCTAAATTCGCTAATTCGAAACAAGATATGTCCCCCAAATATCCATATATACACCTGTAAAGCAAACATACCAAGAGAAAGAAACAAGTATGATATTTTTTTTAAAAAGACGCGCATACGAATACTCCAACATATGCGCATACACACAAGTTTGATTGTTGCCTTGCTTTCTTTTAGCTTTTGAAGATAAGGAATGTTTTTTAGTCTTTTTCATAGTTTCCCAATCAAATATTTCAAAAGAAGCCATAACAGAAGTATTCTCCATTCATGCAACCATTGTAAAATATCACAGATAAACATTAAACAAGTCAAACAAAAAATGCCATCTGAAAGTAGAACCACATAATGAGTTCCAAAGATGTCTACTCTCACGTTTCTGTTGTCTGCCTGCAACTTCCGTCTGGAGGTCCAATATGGTGGCTGAAACGCCGACGAAAGAGCAGAACAAGAACAATAACACGAAACTTTTCTTTCTTTTTTTTTTTTTTAATTACTGAATAATGGAATAAGAATACAGGGTAACAAAACAAAATCTAAAACAAAAGAGAATCTTCGTAACATCTACAGATGTTTCTCTCTTTGATTCATATAAATCGGATATTGTATCAGTTGCATACAAGGTGACAAAGGTTACGCGGATTGCAGATGGGGTATTATACGTTATTTACGAACGCATTTAACTTTCAGTTCATTCATTATTTTAAAAATTCATGGTGATTCAGTCAGCTATTTTCCAGTAGCAAGTGACTGATAATACCAACCGCTGCATTAACCATGTAGTAGTAATAATTTTTAGCGATGCAAACAGCAGTTACTTCCCTTTTGGTAGGAATAGGTTACTAGTGTCTTAAGAGGCTACTGACAAGCCATTGATGAGAATAGTCAGTTGCTGTTCTAAAGAGGAACCGAAGCGATATTACAGGGATAAACCGTATCTCCATTGAAGTCATTACAAGTATATTTGTTTTATAAGTTTTTTTCACATACAGCTTGTTTCCTTTTATCTGCATAAATATCTATTGGGGAACATAATGTTTAGATTTATTATATTGTGTATGTAAAATATTTTCATGATTAAATCAGTTTTGGAATTAATTTCTTTGGGTCATGATAGTTTGTTCTTCCATGCCGTTTAAGTATTAGTATGTCACATATATACAAATGCCTATAGTGGAAGTTGGAGAGTATGGACGACAAAGTTATTTACTCTGTCTCAACAAGCCATTAGCACATTTTCCAGAGAATGTTAGCATAAGCCTTACCATTTCTAAAACAACCACACTTCACTAATATTTCCAAGAAAGTACAGCAAGGATTTAGTGTTGTCATGCTTCAAAAATTTCATTTTTGGTTCTTACCATATCCCCAAAATAAAAAAAAAAATCATAATATTGATGAATCAAATTTAAAATCAGCTGGTAAACGTACATTTTACTAAGTAAGACACGCCATTTAACTCCATAAATGATTAATAACACTAGTAAATCTTCTGTTCGAGACACTAGTATGTTTGGGTAAATATTAGTCACCACTATGTTTTGGAAATCAACACATTGGATATTAAATTCGCTCCTGGAACATTTATCCCGCAAACAACATAGTCGGACTCACTGTGAGTACAGGTCAGTATAGGAAACAAAACAATGACTATATAACAAACGACAATCCATGTTAAGAAAGTGAATTACTTGCGTATACAACTGTAATGAAAGGAAAAAAAACTAGCTATGAGAAGAATGTGTGTGGGAGAGAGAGGGCGAAAGAGAGAGGAGGGAAAGAGAGATAGGGGAAAGCGGGAGAGAGAGAGAGGGGGAGGGAGAGTTCAAATGTCAACTGAGGACCAAGGGAACGAACGCGCCTCAGCGGTAGCGTTCCTATCTACTCGTGACTAGAGCAGAAAGCCGCCGCTATTAAAAAAAAAAATGAGAGAAAAATATGATTCCTTTCTATAGGCTTCAGGAGCACCCCACCGCCACTAGCAGGCGCTTTGACAAAGCCAAGTGGGATTACCCACATTTCTTCCAAATTATTGGAACAATCATATATCGAAACAATCACGCGACAGATTGGTATATACACTCGGTGTTTTTTCTCAATACTTAATTCAATGAAGTCAACATAAAAAACCATACAAAAGTTAACGATGCAGCTGTCTTTTAGCGGTTCCTGATATTGAGTCAAAGTTCTGGTACGAAGACAGTTTTTCTTGGAAGTAATCTAAAATTAATTAACCTTCTTAGTTAATCAGCGCTCTTTCTTGCTTTGGTCTTCTTTGCGACGTGATTAATCGACTAACTCATTATGTTCTTGTTGTCGAAATACACGCAGTCACGGGACACACCCCTCCATTGTGTTTACAAATGAGATAACGGAGTTAAACATTTTAGGCCCAACTGATCTCGATTGTTAACGACAAAGTAACGAGGTACCGATTCATTTTATCAGAAGATGGCCCAGACGAATTACGCTAGGTTTTCCACAGACAAAACAAACAAATGCTCTGTGACAAGATTTAGACTTCTTTATTGCACAGACATTCGGAACTCCGAAGAAAGATCGAATCGTTTACTAGAATGGAAATTACAATGCAGTTGAGTGAGAGAGAGAGAGAGAAATATATTATGGATTGAGAATGATAATCCTCTGGGCAATTTTGCATGGCCGTAATCTGTCGACAAAGTGTCTTTATTGATGTGCTTGGCTAGTCACGTCTGGTAAGAACGAACTAGAAATATGATAAAGCCACAGCGAAATCCATAACCGTATAAAGAAAAACAACTGAGAGGGGAAAAAAAAAGAACGTAGATTAGATACTCGGCATTTTATTTTGAAATTTCTAAATGTTTAGAGTGGTAAGGAAAAAAACTGTCGAAAGCTTGAGTTTAAGCGTCCTTAAATGTAATTATCCTTTCGTGTAGAAAGTGCAGACAACATTTGCGAATTGCTTCCGCCAACATGAAACACGAGTTGCTGAGCAAGTAATTAAACGGTTCGGTCATTCTACAGAAAATAACGGAAACAGCAAAGTCATTTTATTATTGAAAAGGTAAAGCATTTTTCGTAACAGTAAATTAAAAGAAAGAAAAAAAAAAGTGCAGTCAGATCTTGGTTTTTTTTTTCAAGGCTAAAACGTTGGAACTATTTGATCATATAAACTATCCGGAATTAACTAAATGAAATGAAAACATTTAAATCAAGTCTAAAAAGAAGGAAATGTATTTATAAAGCTGTAGACGAAAGCCTATGCGGGAAGTTTAAGGAAAAAAAAAAAAAAAAAAAAAAAATTAAGCCCAAATCCCAGGGGCCTTCCCCACCAGGCAGTACCTCTCCTTCGAGGGCTAGGTTTACCGCCCGGCGCCCGAGACGTCACCAAAAGGGAAAATGCCGAGGGGGTTTGGAAAAATTTCCCACGGCTAAGCCGTTAAGCCCACTCTAAACCTTGACCTTGTATCGCATTCGGTAGCGACATGGGCGCTCTGGTAAATATCCTTATATATTTGAAAGGATTTTGTTTTGGTCGGTTGTCATTTCACGGTGAGAAAAAAAAAATAAATAAATAAAATAACCCCGACACAAAACAGCAACTCAAACATATGTACCGACTAAGATTACTATATGCGTGTGTGTGTGTGTGTGTTTTATTAGCAGCTTTCAAATGTTGCCATGATTTCACCATAGCGTCTCTTGAAAGAGAACCTGAAAAATGTTACTCTTTGCATCATCATATGACATACCCAAACTTACCAGAATCAGTAAATGAACAGATATTCTCTTTCAGATTTGTATTAAATTAATTTATGTCCCTTACACGAATGTCATAAAATGCTACATTTAATGACAGTTTAAATTTCTGAGAGATATCATGAGGAAAGAGTGCTCATAATACATATGCAGCGGACCCCTCGTGCGCCCCCGTATCACAAAAGGAAGGAGCGGATAAAGGGAAACAGTGAGTTATCAACTTTATGAATGTGTGAATGGATGAAAGAATGAGGAACAAGAGGCATGATAAAGAGTCAGGGGTTTGCCTAGACCAACAAGGGACATGAAGCTGTAGAGAGCAATGACCTCTCACGCTCTCAAGGGACGACGTACATAAAAAAAATAATATTCAATGTGAATTAGACAAAATAAAAGCAAACGCTTAAACCTTGAAAACGATTTTAACCTGGACTACACCGAATAACCTTGATAACTTTAAAATAATTACACAATAGAAATAGTTAAGCAATGAAAGCTTTATCATGTCGGAATTGCTATCCTCTAAAAAGGAAAAAAGTGGCAGCATTTCAATAAAATGCGTTAAAACATTTACAATGCGTCTATAACCATCCATACTGGCGCGTTTGCCCTTGTTTGTAACCCTTTCCCGACCTTGTTGAACTCAATCTCAGATCGAAAAGGATTCAGAAGTGGAGGGGGGAAAATCACCGTGCACTTCTCATAAATAAATACGACCTAACGTTTGTTTGATCTATTTCAATCCATTATATCCCGTCCATTTTATTTTTAAGTGTCGCGGCTGTGAATGTCGTCTGCTTAGACACGAGTAAAGAAAATGCTACAAAACGAAGTGACAAAAAACAAATGGGATTGGGGTGGGGGAACAAGCAGAAATTGGGGTTGTAAAGAGAATTTTTGAAGGGAAGTAAACAAAATTTTATGAATGAATAAATTGGACAAAAATGAAAGAGAAAGTACGTAAATGCGGCAGGGAGAAAAAGACAGACGAAAGAACTTAAGGGAAAAACATTTACAACAAAATAAACTTCGTAGCGAAAAAAACGAAGAGAGAAAAAAAAAGCAGAGAAGGAGAGAAAAAAAATTAAAAACCAAAGCAATAAATAAATAAATAAATTTAATGAAAGGTCATTTTTAATTCATTTCATAATGCCAGACTACATACAAGAAACTTGAGAGAATTCAGTCATTAAAAGGCTACAGAAATTATACAAATTTTTAAGAGAAAAAAAAAATTAAGCGGTAATTTTTGTCTGAAAGTGTTTTTGCTGGTTTACAGTAGCCAATTAAAATACGCAAGTACTAATAATAGTAGTAAGGAATTAAAAGTATTTCTTTAGCAATATAAAGCAACAAATTAACGAATGAGAAGCATAAGCGCTGAGAAACATTTAAAAAGTCATTTAGCTAGAAAACAGTGAGTTCAAGCTTAAGCGACATTATGGACAATAAAAAAAATACTCATAAACAGCAGAGCCAATTGTGGTCAATTAATTCACTTACAGAAAACGAGCCATATTAGACAGCAACTTAAAATCTTTGCATCTGCACTAAAAAAAAAAAAAAAAATCTGTCGCTTACGCCAAAGAAAAATATAGCCGAGATTGGAATAAAAGATTTCAGTTTGATATGAATCATCGTTTTGTTTTGTTTCATTTTTACTCAACTTCAATTCTATGTTACTACGCTCATCTTTGAAGGATTTAAATTTGATCACACTTCAGCTCGAAGCAGGGTGGGGAAAATTTATATTTATAACGATCAAATTTGAAAACTAGTTTCCTGCAAATTATTCGTCTTCAATTCTAAGTATATTAAAATACCGACTCGTCCCAATGTATTTTGTAGAATTGTAACGTGGTGTAACGGAAACATATCGGAATTGGTCTTGCAACGTTTCAAATAAGTACAGTGTAACCTGGATATAAGAGAGTTGTCGGGACCGGAGAAGAAGTCTCTTATATCCGGGTTTGGTTTAATTTATATACATTAACACAGACGCTAATTTGGGACCAGAGAAAATCTCTCTTATATCCGGGTTACACTGTATTCGGTCAGCTGAAGAAACTACGGCTTTTTGGGGAAAAAGATTCTCAATGAAACTTATGAAAATTAACGTAAATTCATTCCGAACATTAGTGTAAAGCGGGTAAAAAAACGTAACACATGGATTTAGGGGTGAATTTATTATTTCACACCGCAATGGTCTTTTGTGTTACTGTCGTTTTCTCGCCTCATCGATCGAATATCAACGAAAAACAATGGCGGAGAGCAGAATATCCAAAATAAACACATGTGAGTAGATTTTCACTTACATCGTATATTTAAGTTATAGTAAGACAGTTTTACCACGTTTTAGACTGTTTTCAAATTATCATTTTATGTTAGTTAAAGTTAAATAAAGTTGGTAAAGTTGGATCTGAAGGGTAAATCAGGTATCCTAGTGGTTTCATTGTCCTAATTTTAGTTGTTACAATTTAGCCCACCATGTTACATTGTGTCTCACTATGTTGTGGTAAGAATCAGTTACCCCCCCCCTTACTATTATAAATAATCAATCCATTAGTGCTGTGGGTAATTGTCTATAAAGAGAAGTTAATACTATTGCAGCGATTTTGTCTAAGGGGAATGTTTGCCCGAGCGTACGCGGTCGGAAAAGCCCCACGTTAAACTGGATTTGTGCCACACCCCGCTCTGTGGGGAAACTCGGGTAAATACCTACTTGTCTAGCTGAGTATTGAATACTGCTATCATGACTGAATCTGTCGAGTTAAGTGTTGTATCTTGCTAGACCCACATCACAACAATCTTATTTTTTGCTCCACCTGTGGGGTAAAAGTAACATTTTACAATTTTCATTTCTTTTCTTTTTTTTTTTACGTTAAGTCCTTAAATTGAAATGACATTCAGAATAGATCTCCATAATATTCACTTAACTGTAATGTTTATGTATAGCTTAAATAACCGTGTCTGTAATGGTCGGTAGGAGGCTCGGATTGAGGAATCGGAGAGCCGAGTTCGAATTCCAGTCGAATCCATTACATTCACTTACGTGCTAATACTCTTGGGAATGAATCCTCCTCTTCTCCCCCACCAGTTATGGGTAAATAGCAGTACAGACCGCGTTCTATAGCCTTCAATGGCAACTGGTCTACCGCAGAAAGAAATGGCACCCTACTGCGGGAAAAAATATCTGCCTAGTCAGTCATGTATCGAAAGATACATGATCGCCTAAGCGTGTATCATGCATGGTTTATGCCCCGCTTTACCCTACATAACCATTGTATAGCAATCGCTGTGCCACAAAAACCGAATTTATTATGTTCGTGCATTCACGAGTAGTTGTTCTCCAGAGTGTCTCTTGTTTAACATTCAATCTTATTTCGATTAGGTGAGATGGACTTGTTCTTATTAGTTACGACGCACAAAATTATAGTCGAGGTTAGGCTGGGCTCTTTAGCTTTGAGTGGTAACTAGTTTAGGAGAAGGACTACTCTAAATTCAAAATACATGGAGTGGGTAATCGGAAGCTACTCCAATATCTTTAAAACAGATCATGGCAATTCACAAATTAAAATAAGTGATTTGCTAACGTTCTGAAGGGGGCATGGAATTTAAAGAAAAAAAAAAAGAAACAAATGTTACGGTTAGGTTAACATCGCTCAACAAATTGCAGACAGAACGTTTTTCCTTTCTATTTATTTCTTTTAATTTTCTTTATTCGCTTGTCCAATTAAAGCGGAGTGATTGATTTGATTACCTAAAAAGAAAATGGACACGTATTTCGGCTGTATAACTAGCACTGTTCGTAAAATTCTGCGTTTTTGTAAACTTAAGCATAAAATATTTCTGTAATATAACCAAAATAAAGAATTTATCCTTGAAATTCTGAAAGAAAATAATTTCGCATCTTTTAACTTGTTCTAAAAAGACGGTATGTGAAGAAAGTTACCGAAAAAAAAAATGTATGTTTATTTGTGAATTTAGTAGCATTTTGAAGTTCAATTAGGATTAATAGGGAGTAAGGCCCGTGAAAATTACTCTACGTAGCTATATCAAGAAGCCTAATGGTGGAAGAATTCATATGACGATAACTATTTAGTTATCCTTCCTTATGAAAGCATTTAATTCAGCAATGAATATTACTCATACAATTATGTCAGGAGGCTATATAATTATTGATGATCTTCGTATAGATTTGATTACATTTTATTCCAGAAAAAGTTGCGATCTTTTTTTTTTTTTTTTTTTTTTAATCTAGTCGAACTTTCCAGCTCTTCTCATAATTGAAACATTTCGCCACTTATGAATTTTCAAGATACTGACTAAATTTAACTTCAAAAAAATAGAGAGAGACGATCTGCAAAAACTTGGTGACTAGATAGATAGATAGATAGATAGATAGATAGATAGATATAAGTTATCCGTGAATCACTGTACAAAATTCGGTAGAAAACTTCAAAAATCTCAAAATAATTTTATGTATATTTATATATGGAACAAGGGGTAGAATAGCTCAGAAAAGGAAAGAAAAATTAATTCTGTAACAAATTGTTAACCTTCTACTGTGAATGAGAAAGTGATTGATAAATTCTTTCTTTGAAAACTTGTACTGATAGCGGCTCGGATTGCGGAATCGGAGAGCCGAGTTCGAATTCCAGTCGAATCCATTACATTCACTTACGTGCTAATACTCTTGGGAAAGGTATGAATCCTCGTCCCCCCCCCCCAGGTTATGGATAAATAGGACAGACTGGGTTCGATAGCCAGGTTCGATGGCAACCTACTGAGGGAAAAAATCTGCCTCGTCAGTCATATATCGATAGATAGATGATCGCCTAAACATGTATCACGCATGGCACATAACTGACTGATTAGCAATACGTTACTCGTTTGTAGCGCTTTCGTTGTTGAACTAGAATATTTGTGGTGTTGGGAGGATACAGATGTGCGTGCATGATAAATTGTAGTGAAGATATTGTCGTTGCATGATGTTTCTTTTTCGATGTGTCGGTAGCGAGATAATAGTAAAACTTATAAAGGTGCCACCACAGGGAACGCGATACATAAGGTTAAAAATGAAAATTCCTTAAAAAAAGCTTTTATTTTAGTTTTAATTTCAAGCTAATAGATTCAATTTAATATTTCCAATAAGTAAAATAGTTTTTGAAATAGAGTAATGTCAATTGACTGGGAAGAGTTTTTTTTTTCTTCTAAAATACCTGATTAGCGCACTTTTATTAGTCATCTTGGATGACAATGTAATTTTCTTTATTAAAGAAAATATCCACAGAAGAAAATATACTTTTCTGAAACGTTATTTGAAGAATATTAGCTAATTTAAAGCATAATTAATCTGTTTTAAAACAACTTATTTCAAGTTTAAACTATCGCAGAAACGTATTTTTTAACCTGACAATAACTGTTTATTTAATCTGTTGACGTGTTTGACAGCTTGATAATGAAATGGGACTCATGGTTCGAGGGCTAAGTTCTTTTTGGACGGAGAACAGTTACATGTGACGACGACATCCTGTGGGTAAAGAGAAGGTTTGTGTCTTTTTCTTTTAGACTGCTTTACGGAGCGGGCGTTAAGAATGTGACAGTGTAAGGTAATTCCACATTATTTTTTACCTTGGCTTGACAAACATCGATCACTAAAGCTATAGAAATAGGCAAAGTATTTAGTCATCAATGATATCTCATAGACTTTTACGGACATAGCAAAAGTAAGATCAAGATTATCTAAAAAATAATTTGTTATATCAGTTACCTGCCTTTATTCTCAAAAGAAATAAACGCGAACTTGTATTTCATTCATCCTGAACAAAAGGTAGACGTAAAAAAGATCGGGTTTATTTAGTATCTTATCTAATTCAAATTAGTAATTGCTCCGATGAGCTGCTTTCACTGGTTCCCAGACTTCATGAATTCAAGCGCCCTACGAGGCTGGCATCCCGCTCTCACCCTTTCACTGTAGAAACTTTAAAATCTAGCAATCTCTTCTACTCCAATAGCTTCATATCTCGCACCTCTCGCCTGTGGAACACCCTTCCCTATTCCTGTTTCCCTGATAGCTATAATCTCCAACTATTCAAATGTAATGTCAATCGACATCTCCAGTTGCCTTGATCTATCCACAATCTTTCTCCCCATCCTTTCTTCTATCACTCCTATCTGCTCTCGCTTCAAATCCTCTGTAACTCCCTGCATCCTAGTGGCTTCCCGCTTTGCTCGGGGCGTAATGCTTAAAAAAAAATATATATATTGGTTAATGATTAATTAGTTTAAATTTTTGATTTCTCAGATGCATTTCGAATTAAGGATTTGGTTGATTGATTGTTTAGTGGTATATCAACACCTCTATGGGTCATTTAATGCCGAAATCTAAATATTTTGTACATAATTTTATACTTTCAGGGTAAATATATCTTTTTTAGATACAGTTTAACCCGGATATAAGAGACCCGGATATAAGATAGATTTTTCTGGTCCCAAATTAGAGCCACACTTACCTAAACAAAATAGACCAAACCAGGATATAAGAGAAACCCGAATATAAGAGACTTCTTCTCCGGTCCGACAACTCTCTTATATCCGGGTTACACTGTATACAGTTTGTAGATCATAAAATATATTTTAATATTTTTTAAATGTTGTATTGATTGTCACTTTGCTATAAAAATCTATTTTATTATAAATATGTACTTGTATATGTATTTGTCTGGGGACACTATTTGCACATAGATGGGACCCTAAAAAGTGTTGCCACCCTTTGAGTTAAGGATAATGATCTCTTTTTGAATGAACCAAACAAACGTTTTAGTAAAAAGTTATGCTTCAGTTTTAGGCATAAAGAAATCGATTACTTGCTGCTAGGAAACTGAGCAATGTTTCACTCTTTGCTTTCTTATCAACACCTTATTTAGCTTGGATGAAAAAAAAAAAAAAAAGGTACATTGATTTTCATTTTATTTTTTCCTTTTTCAGTAAATTCGACAAGGGAGCCATTTTGCAGAAAAATGGATGATTTTTAAATCATGACATGATTTATTAAAATGGAAAGAAAATAAGAAAAAATAAAAAAAAGCTTCTACACTTGGTGTCTGGTTGCTTTTATCCGGGCAGAAAATGAACTCGGACAGTGACCAATTATTCTGACGATTGCTGTCAGGTCCTCATTGGACACAAGATCGGACCGAACATCCTCTGCACCATTGCTCAGCGCCGTGTTCGGTGGTTTGGTCACGTCCTGCGACAATCTGATGACTACCCGACCAGAGTAATCTACCAATTCGACCAGCCATCTACAAACTAGCGATGACACACAGTGACAGACCAACACAACCGCTTGAAGGGCGTCGTTCGCCAGGACATCCAGCAGATTAATCTGGTGCTGGACGATGTTTCGACGTATGAAACTATGGCTATCTACAACTTCCTACCTTTTGTTGCTCTTAGTGATTTAGTCGTTTATTCGTTGTATCTCACCTGATTCTCTTGCCCTTAATACATTCAGTCAGTGCTAAATTATCTAGGTTCTTTCCTCGTTATATCTCACAATTTTTATCGCTTTCGGATTGTAAATATCAGTTTGCTTATGGTTTTTATTTCCGCTAAAAGTGTATCGTTACTCACATAGAATTCCCAGCAACCTTCTGTAAAAAGAGATCTCTAACGCTTCAAGTTTGTTTTTCATCTGTGAAGAGATTGCCTAACATTTATTACAAAAATAAAAATTCCACACTAAGAACATTTTCCTCTCTCTTAATATTTTGCTGAGTTTCTGAAAGGTAAATTTCGTTATTTCGATGCGCCATTGATTTTCTGTGGCAAGCTTTCCGTCTACCCAGCTAAATTTCTCTACCTGCTCGATTTTGATGTCTCTGGTACCAAACCCACCTTTTGCTAATAACCATGCATTCTGCTTTCTTACAGTTAACAGTCGGTGCTTTGTACATCGGCACTAAAATAATGAGGGCATTGAAGACATACTTTTAAATTTGATGGAAATTTGGAATTAAATGTTACATTTTCTATATTAAAAACTCGAATTAAGCACATATCCTTATCCTAATTAGTACAGTCAAATATATATATATATATATATATATATATATATTATATATATATATATATATTTAGTTACAGAGAACGCAGCATGGTTCCACCACGGAATATGTGAGCGAGCGGCGCTATGTTGAGTCTGATTTGCAATCTCTTCGTCACCGAGGCCCATTAGAACAGTTGGTATGATGTTTGCTTGACAACCTAACTGTCAGGGTTTAAATTCTCGGTAGTTGATGCACACTGCTGATGAGTCCCAAATATAAGACGAAACGGCTGTCCAGTGCTTTCTGTTGAAGTTTCTGTCAGACTCGATGAATTAATTAATATATATATATATATATATATATATATATATATATATATATATATATATATATATAAATAAAGAAAGGCGTGTTGAAATCAACATTGCACGGTAACTATCAGTATCACACCTGAAACGGAATTCAGATTTTTCTTTTCTCACAGTGAACTTCACCCTGTACATGGTTCGGGGGCCACCTAAGATACAGGATTACAGTGTATGAGAGACAGGCCTTGAATAGGTTAAGATTGTAGTGATTGGGGGGGGGGGAACCTCTTGAGAATTGGTTCCACAGAGTAGTGGATCGCAGCAAGAAGCTGGTTAAGTGGAACTTATTTCTCACCAACGGAATACGGAGGGAATGAGAGTGGTTCACTGCAATTTGTAGTATGGCGGGTACTATTTCATCTGTTCATGCTTAATCAGGTTTCTGTAGTGATTTTCTAAGCACAGCTTAAATGTGGCACAAAGCCGAAAGCATGGGGCACCCAGTGAAGATCGAACTCACTACTCAGTCGTAATTGGTCTAGCAAGACAAGCTTTCTAACCATTACATCACGTCGAGGTGCCCTAATCAGGTTTCTGTATTGTATTGGTCGAATTATAGATAATGTCATGCAAATTTTCCTTGGTTGCTATTTCACAAGTGTATGTTTTCTGCCAATTGTCACGTGACTTTTGGAGTACATAAAAATCAGTTAGTTATGTGCCACGCGTAATGCACGCTTAAGCGACCATGTAAACTTTCGATACATGACTAACGAGACAGATTTTTTTTTCCAGTAGTAAGTTCCCATTTCTTTCTGCGGTAGACCAATTCCCACCCAAGGTGTTACCTAGTGCTGTCCAGCTATTTACCCATAGCTGGGAGGAGAGGTAGAGGATTCATACCTTTCCCAAGGGTATTAGTACATAAGTGAATGTAATGGATTCGACTGGAATTCGAACTCGGCTCTCCGATTTCTCAGAATTCGAATGCCATAAATAAAAATAAAATATTAATAAAATAAAGAAAGAACAACATCAGTTTCGAGTGCCAATTCACTTTTTACTCTAACACAAAAAAAAAATGTATAGTTTTGTTGTTGTTTTTTTTTTTTTCTAATTTCAAGTTTAACAATTATTGTCTTGTAGTTCGTTCCATCTATTCCAGACATGCAAAATATATCTAAACAATTAGGTTTGTACCTGATATATTCTTTTCATTTGTTAATGCCTTCTGGAAATTAATAATCAAAGAACGGTAGCGACAGACGCTAACTAGAATGCTCGAGTTCGGTTTATCTCGGAAAGAGTGATTTTTTTTTATTTTCAAGAAATTCCGACCGTATACCACCAACCAGTAAATAAAACAGGATATCAATAAAATAAAAAGGTAAGAAAAAAAAAAAAACAAAAAAAAAAAAACACTTCGTAATTGTGCGAAACTGTAGTCTTAAGAGTACGTCTCTCATTCGTTCTGGTGCTTTTGTACCATCGCAACCCAACCTCTTTCTGAACTCCCACTGTATCTCTGCTCGTTTTGTGTTGTCATAGCAACACAATGGCTACATCAGCAACAGATCAACAAAGCTATGTGCCATTCATAGCATTGTTCGATGCTACACACATTAAATGTGATTAACTGTCACCCGTAATTTATTTTATTTCTGTTCATTTTTCTTTCTATCTTTAATTTTAATATTTAAGTTTTCCTTTCTCTTCGAATCTTTTTCCATTATTGCTTTCTTTTACACTTTTAATTAAGCCATCATTTTTTTTTCAGTTTCTTTAAAATACATTGAAAAAGAAATACTTCTTTTCCTATATTCCTTTCCATTGTTCGACATTGTTTTCGAATTCGTGATTTCAACTCCATTTTTTTCTTATTTCTTTCGTTTCCTTAGTTTCAGCATGTTTAATTTTACCAAACTTTTAAAACAGCTTCCGTCGTTTTTTGTTTTTTTTTCTTTCTCCATATTTCATTTTTTTTTTCTTTTTCATTTAATTATTTTCTAGTTTCTTCTCTTGTGCATATTTCTTTGCTTCGTTTAATTTTATCTCCCAATTGTCATTCTTCTCCCCTCGAGAGATTTGATCGTTAGGACGGCAGGATCGCCCCTATCTCTATGGGCAGAATACGCCGATTTCTTCAATGTTTAACGTCTTTCGCCGCGTTTGTTTTCCGTCTTTTGTTTGTTATTTTTTATTAGAGAGAGTGAGAGATCGTAGTCATCTCAGACATGATAACGACTTTGCATGCATCAACGTATGCCTGTTGCTTCTGGCCGACAACACAAGATGAATGTGGTTCACTGATAGCTTTCTCGCATAAAAAGAAAAGGGAGGGAGGGAGAAAAGGAGTAAAAAAGAAAAGGGAGGGAGGGAGAGAGAAAAGGAGTAGAAAAGAAAAGGGAGGAGAAAAGGAGTAGAAAAGGGAGGTAGAAAAGGAGTAGAAAAGAAAAGGGAGGGAAAGAGGAAGGGAGAAAAGGAGTGGAAAAGAAGAAGAGAAGGAGAAGAAGGGGATTGAAAAAAGGGAGGAGAGGGAGCGGAAAAGAAAATGGAGAAAGAAAAGACAAAATGTAAAAAGTAAGGATAATAGCTTTGAGGAAGGTGAAAAAAGCAAGAATCTGGATCGATAAAGTAAGAAATGAAAAAAAAAAAAAAAAAAGAAATTAAAAAGAATCACAATTCTTCTATGTGCTATGTCTCTTCAGGACATTGAAGATAATGTCTCTCCACACCTTCTTGTCATTTGTAGCTCTTAAATTTTCTATTTTTATTATCTCTCCTCAACCTAGTTCCGCCATCCATTGACTAAAGCTCGCTGATTAGGTTATACGTTGTTTTCCTGTTCTTCATGCCTTAAATGTCATGTGAGTATCAAACTTTCCAAGCCCTCTATCCTCATTATGTGCCCGAGAGATTTTAACTATGTTTTCCTGTTGTTAAGTATAAGTGTCGCTTTTATTTTCTATAAAACTCCGTCGTTGCTCACACGTTCGATTTAATATTCTCAACATCCTTCTGTGGAACTACATTGGTTGCTTCAAGTTTATTAATCTATAACGAGATTATTTAGCATTCACTGCCATATAGGACGATTGACATCACGTAACAATTTAGTACTCTTTGTTTCTTATGATTTTTTTTTCTTCTGATTTTTCCCCGATTAGTGCGACTAAATGTGTACATTCAAGATAGACATTAATCAAATATAAACAAAAATTGAAAAACAAAATAGTTGCCCATTCTTAAATTTTGGAAAATTTTTAATTAACCGGTAACTATATATATATATATAAAAAAAAAAAAAAAAAAAGAAAAGAAAATTAAAAAAAAAGAAAAGAAAATTAAAAAAAAAAAACAATTTTCAATTATTACGGTTAAGGTGAAAAAATGTTTTACCGTACTAATCGCGTATTATGTATGCACGAATCGAATTTTGGTATAAAAATTTCAGCGCACTAATTGAATGCGCATTAATCAAGAGATTCCTGTGCGTTGCTTAGCGTTTAGAAAGCATATTTTGCTATCCCAATGCGCTTTCAGATTTCAGTCTAGCACTTTCTGTCCTCTGTTAAGATACTTCCAAGAAAGGTAATAATGAACAGTAAATCTTTGAATTTAAAGAAAATATAGGAAAGATTTCGGAGAATTAGAAGAAAGATACAAATGCGAAAAGAGTGTCGTAAAAAAGACATTGAGGAAGGTGTGATTAATCGATTTGTATTTTTATTAAAGACATACCAACCTTTTGCATTTAAACTAGAAAATGTTTCTAGATTGGAACAATGTTTTGGAGATAAGAATGATTTACTGATACAAGTCCTAATTAACCCATAGTTGGGAGGAGAAGAGGTGGATTTATACCTTTCTCAAGGGTGTTTGCGCGTAAGTGAATATACCAAAGCTGATTGAAATTGGAACTCGGCACTCCGGAGAATGGTTTGTGAAGCAAACAAAAGGTTTGATATAGTAGAAAGGAGGAAACATTAAGAATGAAGACAAGTAATAAAAGAAGTAGTAGCAGCTAGAATAAGTGCCGTTACAATTCGACAACGTTTTATGAAGAACTACACTTCTCTCGCAAATGTTAAGATAAGCATAATGAATGCGTGCGTAGCATTTACCAACACGGAAAGTGAAACAGGCTTGCCGTGTTCGAATTCCACTCGAATTCGTTGAGCTCACTTTCGCACAAATGCCCTTGGGGAAGGTATGAATCCATTTCTTCTCCCCACGCCAGCTCTGGGATAAAAAGCAGGACAGACTTGGCTCGTTGGTCCTGATTCTCATCGCCAGTCGATGGAAAGAACAATTTCACTTCTATTCGAGATGGAACGTTCATGGTCATCTCAGAAATAATAACGGCTGGGAATGTAGCTGTAAATTCATGCCTATAAAATCTTACTCACTACAAAACCCAAAGTAGCAACCTCTCCTGTTTTCAGTCTGTGGCCCTCCAATCCATAGGGAAGTCTTACGGAACTATGGAGAAGTACGTATGTATTTATGTAATTCCAAAGTTATACTTTCTATATCATTGCCGGTCATGATGTAAGATGTAGACGTTGGTGGCATAGTAGAGTTAAGATCCCTAAAAAAAAAATAAAAAAATAAAAAAAATAAAATTTATTGCCTCCTTACAGACAGTAGCCAGACAAAACGACATCTGACATGAAAGTATGTACAAAGATGTTTCACGCAGAAAAAGTACACCCACTGATATTCATCGACGTTAGCTGATTATATACAGAAACCAAAGAGTCGATGTGAACACAGTCAGTGGGTAATGTGTTTCAGTAGTGGTAACAGCGACGTACGTGACGTTTATCAGCGCAGAATACAGGCACATTTCTTCATCGGTAGCTAAAAGGCACAAACAATAATGGTGACGATATGGAGAGAAAAAAAATTAGTTGAAAATGTTCTCCCTATCAAAAATGTTGTTACGTTCCCTATATATATATATATATATATATATATATATATATATATATATATATATAGATATATAGATATCGGTGTTTACGTGACATCCTTTTTTTTAACCTACTTTATATACATATTATCAGCCATTAGCAGTTTGATGCAGACCTAAAAACTCTCCTCAAGACTCTCCTCAATGATTTCCAGGATTCTGCTGTTCACTCCAACGTCTTTCAAGTAAAAACTATTTCATTTCTACGCATTTTCCTACCACACTGGTTACCTACTGAGTACTAATCAAGCAAATTTTTACTTATCTATTATCTTTTCTGATAAAATACTTGAAGCATTCTAAAGAGAAAGGTTTATACACAGCAATTAACTCGCAAAGACACGTTGGAATGTTGTTCTGGATGCCGTCCTGTCATTTTTTTTTTACATACTAATATTAATCCAATACTAGGCCCAAGAACCACCCAAGGCAAAGGATTGTGGTGTGGTTTTACTGTTACGTAAGTATAAGAAAAGGCAAGAAGTAAGGGTCATGGGATTATGCAGAAAAGATAACGATTAACACTAGACTATAAAAAGGTCATAAACGTAGTGTTACATGTAATGATACACCCTGTCGTGGGGTCTGTTCCACAAAGCAGGCAGCAGTTTCCAAAATCAATAGATGAAGGTCTTTAAGCTAGCTTCAGAATGTAAAGCATGCATTTCACATTAATATCATGCTTATAAGTAACATTTCAATCACACTATTTTCGATATTATTTTTTATTCCAAACAATTATTATTGACCACTTTGCATACGTTCTGAATTCATAATATTCTCTTGGAGTTTCGATAATCAGGCAAATGGTGTAAAACATGAATTCTTTCAGATTCATGAAACTATTGACATATCGCAAGAGCGGCATATAATTTACGATAATTTACACATAGGTGAAGTATCCTCTAAGATAGCGAACCGGGCGGTAGGCGAACCTGTCTATTGAACAGGAGTAGAGGTTTCTTTCTTGTTTCCTGTTCCTTTTAAAGTCTCATTTTCTTTTACTCCCAGTACTACTTTGCGTCTTAGTGGCATTATCACATTGCTTGGGGTGAAATGATTAAAAAAAATTAATTTCTTGAGTTGCTTTATTTCTTGTAAAGAACAAAAAAAAGGAGGAAATAAATGACTAATAATGAAAGAAAGTGCCTATTACACACAAAAGAATCTTGAAAGGATGCCAGTCCAACCCACGAGAAGCATTTCAATGACCAAATATTCTTTTATGTGCCGATTCTCTTCAGAACGTAGGTGATCAAGGGCCTCCGCATCTTCCTGTCCTTTGTAGATCTTAAGCTTTGTCTATGTTATTTCTCCCAAACTTTGTTCTACTATCCATTTACTCAAGCTCATCAGTTATGTTTCTTGCTGTCTTCCTCTGTCCCTCAATCTGTCCTATGGGTATCAGGTTTTCCAAGCCCTCCTTCCTCATTTACTTGCCTTCAACATTTCAACTGCCTCTTCCTGAAGGTAAACATAAGTTTCTTTTTGTTTTCATTCTCTTCAAAACCTCGTTGTTGCTCACATGTTCGGCCCATGGTATTCTCGGCATCTTTCTGTTGCTTCAAGTCTCTTTATCTTTAAGGAGACTGTCCAGCATTCGCTGCCAGACAAGGGAACAGATATCAACGAACAGTTCATTACTATTTTCTTTGTTTCTAATGAAATTTTTCTAGCACTTAATACTCTGCTTACCTTTTGCAATGCACATTTAGTCATTCTAATACCTCTTCGCATCTCAGTGTCGCACTCTCCATCCTCAGTTAGAACTTCTGTACTTGTTGGATTTTTGTAGCCCAGATTTGTAATTTGCATGTTGGGCTCATCCTTTTGCCGATAACCATGCATTAGTGAGCCAAGAACCTTTCATTATATAATCGTATATGACAGGAGGAAAAGTCTATTAAAATATTCTTTGCTTATACATATATTTAATGTTTGTAAGAAATGTCTTTGATCACCATTTACTATGTTTCAAAAAAATATAATTACCAACCTGAACTTCAAATATGGCGCCACATTAAAGCCACTGACTAATTTGTTTTCAGGTTATTTAAGGCCAGAAAATATTTTTTAGATTCGAAGAATTTTTTTCGGAGGGGGAGGGGAGATAATGATACAAGCTTTACTAATTAACCCATAGCTATTATAGTAGAAGAGGTGAACTCGTAGCGTTTCCAAGGATATTTGCGCGTAAATGAATATAACGAACTAGAGCTCGACTATTAAAAATTCCAAGCCATTATCTATTATACCACCTGCTATTCCTAAGCCGTCAACCATCTAGGTAATGATCAGGCTCGACGTTGCTTAACTTCGGTGATCGTACGGGAACAGGTGTTTCAATGTGATGTGGTTGTAAGCATGCTAAAGTAATTCTTGTGTTACATCGCCAACAATAACATTAAATTATTTGCATTGGTCATACAACCATCACACTCACTGGTAGATTAACTTGCCCTTTACCGAAACTTAAAACAATTCGTGCGCATATCGATCATCACATCCCAAATATGTAATATTAAAACAAACAATAGTAGATAATACTAAAAATGCATTGTAAAGAAACACTCAAAATACTCAAACCGATCATTATGTAAAGAAACAACACACATTAAATATCTGACCACAGGAGACGGCATGTTAAAAATGAATATAATTAATTTAATATTTTTGTCCGTTACTCTAATCAAGCCATGTGAAACTGTTCAACATTTGATACTACGAATATTCAAATTTTAATGTTGCCTTTCTAAAAATGTAATTTCCTCTATGACACTGGCAACAGCAGTTTTTCTGATAATGACCAAAGATTGTGCTCGAATGAAAACATCAGTCACCTGAACGGGCGTAGGTGGAGAGTCGCTGTACAGCCGAGTACCTAACCAATTCTCTCTACATATCTGGGTGAAAAACCAAACTCTAAGGATAAGTTGATTGTCGTAAATCACATGAATTGTTCAAGCTCGATACTTGAAGAGTGTCTGTATGTCTTTGTGCGTGTTTGTTTTATCTACATCTATATCAAAGACATTTAGTAGTGTAGGATTTGAATTCTGGGACTTAGTTTTTGTATACACATACATAGATAGATACATTCTTACAAACGTGCCTACATATAATTATATATACATATACACTACAGTTCAAAAGTTTGAAGCTACCATCAGAATTAGCATGGGATGAACTTGACAGAAGAGTAAAAAAAAAAAAGAAAAAAAAATGAAAAAGAGTTCTTAAAGTCACTGACAAGCTTATAATTTGAGAAAATTTTTGAAGTGAATGGCAAAAGTTTGTGCTGTAGTGATCAAGGCGAAAGGAGAATATTTTGACAAGAGAAAAAATTTAATCAGAAAATGCATTTTTTTTTTGTAATAATAATATTTCGAATAAAAAAAAAATCATGTCTCACTTTTTTTTTTAACTATATAATTTTCTCTTATTTAAAGTACAAAACAACTATTTTGGGGGTAAATTTAAATACCAGGAGTGGCCTCAAACTTTTGAACTGTAGTGTATATATATGAGTGAAACTTTCTCTATTCAACTCCTTCCGAAATCTGTCTAAAAGACTACCCATTTTTATCTGTTTTAGCAAGGTATGAGCGGATATTATATATATATATATATATATATATATATATATATATATATATATATATATATATATATAAAACAATTGAAAAAGCTAGTAAACGGTGGTTTGATGCAATTCTGGCAGCTCAAACTGACTGGGTATCAATTAATAATTTATCTTTTGTTATATGTACACAGAACGAATAATGCACTTTGGATTATAGAAAAAATGTCGGCAAGTAAAACTCTGCATTCAAACTTGCTGTTCTCGGCAGCAGATTACAATGTATGAAACAAGAATAAATTTATAATATTCTTAGTTATGCGGCAAATGTTTGTTTCCAATGTTGCATTAGCCTCTCTTGTTACGAACATTCGAAAACAACAAGAATGAAAACCTGAGGCGTTTGAAACTTCTTTTAACAGCGAAGAAGAGTAAAAAAATCAGATTTTCCTTTCTCTAACGGTCCGATTTGCTTGGATTGTTAAAACAAAGGTCTTTCACGAAAGAAAATCTGTAAACTGGAACAACAGCAAAGCAAAAGGTTTTTCTTCTTACTGGTGTCTTGAATATGTTATACCTGTAGTACTATTCATAATTCAAAAGATAAAGTCATTAATCAGAACGAGTATAAACCGAAATCAAACTGCAGTAAAAGATGGCGATGCATGTGTGTGATCTCATTCTATGTTAGAAGAGTGAATTTAAAATGCATTCTCTTCAATTTAAAATGAAAGCAACATTTTATTTTTTGCTGAACCCGATTTAACCCACGCAAATTTGAAAAAAACAAAAAACAAACACGAATGTTCAGTTTATATATGCAAGTTCGTGAATTCACTTAATTGAACACACGTTTAAATATTGTATAAATAGGTTATTTTTAACCAGTTTTCTCTGAATAAGTATGTAGTTTGATAACGACAAAATCAATATTTGCACTAGTGCATTCAGATAGGTTCATATCTTTTGTTGAATGCATAAAACAGAATCCAGAAATCAGTTTTTCTTTCTTATTTGTCATCTCTAAATATTATAGAAAATTGACTGGCTTTTTACGAGAAACAAATGGCGGAATCAGGTATAACCTTATTGAAATTTCAAAGATAGCATGAATCTAAAATAGAATTATTTAAGTGTTTGAAAACCAATGTATTCACTTAGCAGCATGGTTGTTGAAGACAGAGCCTTTGCACAGAAATCAATGTGATACCTCTAGGTAAAATCCAAAGCGAACGGTAGCTTGTATTTTCTACTTGAATATGCAAGAAATACATTGTTAAATTTCAAGTGTATAGAAATCTTGGGGAAAAATTATATTATGTTTAAAAAAGAGGAAAGAAAAAGAAAGTTTTATGCTGAGACTTGGCATCCTCTGATTAGACTAAATAGATTTTTGAATCTACCCGAATAATTTTTCTATAACTTTAATGGGAAAAGTAACAAAGCATTCCCAATTTACATGAACAGTCGTCGAGTTCATGTCACACCATATTGTTTTTCGTCAAAAGAAAAAAAAATAATACCCTTCTTTCAAATGTCTACGATTAATTGTAAAAAAATGTATTTTTTGCAAATTATACCTGCAGCAAATACAATAAAACTTATCAGTCACAAGTTCCATAGAAAACAAACCATTAATCTCTAGATATTTTCATAAACTTAACGTTTTATTTGAAACTTCACATTTTTTTCGAGAATATGTAAAGAGTAAATTAATATAAAAAAACAAGTCATCAATAATTTTCGAATATTTTTTTTTATTTCAAAATCAGACAAATGAAATATTTTTACAGGTATTGAAATAGCCTTCCCATCCCAACATTTTAACAATTGGTGAAAACAGAACCGGACATGTGTATATGTTTGTTAGACAACACTTTATCTGCCCCGAATACACATTAACAAATATGAGAAAAAAAAGAAAAAGGAAAAAAAAGTGTATTATGGTCTTACTTGATAGCTGACTTAGTCGTACATTGTGGGTTATGTAGCTAGACAACGAAAGGTGATATAAATTGATGTCTAGCATAGACGTTTGGGGTTTTTTTTTCTGATGAAATGGCGACGCCATTTTATTTCGCGCTTCCTACTAAACAGTCACGTGATTAATTTTTTTTACCTTTCGACATAGGCTCAAATTACAGCTGAGTCCAAGCGAATAATTAAAGTTTCTAAGGCTACACAGAAAATATTTTGAAATAAAACGGTAACAGCTTAAACGTGTTCATTATAATACAATTTACATTAAAATTATTTCCTTCCATTAAGAAAAAAAAAAAAAAAAATAACAGTCACAACTATTAGGTTGGTGCAAAAATAATGTCGTTTTCTCACATGTGAGAAAACGACATTATTTTTGCACCAACCTAATGTTTTACTAAAAAAAAATAAAAATAAAATAAAAAAAATAAATAATCAGCGTAACTATTTTGCAACCAACAAAGAACAGTCATTCATTTTTTCACAAGAATTCGTTCAGTAAAGTATGTTTAAAAATGTATATCTTAAATGTAATATTTCATCTCACCTGCCAAAGAAGAACCCAGACATCTTGATTAAATCGACCTTGATCTACCATGGCAACCATTTTAGGGAGTACTTTCCAGTGCATGCGTGGTATTTATTAGTCGGCAATGAGACGCCATTTAATGAAGTTGTGCGACCGTCGAATACCTAGTAAAATTTAGCTTGAAACGTGGACATTTGGCCGCGATAATTACTTGTATCCTTAAGAAATGTTTTTTTTGTCTGTGTATAATGATGCAATGAGTAACATCCAGATAAAATTTTAGGAACGACGCTTCAAATTTAACCGAGAATCCGTCGAAAGTGATCCATAATATGGAAACAGAACGAGAAAACCTGGACATGTTGAACTCTGCTGTAAAAAGGATACTGGCGATTATAAATGAAAGTGCGAGAGAAAAAAGGCTCGGGTATTTCCGTAACTGGCCCCAAATTATGTAACCATTTTGAATGTCTCGATTTTTTTTGCTTATGTTTTATATATCGTGTAAGATTCCCCGCAAAGCATCCCATTTCCTTGGTATCGTAGCGCTCACAAAATCGCTATGACGTCTGTTTTTTTGTTTTTTTTTCCCAAAGCTTAAAAAAATCATTACATGAGAGAGATATTGCAGAGTGATAGCTAGATTAAGAAGAACATGACCAGGCTACTGATGGTAGTCCCTAAGAGGACATTGCAGTTTTAGAAAGTGGAAATTACAAGTTTGAGGACATTCTTAGGTGAATATTTTAAAGGAGAGACGATGTCACCATTCCCCTAGTGAGGCTAATTAACGTAAAGTAAAATTTGTTTCAGGAAAATAAATGAAGGCTGTGGTAAAACAATAAATCGAAATAAATATCTCTGAACAAATCTATTTTATTCACAAGTTTGATTTTAATTTATCAACTGCTAAATTTTTACAAAAATTCAAATTTGACACAGCGTTTCTAAGTTTTTTTTCATGATATTCATATAAAACCAAACGCTGACAACAGAAATATGTAAACAACTAACTGGTTTTCACATATTCCATACGCGCGCGCATATATATATATATATATATATATAGAGAGAGAGAGAGAGAGAGATATGTGTGTGTGAGTGTTTTAGGAGTTTTAAGCCGGATATTTCGGCTATTACCCACTTTCAAGCAAATATATGGATTGAACAGCTGGATTGATGCCTTCCTATATATATATATATATATATATATATATATATATATATATATATATATATAAAGATCATATTCCAGCAATCAACTTAAAAGTAACACATGCAAAGAAAAATCATCGGTGACAAAAACTCTTCAAAATCCGTTGATTAAAATCAAAATAGCATTACATGTCTATATGATAAATTCTTTACAAACCTTAAAAGAAAGCCATGTGCTTAAATATTTCATTCAACAAAGCGTGAATTTTCGACAAGCAGCAAGACAAGTGCTGTGACTGAAGTTAAACTCAGTCTACGTACTTAACAAGGAACTGTTGTCCCATTGACGCTTTTTTTCGCAACCATGAAATAAAATATTAAACTTGACACTGCATTCTGTCATGTAAAAATAGATGGGCAATGTAAAATGTACTTCACGGCACTTTAACATAAGGGTTCATTGCAACGAACTATCTGATATCACACCGAGTTGTAGATAACACGTTACTACATCCTTCCAAATGATAAGCTTTCAATTCTAAAGAAAGGAACACAGTCGCGATGAAGGAGGTAATATGGCTTTTATTCAAATAAAACCAACCAACCGAAGGATAAATTTGGGTAACTTTAATAAAAGAACGACCCACTTTCCAAAGTCCACTTGACAGGACATTATTTTCTGAGAACATTTTATCGACTGTCAAAATGAATTCTCTGCGCAACTTTGGCCATTTTGTAGACTCACATTGTGTGTTGGTGACGTGTCGGTAAATATTTTTATCCCAAGTTCACGGAGAAGTAAAATTCTGATTTCAAATCAGAATAAGAGACATCTTAGTGTTTGTTAAGAGAGATGTAAAAACCGTTGTAACCTAAAAGCTACAAAGGTATCTCGAAGTGCCCGTTCAGGACGTGGGCAATCATCGTTCTCCACATCATACCATTCGGAGCTCTGTCATTTTTATTTTTCTACCCACTGTCCTGCCATCCATTTTCACAAATTTCACTCTGTCAGTCTTGCTTTTATTTTATCCTGTAATATTCAAGTTCTCCAAGCCTTTTTGCCTCATTATGTGCCCAAGAAATTCTAACTGGCTTTTTCTTTCTGTCTGAATTTCAGAGAAGATGAGTTATTATTTACACTATTTAAATTCAGACTATTATCTCCATCTTTGTTATTATTATCACAACGTTTCGCCTTCCTGAGGTGTAAACCAATCTGCGAAATCCACAGGAAATTCTAAATTGAACCCTTCATTTAATCTATAATCTCTTCCACTGGCCATGTCTGGGAATATAGTCTTGTTCCAATTTTTAAGAACTAGATGATATTCCTTTTTATCCCAAGTTCTTTTTGTTTCAGGTTGTGCTTCCTTATTGCTCACATGCTCCATCTATGGTATTCACAACATTCTTCTGTAAATCCATATCTGTTGCTCTAAAACTGTCCGGTATTCACTGCCAGATTAGAGGACGTTCTATAATTTTGTTACATTTAGTGTATGATTATTATTATTTTTTTTGTTTCAACCTTTGGAAGTAAAGTCTGATGATCCCCAGTCCTTTAAAAGGGCTGTGGTGAATTAATTTATTACATGGAACCTTAAAGTGGTCTGTTTTTATTTAATATAAATATATATATATATATATATATATATATATATATGTGTGTGTGTGTGTGTGTGTGTGTGTATGTATGTATGTATGCATATATGCATGCAAATACAAGCGATAGAAGTAGTATTTTGCTTCATAGCAAAAGAAAACTGCATGTTTCTGCCATAATCCTATCCTGTAGATAAATTAAGTGATACTAAAAGAATCACTTAGCTCTATTCTTAAATTCCTTTCTATAAGCTTGACCAATATTTTGCAAGCCTCAAATCCGACATGAAAAGTTTCTTACTATTAATCAGACGGCGATGAGAGTAGATAGCAACAGTCAAAAAGAGGAGAATAATATGTAAAAAAATTGAAAGGGTTAGTGTTCCAAGCACAATAACAAGAATAAAAACAACGAAAAGCCTAAGACTTTTTGGTCAACTATTATTTATATAAAATAAAATTCTAAACAATATATATTTTTTTAAATACAAAGTAACTTCTGACCTTGACTTTCTCGTGTAAAAGAGGAAAAAATATATTCTTAGTATTCACATTCAGAAAGTCAAAAAGTTAATGGCTGATATCAGAATCTTCAATTTAAAAATAAAAAATTATATTATATATTGACTTCTTTTTTCTTATCACCTCGTGTGTGGTGGGTGGGTGATGTAGAAGAGGCAGGGTGACATCAGTAAATGTAAATTTCTAACAAAACATCACGGTACCAAGTCACTTCCAAATAAAATACAGTTCTGAATATATATATATATATATATATATATATATATATATATATATATATATATATATATATTCAAAGTAACCTTTGTGGAAAGCCGTGATTGCCCACGTCCAGAAGAAGCACATCACATAGAAGAAAAACGAAGAAGCTATTTATATGGGCCATAGATTCATTTTCTACTTACTCTATTGGTCTAAAATCGAGGCTAAAGATAGCGTTATGAAGAAAATTGTTAGATTCCAGTACAGGGCCGTACACACGAGTAGAGTACGAAAATAAATGAATAAGTCCAAAGTTAAATAGATAATGGTAAAACTTTATAAAAAGTAGGGTTTTTCAATGAGAGTAAGAATAAAAAACCCGAAGAGTTGATAACGTTTGTTTTCTTTGTGTTTTTTTTTTTTTTTTTTTGAATACGTACTATTTTATTTCATCATTTCACCCAAAGAAAGGCGATAATACTACTAAAACACAAGGGGTTACTAAAAATAAAAGAGAATAAAAAGATTTTAGTCAGGAGAAAAGACAATAAAAGCACGTGTTCCATAAAAAAAGAGGGAAAATTGCGTTGCATTTAAATCTTTGAACATTGTAGGTGGCAAGTAAAGCAAGAAATCTGAAAAGAGTTCCACAGAGAAGAAGTGCGAGAAAAAAAACTATTAGAGTAGAACATACGGTTACATTGAGATAGTTCAGCAGCAAAATGATGAGTCCCGGTTGACAATCTAGTAGTATGATCAAATCATGCGACCGAGCTGCCAAATATGAGAGTTCGTTAGAACTGTCAGCCATGAAAATATTTATAGAAAAGACAGAGGGAAGCCACGTCACGGCAGTAGGGAAATGACTGAAGTCGAGATGCCAGGTCAGGATCATTAACATTACAGACTACTTTAGATTTTGCTGAGAATCCCGAGATATTAGGTTGGTGCAAAAATAATATCGTTTTTTGACGTTAAAAAATACGTCAAAAAACGATATTATTTTTGCACCAACCTAATATATAATCGGAGTACCAGACCAGATATGAAAGCAAGGTTCAATGATAGAATTATAAATGTACACCTGGTCTGTACCTATAGATGGGTGACTGCTTGGGACTACTAGGTGCTGAACGTTTGGATGTGTGGTTGGTGTAATGGATAACGACTGGGAATTGGTACTAAGAGAGCCGAGTTCCAGTTCTAGTCGGGTTCGTCATTTTCACTTATGCACAAATACCATTGGGGAAAAAGATATGAATTCACGTATTCGCCTCTGATCAGGAGGTTTTGAGGAGCGTGGAATCACCTCTTAATTGCTGGTGTTCCCAGGTTCACCTTGACCCCGGATGGTAACACCTCAGCTATGAGAAAATAGTTAACCCCCAAACTGGGCTTAAAACACTATGAAAATGTAAAAATGTTTTAATACCAGGAATACACTGTAAAAAGTTATTACCAGCAATACATTTATGAAAAAAGATATTACCAGCAATAAAAATGCTGTCGGCATTAAATCAGCCATTGAGGTTGATATACCATAAAAGAAACCAAACCGAACTGCCATTATTTTTCAGTTTAAAAGAAAGCTTCATTTGCCATTTTTTGAAGCATTAACTTCTAAAACATTTAAAAACAAATCTTAAATAGGATAATGGATATAAAATAAATATTCATTTTATGAGATGAGCAGATAAAAATAGATTAAAATATCTTTAAAACTTAACATCTGATTTGTCTCCCCACACCACTTTTTATGTTGTGACACCCTTGTTTATTCGCGATCCTGTTTACTGGAATAAACTTCAAATCTTTTATTTGAAGATTTAATATTTTACATATTGTTAAGCCACAGTAAATATTTTTTTAAGAATTCATATTAAATTTGCAAGATTTATTATATAAAATATAATTTGGGCACAAGGCCAAAAATGAGGGAATGGGCTGAGGCTGATCGTCACTTACTGTGTTATACCTAGCTAACCCGATTCACAACCTAGTCACTCGTTACAATTTGCACATTCACCACAAGAACTCATCCGTCATCAATCAATCCTCCATATACCACAATACCGCATACTCTCAGAGGACCGACAAATAATGAACATAAAAATCTATATATAAAATTCTGTAAATGATATACAATGGGCGGGGAGAGGATGAACCCAAAAACAAACTGAAATATCCAAACAAACAAAATAAAGATAACTGATGTTAGTTGGACTCGTCAAACTCTCAAAAAAAATAAATAAAATAAAATAAATAAATAAAAATAATAAAAAATAAATTTAAAAAAAATTCAGAGAGGGCTTAAAAATTCATATTAAATTTCAGAACAAATGATTTTCAGTTTAAGTTTTATTGGCAGAGACTCAAACAGAAAGCACCATTTGAATATCGGAGAAATTTGCTAAATTCTCTAGATTTCCATAAAAGAAAAAAAAAAAAACAAAAAAACAAAAAACTGCGGAGTAAAGATATTTGGACAATTTCCGATGAATGAATCAATGGGTGGGAACGCTATAATTGCTTGATCCCATCACCTCATGAGAAGCAGATGCATATTATGTGGTTTGGCCGTGCTATAACGATCTAGTAAATTAGGCTTCCCATCTGAACAATCCATGATAAACTGTTAACACAATTCTGAGTTTATTGGATGTGTATCTACTCTCCATTACGGTGATACCTGATCTGAAATTTTTGAAGGAGGTACGGACATCTGGCACCTGAACTTAGAGATGAGAAGAAATGAGAAACCAGAGATCTTATGCACTAGCCACACTGCGCGTGCGCACATACACACACTAATATATATATATATATATATATATATATATATATATATATATATATATACAGGGAAACTTGGCGGCTGACAACGTTCCACAGTAACTAAATATGCGAAAGCTTTCACCTGTTTGTTAAATATTAAGATAGAAGAGAAAGAAATGAGAAGAAATTGTAGGTGTTGGGTGAAAGAAAAAGGAAGATTATAAAAGTATACAGTATGCTTTTTTTTTCTTTTTTTTTTTTTTGACCCTCTTCAACCACGCGCAAATGATTCTGATTAGCATCACTGCATAAAAGTAAATGCTTGTTTTTAACTAGTCTTGCAAAGACAATGATATTTTTTTAAACCAATAGTGCATGTTGTAGTAATTGCCATGCAGTATTACCAACAGAATTACTAGATTTTCCCCCTCCCCCCACTCAAGGGAACTCTCAGAAAATGGAGAGCAGTAAACGCGACATAGAAAAAAAAAACCTGCTAGTCGCATAACATTATAGAAATGTCATATTTAGTTAAAATTTTTCTTCCAACTAATTCCTACAGCTCCTGGTTACGAATTAGTACGTACCATACAACGGTAACATTATAGTTATTCTAACTAAATATAATTTTGTACAAATCCCAAATAGAGAAACTACTGAAACCTCGTGAGTTTGACGTTGACTAAAATTCGTCCTGGTTCGGAAAAAAATCACTGGAGAAATACCTTCGAAAATTGTCTGAAACGGAGATCCGAAGTAGATAAACTAGAACTACTGGAGAACTTCGTATCGCCAGACATTTACGAGATCGTATGTGAGGCGGAAACTTATAATGAGGCTATGAATTTACTAAACAAAGCGTACACATAGGAAAAGAGCGATATCTATGCGAGATACGCTGGGGTCACCAGGAAACAACAGACTTACCGCGACTGAGAACAAAGAACTAATCATTAGAAATACCATAGCTGGACTAGTTAAGGCCCTCCCCGTCATTCGACAGCGACCTTCTGGAGAACGGAAAACTGCTTCAACGAAACGTTAAACCAAGCTTGCAGTATGGGGTTAGCACACAAATATACACAAGCGTACATTTTCATCATGGGAATGAATGCGACACACGAGACGACAGCACGATGAAGCACGTGGTGACGCCGAATTAGGCCATGACGGTAGGTAACGAAGAAATAGTCGACAAACCTTTACCGTTAACAATGACAGCATCCATAGGATCGAAAGCGGCGAAATGTTTTTATTTTTTGTTGTGGAGAGCAAAACACCCCAGAAAACAATGCCCAGCCCGGTAGGCTATATGTCACACCTTTTTTTAAGCGTTTCACCCCAAGCAAGGCGGGAGTGCCACATGCACGCAAGGGGTTACAGAGAGAGAAAGTAAGAGTAAAGAGGTGTGTTTAAGGATAAAGAAAAGAACGGGGATAAAAATCAAGGCATCAGAAGATGTCGATTGACATTACGTTTGATTCTTTAAGATTATAGTTATCAGGGAAGAAAGTAAAAGGAAGGGAATTCCACTGACGGGAAGTGCAAGAGAAGAAGCTGTTGGAGTACAAGAGGCGGTTACATTTAATCATTTCATGCAGTTGGGGCACCAGTGAAAATGGCTCGTCAGAAAAGTTACCAAGAAAATATTTGTAGAAAAGCCACATCACATGTGAGAAAGTGACTGGAGTCGAGATGCCAGGTCACATTTGCATGTCTGTCTTTGGATTTTGTCGGGAACCTAGAGATGAACAGCGAGGGTACCAGAAGGGAATTGGACACGACGCCAAAGCATGCCAAGGAAAGAAAATAGAGAAGGAATGTGATGCCGAAGATGGCAGCCATTACGAGAAAATTCATATAGAAAGCTATAGCCACAGGTAAGCTGAATGGCTCCAGAGTAGAGACCCGATAGACTCGGGGAGTACGCACAGCTCTGTGGATGAACAGGTGGTTCATAAACTGAATTTTGATGGACGAGTAGTATGGCTTTATTAATGTTTCATTCAGCCATAACCGCAAAGTACATTGAAGACTTGACGGTACGGAGGCGGAGGTACGCACTATTCGAAATCTCGATTATGATAAAATTATGTGCCGACGTTATATTTTGGTAGAGATTTCCATAGGCCGCATCCCACAGTAGAATTCGACTATGGAGAGAAGCGAACCGCTTTGAAAGGATGTGTGTTACCGGCTCTAAAAGTAACATCTCCCGCACTGTTTGACAACTTGAGACAAGGTTAGAAGCCAATAGCAGTAAAATCTAGGCAAAGACATCTAGGAAGAAATTGCTAGATTGCTGAAGATTATCGAACCGACTCGATTTGCATGGAGGGCTCAAACACTAGTCACAAAAGACAAAAATCACAAGAAGCGATTAGTCTTTGATTATTCAGAAATTGAACCGTTTCACTAACCGGGATGTGTACCTCCTATCCAGAATAGACACTATGGTTCGGGCGATATGGAAGTATACTGTCTATAGCGCCTTGAACCTAAAAGGTGTTTATAACGAGGACTCGCTAAGAGAGCAAGATAAGCCCTTTACAGCATTTGAGGCAAAGGGCCAACTCTACTAATTTAAGTGGATACCCTTCGTAATCTCTAATGAAGTTGCTGGATTCCAGAGGATAATGGACGGGATCGTGGAGTTAGAGGGTTTAAAAGATGTTTTGTGGATAACATTTCTGTCTGTGGTAGTAATAAAAGGGAACATCTCCAGAACCTTAGAAGACTGAGAGGGGCAGTGGACAATTATGAGTTAACCTTCAATGAGGAGAAGCCTATACAAGCAGTTGAAGGACTAAAACTACTAGGGTACAAAGTAAAGCATAAGATCGAGCAGATGCAGAAAGAGTACGGCCACGAAGAGTACTTTGGTAACCTACATCACTTTCGGACCAGGGGAAGCATTGTGGCATACTTTTCATACTATAGCAAATATATCCGAAACTATTCCGACAAAATACTAAAATACTTCCAGAAGAATCAAACAAATAAAAAAAGGCACCCCAAGAGTTAAAGAAAAGTTTAGAAGATGCTGTAGTCACTATTATTGAGGATGATAAACCTTTTCAGGTAAAGACGGGTGTGAGCAATCAGTATGTAGCAGTTACCTTAAACCAAGAACGGCGTCCAGTGGCATTTTGGTCGTGAATCGGAGCAGCATTCTCCAGTAGAAAATGTAGCGGCAGCTATTATCAAAGCCTTGAGTACTGCTATCTAATAAGGAAGCCTTTTTACGCCGATAGATGACCAACAAACCTTATAATTCACATTCAACTGGAGAAAGGAAGCTATTCGATCGATCCAAGAATAATAAGCTGAACAGTTGGCGGGTCGAGCTATTGACATACAATTATAAGATACATCACAGACCCCGAGCTCACTCACAAAAGCAAACTGTGCAGCTATCACTACAGATGCTTTACAGGAGATTAATGAATCCCTGTCACTCGGTATAGCTCATTTTGTGCCCACCTAAACCCTTCCCTACTCCGTGGAAGATATTCGAAAAATTAACACTTAATGCAGAAAGTGTGCATGCGAAAAAGCAAAGCTTGGGAAATCCGAGAGAAAACTGATTTCAAAAGCCCACTCTCAATGTCCGCAAAGAAAAGCCAGTATATTCTAATGGTCATTGGTAAGTTCAGCATTTTTCCATTCGCATTCACATGCAGAGATATCTCTTCAGCCACAGTAATTGGAGTGTTTATGTTAACTATTCGTAATATTTAGCATGCCATACTACATAATTTTGATAGGCGACCTTCCTTCATGTCGCCTGCGTTGAAATACTTCCTACACTCAAAAGTAATCGCAACCAGCCGGACAGCCAGTTACAACCCTCGGGGAAACGGACAGGTAGAAAAGCTAAACAGAACACCCTGGAAGTCATTACAGTTGCTCCCATCTATGTGGAAGGTAGTGCTACCTGATTCCTACTGCCACCAACTGCACCCCACATGTTTAACTATCTGCATAAATCAGGTAGAAGTCCTTCCATACCCTGGTTAACTAACTCAAAGAAGGTAACACAAGAGAGAACAAATATGAACCTTCAGTTGTGGAGGTAGAATTACAAGCCAATCCGGAATACGTTTATGTGCGAAAGCCAAATGAAAAGGTAACACGGTTATCCTTAGGGGAATCTATAACTGGAGCCTTACTCTCTAACAATGGTAGAAATGAAGACCGTTACCAAAGAATCAGATCCAGAGAATGTAGCGGTCAGCTCATTACTTACCCTTCAAATTATAAATTATCGTGGACTTATAAAGTCGGGGAGAATGTAGAAGTAACTGCTCTGCAGTAGTACCAAAGGAGTTACTAGATTACCTCACTTGAAGTGAACTCTCAGAAAGTGGGGCGTAGTAAACGCTACACAAAACAGCTCATCGCAGAGTAGTGTAGACATATATTCAGTTAGAATATTTCTTCCGGCGTTCCCACAGCCACTGTCTACGAATTAGCACATACCTTACAATGATTACATTGCAATGCAATAAATATACACTTTAGATGTTTAATATAAGTGTTGGGGGGGGTCTTCGTTCGGAAGTTTTTCTCAGTATGCAATAAACGGGAGAGTTTTAAAGTATGATAAAAAAAAAACATTTCAAAGTTAAAAAAAGCACGAAGTTAATAAATCTAAAACTCGGGAAGTGGTGGGAAAATTTCCTGAAACAAACATCCCCACCACCACTGCATCCATTAAGCACTTAAGCGTAGTGACTTATACAAATCCGTGAGAAATTATTTTTGCCTGAATTTGTTTAATGACGAATTATAATTTTACCAGATACACGAGTAGACATCTTTTTTTTTTCTTTCTTCTTTTTCAAACAGAAACATTAAAATCTACCGGCCCAGATAATCGAAATACTTACATATTTCATTTTTTTTAAAAATACGTCTCAACATCATCTTTATTAATATAGATTGATATACACAAACATGTACCATCATCTTGATTATAATAACTGTAATTTTTATCACAATGGTTTAGTGGGTAAAAGCTTCGGTTTGTGAATTTGGTAACAGTGGTTGCGAGTTCAATCCTTGGATCAGGCAGTTTGTACTTGCACTCACTGGAAACGGGTGAGCAAGCGAACAGTACTAAATAAATTGCAAACTAAATATTCCTAGACATTAGCAATGGAATGAGAATAGTCTACTTTTATAGATAAAATAAAGGGTTCATTTCAGAATTCTCTGTTTGTTACCCAGATTGATATATACCTGATGGAGACTGGAGGGCCTAACGGGCAAAAAATACAAAGATGAGGACAATAGTCTTAATATAAATAGTGTAAATTATAAAAGCTAGTTTCAACGGTTGTACCTTCCAATCTACTGAAGAAGAACGTGTCTTTCCTAGTTGGAAAATTTGTAGAAATTAAGATCCGAAGAATTTATTCGATCCATAGGATTGGATTTTTGTTGTTCCGCTGTCCATACGACAGGCACTGAACGAAATAATGTATATTTCGGCAGCAAGTATTCTTTCAAACTTTTAATTAAATACAACCGAGAAAATCTGTTTTTTTCCATTGTATTTTTCCAATAAGATATATATTGGGATAAAAATTGTGGATAAATTGTCCGATGCCCAGGTTTTGTTTAAGTCGGTTATTTTCAGAACCATCTGATGTCTGTGATAGACAAGATTCCGTTGGTTACATCCTAGCATTCGTCAGAAAGCTAAATATTTAAAAGTCCTTGGCGACGTCAAGGATAATGGTTAAAGGGAGAGAGGCTGCACAAAGAAGAATGCATTCTTTTATGATTCGATAAAATATGCATCTTGAATCTACAATAAATAAAAAAAAATATCGCTTTGATTTATTATCCTGATGTATTACACTAGATACATACATCGGCCAGTCTTATATTTGCAAAAATGTCTGTAGAAAATGTTTCAGATAGTCTCACTTGCTGCCAGGATTTAATTTAGAGACAGAACTACACGTTTCTATAACAGGAAAAACAAATTGTTTGAAGTACCGCTAAACATTTTGTTTAAGCTTACACACGCAAACAGAGATATACAGATGAACATACCATATTAGACATGTAGAATGCTCATGTTTTAATTATGCTTATCTTACAAGCGCTTAACTGTGCACATATACAGGATGCGATGTATAAATTGTCTAAATTACGCAGACGTGAAAACAATACTGACATCTCATTTTAACAGATATATTTACCAAAATTACGCAGAATACATCTGCGTCCTGGATAGGACGATAAACTACATTCGACAGCGGGGCCTTTGATTGGGAGGGGGTAAGGAGCGTGGAACCACCGCTTAAGTGACGATGTTCCCAGATCCACCCTGGCCCGAAGTGGTAGCGCATTTTGGGGTCCCAGCAATAGGCAAGTAGTTGACCCCCAGGCTGGGGTCAGAACACTATGAAAGTGTAAAAATAGGTTTTAGTACCAGCAATACATTTTTGTAAGGGATTATTATCAACAATGAATTTTTGAGGAAAAAAATGCTACCAGCAATACATTTCTGAAAGATATTACCAACAATACACTTTTGAAGAAAAATATTACCAGCAATAAAAATCTTGTCGACATTAAATAACCCGTTGAAGTTGATATTCCGTGAAACAAACCAAACTAAACTCAAGTCCATCGTTAACTGAGGCAAAAGATGGCTTGTTAATTTTAAAGCCTCCAAAACTAAACGTCTCTTTATTAATCATCTGAGATACCCTCCACTGCCTTTCCATCAGCATGGCTGATGCTAACCTCCAGGAAAGTGGCTTGTTGCGCCTTCTTGAGCTAACGTTTTCAGCTGATATGAAGTGGAAAGACTATATTGAATCAATTGCTATGTCAACTGCTCTCATATATCCATAAGTGTACCATTCATCCACACTTAGAATATTGCTGCCACATATGGTCCGGTGCCCCTGCTACTTACCGGAAGCTCCTTGATAAGATCCCAAGAAGAATCAGTAATATTACTGGTCCTGATCTAGCAGCTCGGCTTCAGTCACTCACCCATATATTAATAAATAAAATGACGATTTAAGATAAGTTTACTTCATAAATTTGCCGGGGACCATCAGCAAGAGAACTATTAGACAAGAACAAAATCTACATTTCCTTGACCAAACTTTATTCATGGTAAATGATTTAGGAATTGAAAGCTTTACATCTTTTTCACTAAACAAGAGCAACATCCTTGAACTCAAGGTGTTCATTTTTTTTTATTCATCTGATAAAAGAATCAAAAACTTGAATCCATGTCATGATTACACTTAGCAAAAGCTAGACTAATTTTTATGCGCCTGTCTTGGAACATTCGAGTCCTTCTTGGCGGTCTTCCATAGAAGCTGGGCTTATGCAAAATTCGCTGGGCAGTTTACAAAGACATTGATTTGGGAGACATTCAAACCAGCCCCCACCGCCCGCCAAATTAGTGGTATTTATTATCAGGTTGTTTTTTTGATGACTCTGAGGAAATACCTTGTTACGTAAGGTGATACCGCGGGAATTATTTCTCGTTTTTTATCGTGTGGACTATCTTGAATTTCTTGATAATTCTTTGAACAGTCGGAATAGGCATTTGGAATTTCTTGGAGATGGTCTTTCTCTTGATTGTGGGTAATCACAATCTCTAACCTGAAGTTTCACGAAATGTTTTTAATCTTAACCATGGCTAGTGATTTCATTCTAATGGGTAATGATTTGAGAAAGAGAGAGAATACAAATGCCATGATCGATTTAATTCCAACCCTGAAGCATAATGCTGTACTATGTTGTTTACATTTGGTTCAAAGGAAATGAGGAATTCTCTAATGATAAACCTTACACGTCTTTCGAGATCGCTTATTTCAGTTCTAGAAGATAAGAGTATGAATAGTGTTGAAGATGCATTCATAAATAAATAATACTTCAGTGAATGAAATACAGTTTTTCCATATTCCTCATGTAGTGTTTGTTTCACTCTTTAAATGTTATTTTGGGTTAGAGGGAAACAAAGCAACCCTTGAATGAATATATTAAAGAATACAACAATGGATCGGAGTCGGGGTTAGTGTATATAATTTCGGGCCTCTTCTATATGAAAGAGGGCGGAAAATTCTCCGCCTTAATCATTTTTTCAAAATCTAACCGAAAATCAGATGGTTTGGTTAAGGGCCATTTCAGAGAGAGAAAGAGAGAGAGAGAGAGATATATATATAGAGAGAGTAACCGAGCGAGAGAGAGAGAGAGAGTAACCGAGCGAGAGAGAGAGAGAGAGTAACCGAGCGAGAGAGAGAGAGAGAGTAACCGAGCGAGAGAGAGAGAGAGTAACCGAGCGAGAGAGAAAGAGAGAGAGAGTAACCGAGCGAGAGAGAGAGAGTAACCGAGCGAGAGAGAGAGAGTAACCGAGCGAGAGAGAGAGAGAGAGTAAAACAAAGCGAGAGAGAAAGAGAGAGTACCCGAGCGAGAGAGAAAGAGAGTACCCGGGCGAGAGAGAAAGAGAGTACCCGGGCGAGAGAGAAAGAGAGTACCCGGGCGAGAGAGAAAGAGAGTACCCGGGCGAGAGAGAGAAAGAATACGCGAGTGAGAGAGAGAGAGAGAGAAAGAATACGCGAGAGAGAGAGAGAGAAAGAATACGCGAGAGAGAGAGAGAGAGAAAGAATACGCGAGAGAGAGAGAGAGAGAAAGAATACGCGAGAGAGAGAGAGAGAGAAAGAATACGCGAGAGAGAGAAAGAATACGCGCGCGCGAGAGAGGGAGAGAGAGAGAAAGAATACGCGAGAGAGGGAGAGAGAGAGAGAAAGAAAGAATACGCGAGTGAGAGAGAAAGAAAGAAAGAATATGCGAGCGAGCGAGAGAGAGAGAAAGAAAGAATACGCGAGCGAGAGAGAGAGAGAGAGAAAGAAAGAATACGCGAGCGAGAGAGAAAGAAAGAATACGCGAGAGAGAGAGAAAGAAAGAATACGCGAGAGAGAGAGAAAGAAAGAATACGCGAGAGAGAGAGAAAGAAAGAATACGCGAGAGAGAGAGAAAGAAAGAATACGCGAGAGAGAGAGAAAGAAAGAATACGCGAGAGAGAGAGAAAGAAAGAATACGCGAGAGAGAGAGAAAGAAAGAATACGCGAGAGAGAGAGAAAGAAAGAATACGCGAGAGAGAGAGAAAGAAAGAATACGCGAGCGAGAGAGAAAGAAAGAATACGCGAGCGAGAGAGAAAGAAAGAATACGCGAGCGAGAGAGAAAGAAAGAATACGCGAGAGAGAGAGAAAGAAAGAATACGCGAGAGAGAGAGAAAGAAAGAATACGCGAGAGAGAGAGAGAAAGAAAGAATACGCGAGAGAGTGAGAGAAAGAAAGAATACGCGAGAGAGTGAGAGAAAGAAAGAATACGCGAGAGAGTGAGAGAAAGAAAGAATACGCGAGAGAGTGAGAGAAAGAAAGAATACGCGAGAGAGTGAGAGAAAGAAATAATACGCGAGAGAGTGAGAGAAAGAAATAATACGCGAGAGAGTGAGAGAAAGAAATAATACGCGAGTGAGTGAGAGAGAGAGAAAGAAATAATACGCGAGTGAGAGAGAGAGAAAGAAAGAATACGCGACTGAGAGAGAGAGAGAAAGAAAGAATACGCGACTGAGAGAGAGAGAGAAAGAAAGAATACGCGACTGAGAGAGAGAGAGAAAGAAAGAATACGCGACTGAGAGAGAGAGAGAAAGCGAAAGAAAGAATGAATGATCGTGTCAGAGCGAGCGAGTTGAAGAAAACGGGTGCTTCACATGAATATAAATATGTTCCGGTTGCACTGTTCACTGACATGGATTTTTTTTCTCAAAGAACGCAGTATACAAGAGAAAATGTATTAATTTTATCAAAAATAATTTCATTAGTACTCGTTAAAAACTGTGAATGCCCTTACAAGTTTCTTCAACTATATATCAAGATGTCTGTTACCCAGTGGGTGGCTGATTGGTTGAAGTTATTTCAATAAATACGTAAGGTTTCTATTGTTCTCTCGCTCTTGAACACGCACATTTAAACCAAGAGAACACACCCAAGCCTGATTATAATAAAAGTGAATAGAAATGGTAGACAAATCACTAAATACACAACCGAAATTGTATGACATACGTTAATATACTTTGCCAAACAAGAAAAATATTCTCTCAGAATTTCTAGGATGAGGAGTTATCATTATTTAAACTATTTACATAGTACTGCTCAGTTACCCTGTTACTATAAGAACTAAACGAGATATCCCTAGACATGGGCAATGGAACAAGAATAGGCTGTAGATTAAATAAAAGTTCAGTTCGGAATTCACTGGAAGTTACCCGGATCGATATAATACTGATGAAGGGGGGGGGGGCGTCACAACAGATAAAAAAAAATGAGGTCAATAGGCTGAATGTAAATAGTATAAATAATAGAAATTTTGCATTAAAAGCGCGGGATAAGCAGAAGAAAGACAGAGTTTCAAATAGAAACAACGAATAGTAAACCACGAAAAAGTGGAGACAAATCTAAATAACAAATTTAAGTTTTCACTACTGATTCTAAAGTAGTTTCTGACCTAAATACAATATTTACACATTAATTTATTTAAGCTTGCACAAACACCAGGAATGTGCGCCTAGTGTAGCGGTTATCGGTGAAATTAGTTTGCCGAGTTCAAATTCCGATAGAGTTCTGTAGGGACATGTCTGTCAACACCAGTCCCATCCGGGGTTTTCCCGTTAGCAGCTTGGTATATCTAGATACGGACCTCTTTGCAACTGGTCAAGATCCGGTTTTATTTTTGTTTTTTTTTTAAGATGCCTCATGAAATTAAAAGCAACGGGAAAAGCAACAGTCAACAAGGCAGGGTGTGTTCTGAAGTCGGATCTGTGGGCATTTTGTTCCTAAAGTTGCTGTGGTTTCCGAGATAGTGTTATCTCTGTTATCACCAATCTTTTACCTCAACAAACTCTTGTCGTGCATTACAAGTCCGCTGCGTTCACTTTCGCACACATACCACTGAGAACGGTATAAATCTCCCCTATGGGTTAAATAGCAGGGCAGACTGAATTCACTGGTTGTTCAATGCCAATTAGTTATCTCTGAATTCAAAATCAGTTGGACGAGGGGGGCTAACAGATCCACTCCTTAAAAGATACAGGTAACGCTGTAGGTCCTATACTTTACAAAGAGTCTAACGGTATTAGAGAGGAGGATGAAACACCCGGAAAGCAGAGATGATATCAGAGCTTAAAATGAGGAATCGTGACAGTTGAATGAATGACAACAATAAAAATATAATCCCGTTAACACACTTAAGGAAAAATATGAAATCCAAGTGGTAAACATGAGACGAAAGAAAACAGATTCACACTTAAATTACAAGACACACGCTTATATACTATGCCAAATAGTGACTGAAATTTCGTATAAAATTTGTAGATGAAATCTTAACAGTTTAAAATAGAAATAACAAATATGAAAGAATTAATCTTCCAATTCAACAACAAGCATCTTTGAGTTGCGTCCCTTCAGGACACAGAAGGGCTGTGGAAAGCCATGATTGCCTATCTGAGCAGTTTCTCTCCCTTTATTAAGGCTCCTCTATCCTTATTGGCTTCAATCTGTCCTGTGAGTATCAAAATCTCCAAGCCCCCTTTCCACATTATGTCAGTCAGTTATGTGCCATACGTGATACAGATGTAGGCGATCGTGTATTTTTCGATACATGACTGACAAGGAAGATTTTTTTTTCTTTCTGCAGTAGAACCAGTTGCCATCCAATGCTATAAAACCCGTCCTGTCCTGTTATTTACCCATGAGAAGAAGAGGATTCATACCTTTTCCGAGGGAAAGCATGTAAGTGGAATTCCAACTCGCCTCTCCGATTCTTCAATCCGAGCCGCTATCTATTACTCCACCCTGCACATTATGTACCCAAGTAATTTCAACCATCTCTTTCTGATGTTAAGTACGCCTTTTTCGTTTCTATTTTCTCATCGTTGCTCAAATGTTCATGGTATTTTCAGCATCGTTTTGCAGAAGCAGATTTTTGCTGCTGCTTCTCCATCTGTAAGGGAATTGTCCAGCATTCACAGCCATATAGAAGGACCGATATTATGTGACAGCTAAGTACGCTTTTCTTTGTTTCTAACGAAATTTTCCTGTTTCTTAATACTTTGCTCAGCTTTTGCAAGTCAACTTTCTCTATTCTAATGTAACTTCGGATTTCAGTGTCGCATTTACCGTCCTCTGTTAAAACACTTCTCGAATATTTAAATTGTTGTACTTGTTCGATTTGCATCAGAATTGAGCCAGATATAAGTTTTTATCTTTACAATAGTAATTATCAGTAAAAGTTTCAACTAATAATTTTATGTAAAATAATAAAAGATATGTTAAAAAAAAAAAGAAAAAAGATATTCAGCTCCCATTCATAAAAGAAGGAAACTAATATCGCTTTATAATGAAAATTTTCACTATTTACATCATTCGGATTCTTGTCACCTTTATTGCTATATTCACGAGGTTTCGGCCGTTGGACGCTCTGTCCCTTTCTTTTTTTTTTTTTTTTTAGGCGACTTACGTTAGAATTTTGAACAGAACCCTTTTAGTCCATGGGGTAGATTTTTCTAATTCCATGTACAATGCCTTTTTTGGATATCCGTTTCATTTAATTCCTTTTAGTAATTCAACTCTAAGTTGTTCCCTCTGTTGTGGCCAGGTATTGAACTCACAGATCTTTAGGTCAAATCACTTTTTGAAGTACAGTGTAACCCGGATATAAGAGAGTTGCCGAGACCGGAGAATAAGTATCTTATATCCGGGTTTCTCTTATATCCGGGTTTGGTCTATTTTGTTTAGGTAAGTATGGCTCTAATTTGGGAACAGAGAAAATCTCTTATATCTGGGTTACACTGTACTAAACCAACGCTTTCATACACTGGGACATTATTGATTGCACATTTTTATGTGGTTATTTCCAAAGACTGTCGGTTATTCCAGAATTTTGGTAGTAATTTGGGATGATGGCACATTATCTCAATCAGCGACTAATTGTTGTCGCAGTTGCAACCATAACGCTGAAAACTACAGAACATTTTAGAGATCTCCGAGATACCGTAATTTTTTTTTTTTTAATCGTAAAGGTAAAGTTTATAAGGCCATCCTTAGTCTACACACTGTCGGTTCCGATAGTCTACGAGTGGAAATAATGTGGGTCGACAATAAATAATTCTCTGATGCCTCTTCCAGTATGGCTGGAAATCTTAATAGATTTCCAGCCATACTGCAAGTAAAATTTAATAACCTTGCGAAGATATGCATTTTATTATAGTTCTTTGTGATTCTGTAGTACCACTTCGAAAAAGGATGGTCCTCGCGAAGACCTACACGTTTCATTCGCTCGAACCTATTTTAATCATTTATCTGGGCGATAGTATACATTTGATAGTTTAGATAATTCTGAAAGAGTTTAGAGAATTCCTATGAAAGTTTCGGTTTGACGAGGTTATTTGGGGAAACTCAAGTTAATCGACGAGGAAACTTGTGACTACGCACAAAGCTCAATACCCCAAAGACGCCAGAAACAGATTATATGGGAAATAGAAAGTCGGCAGCAGATGACTCAACATCAGCGAAGACTGGCCAAATGACCAAAATGAAATTGTATGAATACACACAATACAAGGAAAATAGTATTAAAAGGGATCGGAACCGAATTAAAAAAGGGAGGCGTAAAGAACATATAAAGGAAAGGAGATTGGGAAAAGAAAATATTGCAGCAGATGAAAAATCATGTACATGGCTGCACGGAAGATATCAGAAGAGAGAAAATGGAATCTCTTATTTCAGCTCTGAACGTTTTCATCAGGACAAACAACAAAGCAAGAACAGACAAAAACTCTAGGTACTGCTTCTGTAAGCAAATAAATGAGGCTACAAGCTACATAGTATAATTGAGTCAGGAATACAAAGATAGTGATAAAATAGAATTTCGAACTACGCAAGTGACTTGGATTTACCCGGAGAGAAAAGAGACTGTATTGTAAAACAAATATCAGAAAATACTTATCCAAGAAAAAAAAAAAAAAAAAAAAAAAAATCAATATCCATATGAACATCCGGTTTGAAAATGCAATATGATGCAGCCGTGCAACCTTGTGTCCATATGTAAAAATCATATCTGCCTGCTGACGATATGAATATCCTGCCATTGTTAAATGGAACACTTCTCAGTTAACTCATTACTACACACGTTAAACGTTGAAGGCAGACTAGCCACAAATCTAAACGATTAACAAATCCAACCTAGTCTATATGGCAATACAGCGCCATCTACCGTAAATTCTTTAAACTTAATTAAATAACGAAGGATTTGAGGACATATGTTTAGATGTACTTTTGTTCTTGTTTTGAAGAACCTACACCAAAAGTTTTTAAAAGCATTTTTGATACACACATCATATCAAATATATATATATATATATATATATATATATGTATATATAACTACTCTGGTTAAAATTGTAGTGATCGAGGGAGCATCCACAAAGCAGCGGTTCCGGAGAAGCTGCTAGAGTTGAACTTACATCACACCAATGAAATACGAAAGAAATTAGGGTGGCTCGCTACAATGTACGTATCAAGGCGGGTTTTCGCCATGAAGCAATAAAAACTGATCTTCCAGATAGTGGAGAGAGCAGAGAGATTATGAAGAAAAACAAGCTAGAAAAATACTGGGATCTTATCTGAGAACTGATAAAGATATAGAATATGATAGTGAGCGGACTTTGAACGTTACAAAACATTGAAAATTGAGATTGGATGAATATCAGATTATACAGACCATGGCGTTACTGGAATCTGCAAAGATACTGGGAAAGGTGCTGAAGATTTGAAGAGATTTGTTATCACCCAATCTTCAACGACAATAATTAGATTAGGTAGGAACATTAATCTATGAAATAACGATGGTGGTATATACAGAATAGAGAATTTCAAATTCTATGGGCTTTCGCCCAGTCCAGGCTACGGGGCAGATTTAGACAACAAAGATCGGACAAACGGTAAAAGCCACTTTTACAGTATATCACAGAGTAAAACTGAAAAGTAAAAGAAAAAGAAAAGAATGAATAAATAAAAAATAAAAGGAAAAATTTTATCAGGCAAGAGAATCGTTAAAATTGGACAAGTGTTATAGTGGAACACACCTATTCTATAGTTAATAGACGCTCCCACCTATAATAAGTAGTAGTAGTAAGAGTAACGAGGGAGGGAGGGGGGAGTAACGAGGGAGGGAGGGGGGAGTAACGAGGGAGGGAGGGGGGAGTAACGAGGGAGGGAGGGGGGAGTAACGAGGGAGGGAGAGTAACGAGGGAGGGAGGGGGGAGTAACGAGGGAGGGAGAGTAACGAGGGAGGGAGGGGGGAGTAACGAGGGAGGGAGGGGGGAGTAACGAGGGAGGGAGGGGGAGGGAGCGAGGGAGCGAGGGAGCGAGGGTGTCGGTCGGTCAGTCGATGCCGGATGACCGTTAGTCGGATACTAAAGTATCAGCGACCACAACTAGATTTTCTCTGCGTCATTACCTATTATATCAAGTTCCTAACGTTTTGTACGTCGAACTTATTTTAGGACCGACTTAGTACAAATACAAGCCTCCACTGTGAAACCAACTCCATAACAACAAGGATGCAGAATCATCTTCCTTTTGTCGGACGCATATACGAGGGTCACGTGACGACCGATCAGTGGTGGCAGCCCGTTGGTGACGAATACCAGTTGTTGTGTAGACTGCGAGGAAGATAGATGTGATAGTTCTCCTTACCGCCTGTAGCTAATTAAAACCACGCTATCCAGTCAAGAAAGACTGGACCCAGGATGACCAAGTTCACCCAGAAAATACAGCATATTAGACCCTCTCGATTTCCGCCCTTTTACACTGGTTCTTTTATTCATGTGTGCTATAGTTTCTCTGTGCGAGACAAACAGTAATAGGTATATAGATGTATATAATTTCTTATATAACATCACTGCATATAAAATCTTTTCGATACCAATGCATATTTGGCATTCATTTTTTTTAGGTATTCCGGTGCTTCCTTCAGATGTGATAAGGTGTTACTATATCATGGATAAACTAATGTCTAATATGGGCATTAGAGAGTCTCTCTTTGTAAGTACTGCATTAACGGAATATGAATGCGACATAGGAAAAACGCTAGAAGAAATAGAAATCAAAGTTAAATAATATACTCTAGACGACAGCATTACTGAAACCAGCAAGAATACTGAAAATACGCGACTATAGAGGAGACTTGTTGTCACTTGCCCCATATGGCACTAGGGTAAAAATTCAAAAATAATATAATAAGGGTTATTCTGGGTGGGGGCAGGCATTTGGAACATGTTATCAGCTGATCAAAATGTCATCGTGTAACGTTACTCGATGATATTAAAACACTGTCGAGAAGGCCCAGTAGTCGACAATGAGCCCAGAGCTGTTATCTAACGCTCAATGAAATAATAAACGGAATAAAAAAGCACTGGTTACAAGTCAGTGTGATTTTTGTCTTTAATACGGCGTCGGAAATAACAAAAAACGGTGAACTAAATATAACTGAACAGTAACAGATGAATCCTCTTTTCACGTCTAATGGACTGGTTAACAAGCAACAAGTAAATAAACCGACAAGATATCTCAAATAAAACTGATAGGGAATTTGATATAGCTGACATAAAGGCAAATACAAAACCTCGAAATAATGAATATATAAAAAATGCTAAAATTATTATATATAAAATGTATTTAGGCAGCAAGAACTCATCCAAACTAGTTTCTTTGAATTCAACAAATAAAAAGGTCGGTCTGCTTAGTTTTGTTTTGTATTTTAACAAATGTCGAATATCTACATTGGGATCAAAATTGCGAATAAGTTCTAAATTCAGGTTTTCTTTCTTACTTAATAAAACCATTGTCTAAACGGTACGCCATTTTCATTAATTTTAGAATATTTAACAACTTTAATGTAAAAAATGAAATAATTTAAGAAATAACAAATAATTGTTGTAAAAATTTATTTTTCATCGAAAACGTTTTTTGCTTTCAGACAATAGTCTCGGGCATTTTCAAGAACTGGGTGTTGTCAATTTGGCAGACATTTTGAGTCTGTGCTACACCATCTTATTCCAAAATTTAAAAATTGCAACAGAAATTAAGCAAACTTTATCAGATGAATTATATATATATATATATATATATATATATATATATATATATATATATATATATGTGTGTGTGTGTGTGTGTGGTCACAACTCCGAAATCTTTGGAGACAGTTATGTTTCCCTTTTCAGAAATCCAAACAATATTAAAGCAAAAACGTATGAATACTCACACCACGAGAGATGAAAGACTATAAATATTATTACAGTTTATTTATAGAGTAATATACTGATAAATAAAATAGAGGGATAATTAAGACCATAAGTAATGAAATTTTATTTCAGACAATACAAAGACAATACCTTGTGTAACTTAAAAATGAACAGCCTAGGACGATAAGCTAAAAAATATAAGTTGCTCCCTCGTGCCTCTGCCGCCCAATACTGTCACTTAGCCGACAGTAGCTTAAAATAGTTTCCAAAGAGTCGGGTAAAGAAAAACTACACACTGGCGGTATTGTAGTTTATTTTGCCGTATGTATTGTTCATTAGTTTGTGATAATCACTTCCACTATAAAATTTAAGTAACTTGTAACACTGGTAGTATGAAGTTAGTATTAAAAGGGGTTTTCATGTGAAAACCCCGTATAGGAATTTTAGAATTAGAAGGCTTAGAAAAAGTTAAGGAGAAAGCATGAATTGAAATATGGAACAAGGAAAAAGAAAAACATTTTTCCTGATAAATTGATGGGAAAACTGAATTGTTATAAATCTGCAAAGCCGGAATGTGAAAATTCGTTGACATCAAAAAAAAGGAATAATTTTTTAACACAAACATTTGTTATCGGAAAATGCATTGTTTTGACTAATTGACTGCTTTGTTTAAAAGTGGGTGTTGTTTCTCCAAGGCTGGAGAAAATAATTGATATGAACACTGAAGCGTTTTAAGTCCTTTTGTAGCACGGTTCCGCCGCGGCTTGATTCAGTGTTCAAGTACTGACGAAATTCGGCCTTCACTGCTCGGTGATCTAAGAACACAACGTGAGTTTTTTTTTTTCTTTTTCACTGTTCCCCATAAGGGTATCTTTTTACATTTTCACTGTATAAAGTCACAAAAATTACAAAAAGATATTTGAATATGGGATTGTCAACACACACACACACAATATATATATATATATATATATATATAATGAAGGACAAATAGGAAAATTATATGAATCTAACATATGTATACCGAATTAATGGAGGTATTAGGTTGGTACCTAAAATTTAAAATGAATTTTAAAAATGTTTGAAGTTCATTTTAGCTTTTATTGAAAGCTAAAGGATTTAAAATTTACTATATTATATAAGCAAAATACTCTGCAGTGTATTTCAAACAGAAATCATATTGATCGGAATCGATTTTTGTTTCGGTAAATTCGATAAAATCGGTCATTTTGACACATTTGTTAAAAAAATTAATTCTCGCTTTTAAAATCTTACAAAAATAAAATATATATTTCTGAAACGTTATTTAAGGAACATTAGCAAATTTAAACAAATTAATCTGAGTTGAAACAAATATTACTTATAGTATAAAATATTGTTTACAAGCATTTCTTAATTACGAGTTCCTGTGTTCTGACGTATTAAGCGATTTATTGACAGCCGATAAAGTCCGATTTTTTTTCTAGTAAGAGGGTAGGAGGACAACCCTTAAAACACATGACCTTTTAATGATAATGTTGGGGTTGAACAGCCATACTTAGAATTTTCTGCGCGTATATACACATACAAAAATAAATCAAAATTCTTTTAAAAAGTATTCAGGGTCGTCAGATTGTAGTAAGCTTTACAATATATAATTATTAAATATAGTTTTACTTAACAATATTTCCTAAGAGTTATCACATTGAAAGTGAAATTTAAAAGATTTAAAACTATAAATTATTCAATTAAAAATTAAAAAGAAAAATTCAATTTAATTTTTTTTTTTTTTTAAATTCGGTCATTTAAATTCTTCAAATAATTCTCCTTTTAAGTAATATCGTCACTAAAAATTATCACGTTGAATTTCTCAAGTTTTCATAAAATTAATTAACAGGTAAAACATGTAAACAGATGTTTTTTTACCAAGATTATGTAATAATAAAAAAAGTAATTTCATTTGCGAAGAAGTCTTGAAAATCTCATTAAAATCTGAGAATTAAATTTTTTTTTTAGTAATGTGTCTATCACCGCAAAAAAAAGAGGCTAAAAATTTTTATGCTAAAAGTTAGCTGATACAAAAAAAAAGTGTTTTTTTTAAATCAAAATTTCGAATGTTCCAAAAACGAGTAAAAATTCATCAAATATTCAAAAAATATTTCCGTGGATGTAACTAACATAGGTATAGGCACGAGGTTGCTGGAAAAATGAGCATAGAATGATATAAACGGATTTAAACTTGACGGAAATAATTTTTTATTGTCTAAATATTTATGTTATTATAAAGAGGAAATATCAAAGTATTTTTTGATTGTGTGTGTGTGTTTTTTTTAAATCATTCCCAGCACGTCTAAAATTGTCGTTTAAAATCATGTTTTTTTTAGTTCGGAAATTGACACAAAAATCGATCGTCAGCCATTTTTTTTCAATTTTGTAAACAAAAGTTTATTTAATATATTTTAAAACAAACGTTTCTTTATGCGCCGGAAACAATGTAGTTTAAAACAAAAGACAGCAGGTTTTAACATCGGCCACGTTTGACTATATGATGATTGATGCTTTCAGCACGTATTGACAGCTTACGCAAAGAAAAGTTATCGTACAGAAGGACAGCAGTGACATAATATAGCTTTTTATTGAACCAACTTATTTACCTCGTTATTTTTAAGGAAAAATTTCAGCGCTCTAATTTTTATTGTTTCTTACTATTTAGCTTTCCACCTATACGTTTACGATGCTTTATGAGCATTTTTTAAAGTAAGATTGTTGAGAGTGATATAAAATTTCCTAAAAAGGTACATAAAATTAGGTACCTTTCTTATGAAAGGTTGTGTACATAAAATATAATTTTATATACAGTTATTACATTTTACGGTATTATTTGTATTTCCACTCATTTTATTAATTTTGATATTTCATTAATGTGTAAATGTCATAACTGAGCTAATATAAAGATAAGACTTTATAAATTTCATAAAATAGGTACATAATACTTTGTAGGTACCCTTATCATTTGAAACATTATACAATTTTTTTCTCTTTTCATGATGCTTCCGGTCTTCCGTATATTTGAATTAAGGCCGTTTTATGGACACAAAAAACATGTTATATTAGATTTTTATCTATTTGGGATTTGCTGATTGTAACCAGCTTTACTATTTATAATCTGTAATGATATATATCTACTTAATAAAACCATTGTCTAAACGGTACACCATTTTCATTAATTTTAGAATATTTAACAACTTTAATGTAAAAAAATGAAATAATTTAAGAAATAACAAATAATTGTTGTAAAAATCTATTTTTCATCGAAAACGTTTTTTGCTTTCAGACAATATTATCCATATTCATAAGAAAAACAAGTCAAAAGAACTAAAAGCTTTTGATTGAGATTAAATAATATCTTTGTTTTATTGAGTTTTGTATGTTAAAATTCAGAGCTGATTTTAAGGTAGAGGAAGGTCAAGTAAAAAAAGATTTACTTTCCTCAAAGCCTTGTGCTTTTAACTAATTAATTACTAAAAATGTACACTTGAATTTCAAGAGTTTTCATAAAATTAGTTATGGGGGTATAAAAAAAAATTACCATTACTTTAAAAATATATATATGATTCCATCATTTGTGAATAGTTTCTGAAAGTTTCATTAAAATCTGACAATTATTTTTTATTTTTGCAAGATTTTCAAAATTAATGTGTCATAAAAAATGCACAAAAATTTTGCTATGTTATTTACTAGTAGTTCCACTGATGAAGAGAAACAAGGTTTTTCAATCAAAAGTTAGAATGACAGAAGAATTTTTAAAAATAATTAAAAATTACTTTGTTTTTTTCCTCATGCTATGCTAATTTTCCCGCGATCTCACGCCAGTACCTAACCTAACATGTTTCACTTTTATTAAAACTTCGTCAGGGGTTGAGAGAAAAAACAGGCAGAAACTTTTCAATTTTGTTTGGGTCTGTCTTTTGTCAGTTTTCTCCCAGTCTCTAAGATTATATAAAAGTAAAACCCGTTAGATTGATTGATATACGTTCCCTATTTTATCATTATTATATATATATATATATATATATATATATATATAAAGGAATCAACGGATATTTTAT
>OZ010587.1:51126598-51189098 GCA_963932145.1 Acanthosepion lycidas | reverse complement strand
TTTCTTCTCATAAATGGATATACGAATAGAATTCACGTGGTTCAACCCTTTAGCTGTAAATGGTCGGAACTTGCGGATTTAAAAAATGAAGATCGTCAGAACATTTCCTATGGAAGCGGCGATAGGCTTGCCGCCTTCCGTCCGTAAGAAAGGGACTGTAAGGTGGAAAATAAGCCCCCCTCCATAAGGTCGCGTAATCGGTTCTAGTCAGTCAAGGCTAGAAAGTGAGGTAATTAAAGTAACAAAAAGCCAGAGCATATGAAAGAAAGTTGAAGTCCAAGCGTAATCGATTCCAAAGTAAATCTGTTTGAGGAATTTCACAGAGACCAGAACTAAGATGGGGTAGCTACGAAGTAGGATTTGTGAAGAAAGAGAAAGTTAAAAAAAAAAAAATAATAATAAAAAAAATAAATAAAATCTGTTACGTACTGCTTATTTTTTTTATTTTTGTTTATAAGCGGAAAAAAAAAGAAAGTAAAATGGAGCATTTACTTCTGGATCTGAATATATATATTCTGAGGAATTAATAAATATTAAGCATGCCCTGCTTTACGAAATCTGATCAAACGTCACATTTTATTTGGGCGGGGAGAGGCACAGAACTTTTTAGCACTTCATCATTTCAATAGATGTATTTTGCACACGTCTCATTCACAAAGAAAAAAAAAACAATGTTAATCTCGTTTATTTGGCTCGAAGACGCAACAGAAAGCGTAAATATTAAACAAATGTTGCACGTAGTTACAATAAGAGGAGGACTGCTGTGCAAAACCTCATCAATTCAATCCAATTCACGCATAAAATCCAGTTCCAAAATGACGACTGGTAATGTATAAATCAAAACTCTCAATTATCACTAATTTTAAACGGCTGTTTTAAAACGACTTCCTCGTTATTTTTTCTTTCTGAAAGACACAGGATGTCTATCAAATCCAACACTAAGACATATATGACCGACAGTCAGTTGTTCAAACATCTGAACAAACCGAGCAAATTCTTTTATTTTTTCTTGCACGTTGCTCCCCTTTTGTAAATAGTGTTTTGTTTTGTAAAAGTCAGTATTCATTTCATTCATTTTTTTTTTAAACAAGCATTTACTGGTTGGAAGTAGTGGTTTTTTTTCCTTGCTGCCCACGTTGTTTGCCGAGAAAATTTCGAAATTACAGAACGTCGAATTACACAGCAGGAATGAAAGGAAGAGGAAAGAAAGAAACGATAAGAGAAAGCAAGAAAACAAAAAACGTAGAGGATAAAAAGGGATGAAGAAACGATGAGAAAAAGATTTGAAACAACGGGAGTGAAGGAACATAGTGAGTGAGTGAGTGAGTGAGTCTTGAAATGAGGGGAAAAAAGAACAGGGAAAGTCAACGAATGAAGGATAAAAAAAAGCGAATAAGGAAGGAAAGTAAAAAGAGATAAATTAAAACAAGTCGGAAGGAAAATGCAAGGAATCACGAATAAATGAAAGGAAAGAGAACATTAAAGCAAGTCGTGTTGGCGAAACGCTTAATTTGATTAAAAACCAGTCAAAAATGTCATCTACCAATTGCAGATACACGAACACAGTAAAGATGGCGTCTGTCTGCTTTCCATCTCGCTTCATTTTTGCATCTGCCTCTTGCCAAGACGTTCACGAATCGGAAACGATTCAGCATCGATCTTGCTGAAGCATTTTGGAAGAGAATCATTCACATCCATTTAATTTCTGCGTAACGATCGATATATCATTTTTGTTTCGTTTTTTTGTTTGTTTTTTTACCCGATTTCATCCAAATAAAAGCCAGTGACCTCGATGTAAGATTTGGTCTCCCACATTAGCGAAAAATGTATAAGCAATGGACTTAAGTAGATATTTAAATCGTGTGCTTCTTTGCTCACACTTCTTGGCAAAACTTCCATCCTTTATTTAAACAGTTCTCAAAAATATACAGTATTTACTGCTACTAGAATAAAAACCGCTGTAGTAATGTTCAAATAAATTCAAATACTGTTATAAAAAAAAAGGGTTTACATCAAAAGGCAGGCAGCAGGATAAATACTATCAGAAACAAAATCTAAGATTAGAAACTGCGGACTAAAGGGAAAATCTGTGGGGTTACCTCAACTTGTTTCTAGGGGACTACTAGATGTGTAAAGCAAATATTGCAAATGTCTTTTTCTTGCGTCATCCACAGGATTCCGTAGGGTCAAAACGTACCTCTTTTTCAGGAGACTTCTTAGTCACCAGCTATATGTCACACAATCATATATATGTGTGTGTGTAAAAATATATAGAAAATAGGAAAGAACTCGTTAGGTAAATAATCCAAAGTTCTTTATTATTTTTGTTATTATTTTTAAAAAACAGTGCTCGATACAAAAGTAGAATCTAAATATATTTAAAAATATGATTCCATCGCTACATAAGAGTTCTCGAGAGTCGAAAATTCAATATAATTATTTGAATTGAAGATGGAACAGAGCTTGGTACTTTAATTCAAATAATTATATTGAAGTTTTCGGCTCTTGTTTTGAAATATGAAAACTCTTATATAGCGATGGAATCATATTTTTAAATAATTTTATATATATGTATATATATATATATATATAAGGTTGGTGCAAAAATAATGACGTAGTAATGTCGTTTTTCGACGTATTTTTTAACGTTAAAAAACGACATTATTACGTCATTATTTTTGCACCAACCTTATATATATATATATATTATTCAACTGGTCTTCCAGATAAAAAAAAAGATGGTAACCAAATTCCGCTACAAACACAAGTTATAAAAAGAAAATCAACCAATTACTGTTGGTTTAAGTAAATTCAAAACCCTCAGTTTGCATCGGCTGAAGACTGATAAGGGCAAGACTTTGGAACAGGTCGTCGCTAGACAATATTTGATACATTTTCTCCTATAAACTGAATAATGATATTAACTAAAGTGCATTACGTTTCTCGAGAGATGTCTGTTTCTAGAATATTAAAAAAAAAAAAATTGTGATTAAAAGATACATTAGAAAAATCAACTTATGAATTTCAGCTACAAATGAATATGTTGCAAAAATGTAAATAAATTGCAGGTTTAAAATCTTGCCAAAATTATTGGAAATTTAGTATATATAAATTACCATCACTATTGTACCTGTGACATATAGGTTCACATCTGAACGTTGTCTGTATGGATAGGTTGTAGGATAATTATTTTATCGGAAACTTTAGGAATAAAATTAACTGACTAAAGGGTTAAAATAAAGATATGAGTGATGAGCGAGTCCTTTGGTATTCGGCCGTAGCAAAAAGTCCGTTAACAAAGCGGATATTGACAGCAGTCTGAAGAAATGTTTGTTTCGGTAGCTGAAATGACAATGGTAGGGGTAGTAGTAAAGTGAAAAATTAGGCCAGATGTCAACCGGCTCTGAAACGGCGGACATGTGAGTATCCAATGACGTAACTGCTTCTGCACATGTCACGCATGGCTGCGTTCTTGTTCTATCCTCTCCTGAGGTCGTTCTGGTCTTTCCAATGCGTTCCAGTCACCTATGATGGTAACCCTTAGGTATCAGGTTTTGTACCCATTTGAATAGGCTCAGAGTTTATGGAATTTTGGTTTTGGCTAATCATCAAAAAGTGTCAATTTTTCTGATGGGCCAAATTATTTTTTCCGGGTCTCCTTTCTCTTTCGTAAAGGAAGTTATGCGTGGAGCCTAACTGATTTTGGGCATTTTTCAGTCACAAATGTTCGGCTCCTGAAAATTTCCAGTACTTTTGTTCGGATTCGGTCTTTTTTTTCTTTTTCTTCTTCTTCTTTGAGGATGGTCTTCTCGAAGGTTGAGAGAAGTATAGAGAGAAAAGTTTAAAGAGAGAATTAGGGTTTTAAAGGAAAGCGCAAATGCCTTATTTTAATTTTAATTATTTTTACTTTTGTATTTTATTTTTATTAGGACTCACTACACACCCATCAAAGCTCATTACCCGAAATTAACTTTTGGTGGTATATTTAAAACATATTTAATCATATAAACACTTCTGTGCTGACTTATACTTCGAAAGTAGATAGCTTGCAAACAAAAAATAATAATAATAATAATCATAAAAACGAAGCGCTGGTAAATTTCTATAGTATTAAAAAAATACTTGTCTCATAAACGATTGATCGAGACACCCACACACATTTGGACTGACATTCGATTAGATACAAACAGTAAAAGAAGTCATGGCTACGCCATCAGCAATGACGGTGTTTGACTACGGTTGTGCTTCTTACTTGCCAGCTACGAAATTTTACTCATGACATTTCACATTCAAATCAAGCCATCACAACTTCAAACATTCACATCCCTTTCATATTTCAGCAATAACTCTTTGAGACTTCGACTAAAAGAACAAATGAAATAGTAATGTAAGGATAGGGTTCGAGCGACGTTTCTATTTCCCCCCTAATTCTTCTGAGAACGGATGTCTTTAAAAACAAAAAAAAGTCGCTTTAGTTTAGTTAAGTGTGTCTGTGCCTTTTCCAATGTGACTATAAACACGAGAATAAATAAAAGTTGAAGTATGATTTATTCAGCGACTTATTCAGTCTGGTAGAGTTGCCTTGGCAAAATTGTCTGGAACCTTCTATTCTTAAACGTCATTGGAAGCCATATTGATCTGAAATGGAAATATTCGTGTGAAGTAAGGGGAGGTAAATCTAAACTACCTTAATATTATGAATTAAAAGTTATGTTTCTCGCCTCATCAACCGCACATTTTTTTTTCCTTGGAGTGAAGTGCTCATCTCGCAGCACAATCATAGAATAGACAACCTCAGCTTAGGATGCTAATAAGAGATTTTTGTACTGAGAAGAAAAAGAAAAAAAATCAACTGAAATATAGATTTGGGGGTGGGGGTGGTAAAATCAGTTATCTTTAAAAGATAAAGAGATGAAAGAAAGTTAGTTTCACCTATCGTTCGGTTCACGATCCTCCACGGTTTTTTGAACACAAGTAGAGGTTTATCACCCGTTTCTTATTTAGGATTAGGTTTGCGGTTCCTTCGAAAGTCTTTTCATTCTCTTTCGCAACCAGTAGCCACTTGCGTCTTTGTAGCATTATCGCCTTGCTTGGGGTGAATTGATTAAAAAGGTAGCAAAGAATAGTATTACTTCTCTTGTAACATAGTTTCACTGAAATCTCGGATTTCAAGAAAGTGTAGCCTATTAAAAATAATTTTGACAAACTTTTCTCATTCTCTAAACCAGTCTCCTAAGAAGTTAGTAATTCAAAGAACAAAAGTTGTTCCTTAACTATACTGGACACTGTCTGAAACTCTGGAAATGGAATCGATTAGCAAGGAAAAACGAAGTGTAATTACGACAGTAAGAAGTCTTGAATCTGATATATTGGAAAGAACGATGAAACGGCTGCCTAGAGGAACGAATTGTGTTCGACTAACGTTGAAGATATGGTGTGCACACAAACAACCAGACCATCAGACCGTGGAGAAATGTTTTCCTAACTCCGGAAAAGAAGACTTCAGATCACCAAGAAATTGGAAAGCACTTTTGTTTTTATCAATAATCGTGGTTTGGCAGGTCTGCGATTTATGTGCGAAGAATCAGTGAAGAAAATAAAGAACAACTAAATGACTAACACTTATGAGAGAGACTTGGTTGTAAGACTATTGAGTTAGTTGAATGAATGAACGAACACGTGTGTGTGTACATACATACACACACACACACACACATATATATATATATATATCGAGAGAGAGAGACACACACAGAAATATGCAAATATATACCTTCCGGAATTTTTGTTTTGTGCCTTGCTGTATTTTTGGATTTTTATGTCGACTCATCTTATACAGCTCCTAAGCTCAAGATCGATCTCATCTTTTAAATTTGCGTGGGTGAAAGTCCAACTTCTGATTGGTCAACTAATACAGATGTATATCGTTTTAAAATTGGAAAAAAACACCCGCCTTTGACAGATTTATTTTCAGTATTTCTTTTTCTAGCCATTTGATTTTTAAAGAGGTTTAAAATGTTTCACATGAAATTTATAATTTTTTTTATAGTTTGGCTTTCTTTTAATTAAAAAAATCAAAACAAACTCTAGACGATTACATCGTTATCAACACTTTCTTAATCATTTAACATTATTTTTATATTCCTTCCTCAAGAAAAAGAGCAATAGACAGTTTATCCTATAATTTTATATTCACTTTTTAATTATTCTACATTTTAATCCAAATGAAATAAAAAAAATAAATAAACGGAAGACTACATTTGTCCTCAAAATCTGTGACAATGCTACCGAGCGGTATCATTTGTCTTAAATCATTACTGCTATTAATTTGTAAAATAAATCAGAAAATTTCATTTTCCGTAATTTTTCCAAAGCATTATTATCTAATACGCTGATATAGGTCTCATCCCGGAAGGTAAGTACCAGTGAAAAAAAAAAAAAAAAAAAAAAAAATGTCTACTGAAAATCAAAAAATATTTACAATATGATAAAAGAAAATCGTTTTTGATGGGAACAGACAAAAAAAAAAGAAAAAAAAAAGAATCCAAAATCTTTCAAATATTTGATTTCGTCCTCCATCACGCCGATTACATTGATTTAGATCCCCATCACCGCTTTTTGGGACAATCTGCTTGCGATATTATATTATGGGGAATGAGATAGTTACAAGTTTCCTAAAGACAAAATAGTCTGTAATTCCAAGTAAAAGGAAGGATTTCGAATGCAGATCTTCGAGGTATGCAACTCTTCAGACGAATGCATTATCTCATATGTCCCAACATGTCTGTCAAACAAAGCTAAAATTCATTCAGATTTATTTCAGTTCCCTCTTTCTCTCTCCAACTTTGCTGATATGTAATAAGATCTACGATACCCTTCTATATACTGACGTGCTAAGTGTTCTTCAAACTTCACAACAAATCGGTCTTTGCCGGCGCTTTGTCTCTGGGAATTTGAAGCCACTGATAAGGTAAAATTAATTAAAAAAATTTAAATTCAAGAAAAGGTCGATTCAGACTAAATGGTTTTCAGTGGTGCAAAAATATGCGAGAAATTTCAATAGTGATTTAACAATATTTGGGTGTTTAGGTTAACAGTCAGATGATGAAAAAGAAAATGTGAACTGTTTTTCTTAAACATTCATTAATTTATCAAAAGTATTAATCCCTGACCCGGGGTGGTAGCACCTGTTAGGGTCCCAGCTATGGCCAAATAGTTAACCTTCAAACTGGGGTGTAAACACTATGAAAGCATAAAAACAGATTATCATACTAAAATACAAGCAATAATATATTTTTAAAAAAATACCAGAAATGCCCGAATTAGTTTTTATTTTCCCTGATCATTTTAAACCTGCAATACATTTGACTCGACAAAAAAAAAAAACATCTTTACAAAAATACGTCAATAAAACCTGATCTGTAAACAGATTTCTTACAAAGAATACATATTCTATTCATACGAATCTATCCTAAAAATCTTGACGGCATTAAATAACCCATAAAGGTTGTAGTATCACTCACATTATACCAGCAGAAATAGCCTCGTATTCACAGGAATAAAAACATATACGTAAATAACACGAAAGCATGTTAGATTGTAAATTAAAATAATACAATTTATTTATTTTTGTGTACTGCTGTGTGTATTTTAGTTACAAGATATTTCAAGGTTGCATGCGATAAAGGGAAGAAGTCACTTCGTATTATAACAAGCAATGTCGGTCGTTAGCGAAGAGAGCGAATTCAGCGCCTTTTGGCGCGAAGTCCATTTTCAGACAGGAGTTTTTTTTTTATTTAATGTATTTTAAACAAGATTTTAATGTTATTTGTTTGATTTATATTATTATTAACAACAACACTACAAGGTTGATATGCCGTAAAAAAAAACAAAAAAAAAAAAAACAACACACACACCCAGCCAAAAGTGTTAATGATTTCATTTCGGTCAGTCGAATATTCTTTATCCAAGTCTACATTAATTGTAATTAAATAAGGAATATTTTAATAAACTAAGTGCTTAATGAACATTAAGTTTGTGAAAACATTACTTAACATTACAAATTAAATGACTTATTCCCTTACCCAAAGTTATGACTACTTCCTGTGACAGTTTTCTATCCAAACGAAGCTCAATTTACTAAGTCTTTTTTACCGTGAAAACTATACATTCTACTGAGGTCAATTTATAGAAATTTTCAAATGAAAGTTCATTGCAAATTGAAAAAGAAAGGCGAGTAACTCTTATGGCGGTGAGAATCGCTTCTACGTCAGTAACGTATTAAAATAACGCAATTTTTTTCTCTTCTAATGACAGCTTGTTCCTGGTTTGTTCAGATTAGTAAGAAGTTCAAGCTGGTAACCTATTTAAGCTGTGATGAGACCAAACATTAAATAAAAAAAAATCAACAAAGTGTAAAGATTCGTGTAATGAAATTGGTTTTCGTGCCTATCTGCCGTGTTGTTAGTGCATTTATCAGGCAAACACTGGGAACTGATCAAGTTTTAAAAGGACAATAAAGAATGAAATTTGCAATATTTTTTTCTCGTCGTGTGTATTGCTAACCTTCCTTCGAATTTAAATTTCTCCTTTAATTATTCATTATTTGCAAATAACTAACTTTACGTGGCTCGATCAACAACAAATCATGCTTCAGCAGGTTTACTTGTTTTCTTTAAAATACCGTTTTCCTTAATTTAATCAAATCAGTATCAATAATGTTGAGGTTTGTAAATGCAAAACAAAAAAGAAGAAAAATCAGAAGACTGTGGTTCTTGAAGGTCGGTTTGAAAAGAAAATTAAATAGAAGACAAAGGAAGAGAAAAAAGGCAAACGATATAGGAGTAGAAATATAGAGACAGTGACAATAACGAAGAAGAACGACGAAATAAAAAGGAGTGAAGGAGAGCCTATTTTCGTCAGGTGAGAGGGCATTCCATATCCGACACAAACTGTGTTGCTGGGGTCGCTAGCATCATTATCAGATGAGAGATTTGATTCTAATGAATATTTTTCTGCAAACATTTGGAAAAGACTCTACAAATATAATTTGGTTTCAATTAAAACTTGGAAAAATTAAAACTGGATTTAAATATTGCATTTGGGCTTGTGGCCTAATTCCTTTACCAACAGCCTTAATATTCTTTGCCAAAATGGTTTACACTAGTGATTCTTAACCGTCGTGCCGCAAATTATTATCACTGCGTGCGCGCGCTCACATATAAGTGATTTTACAAGCGTAGCTTAGATGTGGCACAAGGTCGAAAGTATGGGGCACCCAGTGAAGATCGAACTCACTACTCAGTCGTAATTGTTCTAGCGAGACAAGCTTGAAAACCATTACACTGCCTCCAGGTGCCCAAAGTGATTTTCCAAGCGTTGCTCAGATGTGGCACAAGGCCAAAAGTATGGGGCACCCAGTGAGGATCGAATTCGCTACTTAGTCGTAATTGTTCTAGCAAGAAAAGCTTGCTAACCATTACACCGCCTCGAGGTGCCCAATGTAAGTAGTAATCATACAGCATTAGTATTTGAATAATAAGTATTAAAACCATTTTTTTTCAAATAATTCTTTTTACTATTCTTCGAATAGGTTATTTTAAATACTTTGTTTTAATATTCATTTTTTAAAAGTATTTTTAAGGAATCATAAAACATTCGATTGTACCCATTAATACATTTTGGATTTCAATACAAAAGGAATATCCCACATTAGCTAAAAAGGCTTTAATTGAAATTTTCTACTTATGTGAATTAAGCTTCAACACTAATTAACATAAAAATGAGAGAGAAAGACTACGTTCAACTGAAGAAGTGAGGATCTGCTTATCGTACACACATCTAACCAAATATTGAAATCGAGAGAGAGAAAAAAAAAAAAGCACAGGTTTCCCCACTAAATAAGCTGCAAAAATACTTGAATAGAAACAATGAAAAAGTAAAATTCATATTTGTGGATGTATTTTGTAAAAAAAAAAAAAAAAACAAACAAAAAAAAAACACACCGTTTTGTTTCAAAAAATTTAAATGTATACACTTTAAAAATTTTGCTAAGCGAGCCGTGATATTTTTATTCGCTCCTAGGTGTGTCAGAGCTTAAAAAGGTTGAGAAACACCGGTTGAAACGACAGAAACATTTCTTTTTAACACTATGAGCAGACATTTGATTTCTAATTTTTAGAATAGATCGTCTCATGTACGAGTGAGTAGATTTGTATTTTGTTGAAATCTACTATATCCACAAATATATAACTGAATTGGTAAATCTTGAAATTGCTATGGGGTCCATCCAATTTGATTTTTTGCCGAAGTTTAAGCACAATAACTGTACAGATTCCAGCTCTCGCCAACCAACAAACCAAAGTCCAGAAAACTTCTTATACGTGGTGTTCTGGTAGATTTGATCTTCATCTCAGCGGATTTAGAAACATTGGTCTAAAGAACATTGGTTTATGTAATAACCGTTTAAGGACGATTGGTCTTTAATATTTTTTTAAATAAATTAACACTTTATTCATGTACAACATAGTCAATTTCGTTGATATTCACTAGACTACAGGATAATATTTAAGACAATTATAACAATATTATTTACTGATGATACATGTGATTTATAAGCATTTATCGGCACGCATTGTTTGTATATTAATACATTCTCATTAGACCTTAATTCTCCAGACGATTATTTCTTAGACGAATATTCTGGATTCCCATCTAAACATTAAAATCAAAAATTGAGCCTGTGGAGATGCTTTATAGATGATCTTTATTAAATAAATATTTAGCTTTGAAACTACTACTAATAAATCGGCGCATTCGTAGATCGGGATTATAGAGTCATTATGAAGTACAAGGTGATCCGAAAGTGTTGCAGACGAATGTATGTGCTTCCCAACTTGTTTCAGGCATTAGTAACGTTGGCGTTTGAAATTGGGCATTAACACGTTATCTCCTGAAATACCTAGAATAAACACGGGGGATTCGGGATGTGAGCCCAAGCAAAAAAAAAAGTATAAAGGAACAAGAACCAATATATATGTATAAACAAATGATAACGTATTAACAACAAAGGTATACAAGTGACAAAAACGAAGATGTGTGCGCCAAATGAATGTGAAAATCTTTTTGGTCCTAAGTATGTGTAGTAAGTGAATGTGTGTGCGCACGCGCGCATGTATTGTTCATGCGTTTCCCAAGAGGAACGCGTTCTCCGCGAGAGGTTACATGTTGACGAATAAGGGGATAAGAGAGCGAGAAAAATATCGCAGAGTATTTATAGTCCTGACAGCGTCCCCTAGTAGGGACTTCGAATATTAGGAGGAGTTAACCCAACAAGAGTCTTGTCACCCTGACCCTCTCTTCCAAAATGGAGAGAGAGCTTGTGTCAGCCACCTGAATTAGAAAATTATATTATGTAGGGGTAACACGACTTTTGGACCACCCTGTACAATGTGCTACGACAGGGATACATACGGTTTTGAATTCAGTGTTTGAGACAAGTTGCCAACCAGGTCAGAGAGCCCAGCCTGCTCTGCTATTTGATCCATAGCTTGTAGTAAAAGAAATGCTTCATACCTTTTCCCCAGTTATATTTGAGTGAAAGTGGATGTAACAGCGGGAATTCGAATTATGCTTCACTTTGGAACTGTTGTTCTTGATCAGTCAATTACCAAGCAATATTTAAAGATTGATTAATGACACCAACATTCAACACGAGAAGCACAATTTGCTATTTCTTCGAACAAAGGTTTGTTTTTTTTTGAATTATGGAAACGTCAGTTTGTGTAAGTGCAGTCTAGCAAAGTAGAAACAGTTGCCATCTGTTATTGGTAATGAAGCAAAAAAGATAATGGAATAAAAAATGATTGTCAACAGAGCATCACTCGGATGTAGCGTGTTTTCGCTTGTGTGATAAAGAAATCTGATACTTCAACACAAGAATTTGGAACATTCGAGTAGATCTAATTGGATGAGGATAACGCATAGTACCATAGAGTTCAGAAGCCACATCGTAAAGAGAAATGATTGTAGAGCACCAGAGTTGTGGATTGTGACTCGAAACTACATTTGAAATGTGGTTCTGAACAGCAACTATAAGACAACAATGAAAAAGGCCAGGATGGATATATATATATATATATGTTATTTTTAGATGGATACTCATATTTGAGTAGATGCTGTTTTTATTTATTTAATTACTTACATCTCCCGGCCTGAATATTCGAGAAATCTTGTCAGAAAGATATACGCTCTAGTTTCTTTTTTAATAGGTTTCACCCCATCAAGTCAGTAAAGTCACAAATGGGTTACTGCGCGCGGAAGAATTAGAAACAGAAACATTACTAATGAGCGGGAAGAGAAAAGAATCAACAGGAGAGTAGATAGCTATTGACATTGCATTTAAATTTTTGTAGATGAAACATGGCGGGAAAGCATGGAGCCAGAAGGGAGTTCCATAAGCAACAGAAGAAACTGTTAGCATAGAATTTACGGCTACATTTAGCCAACTCAAGTGCAAATTAATGAGATCCAGCGCTTAAATTAAAAAAAAAAGTCTAGGTACTATATCGAAGAGCTCATCTGAACATTTACCTTGAAATTAAATATAGAAAAGATAGGCAACTTAACAGCTGTGGGAAAGTAAATGAAGCCGACCCGCCAGATCTGTACTGATAATAGTGCTGATTTTTGGGATTTTATCAAGGAGATAATATATATATATATATATATATATATATATATATATATATGTATGTGTGTGTGTGTGTGTGTGTGTGTGTTTTACGTACCACCCTCTTCTACCGGTAGGGAAGTACGGTAATATAATACAAGAATACACATTTCTTTTCCCAATGATCTAGTTTCCGATTGATCAAACACGGTCAAACTGAATGGAATTAAGGAACAAACACAGTAGGTGACAAACAACAACAATAAAAAGAAAGATATAGGAATAATAAATGTTATTATTAAAATATACAAATGTGGGGAGTTAAAAGACTGGGCAAAATAAAACAAGTCAAATAAATATGGGACCGAACAGTGGGGAGGAGAAATAATGTTAAATGATCTCGTGCCAAATTTGTATAAAATTATAAATGATGAAAAGTACAATGAGCAAAGAGAAAACTGGTTTGTAAAAGTCTTTCTGTTTATCTTTTCTCCTGTGTTTCTTTTATATTTATTTTTATCTATTCTCTTGTTGAACAGAAAGTGTCTATGAAATGAATTTCTTTTGGTTTCTTTTCTCTTTTCGTCTTGTCTAGGAGTTGAGTGACGAATAAATAAATGTGTCCTTTTCTTGGCTCTCAGGCTTATATGTAACTTTTATTTCGGTGTATCAGCTTTTTCTAGCACGCCGGAGTTTGATTCTTTAAATGAAAACTTTGCTGAATCTTTCCGGCTTAGAAATCTTATTAGATTTCTATATATTCCGTACGTCCGAATTTATAGCAGATTATAGCAATTATAGCTAACCGACAGTTCAGTTTGGATTCTGAAAACTGACTTTTTCACGGTCCTTATTTTCGCGACCCATGACTTCCAAATATGGATTTTTATATGTGTAGGCGAAAAATAGGTCACTGACCGTTTTCCTCTTTCAGCCATATTTCAGAGAATTCAAGGTCGCTTCACTGTCTGAATTATATCTAGTCAAATCATCTTGTTATCACGTGATAAAAAAGAAAAAGTATACAGTCTGCTCGGACGCATGCAAGTTTTAACAATTGTAAATTGACAATTTCACCTTCCCCTCCCCCACGTTTTCAAAGTACCGGCTTTTCATTTTGAATACTTCTAAGATACAAGACAAGCCATAACATCGATTTTATAAATTTAGATGAGAGTATATATATATATATATATAATTGTATGTATACGTGAAAGAGTCGACACTGTATTGCTTACTTGTATACGAAAGCGTAATTATATCTGTACACTTGTTAATATGCATATCTATGCATTGGAATACGGATGGAGACAGACATAACAGAAAATATATACATTTCATGCTTATATGTGCGTGGGATTATATCGAGATGGGAAATGCAAGCCAACAAAGGAATTAAAATATAGATTAATGGGTTGATAAAAATAATGATGGAATGGTCTAAGCCATTAGATCTATTAATCACATGCATATATATATATATATATATATATATATATATATATATATATATATATATATATATATATATATATGAATTAAGAGACACTTGTCGAAACGTTAATATATAGATTTGATATATTCAGAAGCGATTCAATTCATAGGAAGAAACCAATTTAACCCGCAGTGGTTATGAAAGTCTGGGGTCTGTAACTTCCAAACAAGGAAATTAGCAAATATATTCCACTATGTTTCTGGGTAAATCAACATTTCTCTCAATTATCAGAATGTCAGAAAGCAACACGAGACAAATAAAGTCGAATGGTAAAGGGAAATTAAGAGTTACATCTATTTTAGATTTTACATGTTCACAAAAGTATTGTTCATAGTTTGACGAATAAAATTCCCCGGGCCACTGAGAATGTCTTTTTACACGCGTGCAGCGTTATGCCTTGTACCTGTTCAGGTTCCTGTTTTTAATGCAGCTTAGGTGATCGCTTTGCCTAGATGCAGAAAACGTGGCGGGATCAAAAACTGATCTCACTGTCGAAAAACAAAAACACAGACACAAAAGACAAAAAAATTACAGGTGAACAGTTGAAAAAATAGTTTGTTTATTAATATACTTGGTGCAACATTGGAACAAGATGGCTGCTATAAAGCTTTTGGCAATTGGAAATGTGAAGAGTCTCAGATAAAAATGAACGAATTCTTTCATCTTTTTCGTTCGCATTTTCCTTAAAACTTCCTCGTTGCTTACCCGCAACGTCCATAGTATACTCAGCATCCTTTTGTAGAACCACGTGTGTTAAGTATCTTTATTGGATAGATTGCGGGTGGAATGAACAAAATACAAAACGCCTTTTTTATACATTTGAATTCTTTTCGTCTGCTTAATTAGGAAAAAGTTATTGTTCACATTCCATATTCGTGTCACCGTATATACTCTAGTATAGTGCAGCTTACGGACAAATCGTGTTAAAACAGCGGTTCCCGAAGTTAAGTAACGTAGACTGATCAGTACTTAGAGGAGTGACCGCTTAGGATTATCAGCTGCTGTTAGCTTGGATGTGATGTAATGAATAATGGCTCTGAACTGTTAGCCGGAGAGCCGAGTTCCGATTGCCTTTATGTTCGTTATATTCACGCGCAAGTACCCTTGGGTACGGTATGAATCCAATTCTCCTCCATAGATTAATTACTAAGACATATTACTAAATCATTATTATCTCAAAAATGAAAAAAATCTTATAAGCTAAAAATATTTTCTGGCTTTAAACAACCTGCAAACGGTTGATAAGCTGTAGAAAAAAAATCAATCAATGGTTTTCATGATCAGTTGTTTTACTGAAAAATGGTGGGGGTCACATTATACACAGGTAATTTTTTTTTTTTTTTGAAGGTTAAAATCATGCATTTTCGGTAGTCTGTTGTACTGTACATTTTTTTTTTTTTTTTGAGGCGTTAAAATTAATGTAATGAAATGCAGATGTCGTATTGTACATGAAGTAGTCTTATACACGAGTATATACAGTAAAATATATTTTGGTCGAGGCGGATAAAAGATAAGATATAGATTAGAATGTTGACCAGTCATGTCCCATTAAATCTGCATTCATCAAACACACCTCGTTTAATGTGCATCATCCTCTATCGCTTCTTCTATGTGCCGTATCGCTTCAGGACATAGGAGATTATAATTTTCTACAACTTCCTATCATTTGAAGCTCTTAGCCATGATTGTCTTTTTACTATCCACAAACTACTGGTTTCTTTCTGCCTCTTGCCTTTAATACTTCATATGAGTGTCAAAGATTCAAAAATCGCCTTTCACATTACGTTTAAAAAAACAAACTGCCTCTTTCTAGTTCCCATTTCCTTTGAAACTTTCATGTTGTTCATATGCTCCCGTCTATGACATTTTCAGCATCCTTCTGTTGAACCACGTGTTACAAATGAACACGAGGTGAGTAAATTGTTCTAATATTCATTGTCTTACCGGAGGATTGATATTAAATAGCAGTTCAGCATTCTTGTCTGTTCTCAGTGAAGACGCAAAAGAGGCCCCGGATCGCATGTCTATCAAAGCCAGTTACATCCAGGTCAGCTTGGTATGTTCAGATCCGGGCCTCTCTGCAACTCGTCTCGGTCTGGGTTTCTGCCAGCGTCTCTTGTCAATAAAAGCGACGGAAAAACCAGCAGGCATCAAGACTGTCTTGTGAAGTCGGTGCCGTAGGCATTTTGTTCCTCAAGTTGCTGTCTCCTGAGGCAGTGTCATTTTGTTACCGCTCATTTCCTTTTTCTGCCTATTAACCCCATAGCGGCTAGGAGAGCTATCTTTTAGATGTTTCCTCACCCCCGACTTCAATACATCCTTGCCTTAGTTTACAACAGTTTCTTAGTACTTTATTTTAGCCAAAATATATTTTTAAAACATTTTCTTCCTTAAATTCCAGAAATTTAGCAAAGAAACCTTTGATAACGCATGAGTCAAATCTGTTTTTCAAGTTAACCAAGTCTGTACCAGGACGAAATTTAATCAAAACAAGCAACAGGTTTATTAAATATTAAAATTAAACTCTAACAAAAAAAGGGTTTTCTATCTCAAAATTTGATATGTTTATCGCTATTTCTTCTTTATCAATCGATTTAATTAAATGTAATTTTCAAATTATTAAAACTGACGAAATAACAATCTGTTCTGAAATGAAAGAAAGAGAAATTAGATAGTTGGAAAAGAACTTCGGATTTTATTGAACTCAGAATCGATATTTATGCCTGTGTAACATGTAATCCCTAGTGAATCGGAAGTTCTACAAGAAACTATTATTGGTAGCTACAGTGTTGATAGCAGACAAGGAATTGAAACTAAAGGGTCATCGACAGGAGTTAGTAAAGAAAGCGAGAAGAAAGGACTAAACATCAACGATAAATCGACAGAATGTATAGCAAAGAAACCGACCAACATGCGAATTACAAATTGGAAATAAGAAAATTAAACATAATCAGCGAGATTGTATCAATATGGCTTGTTAGCCATATTCCGTAGCTGACAGCGCCCGATATTCCTTATCGGCCACCGATATTGAATTGTGATAATCGACTGAAAACTGGGGTTTCAACGTGATACGAGCATAACTTAGAATGTTTAAAATTAAAAAATAGTAACTGCTATCTTTAGATGAAAATGCAAAAAAATAAAAATCCCTGAGCATACGTAATCTTGACAAATGTTGCCTGTGACAACTTAAAATCTAATTTTCATTCTTCATATTGATTTTATTTCTTAATAATAGCGAAAACTATTGTGCAGTTAATATCCAAATACTGAATATGTTAATCAGAGATCAATAAAATCATTAGCGAAAACTAAATATTCACAAAAGCAATCGATTTATTCGTTTTGATGCAAGGCAAATGAGCAACTTTCCTGGAGGATGAAAACCGGAAACATCTTTTCATTTCTACTTCCGTGTATACACACAAATGTTTATTCTCAATTTCCACCTACAATGTCCACTCAAAATTGTTAATGTACTTTTTGAAAAGCTAATATTTCTATCCACGTTCTTTGATCTTCAGATATTGAAGAAAATTAGACATGGCGTGATGGAAACTATCTGGACCAGCGATGAAAATGTATTTTAAGGACACATTAATCCAACAGGATAAGCAGATAAGAGAATATATATTAACGCGCGCGGTCCAATTTTATTTTAATTCTAGCTTTTGAACAAACGTCATTTCTTGTGTAACTGTTTCATTATGGGAACTTCAAAAGACTATGTTCAGTTTAAGCATACAAAGACATTTTGAAAATCAAGGAACAATATATATCTACAATTCCTTTTATAATGAACGTTTCGTTTATACAAAAGAAAATTAAAATATCATTCAACGTTCTATGGTTGCGAATCTTGAATTTTCATTTTGGATTTAATTAGGCTTACATTTAATGGTTGACAAGAAATAACGAGCAAACTATGGCCACCTCAAATTAAGAAAAGCCGCAAATAATGAAATGATCTAGTCAATTTTAATCTTTTATACACTTTTTCCAGCGATATCTCCCTTAAGTCACATGTAAATTTCTTGTGCACGACTGTCATTAAGAGCCCTTTTTTGTATGTGAAAATTTATGAAAAAAAGAAAATCGTTCGTAATGCAAAGATTTATTTCAACATTTGTTAGGATCTGACAAACAAAATTAGTTTCCAAATTCAAAAATTTACCATCAAATCATAAAATGTTTTTTCTAAATTATGGTCATGGCTCGTCTAAGATACAGAACATTGTGATAGATTAATAGATATTGTCAATTCATTTTTTAACTAAATTGCTTTTGAACCTTATTATTCGTCTTATTTCCGATTCAAATTGATTCAACCAATATATTCGTTTTTCACATTGGACCTAAAAACTAATGTGATAAATGATTTTTTAAACTTACGTACAGTAAAAATTATATTTCGAAAGCATTTTTTCAGTTCAATTGAAATCTCGTAATATGAATCAAAAATGCGATCGCTATAAAAGAGGTAAATCAGAGTTTATGGAAAAATCGTTTCGATTGTTAAATGGCTACTCACCATGTTTCTAAGTTTGATAGTTTTTAAATGACTATCACTGATAAACTAAAATGCATTAGAATGATTCGTCCCAGAGCAATTCAATTGGTAGCAATTAGTTCTTTTTTTAGTTAAAAAATAATGTAATAATTGCAGAAGATTTGACTTACCAATCGTTTTCAAAGCGATGACAAATATAAAATTTGCAAAAAGGGACTTACCTGAAAGAAAAAAAAAAAACATTTCATTGAAACAAAGCATGCAGCACAAAACTCATTTACAATAAAATTTTCGATTATAAATACATTAATCTCATCGTTCAGTTTTTGAGAAACTTCCCTCATTCAGCAAAGCTTAATGATCAAGCGAAAATATCAATTATTTTTTTTAAGAGAATCGAGAATGCAAAATTTGCTAACAAAGCCTGACCATTTGAAGTTTCCAGCAAAAGTCTGAACTTTTAATCTAAACTGAACATAGTTGCTGCGTTGCATCGTTATGACTGCCAAATTATTTCATCATATACCTAGCATCTATTACTTCAGAGATGAATTCATTGCTCTCATCACTAACTATATATTTAATATAGAAAATATTTGCTGTCTACTCACAACATAGCAATAAATATATTCATCCTCTTGATCGCGTATCTATTTAAGTAGAGTTTGCATAACGCTTTTATTAATCCTACACAAGAACATCATCATTCAAATTATCAAAACAGCTAACTCATGCTGAGTCTTGTTAACTTATCACTGAATGATTAATGATTTTAATGCAAAGTAAAAGTTCAGTATCAATAATTTAAAGCGCTGAATAAAATTGGGAATATTTAGAACTTCCCAAACTATTTTTTGTGAGAAGAAAAGCATTTTAGAAAATCTACGTTTAAACCAAATGAGTCCAACACAGAAGAAATGAAAAAGGCAAAATATGTTGGATTATCGTGTTGAAATTTTTAATGCGTGCACTTTCATTAAAGTATAAAAATGGTTACAGATATGCCCGCACAAAAATAGATTCGAAGTACACAATTGGATTTAACATGAAACGTTTCCTATAGAGAAAAAAAAAAGACATGTTATTTATAAATGGCGGGGAATGTAAAACGTTTGTGTTTCAATATTTTTCACATTTTTCGTGAAAGAAATGTTAGTTCATTTTGTAACAAAGTTCAATGAAATAGAAGGAAAAAGATTAAAGTAATCAGTTTTCTAATATAGAGGGATCAAACATAAGTAGGCTATCCAAGGATGAAAATTTGTGGATAGAGAAAGTTTATATTAACCAACGTGTCTGAAAACGTACATGGTCTTTGTGTAAGAAGCAAAATGTTGTGGCTCTTTTGACCGAAGAATTCATCTATTTAAACAAAGTCACTGGCTCAAACCTGCCGACTTGAAAGCAACATTTTTAAAACTTGTGATTGATTCATAATTATTTTCCAAACGAAACCTTTTTCTATCTTATACATTGATCCATTTGGACAGAGAGGAGTTTTTGGCCAATGTATCTCCGTTCTTGAAATGGGAACATCAGTAAGGGCACTTATGCAGGCCACTACAGAAGTATGATAAAGTAGAAAACGAAAATTCACCCTCCACTGCTTTGTTGCAATTTTGGAAATTAGTTTAATAGAACTTATGAGAAGGATCAATTTTTTTAAATGTACAAGATGTCTAGTCATTATTAAAATATATTATTTCATCGTTCTGTAAATGATACACATTTGTAGTACAGGCAAAATAACATTTTATAGCAACTAAGTCATCGTCTTTTCGTTCAAAAATATCTCCTATGTCTTAAGTTGAAGTATATGGTAGGCTAATGTTTATCTAGACACCATAGAGAAACAGTAATGGCTGTGTTCTTCACTTCATAATACAGCTATTTTATTTTTAATACTAGGTCTCTTCAGGACAAAGGCAATTGTCCTTCCACGAATTGCTTTTCTTTGTTATCTGTGAATTACCATGAAATCTTGGGATATATATTAGAGTGGTTTCACGTTGCATTTTCCCACGATTTGGTATGCAAGTTTTTTCTTAGACTGACTCAAGGCTAAGGAACTTAATCTACACTGCTTTTTAAACAATACTTAAAGAGGAGACGGGTTCATGCCGTTCCCAAATACATTTGTATAAAAAATGAACGCCACAGACTCGCCTGAAAATTGGACATTGTTCACAGATTTTAGTTTGATTAGATAGCAGTTACACTACCTGCACCTATGTTTTCATGGTGTCAGTGTTATTTAACTTGATTTTTTTAGATTTGTATGAATATTTGAGAGGACATAGTAAAACTTTAATCAAATATCACGAAAAAGATAATAATAATTTAAGTGTGCAGTAAAGAATACGGGCAAGAAGGCTATAAAGAATTTGAAACGGCTGACCTCAGACGAAATTCTATGGTCAACACCTCGACAGAGACTTTTTACTTACGTGCCGTAAGCCAGAGCTTAAGAAAGAAATTTGGCGCGCTTTCGTTTAAATACCGCCTAATTGTGATGTCACTGTTACTAATAGCAACGATAGTTAGAAAACAAGGGAGTTAATTATTCTTGAAATTAGAGTGAGCGTCAAGGTGAATGAGGGAAAACACAATCAGCTTAGCTTGCATAATGTGTGCGTGAATTATTTGTTCTCAGTTCTGCTAGAATGACACGTCGGTATTTTTTCACGTAAAAAAAAAAAAAAAAAAAAAAGAAAAAAATTTAGACCCAACGGCCGTTTTCAAATTCTGAATGCCATTTATTTATTTAGGCCATTTTTTCAGGACTTAGGTGATTATGGCTCTCCACTGCTTCCGTTTTATTTAATACGGGTAAAATGTGAATTGTCATGACTGTTTTCCGGAAAAATAGTGATATAGTGTTTCCCGATGTCTTTTCCACAATTTGGAATTCAGACTTGTTCTTTTAGACTGGTTTCCCTACCAACGTTACAGATCCTAATCCACCCTATCATTTTACTCTGAGCTGGGGGAGAATAAACGGATTAGTGCGTTTCCAAGGACACCAATGAGCGCGGCTATAGTTTACCGGGCACGTTTAAAAAATGCTAACATTGTGGTTAATTTGTTGTTGTTTTTTTGTTTTGTTTTTTTACAGTTTATCAACTCTTTGTAGGTTATTTAAAGCCTAATCATATCTTGTATTGCAGCAGGTCGCTTACCGTACCTGTTGTTCTAAAGTACTGACCAGGTTCGACATTGCTTAATTAATTTCGGTGATCGAACGAAAACTGTCGCTTTCAGGGTGATCTGAGACCCTGACAATTAATTTTCCTAAACAATGATAAATTTAATATGCATATAAACCCGCCTTGAAAAATTTAATTCAGTTGTTCCGTTTTTTAAGCAGTATAATGAGAAACAGAAAAAACTTCATTAAAAACAAAGAAAAGCGTACTGAACTGTTATTTGATATCTGTCCCCCAATATGGTAGTGAATGCTGTGAAATCTCCTTAAAGGCGAAGAAGATACTTGAAGTAACAGAAATGTGGTTCTACAGACGGATGATGGGGATACCATGGACCGAATATGTGAGCAACAACGTTTTTTGAGAAAATGAAAATAAAAATGAAACTTACACATAACACCAGGAAGAGACAGTTGAAATTTCTAGGGTTCATAATGAGGAAAGAAGGCTTGGAAAATCTGATACTCACAGGAAGTATTGAGGGACAGAGGAAAACAACGCATAACATAGTGAGCTTGAGTAAATGGATGGTAGAACAGGACTTAGGAGAAATATCAAAAAGACAAAATTTATTAAGACCTACAAAGGACAGGAAGTCATAGTCATGATCGCCTACTTCCTGAGGGGACATGGCACACAAAGAAGTAAGCGGACGATAAATGGTTACGATTTTCCTAACTGTGTCCGGTAAACGGTAGTCAAGCCCATCAGTACACGGTGAACACAACAACAACTTCGACTGGAATTTCAACGCTGATCTCAGATTCCATTTTCACACCACTAAGTTACTTCACTCGTGCATCTACCAAACATCAATAGCTGCAAATATTTTTAAAATAAATTAAAGTATGAACCGAAAATATTTGTATTTTTCATTCGGCTGATACAATGTGTTCCATATAGAAATCAGTGCAAATGTAATTATTGATGTAAGTATCGATTCTGTTTGTAACTAAAAAAAAAGCAGAAAAAGTAGTTATAATCCGCAATATATTTATTTAATAAATCTCATCTAGTTGATTATGCTAACGTATTTTTAGAGTTAAAACGAAATATTTTCTGTAAGTGATTAAAAAACAAAAGAAACAGAAACAACTAAATGATTAAAATAAATAAGTCAGAAATTTCTAGTATTTTCATGAAAATATTCTACATTTTCAATTACCAAGATGGCTTGTTTTTTATTGTTTTTCTCCAAATATCTTGACCAGTGGATCTTAATCGGAGGCCACAGAAAATTTAGGGATTGGGAGAGGGGAGTTCACTAAAATGGGCCACAGTGATTCAACCGTGATGCTCTCTATATTTTACTTCTAATAAACTTAAATTATGAAATAAAACAATTTTCAAGTGTCTTTCATGTTACTAGTTTGGTTTGTTTTACGGCATATCAACCACAATGGGTTATTTAATGCCGAGAATTTTTATTGCTGGTAATATATTTTTTTCTTTCAAAAATGTATTGCTGGTAATAATTTTTCTTTAAAAATTTATTGCTGATAATTTTTTTTACAAAGTATTTCTGATATTAAACCTATTTTTACATTTGCATAGTGTTTTGACCCCATTTTGGGGGTTAAGTATTTGCCCATAGTTGGGACTCTAACAGGTGCTACCACCCCGGGTCAGGGTGGACCTGGAAACACCAGCAATCAAGAAGTGGTTCCATGCTCCTCAAAACCTCCTGACCAGAGGCCTTGCTGTTGGACGTAGTTCATCGTCTTATCCAGGACGGCATGTTACTAGTGTAGATTTATGTAAAATGTATGGACAGAACATTTTTTTATTTTGTAGAACTTTTTAAATTTGTGTGTACATTTATGTGCAGAACCTTTTTTTTTACCGAAGTAAAAGTTTATTTCCCTTAACTGGTTTTGTTTTTAAAACCAGCACTTTTGAAGTTTATATGGAGAAATATCACTGTTTATTTGTCCGGGAAATTGTAAAATGAACTTTTAAGTAAATGTCGATAAAAAAAAAAAGCATCAATCAAAAAGGGGCCATGAATAGAAAAAGGTTGAGAACCGCTGATCTAGACTGACTAAACGATTATCTGGTATTGACCTCAAAGAACTTGTTCCAATTTCATAGCATCAGTTAAAAATGTTCTATATCTTCAGGTGTCAAGTAATCGGCGCTTTAATTTATCTGATCAATGAAGGAGACCATATTTTACTAAACGGGACACATTTCAATAGAATTACTTGCCTTTAGGTATTCCCTCTACAATAACCATGCATCAGACAGCAGTGGGTCACACCGTACAGTGAGAAGAAAGAATTCTTGATTCCAGATTGTCTATTCTAGTTGTTTATCAGAGATGACAGTACTGGGAGTGCCCGATTCATGTAATTTGAAAATAAGTTTAAAATGCAATTCGAACTCAAGGCGCCGATTCTGTTCTTTTTTTTTTTAGTAGATATAACCATTGCGTCATCCGGTACTTCTTTCACAAGTCTTTCCTATCAGATAAATTCTTATGCTCACCTTCAGTACGTGGGGAAAAGAAAGAAAGTGTAGCACGAAAACATTTATTTAATTTACAATATGTCTTCTTCCTCATGGCAGTGCAACATCGATGTTAATTCTGTTGACGGAGAGACCACAAAAAGAGATACGCTTTCTCTTGAGTTTTTATCGATATTTTCTGGCGTCGTCATTAAGTTCATTAAGCACTCTGTCCCTTTTTAAGTCTCTTCTTTCCATCTTCTTTTGATTGTTGTGCTTTTGTTTTTATGTTTCCTGTGTTAACAGTATCAAAATTCTTTTATAGTTTCTTCATCATTTTATGAATTAACAAGATGAAATGTGTACAACCGAAGTTTTTTAAGTGAACAAATTCTGTCTCCCCGCCAAGTTTTTTTTTTTTTATATTAATGCTATGACCCTTCAGAATGTAAGCAATCACGACTATCCACATATTCATTTTATCATCTAGGAATTACTATGCATTCTTCGAAAAGATATTGGAGTTGTTTCTTTTTGTCACTCGTGAATAGAGAAGTCCGTTTACCCCGCTATCTAACTCATAGTCTGAGACTGATTCATAATTTTCCGAAAGGCCATAAACGAAAAAGTGAACGTAGCCTGCTATCCCGGAATTTGAACTCAACTCTGCCGGTTCTGCAAGGCGCACCGGCAAACTCTACCCCCCCCCAACACACACACATTCTATCTCATAAGGCACAATTTAATAAAAAAAGAGCTGAGAAAGAGCTTGCAAAAAGTTGTGAAACTAATTTATATTCATATTGATTAAAACAAATGCGTGCGAGTAGGTTTCGTTTAATGGTTATTGCACAATAGGCTGTTAATACGAAGTGTACATCTTGATAATTTAATGAAAAAAAAACAACTTCGAAATAGAACGTCCTCTAATTTTTCAGTCATGTTATGGTACAAGCCAACCACTTCAATAAATTAGTGTCTTTGAAACCCATTTTATTCAGATATTCATTACTTTCTTTCGCCTGTGATTCTTTAATAATTTTCAATGTGATGGAGCGTTGTCATTTTTAAATTCATTTTTTTCTGAAAGCCTTTTGCTTCGTCTTGAACTATGATTTCACGTGAGCCTTCAAAAGAAAAAAAATCTATGTATGTTTGGACTGTCATCTTAACATTTTAAACTCCCTATGAACTTATTACTTTACCGCCTTATAACCCCCACTCAAAAACCCCACACCATCTCGTTGACGTTTTGCCATCTGTCTGGTTCATCGATAGTAGCACCACAATAGTTAGTAAAAAGAACGGTTGAAAAATCAGTGTGAATGTATTCTGTTATTCAAGTCATTCGATTTCCTTTATGGATGTTTTTGAAAAGAAGTTTGATTGGTCTCGCGTGTTTTATTACATGATTTAGAAACAGAAATCCTGTGTTTGCTGACAATTCCTCGCCGTCTAAATTTCATACCTTAATAATGAATTTTTATAATTTCATTCTTATTACAGGACACAGATTGGGGAGAAAAAAACGTCTGCAACTTGCCCTTATCAAACACACAAGAAGTTCTTTACAGTTCAATGCTACTTGCCGAGATTTTTGCAATTTATAGCGCTGTTTTAATTTTCGCAAATCGCAATTCAGCCTGGTTTCAAGCTTCGCAATTTAAAACATTTCTGCCATCTGCACAGAACGAACCAGCTTTCATATTAACTGCTCACATCGATGTTGCTAGTGTCCAGCAAACAAACCTCCTGATTCCAATAAGTATTTATTTTATATATCAATAAAACATGAAGTGGCTAATAATTTGAGACACGGTGTAATTTCAGACACTGGGACATGTTTATATAATTCGGTAATTCTTTTAATGTTTAAATTAGGAGAAGAAGTTAATTTGGCGTGTATTCCACGCAGTTAACTGAATATATTTTCTGAGATAATAATTCAATATAGCTGAAATGAAAGCGAATAAATAGACAACCAAGAATATTCGGTGGTGTATGAAATTAATTTGGTCAAAAATCTTTAGCTGTAATTTGGCTGAATCAAAATTCTAATTTCATTTCGTGAGATCACTTGAAAAAAAATTCTCGGATTTCTTTTATTCATTCAAATTAAAAACTTTGACTTTTCCATACAAGTGAATAACAATGTCTTTCTCTTAGCATTGGTACGAGACTTCCAATAACACCAAGCAAATAGTTTCTTGTTTCGCGTAAACATTTTTCGAGATCACAGTGCATTCGATTGTAATTTATATTCTGTTCTTAGGCAAAACTTCGGGCATACACGTTAGCAAATTATTTTATTTCCCACGTCGAGACATCCGATCAAATGTGCAAATTAAAAAAATTGCTGAATTAACATTAATCATTTTCAGCAAAGTTTTTGTTTTTAATTTTCACATTTGATTGGGTGTCTCGGAGTGGAATAATATTATATATTTAGTGGAGTACTTTCCTCATCGAGCGCTCTATATTTGTGATTCTGTGTCAAACTAGGCTAAACTTAGTAAATATAAATTGATTTCTATGAAAAAAACTTGCTACTAAATTGACAAATATGTCTGACCATTTTATTTTTGAACTCGCTAGATGCAACCGTAAGTTCTATTCTGATAGTGTCTTTGCTCGTCATCCTTGCCTTTTGGAACTCTTCCGATTTCTTGCTTCCCTGCCAACTACAATCTTCCAAAATTTTAAATGCAACACCAATCGCCATCTTGTGTCTATCTGAATAGTTCTTTGATTGCCCTTTCTCCTCCCTAATATCTTCTCCTTCCCTTTCACTCCCAGTAACTCCCTGCGTCTTAGTGGCATCATAACCTTGCATAGGGTGAAATTTTATATATATATATTCTACTGTTCAAAAAGGTTTGAGGACACCCCTGCTAATTTTTTAAATTGGATCAAAAAGTCGTTGTTTTGCACGTGAAGTAAGAGAATTATTATACATGATTAAAAAAAAAAAAAAAAAGAGATATGATGTTTTATTAGAAAAAATCATTTTATGATTAATTTTTACTCTCGTCAAAATATCCTCCTTTAGTCTTGATTACTGCATCACAAAATTTTGCCATTCGTTGCAAACGTTTCTCAAAGTATAAATTTGATTATTGATTCCATTCTTTTTTCAATGACTCGAAGAGCTCTTTTACATTTATTCTCTCTTTTCAATTTCATCTCATGCTAATCCTGGGGGGTGGCTTCAAACTTTTGAACTGTAATATATATTAGGTTGGTGCAAAAATAATGTCGTTTTCTCACATATGTGAGAAAACGACATTATTTTTGCACCAACCTAATATATATATATATATATATATACATATAAGTTACCTTTTTAAGGGAAAACTATGAAGTTTTGTCTGTTTAAAACACACACACACACACACACATATATATATATATATATATATATATATATATATATATATATATATATATCAAGTATGATCACTGAATACAGAGATCTCTTTCAAAACTTCTTTTAAAAATCAAAGAAAGCCCTAGAATTTTTTTTAAACTCAAGAAAGCCCGAGAACGCTCTAGAATTAACAAGAGTTAACAAACAGTCACCACCAGTAATTATTCGTAATTTTTAACACTTCAAATCAGGGCAAATATCTCCAAAAGGAAAATTACTATTTAAAAAATATTTTGTAAAAATTTATTGACAAAAAAAGAGGAATCTATATGTTCGGAAGACAAGTAAAGACGAAATTAATCTACTCTTCGCATATGTTTGACACAAGATCACGATTAATCAAGAGCCTCACATGCGGACAAACAGGTAGTGTCAGAAATTTTCCAGTTTCTTCATCTTAACTTTCAAGGACGCCTCGGACAGCACGGACTAAACCTAACCCTCCACCCTTAAACGCAATAGGGAAGATACAGTAAAGTAGTGGGAACAGTTCTCTGGGAACTAACCCAGAAGTGATGTTTACTAAGATTATCTTTGTTTAGAAGATAGCCACAAATGTGAAGCACCTAGTGTGAACCGAATTCGTTACTCTTAATCGCTATGTCTAGCTCGCTGATCATCCCATCACGATAAAGCACCCTTTATTATCGATTAAATAGAGTAGTTTCGCATGTCTACAAAAATGGGGCACCTAGTGAGAATGAAACTGAATACTAAGTAGTAAAGGTCAACCAGACTAACTCGCTAACTATTCTTCTATGCCGAAGCACTGTCAGATAACTTATAGAAGATTATTTATGCACACATCAATTCGAACGGAATGTGATACAAGGTACAGTTTAAAGTAATTACACGACCCACTTCCGAAAGAGAGGTACTGTCTGTGAGGATAATCTACTGGGACTAGAGCACATTATAAAATTTAACCATCTTACCCTGCTCGGCTATCTTACAACAAACTTGTCCGATGACAAGAGTTAATAACAGTACGCCAAGCTATTTCTTTATTCATTTTATTTAGTTATTAATTCAAAAATTAAATGCATTTATTTCTTCGACATCAGTCTATATATCAGAGATGAAGTATTGTAACTATTTACAAGATTCGGACATTTGTTCTCATCTTTATTGTCATATTCACGACGTTTCGACTGTTAGACACTCTGGCCTTCCTCAGGTGATATTTCTTGGAATTTTGAACCGAACCATTTATTAAGTCCACGGAGGGTAGATTATCAAGGACTGAAACGTTGTGAATATAACAAACATGAGGACAACAGCCGAATATTGTAAAAAGTGTAAATATTTATTTCTTCATTTCTATAAGCTTACCACTGAAGAATAAACATAATTCGACCTGGTTGGATCTCTAGCTATGCATTCCTAATTAATATAATTTTTCAAGATGCCTTCATTAATATGGAAATAAGCGCTTTCGATAAAAAAGGATATTCTTACACTAGCTTTCATAAATATTTTTTTAATTCTGTAATCATTTAGTTCTTGAATATATAATCCAGATTTTATGAAACTAAGGTTTTAAATCTTGACAATTCATTTCTATTTCAGAAGAGATTTTCATGTTAGCATATTTTCGAATGAATATTTACACAAATTTACTCATAATACAGTAATATTAAAAGTTTGATAATTAAGATAAGTATAAAAGATATGTCAGCGGTAGGTAAAAATCCATATACAAAGAGTATATATATATATATATATATATATATATATATATATATATATATATATATATATATATATATATCAAAGCAGCAAGTTTCAGGAAAAAGGGAGCTAAATATAAAATAAGATTAAAAATTTGCGGACATAATAGGAACCATCATGAGATATAAAAAACAAGTTCTTCGTTGTTGGTTTAACCAAATTTAAAAACATACGTTTTTATTTCTTGAAAGCTGATTAATACATAACTTTGCAACAAGTCATAGTTAGTCAAGTAAAAATGCTAGCTCTTCTACACACATACACATTAAATGACTCATTTCGTCCAAAGAAATAAGCAAAATGACGACAACTTGAAACTTTATGCCAGCTTCTCTAAGTAAATACTCTTCTACATTCTTTTCGCATGTAAAGTATCAAAAGAAGTTTGACTCGTACGATTTCTAAAGACAAATGTAACCGCAAGAGTGAATAGCTTGAGATTTCCGTGTCCATGTCTTGTGAATCCAATTTAAAAAAAAAATCTAATCAAAGAAAGACTTGTGGGATCTTCCACAACAAACCAGCCTTACCTCTTTTTAGGAAATGCACTCTTCCTATCGGTATTTATCTATCCACCCACGAGGATAAAATGTGGCACAAGGCCGGTTTAATGTGGGTATCTCCGAGCCCGTAGGCTCGGCCAAAAATATAGCCTTTTTGAACCCGCCTAGACGGGTTCAAGGCCTGTCTACCTCCCAGGACGAAACCTTGCCCTTCGGCAAAGCCTCGTCCGGGTTCCTCTCTGCTAATGCAGAGAGTTCGACAGACGTCGAGATCTCTGTCTCACTGTCTGCACTCTTCCTATCTGGTAAGTAAAATCCTACTTTCACATAAATTTAACAAGTATTCATTGGTCAATCACCTCTAATCTTGCTTGCTGATTGGTCAGTTTCGACCAATCAAACCCCCTGCACGCGACCAATCTATTTTCCCGCTCATATGCTGTGATCCTCTCACGTGGTACACGGCCATTATATAAACACGTGTGAACTTTTTGAGTAGTAGTTTTTCATTCATCTCTCTTGCACTTCTCATTCCTTGCTGCCAAGTGCCAAGATGTAACCATCAGGAACTCCCGTCTTAGTCATTGCTGACCAGACGTTAAAGATAATTACCAACATTCACAAACTCTGAAATCACTCCTGAACTTTTACCAACTTTAGAACTCACAATTCCAAATGGCAACCCCGACATTCGTCGTAGGGCCATACCACTACAGACTAATAGAAAACGTTTCCTCAGTTTTCTGATTGGATTCCTTTTGTTGATAGTTATAACGTAGTTAATATATTTTCTGAAATATGTAAGAGAATGAACGAAAATATATTAATTAATTAATTATTAATCCAGACGAGGGGAGTGGGGAGGGAAACATTGTGGAAAACAGATCTCGAGAGAGAGAAAGAGGATGGGACTGTTTTGAAAATCAGTATTCGAAATATAGTATATTCGAGTTTATTCCAGAAACGTTTTCACACGCACACATACAAACAGTCACCACCAGTAATTATTCATTATTCTCGAGTTTGTGATAATCGTACCACAAAAGGCTTATTAATTAAAAAAAAATAAGTCAACATTTCCGCTCTAATTCATTTATTTTTATTCAAATAAACCAAATTCTAGACTAATACCATCCTTATACATCGATTTTTCTACCCAGCAACTTCTTCCAACTCCTCAGTTTATTAGATTTTGAAAAATCTGAAAACCCGCCACCCGTTTATTCCAACCCTCCCTTTTATTAAAAACACGAGAGTACTTCAATTAATTCTGCAGGTTTTGGACAAATTTTAGAGAGTGGAAACGGATGATGTACGATTTTTAAAAATTTGTTTTGCTTATACTTAATCCTAGATATTAGGTTGGTGCAAAAATAATATCGTTTTCTCACATGTGAGAAAACGATATTATTTTTGCACCAACCTAATATATCTTTTAAGAGAGGAGCAGAAATCGTTAAAATAAATAGGTGAAGAGAATATAAGAATGTTGCGGGAAAAAAAAAAAAAAAAAAGAATCAGACTAAGTCTGATTTCCGGATCTTACTGGGAATTTATACTTTGGAAAGAAAGTATGGAAACACTTTTTTTTTCTCTGGCGCTCTATCTCATCGGAATGTTTCGATGTGTTAGCATTTGAACAAAATAGTAACCAACAAAAACAAAACTGCTACAACATCGTGTCTCTCTCATGGGAACGTGAAGCTGCATCTGTTATCTAAAATATCCATTCAGTACATATACAATCTTGGCTTTGGGCACTGCGACGTGGTGCAATGATTAGCAAGCTTGTCTCTCTAGAACAATTACGACTGAGTAGCGAGTTCTATCCTCACTGGGTGCCCCATACTTTCGGCCTTGTGCCACATCTAAGTTACGCTTAGAAAAGCAATATATACAATCTTGTCTTTTCACAGATTTTTTTTTTATTATCTTTGAATTGTTAATTGTTCCATCAACCTATAGGCTGATGGAAACAACAATTGCTAACAAAGGCCAGGTGAAGTTAAGTCTACCTGGTATTTTACTCATAGCTGGAGAGAAAAGAGATAGATCTATGTCATTTCCAAGTAGATTTGTGCGAAAGCATGCGCCACATATGTAGATATTAGATATATTTTAATCGGAAGTTGTAACTGTATAATTTTCAATTTACTCAATAAATATTCACAAATGAATTAATTGCAGTAAAAAGAAATAAGATAAATAGTAAATTTATTCAATAACACGGCCTCCAGATGACTTCGGAATCTCCTGCAACTCTTCTAGATGGTCTCCTTAATTAAGTTGGTGAATGCTGCCATAATCCTTGCCTTCAGTTCATCTTTGGTGTTACAAGGCGTTTCTTTGGCCTCTCGCTCAAGCTGTGCGCCACACATAATAATGAAAAGTGCAGTCTGCAGATTTAGATGGCCAGAGTTGTAAGGATTGATGTGGTCTCAGAAATTGTTTGACAGACATGACTGGGTTCTCCTGCTTGTGTGGCATGATGCAGAATCTTTTTGTAAGATGGTCTTCCAGTAGTCAACCTAGTTTCCACATTTATGGCGGAGTGAATTGTTGCTCTTTTTCTCACAGACGTTGCTCAACTGACTCTACTATATTGTGCCATCGACAAAATCAAAAACAATGCACATGCTCGAAAAGAAAAGTATAAAATAGTAACAATTTACCCATCGCATCTGTGTATATATATATATATATATATATATATATATATATATATATATATATGTATATATATATACACGTGTGTGTGTATTTTGAACAATAAAAAATATTAAATTAAAAATTTCAGACACATTGATATTTTTTGTTTTATTTGTTCAGTTAGGTTCCGCGACTAGTCTCGGCCAGCATGGCCATCATCAGGAGAAAAAAATTCCTGTTTGTTAGTAGCAATGAATATATATATATATATATATATATATATATATGCATGCATTGTGTGATTATATTTTTAAATGTTGTGAATATGACAACAAAGATGAGAACAACAGTCCGAACAATGTAAGTAGTGTAAATAGTTACAATTCTTCATCTTAGAAATATAGACAGATTCTGAAGAAGGCCGGTGCGTACAATGACCGAAACGTTGTGAATATGACAATAAAGATCAGGATAACAGTTCGAACAATGTAAATAGTGTAAATAGAAAGACAGATATACTAATCTTTCTTTTCTATTTATTAGACCCAAACATTAGACCCCCAAAAAAATTAAACAACCAGAATAGTAGACAAAATGCCAAGTTACGTGTATATATATATATTAGAATAAAAATAAGCTTGAACAAACAAAAAAGAAAGGCGTTGATAATGACCATGATATGGCACTAAGCATTGATCCCGTTGTCCTGGATATGACGATAAACTACAAGGCTGTAAGGCCTCCTATCGTGAGGTTTTGAGGAGCGTGGCTCCACCTCGTAATTGCTGTTGTTCTCAAGTCCATCCTTACTCGTGATGGTAGCACCTGTTAGGGTGTCTCAGCTATAGACAAATAGTAACCCCCAAACAGGGTCAAAACTTTGGGAAACTATAAAAATAGATTTTTATCGTAAGTATACCAGCGATACATTTTTGAAAAAAGAAAAAAAAATATTACCAACAATAGATTTTTGGGGAAAATATTATCACCAGCAATGTATTTGATTCTCGAGAAAAACCCTCTTTCCAAAAATAAGTCACTGAAACTTGATCTACAAACTAATTTCTTACAAAGAATATATATATTCATACGAATCTATCCTAAAAATCTTGTCGGCATTAAATAACCCCTGAGATGTTGATCTGCCGTAAAACAAAATAAATTTAAACCATTTGTCTATTTTGTGTACGTCTGTATTTATACGTCACTCCAAGGAAGACATAAAAGGTTAAAAATGTTTGATTACTTTTTTTTTTACTAAAAACAACAACGGATCAGATTTGATCTTCGCTGTAAATAGAAAAAAAGGTCGAGAAAGTTTTTTTGTTTTTTTTACGCGGGAAAGAATTAGAAAGATAAGATTGAGAACACTAGTTTTAGAAACAATCCAAATTACGATTACATAAATTTAACTATCTGTTTAGTGCATTGACAAATTAGAAAACACATTGAAATAGCTAGAAAAATAGCAAAATATGAAGTTATAGAAAACGGTACAGCGGCGCACCTCATAGGTGCAGAGGAGTCGGAGGATAGCAGGTGAGGTAGAATGATTGAAAGACAATGAAAAATTTAGAAAGATTTAAAAAAAATTCATATGCTAAAAATATGATTTTAAAATATTATTATGGATTACTTATAATTGCATGTATGAGTCCAAGTATAAATATTTATAAATAATTATTGACCGATTTTATCATTGTGATATTTTTATATCAAATATTAACCCGTTCCTCGCCAATTACTTTGGGAAAAACGTTTAATTTTAAGACGAATTCTTATATTCGTTTTTAATATAGTAATTAAGTACCCGAGCAGTGACTAACACCATTACCAGACTTATGAGTTAGCAACTGGATTCGTTTCAAGCTCAGAAGGACATCAAAAGAATCTAGATCCACGTATAATCACTTCTGTGGCTGGTTTTTGAACATTATGTTTTGAACGTGTTTATTCGTCTGTATCTGTAAAAATGTAAACGTCGGGGGAAGGGGTTAGGAATAGTAACTGGAATACGCAACTTGTAGAAGAGCTATCAATAATAATATTCTGACTTCGAATCTGCAATTATCTCCCTTTAATCCTCTTTCTGGACCTTCTTTGCTGCGTAGGGCTGCTTTCGCCTTTTCACCGGGCCTTCCCTTTAGTGAGGCGCGAGCAATTTTTTATTCCGAAAATGTAGATTGAAAAAAAAAGAGCAAATGTTGGTAAGACAGCGAGAGTCACAAAGTACTCTCAGAGGCCCCCAATCAAACGTGCCCTTCCGGTCGATTGGGGTGGAGGGTGTACGTACCGGCCGTGTCACATCAAAAGAATGGAGCACCCAGTGAGAATCGAATTCGCTATTCAGTCGTAATTGTTCTAGCGAGACAAGCTTGTTAACAATTACACCATGTCGAAGTGCCCGAATACCCATTTTAAATATGTGTTTATATGTCTGCATAGGTATCTCATTAGTCAAAAAATGTGATAGGCCATGATAAGAATAACTACGCAAATTTTAAAGTAACAATCAAAACTTGGATTTTTTTAAACGGGAAACATTATGTCGTCATTATGTCGTAGAAACGGTTTCTTTTTCAGAATCAGTATTTTAGATAACCTTAAAGTAAATTTTATCTCTGTAAAGAAATGTTTTCTTTGTAGGGATGTATGTATATTTATTCAACTTAACTTCGATATACAGACAAATATCGTGGAAAATTGTGGTCAAAGTATTATACTGTACCAATAATTGTAAGAGAAACCTTAAAAATCACTATTCGAAAGTGCGAGATTTGACGCACGTTTTGAATACTAACTCCTGGCGCCCGATTTGGATGCGTATGTCCACGTGGGAATGTTAGAATAGCTGCAGTCAAAAAGCAGTAATGAGAAGAATATTGAAGAATTTGTTGCTTTTACAACGCATTCACATTTTTATTTGTTTTACACACTTAAAATTAACTGCATTCTTAATAGAAAAATCCAACAATATACTTGAAGATCACTTAAAACAAATTTCCCCAACCTATGGCCATTTATAATTTTTACTGGACCAGGTGCTTAAAGCTTGGATGAGCAGGTGATGTAATGGATGATGGCTCGGAATTGTTATTTGGAGAGCCGAGCCGAGTTCGAATTTTACATTGGGTTTATTTTATTCACTTACGCTCAAATGCAATTGAGAAAAGTATGAATCCTTGTAGGTTAATCACCAAACCAATAAAATGTAAAAAAAAAAAAACAAATTCTTACAATCTAAAAATATTTTCTGCTTTTTAAGTTATTTGCAATGGGATGGTAAGCCGTAGAAAACGAATAAATTATATAAAAAACCTTCAGGACATGGAAAATTGGGGAAAGACATGATCGCCTATCGAGTGTGGCTCAGAGCAGTTTTTTTCTCTTTGCAAAGGCCTCCGTCCCGCCATCCATTCACACAAGCTCGTCAGGTAAGTGGCCTATCCCTGGTGACCCCAGAATGCCCCGTGAGGGTTAAGTTTTTCAAGCATTCATTCCTCATTATTTATACAAAGAATTTCAACTGTCTTTTACTGATTTTTTGTATGTATTCCTTCTGTTGCCATTTTCGTTAAGATTTCTTTATTGCTTACTCGCTCCGTACATGGAACTTTCAATGTCCTCCTGTCGAACCACATTTCTGCTGCTTCGAGCTTTTACCTGATCCTTAGAAAAATTGTTGTAGCATTCACTACCATATAAGAGGATGGATATCACACAGCAATCTAACACTTTTTTCTTTGTTTCTAACGAAATTATTCTGTTTCTAAGCACCTTGCTTAGCTTTTGGAGTGCCTCTTTCCCTAATCCAATGCGTGTTCGGATCTCTGTGTAGCGTTGTCAAAAATCTTCCCAGAGTTTTGAAGTTCTTCACCTGCTTGATGCGTTTATCACCAACTGGTAATCTGGGCTTTTTTTCTCTTGTTGATGACCATACTTTGGCTTCTTGTAGTTGATGGTTAGTCATTTTCTAACTTTCTTCTACTACCCTGTCTAGGAGGTCCTGCAGTTTCCTCTCTGAATCAGCCATCAACACAGTGTCATCTGCATGACTCATATTGTTAAGACTGCGCCCACAGATAATAAATCCTGGTAGATCTAGTTTATCCAGCATCTCAAAAAGAACCTTGTGCCGTGTCTTGTCAAGTAATCTTTAAAGCATATGTGCACATCCTTCTGCATTTGTATTGCTCTGTCTGATATTATGATCATGAATATCGCATTTCTTGTTCCGGTGTCCTTGACAAAGCCGCACTGTTCTTGTCCGGCTTCCGGTCTAATTCTGCTTCGCGCAAAATTAGTTTATGTGGATTCTAAACGCTCTTAATAATCCCTAGAAATTTTTAAAAGAATATGCGAACAATAAGATGCAACCAATTCAGTAGATAATCTTTTTGGTTACTTTTGAAACATTCTCTAAGCACACAAGTGATTTGTTCGTTCTTTTCAAAAGTCCGTTTCAATAATAAAAGAAAAATTATATTTTTACATTGTAGCATATTTTTCGTTTTCCTCAGCTTTCAAATTTTGTCAGCTTTCTTGTCTGCGTCTCTTGGAAAAAATTTCTTTAATTTGCTTAACGACGTTTCATCATTCTTAATTGATTCGCCTTCGACGTCTTCACTTTATTATTTTCTTATCTCATGTTCTTTTTTCCTTGATTAATGTATCCTCTCTTATTTCCTTGGTTTTGCACTCACAATAACGGATGACTTTTCTTTACAGTGTTTCCCGATTTAATTTTTTTTCTATTTTCTTCCTCTTTCCATTAACTTTTTTTGTTGTCTATTCTTTCCTTGATACCGGTGTCTTTTTTTGTATTTTAGTTCATTTTATTTTTTTCTTCATACATTTTAAGTTATTTTTCTGTTTTTCTTACATCCTTTTTTTCATTTTATCACAAACTTAGGTTTTGATTTTGCTTATTTGTTATGCATTCTTCCGTATTGTAACGACACTTCCGGTTATTCAGTTCGTGATTACTAGCATCATGGCGGACACAACCGAAGATATACTTAGCCGTTTTCTCGTGTAAAATCGTTGAACTGTTACTTTGTGAAAGGCTACATAGATTTCTGTCGCGTGTATAGCCTTGTATTTTGTTGAATAGAACTTAACTAATAAACTCCTGTTCCACTGCAATTTTTTCAACAAAGCACCAAAACTGACTTTTAACAACTGGACCATGGATAAGTTCCTGTAACTCAAAAAGTTTCAAATCAGCTAGAATTCAAGATTTGCTGCTAAGGAATGAAAGTAACATTCAATCATTTTCTTTCAGCTATTGAAAAACACATTCCAGATAAAATGTACTCAATAATTACATTGTCCTTTCTTTTTATAAATATATTTTTGCTTGTGAAACTCATGGTGCCGTTGTATAGACGTAAAATATTTACTCGCCATTTGTCGGTAATAGTCATTGAAGGAATATCTGCTGTCACTAAAGTATCCGATTGGAGACCGTAATTACAAGGCTGCTAATGCTGAAAAAGTACAATGAAAAATCTACATCTGTACACATTTCCAGTTTCTCATACTGTATCTGGGGTAGCGATTTCAGTTAGCTCTATGAGTTTTGGTTATTTCTTGAATATCAAGCTGAAGAGTGTCCGTACCTGGATATGAGGCTGTGTGTTATTTATATTTGCTGCCGTCATCTTTCGACGGGCCTTAATGAAGCAAAGTTAAATCATCTTTGTAAATTACGGTTGGAAGAAACCTCTATTAAATGTGCGTGCGTGTGTGGAGTGGCTATTACCAAATCAAGTAAAGATAGCTCGCCAGATAAACACTTTATTGCAGCTGAAGTGAAGTGGGGATTCACAGAAGGGATAACTGAACAAAGCACTTCCACTATCGAATTCAAGTGATGACGGATGAAAGAATGTATAACAGTCGTTGCTATTAGTTTTAAAGATTTTAGGTGCTTAACACCTAAGGACGAACTGAATGGTACAAATTTTTCTTTATGAATTATTGACTTTGAATGTCAGTCAAGTTACTCTATGACTGTTACTAGTACCATGTAATCCAATACTGCCTACCACGTTCTTAGGTCATCGGCGACTAAACCGGATCCCCCACAAGTCTTTTCTCGTGTGAAAGGTGGCTAGACATCCAGCAAGATTAAAAACAAGAACTATCAAAGGGTGGATGATCATTCTTGCATGTCCAGCAGCCATTGATGTCAACTGAGCTCTATTACGTCTGCAACAAGTACGGTTATGAAATGGCATCCTTGGATGGAGGGCATCCAAGAATGAAGTCAACGACCAGTGCGGAGGGATCAACTGGTGGAATCCACGACCACGGGTCCATGGCCACAGTTTGATGAAGAGAGATGAGCTCCGCTCGGACTACGCATGAATTAATACCTCTATGGTTTTCAAACCTAATATGTGGCGGGAAACTAGTTAAGTGCTTAGCTTCGCAGTGATCCTGCTACCACACCTGGTCGTGAGACTGATGATGTTGACTTGAAATTTGCTTACCATCATGTCCAGATGCTCGAGAAAGACGAGCTATATTTCGCTTCTAACGTCTGTTGTCAGCGGATATTAAATTCATCACAGATGCTATTTGTAGCAACCAACGCAACTGATTACTACAAATGGCTTGGTGTAGAAGGGGTGACGCGAAGAGGAATACACACAGAAATTACTAGCGGGGAAAAATGTCAAAAGTTTTCAAAATTCTAATCTTAAAGAAGAGCGAAATACTGAGAAGGCAAGAGATATGTTCGCGTACTCACGGAATTACTCTCGCCTCCCCTGATTTGAAAATCTATACATTAAATAGAAAGGAAAAAGAATATCTATTGAGTCGAGCTTCGACTCATGTCAAATGAATCCCTTTATGGAAAGTGGGATCTTTCAGTGTATTATAGACAAATACATTTTCGACGTTTTTGATACACTTGCTTGTCTGGATAATATAAACATTCTATGAAAACAGTAAGAAAGAACATGGCATTAAACCCAGGAGGTTTACTGAAGCTGCTGGGAGGTTTAACTTAAGCTACAATCATTCTTTGAATTTCGTAAACCGATATTCAGTGGGTGAACCTAAAAAACTTCGGCTACTAAAAAAATGTTTTTTTTTTGTTTTTTTTTATCTCTGAATGAGTTCACGACGACATGCTAATGGAAAGCAAGAAAAATGGACGAACCATCGATTGTAATAATTATAATAAACTGAATATATGCTTCTCAGACAATGAAAAAGGCGCAAGACGCGAAATACGAATTGAAAATGTGAAAACCAAACAAGTACAGAAATATAAATATCTAGGAAGGGGTTGCTGTCTGAATTTCGGGAATGATGAGTTATCATAGACACTATTTATATTCGGGCTATTGTCCTCACCTTTGTTGATATCAAAACGTTTCGACTATTGTTCTCTCCGGCCTTCATCAGATGTATATCGATTTAGGTATATAGATGATAAAGGATGTAGGGCCCAACGACCGAAACATTGTGATAACAACAACAAAGATAGTCCGAATATAAATAGTGTAAATAATCTGGGAAGTCTGTCTCTATTTCTAGGATGAGGTATTATTGTAAATGTGACAATAAAGATGAAGATAACAGTCCAAACAATGTAAATAGTCTAAATAACTAGCGAAGTGTTATGACAGGTAGTATACCTTGCACTCGACTCAAACGCTTGGCTAGGACTGTATTTTCATCTTGCCGTTTTCTCGTGTGCAATCATATTATTTTTTTTTAAATGGAAAATGCGTATTCCAATGCTCTTTGTTGAAAAGAAGCGCAGTAATAAATTCAGTTTCTACTAAACTCACTTTACTTATTTTCATTCCTTGACCAAATATCAAACTATTAAAAAAAAAAAAAAACGCTTTTCAGTTACCTTCATGTTAATTTATAAACTGAAAATATTCCTTTTTCCGTGTCTTTTTTTCACAAACAAAGAAAAATAACTAACCAGTAGTTTTTGATCCAGATCGTGTAAGACATCAGCATGCATTTTAAATAAACACAGTCCCTTTTACATAAGAGACTGTCACAGATATGGACACGTACATTGTGCTCATATATACACTATCTTGTGTGTGTGTGTGTGTGTCTGTGTGTGTTTTTATCCCCAAGCGTATTTGAGACCTGGGGACATATTTCTTTTTAATAAATAGTGAAAAGTCGATTTTTAAGGTCTACTGAACACGTATGCAAATTGCATAGATGCAAACGGACAGTAACTGTCTTAGAGATGCAGAAGTTCGTAATCCCTTTATTATTAAAAAAAAAAAAAAAAAGAAAGTATGAGTGCCCATTTGTTCCACTGATCATATTTTTGATAAGTTCCGACAGGAACAAGATTTTGATGTCCCAACAGCGCATAATTTTCGCCATTAGAATTGATGCAAATCCGTTGAAAAAAAAAAAAAAACCCTAGCAAGAATAGGAAATGCTATTCAATCACTCCGGGTCCGTAATTGTTTTTTCTTTAAAAGTGGCACAAATTGACGATTTGAAAAGTGACTTTTAAGTTCCTCGGTGACGTTTAGAAGCATTTGAACGGATTTTAGACTCAGTATGTAACAAAACAGGAAACTAAAAAAATACATTTCTTCAAAGTTCTTGGTGAAAGTGGAATCAGCGAGACAATTACGAATTCCGACAGTTTTAGATTCGATTTGAAAGCGACATGAAACTATCTCTTGTCCTGTTACCGGTGAGTTAAATAGCAGGGTAGAGTGGGTTATCTAACCTTACATGGGAGCTAGTCTACAAAAATGAACACTCTGAAGTCAAGACCGTAGAAAAGGCAGCGTATAACCATTCCAATATCTTTCCAAACAAGTCATAGAAATTGAGGAATATTAAAAGAAAAACAGATATGATCATTTAAAAAAAAAAAAATGATGATAAAACAAGGAATATTGTTTTTTCATCGATAATTTATTACTAATAATTATTTTTTGGATTATATTTAATTTTCTTCAGTACGGCAAGAAAGTGGTTTATCCCATGTAAATGTCGGGTTAGCCCCTCATTTTCAAAACTGCTCCTAGGGGACGTTCTCCGGACTATAAATACTCTTCGGTAATTTTATGCATCTTCTTCTTACTTTATCCGCTTATTTGTCAACGTGTAAATCTTTCGCGGAGAACCCGTTCCCTTTGGAAAACGCATGAACTAACCACATATACACAACACTTCAAAGATTTAAATGCAACATCAATCGTCTGTCTCCCGGAATTCTGTTCTTTTACTAAATTCTTCTCATTCTCTTCCACTCTCAGTAAGACCTTGCGTCCCAGTGTCATCATTGTCTTGCTTGGGGTATTATTATTATTATTATTATTATTATTTTTTTTGTTGTTGTTGTTGTTGCTGCTACAACAACAACAACAACAACAAGAGAAGAAAAAAAATGCTTCGAAGTAGTCCCTTACACCGCCTCTTAAAAAAGATAGAAACGAAATGTCTACGTAGTATCACGTAATACGCGTGCGCTGGAAATTCACTCAACGGGCGTGGCGCGAGTTTGGCCGTGTTGTTGAACCAGGGCAATTTAAATCTAAGCCATCACTCATGAGGTACTCAGTAAGAATCGGAAACATTTGATCTAAGCCACAACTAAAAAAAAAAAAAGTTAATAACAGTAAGAACTTAACCGCCGTGCGTATATATATTTGGTCTAATATGTCTGGCATGACGCCTCTATCCGGTTGGCAAGTGTACTTATTTTTTGTTCACTCATGCACTGGAAAAAATAATTCTGCACTTAAAAAGGTTAATTTCTTTATGGGTGGCCCTATTACACTGGTCTAATGCAAACAAGTTATCTATGCTATTTACATCTGACAGACGCCGCTCTACTTAAGGAACGAGCGGAATTGTGAATGTTCGCGCGCTTGTCTAGGTAGGAGAAAGAGAGGGTTAATGAAAGAATTATAACATAGATATGCGCCCATACGCGAGAAAGTAGGTTTGGGCTATGTTCGTACGAGAGTGCTCCGACAAGCATTTGAGCACATTTGGAGACGAGCATGTGTAAAATATTGCATGAAAGTGTAGGCGCGTGTAAATTTTTTTTGTGTATAAAATGTTCGTTATCTATCTTTCGGGTTCTTAGACTTATGCTAACTATAGTTTTCTTTTTCCCCTCATTCTGCCTTTAACTATTAATGTCGTTTTTGCCATTGGTCAATTGTGTGGACATCTACAGAATTCATGTCAGAGTAAAATACACTATCGACAAATATACCTGGAGTTCCTGAAAGCTATATTTTCACAAAGCGACAGAATATTGTCTGTATCGTAAATATCTTTTTAACTAATTTTCATATTTTTACATGAGGAATTAACATGGTACAATGAGTTATTCTTACTTATTCGAATAAATCGATTTGAATATCTTAGCTATTGTAAACATGATATACATATACACGAGGATGAATAAAAAATTATCTGCACTTTCGCTATAACATATTTTTACGTTTGTTACGCTGAATTCTGCTCATGCGTGCTTAGTACTATTGTGGTCACATGATTAAAGCTGGATCGAGCCAGTTTTCTTACTGCTGTCACGGCCGCTCCGAACAAAGCAATGATCCGATTTCTCAGGTCGGAAGGTGTCATGGGCTGAAATTCATCGGAGGCTTTTAACAGAATACAGCGATATGGTATCTATGCTGATGACAACTATTTACTCCTGACTTAATGTTAAGTCTGATAGGTTCGATAGGGTCAAATTGACAGCTGAGATAAAAAAAAAAAATAACCTTGCATGAGATAACTGGGGTAAGATATGGCTTGCTAATTTTAACGCCTACAAATCGAAACTGCTCACTTTTGAGTCTCCCAGAGAACCTCGTTCGCTTTCCATCATTATGGCTGATGCTAACCTTCAGTAAAGTTTCACTCATTTTTTTTCTTCTCGGGTTAACATTTTCCACTGACATGAAGTGGAAGGATTATATTGAATCAATTGCTAGGTCTGCTGCTAGGAAAGGGGTTTCACTATGCCGTGCTAGATAATTGCTTACTCCAGAATCTTACTTCTTTTTAAGTCTACCATTTGTCCATGTATTAAATATTGTCACATATAGTCTGGTGCTTATACTATGTATTTAGAGATTAGTGACAAAATCCAAAGATTATAATGTTATGGATCCTGACCTGGCATCTCGGCTTCAGTCACTTTCCCATCACCGTAACATAGCTTCCCAGTGCTTTTTCTATTGATATTTTCATAACTGTTCTGATCAGCTTTTCTCTTTGGTACTTTGACTTTACGAATTTAAGCGCAGTGCTAGATTGGCTGCTAGGTCTCATCATCTTACAGTTGAAATAGCTGGATGGAACCATAAGTTCTATGCTAACAGTTTCTTCTCGCGAATGGAACTTTCTCCCGGCTTCTTTATATCCAATCAATTTTGGTCTTCAAAAATTTAAATGCAATGTCAATCGACAGCTTTTGTCCACTTAATTGTTCTTCTTTTATTATCCTCTCTCCTTATTTTTTTATTCTTTCATACTGAGTAACTCGTTGTTTGGGGTGAAACGACTGAAAAAAATGGAGTAATTAATATAGAAAGACTAACATTAAAATTATTATTTTCTCTTGTTAAAACATTTATTTCTGAGTTTAAAAAAAATAACTTCGAAATTTAATGATTCAACAAGAGTTGATATGTCGTAAAATCAATCAATCAAACATAAAAGGTTCGATTTTTTTGTTCTCAAAGCTAATAACCTTCGTTCAAATTCATAGAAAAATGTTAGTTTTATAACCAAAATCCGAGTTCGTCTATTTAACTATCTTTTCAAAACTTAAATCTTTTTTTTTCTTTCTAAGTGTTGTGTACCTTCAGAACATCGACGATCATAACTCTCCACAATTTTTAACTTCAACTGCAGATTTTTCTCTTGAGAAAATTAACATATTCAACATTATGGATAAAAAAATTAGTGAATTCTATACATTTCTTTAAACTTAGCATGAGCGAGACAAATTAACAACAATAAAAAAGACCCCAGTAGAATGACTTCGAAATACGTTAAAATTTTTCATCCTTTAATAGTCAGTTGTGCTTAGTTTAATTTGTAACTTATATAAATGTAGGTAAAAATAAAGGCAAATGTTAAGGTAAGCGAGTATCACAAAGCACTGCCTGGGGCCCCAATCAGGCTCCTCTCACAGTCGGGAGCGTTTGTGGATAGTACGCACCGGCCATACTAAGGAGTACACGTAGCCCAGTTTGAGAACATCTATATTAAATAGAATAGACAAAGAACGCTTACTGAGCCTTTTGGTGAGTTTCAACTGGTACTATTAATCACTTTATCACAAGTTTTAAACGTGCCGAAATTAAATGTTGATATCCGAGTACTTTCGACCACCGGTGGTCAGTTCTAAGCAAAGAAGACGAAAAGTTCATAAATAGTTTGTATTGTCGTTAGTTTAAAATTATTTTATATATTGAATAAGTACAGAATGGAAAACTTCAAAAATTGCATTTGTCATTTCGTTCAAATATGTATATAAAGATTGCGTTTGTTCGCATTTACTAAAGACTGATTTTATAACAGACAAAAGCAAGTCTGAAAAATCGGACAAGTAGGTTTAATGTTAATATTTCAACATTGAAAAATGGCGCTTGTTTCTTACTTAAAAGGACTGCATTTGTAAAGGCAAACAAATATAATGGATGAAACGATAAATATTTGCGAAAAGATCGTAAACAACGTTATAAAGTATAGTTAAAATGAATTAAAGAATAAAGCGATCAACTAATTTGTAGGCCCCTTTTTTCATTTTACAGTAGTTTACAACTTCAATCATTTTCAGTTGCTTTGGCTTATTGAACAAAACCAAGATCGTCAGATTACGCAACAGGTTATGGTAGGGCTGGAGGTTAGCTTTTTTAACCTCATATCTAACGATATACCAAACTAGCCTCGTTGAAAGATTGAAGGAAAATCAAAGATAGAAAGGATTAATGTAAATAAAATAAAATTTTAAATAGTTTAATATATTTACAGAAAAGAGAATGGATTAACTAATAAATCTCATGTATTCAAAGACAGAAGCCCTTGTGCCTACGAAAAAGAGTCCTTGTGTGTATGTATAAACATATCTAAGTGTGTAGTAATCATTAGTGAGGATTGTTCTAGAAGTCTGTGTGTGCGAAAGAAAGAAAATCAACACTTTTTACACGCCAATGAAAACCATTCAGCAAATAAAGCCCTATACATTACGCTTTTTGTCAATATTCTACACACAATTTATCTAATAAATATGTTTTTAGTGGATTTTTCAAATATTAATTTGATTGATTTATTGATCGATTCATTTTCTACGGCTTAACCCTTTGCATGTTATTTAAAACCAGAAAATATATTTTCGATTTAAAGATTATTTGGTGGGGAGATAATGATTTAGTGATACAAGTTTTACTAATTAACGCATAGCTGGAAGAAGAAGAGGTTGATCCATATCTTCCCCAAGGGTATTATAACGAATACGAATGGAATTGGAACTTCGCTCTCTGATTAAAAATTACAAGCCATTATCCATTAAACCACTCGAACATCCAAGCAGTCACCCACCTAAGTACTCACCAAGCTCGATGTAGCTTAACTTCGGTGATCATACAGGAACTGGTGTTTCAACGTGATATGACCGTAAGCCTTAACTATAAATTTGAGAAAAATATAAGATGTAATCTAAAACTATTTATCTCATAAGTGTAGAGAAATAAATGAGTGGTATTAATTCGTAAAAGGTCTCCGAACCTCAAGACCAGCAAATGACTACCCAGATCGTAGAGCTGTGTCTGCAAGTGCCACTTTCCGGCACGAGTGGCATCCATTGTTTCCTTCCCGCAATCCAATTACCGTTTCTCGATTGTCCAGTCGAGCGTGAAGCCGTCGAACGCTAGAATGCGCGCGGCGAACTAGTGAATCACGGCCATCAAAGCAGCAGCATTGAATTATTGTCCGTCTTTCTAATGATGACATCACCGTCCTGCAGGATGGAACGTACAAATCTGGTCTTGCATATTTAAAGCCTGCATTAACACATCGTAATTCCTCCAATCACTCAAGGAAGCAGTATCCATTTAAAAATGTAGACGTTATTCCGGTTTACGAGTCACTGTTGACTAATCCTGCTTTATCCAAAAGCTTTAATCCAGACTGGTGGAAAATAACTAACACGCATCTCAATTCCTAACCCTCACGTGATATAAACAAAGCGAATAAATAAGGAATGGATGTTGCAGCGCGGCCATTTTCTCTTCTCGGTTCCATTTTCGACTCCTAACGCGTGGACGAGTTAGCTGGTTTGGCTTCAGTGGCAGAAAGCAGGAACAAGAGTTCGAAGATGTAAAATTCTATAGTAGACATAATTTTTTTTTTTTTTTTGCTTTTACTACTGTTCAACCAATACAAAGCCTAAGTTCCAGTCAATGTAGTGGATTACCAAATAAGGCTGTTTTAAGGGCGTACAGGGAAGGAGCAAGATGTGCAGATTATGAGGATATTGACCCTAGATTTGAAGACATTAAGATTGTAGCGACCAGATAAGCATCCTCTCAGGAGTCTGTTCCATAATACAACAGTTCTTAGAAAAGAAGCTGTTCGAATGGAACGCTCTCGTCACCCGTGGAATAGGATAGAAATGAGGAAGAATCAAATTAGTATACCTAGCCTGGTGGGTCGAAGGTGTAAAGGTCTGAACTGGTATTTCGACTCAGTGTAGCGAGTAATATACGAAAGAAATGCCTCTTGTTTTATTACATTGTCCCAAATGTCAAAAGTGGATATTGGTGGTATGTCAGTAAAGATAGAATGTTCCTTTCAGTAACCCATCATTTTTCGATTTGTTACAGAGTCTACTAAATGGCATCTGGCATGAAAGTGCGTACGAAGCAGAGGTGTGTCACTGAATTCCTCCATGTGGAAAAAGTATAGCCAAGGATACACATCGACGATTACTGAACTTTCACAGAAAGCAAACTGTGAATCTGAGCATAGGCAATGGGAAATGCGTATAACATAGTTGACAAAAGTCTAAGAGAAAATTATGTTTACATGTGTGCAGACAGCTCAGGAAAAAAAAATGCATACACTTTAACGAAGCGCTATGTGGTTGTGTGTATTTAAGAAGTCGGCCGGATATGTATTCTACCTATCGTATCCTGGAGCAACTAAAAGGAAGGGCGAGTGAGTTTTTTAGTTTTGTACAGATGAATGCCACGCCAGCTAGCGACGTCAAGCAAAGTGCATTGGCAGACAAGGTAGATTAATCCCAAACTTTCTAGCTAAAAGCTTACTCAACTAATGGTGATGCTATGCTTCCTATAGTGGTTGTGGTTACCATGGAAATAAATAAGAGGAAATTTTTGGAGTTTCCCCTCTTTAAACGAAAACTCATTTCAAATTTCAAAAAAAGAATAAAAACATTATTTGGCTTTTATGATAAATATAAATAGAAACTTTAGTTATAGAGATCAGTATTCATTACAAAATAATTTAGACACAAAAGCAGATATTTCGGCAGAGTACAACACTTGTTTTATGCTCAGATAGCATTCGTATTCTCTCATAAGATTACAAAAGATTTTTAACAGTGTAAGACCAAACTGATGGAAAACTTCAGATTAATTAAGTCACTTATTAACATTGTAACATTTCAGCTGTTGTAAAGTACTTATTTCACCGTCATCACTTTATGTATAAAAACAAGTGTCGAAATTCAAATTAAATCTAGTAAAAATGATCCCTGTAAAAAGTCATGACTGGCCGAGTTGAACATAGGAATAGAACACGACGTATATCATTTCACTACGCGACTGAAACAAAAAACGAGTGATAGCAGAGAAAAATGTTCAACATTTGGAATTGATGAGGTTGATTTGATATTCATCCCACCCCAAGAATAGTTCTTCCAGACAACTACACCCACTCTTTTCTTAGATTCAGATATCAATCACGATAAACAAACAGATCTACTCCAATAAGAAAATCCGTAAACACCAAACAGTAAAAACAAAACGTCTGTAAATCTGTTCTCATTGTATTGTATTGTCAAACATTTTCATAACAAAACAAAGGAGAAACGCCAAATAGGTATAAAGAAAATATTTTAAAAGCATGAACTTATCAAATCGTATTTGATACATAAAATATTAAAATTCAGACTAACAATAAAGCAACCTTGAATTGTTTCACTCAAATATTCACTTGATCGTATGACAAAATGTTAATATTTATAAGGATAATCAATTTGGATTTATTTCCGGTGTCTCTGCACGTCTTTTAAGGATTTAAAATTATTTCATTGTATTTGTTGAATTACCAAATATGAGTCAAATCTCTCTCTCTCTCTCTCTCTCACACACACACACACACTCACACATATACACACACACAAAACTCGAAAAAACTGAAATTTTTCTATTTGATCCTGTGCTTTGCGTTCCAGTAAAAAAATGGATTTTTTAATTAACAGATTTCGTTTGAACGAACATAATGATAATTAATAGGCTCTTCTATCGTAGATTATCCATTTACAAATTGACTGCGTGAGATATTCCGTTATTATAGTAACAAGGAAGTACACAAAGCCAGTAATCAAATATACTATTAACAAATAGGTGAGATGATTTTAATATATTGCTTTTTAATTTTGTTACGTATTTGCTTACTTTGGATATTTTTTAAATGATTACTTTTATAGACGAAATTCCTAGATTACTTATACAGAGAATATAACCAATGAAATCGTAAAATTACTTAAATTTCCATTTTATATTTTTACAGTATTGGTCAACTAGTTTTAAAGATTTATCGAGAGAAAATATTTATCACTTATTGCTCTTACTTTCGCAACCCTGTTGCTGCTGATAAACAAATTTCTTGATGGTTAAATGCTCTCCGAGAAAAGTATATTTCGATCTCATTCTAAGTTCGGCTCTGTTTCTATTTTTTCTTTTTCGTTATATAACATGATATTCCTTCTAAAATGGTTAAAACAAAAGAAGAAACCTCTTTATCTTGCCTATGAAGAAAGCTCTCTTGAAGTTATATTGAAGTAGACAAAGATAGTTCGTAACTAGTAAGAGAATCCGCGGGTCAATGTATTTTGTGAGACAGTAGAATAGTTGCCACCTATTTTTGGTAAGTATGACCAAGCGTATTTTACACATTTGGTTAAAGTATTAACACAAGAATAGTAATACTAAGCAAACTTAACAAAACCTCCTGATTACATGATTTTTAAATTTACTCACTTCCTGTTACTTACAGACCCTGACATAAAAGAATCCCAGGACAGTGTCCATTTTACGATGACGAAATCGACATAATGCTACTTTCTTTTCATAGCCTATGACCAAATCGAGAGGCTGTCGCATTTTTACTCATCTCAGGCTTTTCTTTTTCTCTTTCCACACTTAAGTGAAAGCCTATTTACTTCATTCACATCTGTGATTTCTTCCCCTCTTTGAAAATTACCAGTGCATTCAGAACGGATATTGTCCATCTTTTCTTTTTCCAGGTTCGCATTCAAACAAAACGTATCAAATGGACGTATTTCGGTCTTCGATTACACATTTCATTTGAATGATTAACACGGAAATTTGTTAAAAATCTGCACCGTTAAAGTGCCTGTGCGATACCGTAAAGATTGTTCACTGGTGCGCAGTAAACACCTCGAATCCCATCAGCAATGCCGACAGTCCATTAGGCCGAAGAAAAATGACGGGCCTCTGTTAGATTTGTACAAACTAATACTTTTGCACTTCGGCTATACTCTACCTATTTCGCGGCTGTTTCTGTTTAAATACGCTGCGTAACAAATTCTTCTTTCCTATAAGTATATCATTCAGTACTTGATACAATCTTAATTTAATCAATTTTGCATCCCGTACACATGGACAAGCCGTTCTAATTTGAAGGCATGAAAATAAGCTTAGGCCCTTATCGTCTGATATTTTCCCGACAGATGGCTCTGTGCAATACTCTGAAAGACTAAGACGCAAGAACGGCAAATACCTTGTAACCTCGCACTAATTATAACTTATAAATAACAATTCGATACAATATATCGGATGAACTGTTATACTAAGGTTAGGTTAAACCAGTACAAGCTGACGTTATAACATGGAATAGTATGCTAAATGATCGTCTGTTATATCATTTTTATCCTCTTCTTGTTCTGAAACTTGTACCCAGCAGAATTTTAGACAACTTTAAAAGGTTAATTATCTTCTTATAGGTTAATTATCTTTTTATAACAAAAAATCCATGAGAAATTAATTGTTAAACTCTTGTGCGAATTCAACTCCATGTTCAAATCAAGAACGATTGTACGATGTTGGATCCCAGTTAAGGCAAATGACAGAATAGACACTGTAGTAAGATTGATTATGATCCCATATATAGACTAACATTGGCGAGTTCTTCCAGAAAAAAAATGAAAACAAATTTTGGAATAACAACATAAACAAGTTAATCGAAATAAAGCCCATCCAAAGTGGAAAAGAGAACTGAAGAAGATCCGTAAGGAACAAATCACAGACCTGATTCCGCAAAGGAACATCTACTCTTTTATACTTAGAAGAGGACCAGCCAGACTGTGCAGTATATCAGACAATATATACGCATATCCTGATCGAGTGTAGATAGCGCCAGCAGTATGGGGGGGGGGCTTATTCGAAAATGTCCGTCTAGATAACCTAATATCCTTTTAAGAAACGAAGTGGTTCTATACTCCGAAATATGAGGAATTAACAAAACATTTGCTGATTAAGACTTATTTGAACTAGGACATCATTTAAAATAAAAAAAAATATTAAAATATTCTTGATGGTAAGCAATGTAGAAGGGCGAACAAAATTATCATTTTTCTCCATAAGACGTTTAATTATGAGTTAAAATAAAAAACAAAAAAAACAAAAAAAGAAGGAAATAACTTTCAATTACTCAGCAAGGGCTGAAATATTAAATCAACGCATCTAACCCGGTCATTTCCTTTATTTGCTTATAGGGTTATTTTCAGTTATTCTTTATTTGCTTATAGGGTTATTTTCAATTAGAACAAAAATCTTGAGAGTAGTAATTAATTTTCATCGAAAATATTTTTTAATTTTCTCGTAAATTATTATTACAGTGTAACCCGGATATAAGAGAGTTGTCGGGACCGGAGAAGAAGTATCTTATATCTGGGTTTGGTCTATTATACATACATTAACACAGGCTCTAATTTGGGACCAGAGAAAATTTCTCTTATATCCGGGGTATACTGTATATCTAATGAAAACGCTGATCTCGGCTCCATATTTCAACTGACTTAATGATTTTAAAATCTGAGAGTACATCTTCAAAAATTTAAGTTTTTAAAATTCAAACAAAAACTATTTAAGTTAGTCGAACTTTTTTAAACAAAACATTGGCATTATTATTTTTTTTTAAGATTGTGTTGCTTTTTTATCGTAATGCCCAAGTCGATATACATTAAAGAATAATTGAAAAAATTAAAAATGATGAGATCTGAACTCGAAACTCTTTTCTTGGGAAACGGTTTAACCGGAAGAGCGTCTTACTGACTTGACTACGCAAACCAACCAATAGATAGCATTTAAACTCAATTATCCAGTCTTTTACATCAATGCATGAAATATCAAAGAATAAATAAAGTCCAAAGAATCATATATGGATTATAGATATCCGTTTTACAATAAACAACAAAGCGATAAATACAAAACATGAATCGGTATTTCTATTCTAAACATAGAGCTATGATAATTTTGGCAACTCCACGCGGTGCAATGTTTAGCAAGTTTGTCTTGATAAACCAATTACGACTGAGTAGTGAGTTCGATCTTCACTGGTTTCCCCATACTTTCGGCCTTGTGTCACATCTAAGCTGTAAGCTATCATAGCTTACAATAATTGACAGACTGAATTAATTTGACAAACTCTTCCAAAACAACGATACATTCTCTTTATAATCAATATTATTAAAAAAAAAAAAGCATCCACGGCCAACGCTAAAGTGGAACTGAACGAGAGGATTCTGTCGCCAGTCAACTTGTTGTTGGAATTGAGAATTAAATGGAAAACTAAATTTGTCCTCTTGTCTTCAAATTTAAGACAATGCGGCTCATCTGAGCTGAATTTCTCTGAAATCATTACTCCCATTAAGTATCAATATAAATCAGAAAATTACATTTTCCGTTTTCCTCTGAACCATTAGTTTCTAAAACCTTTATACGAGTCTTATAAGCGTGGAGTTCTCTCGGTTTCATCCAAGAAAATAAAAGCAAAAACATTCTGTATTTATAATCAAAAACAAAAACGGCCACAACAGAACAGTTCTAAAAAGTTGGTTCATTTTATGAAAGAACCAGCAATATTTAAAACTCAATATCTGATGGAGCTGGATTTTAAAAATAATAATATTAATGACTTTTTAACAATGTCATAGACCCACCATACAGAACCCTTCCTGTCTCCTATCAGGATGGCGGAATGCCCAACTCCACGAGAGCGTCTCACGCTGCCTACTTGGAACAACTACATTGAATCTATAGCTTCATCTACCACAAGAAAAATTGGTTCGCTGTGTCACACTAGAAGATTTTTCTCGCCTTAGTCCATTCTTCAAATCTACAAATCAACCATTCGTCCTTGCATGGAATACTGCTGCCATAGTCTAGTGACCCTGCTGTTCGTTTCGAGGTCCTAGACAAAATCCAGAGACGGATATGCAACGTGATTGGTCTTGATCTCGACTCCAGCCACTTTCTCACAGACGTGCTGTGACTTCCCTCTGTCTTTTCTACGAGTATTTTCATGGCAACTGCTCTGACGAGCGACTTTCACTGGTTCCCAAAATGCATCACTTTAAGCGTGCTACTAGTTTGGCATCTCAGTCCCACCTTTTCAACATCAAAACGGCTAAATGTAGCCATCTCTTCTACTCCAACAGCTTCTTATCTTGCACTTCCCGTCAGTGGAACTCCCTTCCTATCACTTGCTTCCTTGATAACTATAATCTTTAAATATTCAAATATAATGTCAATCGACATCTTATGATACCTTGATCTTGATCCCCGTCCTTCTCTTAATCCGTTTCCCAAACACTCGTCTTTACGCTTACTCTCACTCTCTGTAATCCCTTGCGTGCTAGTGGCACTTCCGCCTTGCTTAGGGTGATATACAGTGTAACCCGGATATAAGAGAGATTTTCTCTGGTCCCAAATTAGAGTCATACTTACCTAAACAAAATAGACCAAACCCAGATATAAGAGAAACCCGGATATACGAGACTTCTTCTCCGGTCCCGACAACTCTCTTATATCCGGGTTACACTGTACTTAAAAAAAAAAAAAATACTCGTAGCTTAAGTTAAGAGGTGGATTGGAATTTTCTGAAGATCCAGTAACAGCGGTCGTTACCATAAGAATGTCTTGGGAGTATCTTTCTCCAAAAATGAATAATCGGCCGGGCCCGTCAGCTTGAAACTCAAAGGTCGTTACTCTGAAATTCTTACACAAATGTTAGACAATTTACACTCTTTACATAATTCGGACTGTTGTCCTCATCTTTATTGCCATATTCATAATGTTGTACACTCCGGCCTTCTTTAGGTTATATAAATTGGAATTTTGAACCGAACACGTGCTATTCCATTTTGAATATCTCATTTTCAGTTAATTCACTTTAGTAGCTCAACTCTCCAAGATTTTGTTCACCTCTGCTGTGGCCAGATATCTACTGATAATTCTTTGAGTCTAGTCACTCTTTGGATTGCTCATCCAACGCTTTTATTCACTGTAAGTAATTTTCACGACTAATGTCTTAGTAACCCTTTTCTACCAGAGCTCATAAGCATGCGGAGTTTAGTTACTAAGGGGAATTAACTGAAACGGAGATATCTAAAAAGGCAAGGCACGTGGATTTAGCAGAATCTATCCTCGTATATAAGGTTATGCTTGGAATTCCAACGTATATCACCTGAAGAAGGCCGGAGCGTAAAAAGGATGAAACGTCATGAATGTGGCAATAAAGATGGGGACAACAGTCCGAATGATGTGAATAGTGTCAATAGTTACAATACCTCATCTTAGAACCATAGACAGAAAATGTTAGACAGCAAGGCAATTAAACAGCACAGCAAAGAATTAAAATATTTAATTCGGCACTCAGTATAGCTATATTGGAAATCAAACCCTCTCTAGCGAAACACAGGAAATTTACGAATCGATTATAAAACGCCCACCACAACACAAGCGGTAGCAACCCTGTCTATTTCTAATGTATCCCAATGGGGATGATCGATCGCAACCAATGTTTTACCGATTGTCTTCCCAAAGTGAATAAGTGCAATAAAATATCGTACCCAAACACCTATAAATATCACATGTACTAAGGCCGCCAAAGATATTAACGACTTTGCGAATTGTTGTACTTCTGAGGCAGAGTTCACTTGAACAAAATCAAACATGAGAGAATATTTGCTTGCTTCTCCCATCCAGAAATAATTGGAATTTACCAGCATCTATCTGCAATGTTCACGCATTTAACTCGCAACTTGTCCACGAGATGAGAAATTGCACCTGTTCTTTTCGCCATGAGGAGACATTTCAAAAATTAGTTCTGGAAAACAAAGCTATCAAATATAAATTCTTTGGCCTCGTCCCAAATCTAAGCTTCAATTCGAGAACAACTATTAATTATCACTTTCATTTACAACTGGATATACAGATAAAGACAGATTAACAATTTGTTGAGAGTATTTTTTCACATCCCGATCCAAAATGGAAATAATCCCCGACTCTATGTGCAGTGTTTCCTCAGGACGTGGTCGACCATACCCTCTCCACAAACCTCTATCACTCTTAGCCAGAAGTAACGCAAGTCACTATGCCAAGACTCCTGACCCTGTTCCACTGTCCATTCAAATAAACTCGTTATGTAGGTGGCCTGCTACCTTCCCTGTTTCTCTTGCTCTTGATATGCCTAATGCATGTCAAATTCTACAAATACTCCTTCCTCATTACGTGACCAACAAATATCAGCTGTCTCATTCTGATTGTAAGTATTCTTTTTATTTCCATTTTTCTTTCTTCATTGTTTACACGCTTCGCCCATGGTATTCTCAGCATCCTGTTTTAGGAGGACCACATTTCTGTAGCCTCCAGTATTTCTTCATCTGTAAAAAGACTGTCCAGCATTAATTGGCATACAAGAGAACTGATATTACGTAACAGTTCTACACTGTTTCTAACAAAATTTTCCTGTTTCTTAATACGTTGCTTAGCTTTTGGACTTCATTTATTACTTAATTTCCGAATAAATTCAAATAAGCTTATATCATAACGTCTTTAGGAAAAAACAAAATAAAATAATTTTCTGCCTGAATTTATGCAATGAGCATTATTACATTATTTACATTCGGACTAATATGCTCAAGTTTGTTCCTATTATGACAATATGTCGGCCATTGTACCCTCCGGCTTTTAGGCATCTGTCGACTTGGGTAATCTTCAAAGAGTTTCGATTTTTATTTAATCTATAGGGTAGCACAGTAATTGCGTATTCAATCCCTGGGCCATTGGAAATAGATAAATAACTGAGCAGTACTAAAAAGATACAAGACGAGATATCCCTAGACGTAGACAGTGGGACGAAAACAATCTGAAGAGGGGATTAAATAAAAGATTCAGTCTGAGATTACCTGAAGGTTACCCAGATCAACAGATAAATGAAGAAGGCGGCAATGTTGTGGTAATAATAAAAATGAAAATATCTTACGTCATATATTAGTATCTAAATAAAAATACGATGAGTAAAAATATTTTTGTCTCCTGATTAGAATCTGCGAAACTAAGAGTAAAGATAAACATTGTATTTAAGTACAATAATTAAGCTATTTCCGAAGTGTTTTAACAGAGGACGGAATGCGCAAAACCGAAATCCGACAACGAAAGATGCTTTCCAAAAGTTAAGCAAAGTATTAAAAACAGGAAAGTTTCGTTAGAAACAAACAAAAGAGTATCTAACTTATGCCAAATCGGCCCTCCTATATGGTAGCGAATGCTGGACAATCTCATCACAGGTTAAAAGAGACGACAGAAATGTCGTGCTAAAGAAGGATGCTGAGAATAACATCAACTGAAAATTTGATCGACGACACTTATACTTAACTTCAGAAAGAAACCGTTGAAATGTCTAGGTTACATAATGAAAAAAGAGGGCTTTGAAAATTTGAGACGCACAGGGCAGATTGAAGGTAAGAGGCACAGAGGAAAACAATGCACAAACTTACTAAACGAGCTTGTGTGAATGGATGGCAGAACAGAGTTTAGGAGAGCTAGCAAAAAGACAACATTTACTAAGAGCTACAAAGGACAGGAAATTGTGGAGAACCATGAACGCCAACGTCTTGAAGAGACATGTTACACACAAGAATGATGGATTATAAACGTGTTCACACTTAAGCTTTATTATCTGCAAATTTGTATAAACGATATTCTTGGTGAAAAAAAATTCCTTTTTTTTTTTGTCCTGCCGTTTTTATCTGTTTGACTAATACTTTAAATCAAAACTTTTAGTTTCGGATTTATTTATTGTCATTGACTAACCTCTACCGAGTTCTTTCATTACAATAGAATCAATAATAGGTGAATTTTGGTAAAGATTATTAGTGACAATATAATAGTCTTAAGTGTAATGTAACGATTGAGTAATAAAACAAACATTAATATATGGATTCCATAATTAGGTGTATTAAAGAGTGATGTATTACTTTCTAAATGAAAAACACTGAGTGTTTGAAACATTGTTGCCAACACTAATCTTACAATATTCGTTATATATTTCTATACTTTATTCTTGCTGCAGTTGTATGGCAGACAAGGCATGGGATTATATATATATATATATATATCGTTAAAGACGACTGACAATTTAATTTTTCTTGTGTTCGTACAAGTGTTTTCTTTTCTGGAAAACAAAGTGTGTAAAAACTGTCCAAAAGTTCAGTATGTCCGAGAGCTTTCTATAATTTTAGCCATTATCAAGGATGATTTTATTTTACTGAATGTATGTGTTGTGTTATGTATCTAGAATTATAGGAATGTTTTATTTGGCATACACGGTCAGTACATTGTGGCCGTGATCATAATTAATGTGAGTGAGTGTTGGCATTTTCTTTTTTTATTATTAGGCCTTCTATTATTTTAATTTTTTTCTACATGTGGATGAGGTTATTGTGCTTGTATTTTCTACTACTATGTTTTGGATGGAGTCTATCTATTACAAAATATATAAAACAGCTAACCTTATTATCAAAAATAAGAAAAGACCTGCAAAATCAAAACTACAAAAAAAACAAAACAAATAAAAACAAAAAAAAAACAAACAAATAAAAACAAAAAACAAACAAAATAAAAACAAAAAATAAACAAACAAAAAACAACATTATTTACGAGTTAAAATGTCCCTTAAGGTAATATGGGTTCAAATGCCTCTCCCTCTCTCTCTTTTTATATCTATCTATCTATCTGTAATATATATATATATATAAAGTGAACATTGAAGTCAACACTCAGAGGTGACAGACTGTTTCATGTTAGACGCGATCGTCAGGCGACCTGACGACTGCGTCTAGCATGAAACAGCCCGTCACCTCTGAGTGTTGACTTTAATGTTCACTTTTATATTTATATTTACATACGTTCTATCTTTGATATTGAGCACTTTATCTCATAAATATAGCACACCTTATAACTATATATATATATATATATATATATATATATATATATATATATATACTCTCTCTTTATATATATATATATATATATATATATATATATATATATAGAGAGAGAGAGAGAGAGACTTCCCTTCTAAGACTTTTTCAACATAAAATACGTCCTTTGCTATAAAAAGCTCTTGCTCCATCTTGTAATGTGCGATTCCCAGCGGAGGCACAGCACGAACAAGACTTATAAACCAATAACGACCATCGCAATAATTTCTGCTTAGATAGAAGTGAACTTTGCTAAGGGCCAAGTCCTCGCTGCCGTATTGGGTCGTTAGTCAAGCTATTATCTAATTTTCATTCCAATTTAGATTTCATCGTTTGAATCTCTAGCCCTCGGGTTGCTTTTCTCAAATATTGGAATCGGTGAGATGAAAGCTGTCATTAGAATACGAATAGAAATGGCCAAGGGCTCGCGGATATCCATATTTATGTCACTTTAGCATCGTGAATTTTAAGAATACAAAACTGACCGCTTAGGGAGAATTATCTTCTATTGCTTTGAAGTGAGTTTTTCTGCACTGAAAAGAGAGAGAGTGATGCTTATCATGTCAGCAATTGTAAATCGCTGATGGAACAAATAAATTTTATTGCAATCTCTTTGCATTCATAAACTGGAAAGGAGCATCTTTTGATGGAAATTGCAAACTTAAATTCACGTCCAATACAAAGATGAGCAAACATGAGAGAATTCATCGTGGCCTTTCGGTTAGAATCAATTGATATATTTGAAGATAATCTAAATAAAGCCATTCGAACAACGATGAACAAAGGTGACATATCAAAGACAAAACCTACAATAACAAATTATTCACTTTGTGAATTTCTTGGATGAGGAGTTAAGATTATTATATTATTGTTAAAATGAATGTGACATAGTTGATGAACAGTGCAGTCTAATCCGGCTGAGACATTTTCATTGTAAAATGCAAACATTAGTTTTAAAAAGAAAATACGATAGACATTTCTATCATGTAACTTGCACATTGTTCTGCTGAAAAGACATTTCTGCAGAAGAAATCAAATTGTCTTCAAAAAGGCAGAGAGTGTACTCTTGCCGAGGCTCCATTATACAAATAAAAATAGGAGTGAATTCATTCTATCTTTTATAACTGAAAGCAGTTGATGGAATAGCCCAGATATGCAACCTACTGGATTAATGGAAAACCCGCATATATGCTGGCTACTGAATAGTGTACCAACGTTTCAGCACATATAAAGTCAGTGAAAAAGAGGGCAGGGGAAGCCGACGGTTTAGAAGAGTGGATTTGCAGCTATTTGAACTTGCGACAGTTTTTCTACAAGCTCGATGGCTACATTAATAATATTGTAAATCATGTGGAAAGCGATGAGAATATTTAAAATTTCATCTCGAACAAAAACATTTTACTTTTAAAGCACTAAAAAAAGAAAAAAAAGCACAAAATTTATTTACGTGATTTACATTCGGACTAATGTCATCTTTTTGTTGTTGTTATTACACGTTTCAGCCGTTATGCACTCGGGCCTTCTTCAGGTGTTTGCCGATCAAGATAACCTTCAGTGAATTTCGTACCGATGTCTTTATTTAATCGATGCGAGTAAATTCTTCTGGTTTTGCTGTATGTCTAGGAATTTGTTGGAACGGTAATTATAAATTCAATCGATGGCCGGGTAGTCCAAACTTCGACGCAGATAAACCGAGACTAGCATTATCTGAGTAGTAAGAAAAAGAACAAGATATTCCTAGACATGGACAGTGGAACGAGAACAATCTTCCCCCATCGATTAAAGTGTTCAGTTTGAAATTCCCTAAAGGTTACATCGATCAACAAATATCTGAAGAAGGCCGGAAGTCACAATGGCCGAAACGGTGTAATAACAAAGAGGACATTCTTCCTAAGGTAAATCGCGTAAAGAAATATTGCCCTGTTTTTGGTGCCATAAAATTATTATTTTTTTGTTCTAGATAAAATTTGAAAATATTCTTACCGTTTTCAATATAATTTCGAACAGGTTTTGTAGCCATCGACCTCAAAAAAAGCTCTCTACTAGAATAATGTGAAAGTTTTATGGTAGTAATTTCTATTTCTATGAAAAGATATCGTTGTTATTCTATTTTTCTTTTTAAGACTAGTTTCTCCATTTTATCTTTTCCCATGATAATATCTCAGCCGTTGTAGCCTCTGCTCTTCCTCAAGTATATGTCGCATCCAGAAATTTTCATGAACAATGATCTAGTTGAAGAATATTCTGGTTTCTACTGTTAAACTTACCACGTTCTCTGAAGTCATGAATTCTATAAATAAAAGTTTACAGTACCCAATTTCTTCATAGTTACTGGACACGCCATAAATCTTGTGATGGGCGCAGAGTGTATCAACTGCAGCGTTGTAATGAAAACAACGAAGGTTTCGGGGTTAATCTAAAAGAATTATTGAATCGTCAGTGATGGAAGGTAAGATTTATCATCTATTCAAGCTGTGAAACTTCTCTTTTTATTGTGTGTCAATTTTAATTCAGTAGTAAATTTACAACTTTACGTATCAGTGCATCAGCAAAAGGATGAGCCCAAAATGCAAATTACAAATTGAGGATACTAAAATCAAACAAGTATAGACATTTAAATATCTGGGAAGTGTTCTAACGGAGGATGGAGAGTGCAATACTGAGATCCGAAGATGTATTGGGACGACCAAAGTTGCATTCGAAAATCTAAGTAGAGTATTAAGAGACAGGAAAATTTTGTTAGAAACAAAGAAAAGAGTAAGGAATTGTTCGGTGATATCTGTTCTCTTGTCTGGCAGCGAATGTTGGACAATCTCCTCAAAGATGAAGAAGAGACTTGAAGCAACAGAAATATGGTTCTACAGAAAGATGCTGAGGGTACCATGGGCCGAATATGTGAGCAACAACGAGGTTTTGGAGAAAATGTCATACAAAAAAGAAATATGTTTAACATTAGAAAGAGGCAGTTGAGGTTTCTGGGACACATAATGAGAAAGGAGGGCTTGGAAATCTTGATACCCACGGGACAGATGGAAGGAAAGAGGAACAGAGGAAAGCAGCTTGTAGCATACTTGATGAGCCTGAGTAAATAGATGGCAGAACAGAGTTTGGAAGAAATAACAAAAAGACAAAGCTTATTAAGAGCTAGAAGGGACAGGAAGATTTAGAGGGTCATGATCGCTTATGTACCGAAGGGACACGGCACATAGAAGAAAAAGATATAACCCCTTCAAACCTTCTATTTGATCGGTAAATCTGAAGGCGCATTGGAATAGCGAAAAGTGATCACTAGAATCTAACAGGGAAATTTTGTTAGAAGAAAAAAAGGGGAGGGTATGTCATATATATCCTCCTATGAGGCAGTGAATGCTGGACAAGTTCCTTAGAGATCAAGCTCAAGGCGACAAAAATGCGGTTCTACAGACTGAAACCAAAACGTTTTTAAAAAAATGCGAGCTAAAACACCACTAATATTTAAGGAAGCAGTTAAAATTTCTGGGATATAAAAATTTAACATTTACATGATATCAGTCAATCAGTTAGGTACCATACATGATGGACCTAGTCTGTTCTGCAATTCAACCCATAGCTGAGGGGAGAAAAATCTACAGGCTGGTTTGAATTCAGTATTTTCCTTCTTCTATACTAGTTGCCAACTGTTGCAATGCTGTCTTTGTTCAAAATAGCTGAGAATTAGGAAGGTCGAAGGAACAGAAGACTGGGTAGGGAAAACAAAGAAGTAGTTTATTAAATACTCGTACATAGAACAGAAAGACTAGAGTAAATCAACTACTCCTCAAATCCTACTTTAATGTGGCTACTTGCAGGAGCAGTCTATTGTCACAGTAGTAGGAAAGAGAAGGAATTACGACCCTCGACAATGTGTTCTATTTATCCATAACTGGGGCACGAAAGATGGATTCATACCTTTTCCAAGGTTAATTCGACTCTCTGATTCCTCAGTCCGATCCGCTAACCATTAGTCCACAGTGCCACCTTTTGCTAAAGGCAAAAGGGGTAGACGGAAACTATAAGAATCCTACCTAACGAAATT
>OZ010587.1:50746598-51121598 GCA_963932145.1 Acanthosepion lycidas | reverse complement strand
AATTGTCAATTTATTATTTTAAATATTGAATTTCTGGTATAAACGAGTGTTGAAGTTAATACTGGAACTTCACTCATGTTTTAACATTAGAATAAAGGTAATATGGTTACGGGTAAAAATATTTACACGTACTTCGTTTATTTCCTGGAACTGAAAGGCAAGAAAAAATTCAGAGAATTAGCGCTAAAGTCATGAGGGTCACGTGATTTGTCGTAAAGTGAAGCACAGTAACAGTCGTAAATATAAGCGATATCAGCACACTTCAATTTTAGTTTATTCTAACGACGAGAATGGACACTTTTACTTACAATAAGAAAGAAAAAGTTGAAATTTCTAGGACACATCATGAGGAAAGACTGATTAGAGAATCTAAAATTCACATGATATCTTGAGAGGCAGATCGAAACCCCGACTGGCCTATCTCACTGTGAATGGATGGCATAGTAAGGAAAAAGAGTTACGGTAAGGAGTCAAACGTTGCTTCGTGCTATAAAACGATACGTGTAGAGCCACGGCCACCCATATCCCGAAGAGATAAAGCATATAATGGACATTCTTATTCTACTAGCATCAATTGCGTTCTCCTTATTTTCAGTGAACTAGATACATAATGAAGGAGACACGGTGGAGTAGTGGCTCGGATTTCGGAATCGGAGAGCCGAGTTCGAAATCCAGTCTAATACATTGAATTCACGTGCTAATACCCTTAAGAAAGGTATGAATCTCTTCCCACCCCCAACTATGGATAAATAGCAGGACAGACCGGATTCCATATCCTTGAATGGCAACTACCGCAGAAAGAAATTGCAACCTACTGCGGGAAAAGATCCGCCTCGTCAGTCATGTATCGAAAGATACATGATCGCCTAAACGTGTATACGCATGACACATAACTGAATGAAATACATAATGAGTGTCAAAGCTTTGCAAAAGCACACATTAAGTATTAAAAAAGAAATTATATGCGTACTAGTGTCCTCATCTTTATTGTTGTTATTACAACGTTTCGGCCTTCATCAGGTGGATATCGATCCGGTTAACCTACAGCGAATTCCGAACTGGAAAATTTATTTAATATACGGAGATATCTTGTCATCATTCCATTTCTCAGGATGTCTCATCTAGTTCTTATTGTCAGTACTGTTCAGTGATTGCTTACTCTGTTACCACTGAGTCCAAGTACAAACTGCCCGGACCAGGGATTGAACTCACAATGACTACGTCACGAAATTCACAAAGCAACGATTTAATCCATTAGGATCCATGGGTCTCTAGTAGATTACAACATTGGTTCGTGAATTTGATGGCAGGTGAACGAGAACAGTATACCCACCATAGATTAAATAAAGGATTCAGTTCGAAATTCCATGTAGGTTGGCTAGATCGTCATACACCTGATGAAGGCCGGGAGGCATAACGGGTGAAACGTTATAATAACAACAACAAAGATGAGAACAATATATATTCAAAATTCGGTTATTTTATCAATTAATTTTTCTTTTGTCTCCAGAATTTTTTTTTTTTTTTTTTTGCAAACAAATTACTAAAGTGAATCTTGAGAGGTATGAAGTAGTTTGAAATTGAATGCACTTCATTTTCGATGTGCCATGTTCTTCTGGATGCTAGCAATCATGGCTCTCCATAATTCCCTGTCATTTGCAGCTCTTAGTAAATGTTGTCTTTTTAGCTAACTCTCTTGTTCTGCCATCCGTTTACATAACCTAGGTAGATAGGTAATGCGCTGTTTTCCTTCGTGCCTCTTGCCTTCAATACGTTATGTGAATATCAAGTTAAGAACAGATAGTGACCACACAAATGCGCACATATCCAACAGTCGTTCGTATTTCATTCTCCCATAGGCAATTTTTTTTTTTCACGGTTATAACGATTAGAAGGAATGAACGCATTGGTGTATTTGTTTTAATAAATCTTCCACGTGATGTGGTTTAATGATATTCATAGTAGCTATTTCGTACTTGGTGCAAGTAACATCCCATAATTTTGCTTGTCTCTAATGACCTGGAGAAAGGTTACAATTATAACGGTGAGGAATGATAACGAATCTTCAGGAAAGTTGCCATTCTTTTGTTATCAATAATGTTAATAGTGTTAAATTTTTATTCGACGAGTTACCGACTAATGCACACATAAGTAGTTTCGCTGCAATTATAGTTTTACTAAAAATAAGCAGATCATTAAAATAATTGTGTTTATAGCATACATAATCTTTTATATGCTTCAGTACCATATCAACAAAGACTTTTTGATATGGCATTGGCTATCTGCTGTGGGAGCATCTATAACATCCATAAAATATTTTCAAAACGACATAGAACAAAAGCAAATACACGACTGGTTGAAATTTTATGAAATATTTGTGCCATAAAATAAGAAATAAATGTCTGGTTTTAGAAAACGTACGCCTTTTGAGTTCAAATATCTACATTTTTAGAACAAAGATGAGTCCGGCTGACTGGTGTGAGAGCGGCACTTAAACCGTTAAGGTTTGTGACCATACGCAAAGGAAAAGAAAAGAAAGTTTCAGTTAGAAAACATAGATTTTTAGAGGTGCTAATCGGCAGTTTCTACGTATATAGGCTACAGTTAACTTTCTGTATGTGCTGCTTCCGTAGTAGGAAACACGTTCGTATTCCACGATTTAAATTCTAAATAGGAGAATTGATCAGCACCTATCACAGTTAAAATCCGTAGAGGACAGTATGAAGATTTGCAGATATTGAACTCACAACCCTTTGAGTCAAAATCACTGGATTATTTCCACCAAATCTTTTCTTCATTGGGCTATGTGTAACCTAGTGACTTGACTCAAAGGGTTGTGAGTTCAATACCTGGCCGCAGCAGAGGTGAACAAAAACTCGGAGAGTTGAGTAACTAGAGGGAAATAACTGAAACTGAGATATACAGAGGAGGAATGGAACGTAGAACGAGAACAATCTACCCCAGTGGACTTTATAAAGGGTTTGGTTCGAAATTCCAACGCACATCACCTGAAGAAGGGAGAAGCGGACAACGTCCGAAACGTCGTGAACATGACAATGAAGATGAGGACAACAGTCCAAAAAATGTAAATAGTGTAAAAGTTACAATATCTCATCTCAGAAATATAGTCATGTGTATGTAGAGTTTCTGTCAGCTTAGAAAAAGACTTCAAATAAATATGCTCGCCTTAAACTACATCGAGATAAGTTTCCTTCTGAATAAAGGAAGGCAATGTAAAGCACGAATAATCTCAAAAAAAAAAAAAATGATTCAAATTTTCAACAGATAAATTGTTCTGCGCCAAATCACGAGCACGCGGATATCAGTGTTGATAATTACTCAGTACCTACGTTCACATCTTTGTGTTTTCTATGAGAAAATCATTTCTTAATGAGAATAATGAAAAGTAATTCGGTGATTTGAATGTATTCGAAAACGCATAAACGAAGCAATAGCGAGAAAACTATTTATGGAGGATAAATTTAAAAAGCAAACCAAACTATATATATATATATATATCCGAAAGTCCTACAAGAAAACATCAAAGAAGGAAGCGTTGCCAACAATCTTAGTAATTAATTAAATAATATCATCCTTCTTTTGTTTAATTCTTTAATTACCTCAGAAAAATATTAATTAACGCATTTCGTGCTAATGTGAATTTTTGTTTTCGATATCTTTAATCACTGGCAGAGTTACTCACTACTGCCCAGATTACAGTGTCGGATAAACTCTTACTTAAATGCTCTTTGTTACCGGTCCCGAGGTTTTGCTTCTGGTAAAGACAAATCTCCTTGTACCATTCCAGAAAGTACCTCGCTCTTTCTGCTATGTTCTATTTTTACGGGAGTCAGACTAGACTCAAAATGGAGTATTGTTGACATATTTTAGCTGGAGCTACCCAGTCTACACTTCCCAGTCTCGATAGAGTTCAAAATTGTTTACGTGGTCTTGTAGGGAGTGACTTATTTTCCGCTCTACAGTCTCTTTCCCCATAGACACAACGTTGCAAGCCTATCGCCTCTCTATCTCTATTTCCATAGCAAATGTCCAGATGAGCTCCGCACTTCAATTCCACCGGCCAGGACTCGTCATGTTACTTTCACGGAGACGAATCAGCCACATTTTCCCCTGTATTCCTATTGGCAAGGAGGAAGTTCCACCCAGACAGATTTTTCCTGAGAGCTGCTACTCTGTGGAACGGACACCCGCGTAGATGATTCCCTGAACAATCTTAACCTCTTCAAGTCAAGATTCAACCTATCTTCTTTATCCTTATAATCTTCACTTCCTTCTACCTCCTGATATGTTCATATCACGCATGTCATTCATTAACCGTCTATCATGAGTGGATCTTGAGCCTTGTATTGGGTGAACTTTCATATGAAAAAAAGAAGAGAAAAAAAAGTGTAGCTGTCTTGGGGCCGGTGAAAGGGGGTTAATTACTTATAGGGATCTTATAATCCAATTTGATTGTACACCACAGACTTTACCTCTTTTCTGACTCTATTAACCAACATATATTTTTATACATTATTCCTCATCATTGCCTGTTGAGTGCTTACTAACATGAAACTGCCACTAGCGGAAGTATAGGGTACATGTTTGAAAAGTTCTACTTCAATTATTATATTATTTTGTATATTGTTCTACATTTTACACTGATCCTTTCAACTATATTTCTGTATTGTAACTATATACATTATTTACATCGTTTAGACTGTTGTCCTCATATTTATTGTCATATTCACGACGATGTAGAACCCGGCCTTCTTCATGTGATATACATTGGAATTTACTGGGGTACATTGTTCAAATTGATCATTTCAATTTTACAACGTTTTACGCTTTTTGCACATATTTCTTATTTAACCCGTGCGTGTACACAAACACACACGCATTCGTGTGTGTGTGTGTGTGCGTGTACTAGCGTAAAAGGACATTTTATCGGGCGGAATTTAAGTTAGTTCCTGTGGAGGGTTCTAGATTGGGCCATCATCACAATAGCTAGGGAGGAGTAGACTACAGAAGAACTCAAAATTGATGGCTGTAATTTAAGTATTGCATTAATATTTAAGCTATCTTGTAAAAGTTCAATGATAATTCTTCTGTCGCCACTTAATTTAAAAACAATTTGATTTACGCATGTTCTTACTTTCCGTACAAACAATTATTTTTATTTCATGGGTGACTATTGCGGGACTTGGCAATTACTTTCGATTATTCTCAAATTTATTTCCAAGTTATAAGAATTGTTATCGTACCAAAAAAAAAAAGAAAATGTCGCAAAAAATCACGTAAAAAAATTTCGCCGAAAACAATCGCAATAATGAAAACTTTGGAATCCCAAATTTCAGGATTGCGGGTCTGGATCCAATCCAGAATGTTTTTAATTTACTCACAGAGTTGGCCTGATTCCAAAATGGTATTATATGTTGGGATACGGCCTCTAGAAGTAAAGTTGAAAAAATGTGACAGTGAAATTCGCATATATATATATATATATATATATATATATATATATATGAGAGAGAGTGTGTGTTTGTGTGAATCAGTGTCCAGAGATTGACGCTAAATAATTTGATTTTTATGTGAAAATGTTCGCTTCCATATAGTTAATATTCAAAATTTAATTAAGTGCATTGACAATCAGATTGTATTGCAAATTAAATGTTAATATAGTACGGACTTTTGCTGTTATCTCTCGAGAGCAAGTACATTGGTTCACAAAGGTACTACTTCGAAGAAGACTGTGAAAACTAGTTTATGGTAAGTAGCTCTGAGGACAAATAATTATTTTTAGGGTAATTTTTTCAAATTCTCTAAACTTGTAGGTAGCATCGGGTGCATATAAAATCATTCTAAAGAATTATAATTATTTTCTTAAAAATTAAAGACGCATGGACAATAATGTACTATATTTACACTTTTGTGTAAGTGGCAAGAAAGAAACACTCTCTTGGCTATTCAATGCTGGTCGTCTTTTTTCTTGCATCAGAAAATTATTTGTAATTCAGCATTAATAATGCAGTATTGAACCAGTGAGACGTGAAATCTAACACTCGAAGTTGTTGAGGCAATTTATTAGATTATCGGTTAAGGGTCTTATAATCAAATCATATGTATTATTACAGTGAAAAGGCGAAAGTTGGTTTGGCTGCTAAAATCAGCACATCCGACTACAACAACTTATTTTATATTAAACTTAACTAAAAACGTGAATATGTTCACATTCAGGGTTTGAGCTAGAGGAAAATTCAGTTCTTTTCTACATAAGCACAAACCCTAGCTGTCCATTGAAAAGAGGTTCTTCATTAGAAGTACCAATCCTGAACAATTTCCGGTTAATCTGAGAGGAAAAAAAGAGTCTGTGTAATGTGTAGTTAAAACAAAAGACGATAGAAACATTAGTTTCGATCTGTCTGAATTAACTTCTTATAAGAGCTGCAAAGGATAGGACATTTTGGAGAGCCATAATCACCAACGTCCTGAAAGGACACGGCACACAGAAGAAGAAGTAAGAGAAAGTGAAAAAGACGATAAAATTTTGGAGTAAAAAATCAGTTACTTGTGGGTGGGAGTGATTTCATCATATCAGTCTTCTAAACCTGTTATACTTTCTCACTAGTATGTTTTCTACAGAACGTCATTTATTTACACTTGCTCATTACTCTCATCACAGTAATCTGATCTCGGGTCTCTTAATTGTCGTCCATTAATGGAATATGCTTCATTGATAGTCACACTTCTAATTTCGATTTACACATTCTTTTTATCTCGTCCCAATCTTTATTTCCAGTATTTTTTCTTTGTCTTCCTTCATTTCTTCTCAGTATTTTTTATTATTATTTTCTCTAAGACGCTTTCTTTCAATTATTCTCGCTCCATTTATATTTCTTTATTTACTATTTTCTTTGTTATCACTTTTATTTTTTCTTTCTTTTTCTACTCTTTCAATTAATCTTACTTCTTTTTTTTAACTTTATTCCTGCTTTTTCTTTTTTTTTTTTCTTCCTCCGTTATTCTACACAGTTTTTCCCCAGTGATTTCTTTCTTTCATCATTTTCCTTCTTTTGTATTCAAATTATATTTCCTGCCTTCATTATCGTTTTCTTTTCCTAAACTTGCTCCTTTTAGCCTTTCTCATTTTTTACTTCTTTTCTGTTTTTTTTTTTTTCCCTTCCATCTTTCGTTCATTTCTCTGAAAACAATTTTTTACCAATTCCATTACTTTTCTTATTTTTTCTTAGGCTTATTTTTCCATCTCTCTTCTTTTACTTTCATCTTTCTTCTTAACTCCTTTCTTCTATTCTTCCACTTCTTCTTTTCCCAATCTTTATTTATAACCAGGCTGGCTCAAGGTACTGGCAATTCGGGCAGTCGCCCAGGACGCCATCATACCGCCTTGTCATGCGTTTGGGATCTTCCAAACAAAAAATGAAAATAATAAAAATAAAATGAAATAAAAACCAAAATATTAAATGTATTACTCGACGTAACTATTAATTCTTTATCAGAGAAATCTGAACAGTTACAAAGTTTCACTAATACATGTGGATTTTTAAATAACCTAAAATATCTTCCAGATAAAAATAAACTCAAAGTAACTCATGTCAAAGTTTGAAGGATCAGTTCAGTTACCAATAAAATAGTGATAATTAATGGATTTGATCTCTTGTCTGAACTGAATATTGCAAAAGAATTATTCCCTGAAGATGTAAAGCTTCTTCAGTAGAAGTCGTTAGGTTCATAAACATCAAAAAGTGACAGGATATCATGTCAAATCTGTAGGTTGCATTTAGAATAATGCTTACTATTGTAAGACGGCATAAATCAACCCGCACATTTTTTTATGTAAACAAATATATGTATTAATAACAAGAAAAGGTTACAATTTACATGAACAGTTACATTGACAGAGTGGCGTGTGGTGAATATTATATGTGTGTGTTGTGGTGAGTGTTCGTACGTACGTGTATTGTTCTTAGCGTGTTCCCAGCATTTGGGAAACGCTGTATCTGTGAGCGTTCACATCTGTAAGGTGGTATAAGGCCGAAGGCCTGAGGAAAAAACAGATTTACCTCAAGGTGGCGGCCCAAAGGCCTGAGGGAAAAAGAGGTCGAGGCGAAGGGTCAGCCAGTATTTATAGACAGGGGAAAGAGACCCCTGTTGAAGGGTTAAGGAACTAAAGGAGGAGCTAACTCCAACACTATACTGATTACAGTGGCCACCGGAGAAGGAAGCTTTCATAAACTAAAGCTTATAAAATATACTTGCGATCGTCTATGACTCAAGACAGATTAATTTCTTTGGCTATTTTTTCAATAAAGAAGATAGGTGTAGAAAGTGCCATGAAAAGATTTGCAGATCTAATGTTTTGGGTAGGATAATGAATGTTTTCTTTAGTTTGTATTTTAAGTTGTAAATTTTAATAAACTCATTATTCTACAGTTTCGGTTTTTTTCTTTGTGTAAATTAAAAAAAAGTATTATACTTGTAAAGGTGCCGAAGTTCACCTTGCCTGTGGTGCCAGCAAACCAAGGGCTGACCCAGTTTATAATCCATATTCTTTAATTTCAGAAAGTACAACCTTCTTCTTTCATTCTTTGAGATTCTTTTTCCATTTACACCATTTTCACTTTTTCCTTTTCTCTTCTTCATCTCCATCTCTCATTAATTAATCATTTATTCACCTTTCTTGTTTTCCTTTCCTCTTTTAATTTTTCCATTTCATTTCACTGTCCTTTCATTGATTCCTTATTTTTCTTACTTTCCCTCCACTTTTCATTTTTCTTCTACGATCTTATCTTTGATTCTTTCTATCATTTCCATATCTATCTCCCTCATTATTTTCATTCATACCTTTTATGGATGCTTTCATTTGTTCCTCCTCCTCTTCTTCCTTTACTACACTCCCCCCATCTCTTTCTTTACACCCCCTACCTTCTATTATAATACTATTAACGTTACCTACTGCCCACATCACTTTTCCTTTTTTTTTTTCTTTTTGCATTTAGATGAGCTGTTTAACCGCTTAGTACGTTCACTTGTAATCTTGCCTGGTATACATTGGCTTATAGAGATGATGGACAGATATTCATAAACATTAGATTCTTCTGAGGAATCCGGAGAGATGGTCATTGCCTGTGATTTTGTACAGGTTTCCAAATAAATGCATACCACAGAGAGAATGGAGATAAACATTATTTTTTTCAGAAGTAGAACACATATAAACTGCATTCCGTAATAGACCTATTAGGTTGGTGCAAAAATAATATCGTTTTTTGACGTATTTTCTAACGTCAAAAAACGATATTTTTGCATCAACCTAATAACTTTATCTTCAAATTTTTCTCTTCTGAATCTATCTTTCATATATATAAGTCTACCCTGCGGCCATGCTTAAAATATTTCTGCCATATATCGTCTGGTGCTCCCGCCATATATCTAGAGATCCTTGATAAAATTCAAAGAAGAATCAGCAATATTATTGGTCCTGATCTGGCAACTTGGCTTCAGTTACTTTCCCACCACTGTAAAGTTGCCTCTCTTTCCCTTTTTTTTTTTTTTATATAAATAATTCCATGCAATCTGCTCGGATGAGCTATTCACCAGGGTACCTAGACTTTATGAATTTAAGTGCAGTACTAGATTGGCAACAAGGTCTCACCAATATACAATTGAGTTGTCAAGATGTAACCATAAGTTCTATAGTAACAGTTTCCTTTCTCACACTTCTCACATGTGGAACTCTCTTCAGGCTCTGTGCTTTCCAGCCAACTTTAATATTCAAAAATTTAAATGCAATGCCAATCAGTTTCTATTGTCCTCCTGATTCTTCTTCTTTTGTTCTTGCTCCTTAGTAAGGTTTCTGTTTTCTAATTCTTTCACGCCCAGTAACCCCTTGTGTCTTAGTGGCTCTACTACCTTGTATGGGATGAAATTGATAATTAAAAATACTGATCTTGTGTTTATATGAAGGATAAACACATAAAGTGAAGCTATTTGAAGCTTTTGTTATTAAATTTATTTTTGGTTCACTACAGGGAAAAATCATTATATGCCAGAAGTTAATGAAAATACACACCTTTATAAACTGTTTATTTGAAAATAAATCATTATGATTTAGTTTAAGTGATTTAAATTTAATTCTATAATTATATCAAAAAGTTATCATGGATTTTACAAATATTGATTTGTACATTTTTATCTTTGTTTACTAAAGTCTAAGTTTACATTAATTTCTCTTTAAGAATATTGTAATGAATTAGGCGTGTCAATTAACGGATAACATGTGACTTGAATCTTCATTACATAACATATTTCATCAGTTCCCCTTAGCCAGTCTATAATATTCAAACAGCACAGAAAGCATACCATCTGATAAGTGATCCTTACATTCTCTGACCGCAGTGTGTGAGAGACTGCCTAGAGCAGTTGTTTATATATCCAACATTCTCATGCTTGCAATAACAGATGCAGGTGTGAGATCATATACATTTGAGAGCTATGGTGCACCCAGCTTCCTTGATGTCTGATATATGTTTGACGCCAAACCTATTCCAGAAGAATAACACAGCATGTTAAGCATAGAATCTGAGACAAATTCTGCCTTACTTTTTTAATGTCAGGTCAAATTCATTCATTGCTTAAATAATAAAATTTGGGATATGAGTATTTTATTATTATTAGCTATGGATGGGAAGAATGCCACAAAATGACACAGAAGAAAATTTGTATTTTAGGTTTGATTATGCAGTCATTTTTAAATAATCTACTGTGAATGAAAGACGTGTGATATTTCGCAAGCGGTATTGATAAACATTTCATAAGTTGTAAACATGGTGCTTTCTAAGTGTTGATTTTTAAAACGTTACAAAGAAAAACAGTGAATTTATTGAATTAGTGCATCAAGGATGCTCTTAAATATGGTCAGGAAAAACAATTAAGATGATTTTCTTTTTAATGTCATATCCTGTCATTATGTAAGTGGTCATGGCTCTCCACAGATTCCTTTTCTTTGTTACCTTTGTATTCTTGTGAAAGATAGAGGAATGGTTTCCTGTATGCAACATAATTTTGAATACAGTGATGTTCTTTTCCTGAAATGACTGCCACACAAATCTAGAGAGCCTAGTCTATGCTGCTATTAAAAGAATTCAAACAAAAACAGAGACAAATCATTGATTTTAGACAGTTTACTGACAATTCTGATCTTGATAGGCAATAACTTTTTGAAAATTCAAAAAATACAATAAAATTAAACATTGCTGAATGAATTTAATAATACTTCTTATATAAAGAAGTATTATTAAATTCATATATATATATATATATATAAAGTAGTATTATTAAATATATATTTTGTTCCTTTACAGATACACTCTGTCTGAAAACATATATATATATATATATATATATATATATATATATATATATATATATATAACCAAGCCAATTTTATTTTGATTCTTTTTCTTCTTGTTTATGTTTCTATCACTTTTGTTATTAAACATAAACTTAGTAACACTTCTTTTCCACTTTGTCTTCCAGACTTTGAATTATGGCACTTTGTGTCTTCCACATGTTCTGGCTGACCTTTCAACCACCTGATAAAAATTCTCAAATTTAAAAGTCTTGATAAGTCACTGACATCCTTGCTCTTGTATATAAAGATGTGCAACAAAAGAAATCCTTATATTTTCCTTGATAAAATCTCTTAGGTGTCAAAACATGTTGGCTAAGAATAATTTTTCCGCTTGTCTTTTTATTAATTTTGTTCCTTTACAGATACACTCTGTCTGAATATATATATATATATATATATATATATATATATATATATATATATGTGTGTGTGTGTGTGTGTGTGTGTGTGTGTGTCAATACACTTGAATATTTCCCCAAAATTTAAAAATTCTTTAACATAATTTTTGTTTTGTGTTCAGAAAGTATTTTGATTTCTCAACAAATCTCAATATTTGCTTCCCAAGTAACAGAATTTAAATGAATTCAATCGAAGAATTTATGAGATTTTGAATATTTTTGTTTATATGGCAGTTTCTCACTTATTGCCATGCTGTGAATAAACTTCTCATCATTTTTGAAAATCTTTTTCAGCTTAAAGACCATTTAGAAGAAAAAAAACATGAAAAGCTGGAAATGAATTTCATATGATAAAATGAAAATTTTCGCTAAAATATTGAGGTTAGAAGTGGTGAAGCCATTTGAAAGTTTGTTATTAAATTTATTTTAGTCAACTACAATGAAAAAAATCACTATATGTCAGAATTTAGGAAGAATACTCGCCTTTATAAACTGTTTATCTGAAAATAAATCATTAAGATTTACTTATCAATTGAAAAAGTGGTTATTTTTAAGAATTTATCAAAATATTATTCAGTAAATATTTCTTATAAATATTTACAAGAAAATCTACAAGAAAAAATAAATTTTCAAGAAGTAATTCATTAATTAAAACTTTTGAAGATTATTTACAAAATTTATCTACAAGAATTGATTTACAGCACGTGAACCAAAATTTGACTGGAAAGGCTGGATAAAAAGATTTATTTATTTATATACATTGGCTAAGAGTTCTTTTATTTTCAAGTAGTAGGTCCTGCTTTTAATGGTAAAGTTAAGTCATAAACCTGTTCAGCATAAGGGAATGGATGATGAAGAAATATATTGAAGAAACCAAAAAAAAAATAACACAAATAAGCACAAGATACACTGGTTTTTAATGGGGATATATAAATTCAGTCATTATAACTGGTTTTAGATTTCCAATAATTTTAGTCGCAGACACAGTGTCACAAAATAAAGAGTCTGGGTGAGGTTGGGGTTAAATCAGATGTTAAAAGTAGGGTTGGGAGCTAAATCAAATGTTAAAAGTTGTGTAGGGATCTAAGTGTGCAACTTTTAAAGATTCTTAAGTGCATTTGGTTTGCATATCGTTCAGTTCATTCAGGTCACCTATTGTCTGGTTCACACTCTTTCCCAGTATTTTGAACAGGAATATGGGTTTATTCCTTGTTTCTTGTTTAGGATTGGGTTTCCGGTTCCTTCTAAAGTCTTCTAATTCTATTTCACTCTCTGTATCCACTTGTGTCTTGGTGACATTATTGCCTTGCTTGGGGTAAATTGCTTTATCAGACTAAAATAATGTAACAGGAGAGAGCCATGGAAGAAAGATTTATTATCCCATTTGTATTTTCCTCATTAAGAGCATTATCATATCCATGATATAATAAAACTGTATTTCACAGACAGAACAGAATGACTGAAAGGAAAAAGAAATGACAAACACCCTTTGTTCTCAGAGAGACTTTTATATCATTAAGGCATACACAAAACTATATATGCAATTGTCCCATATGGAGAATATTATATCGAATATATCTAGACAGCAAAGCAGAGTGTAAAGAGAAACAAAAAGGAAGAGTCTTACATATAATATGGAGATAATCCTGTATTTGGAGAAGCCATGTTTAGGACTCCAGATTCAAATGGGCTTAATTCATCTCTGTTCCAGGTAAGGACATATTCCACAAATGGGAAACATTGAGTCTTTGGCATTCCCAAATTGAGGACTGTGAACTGGAGTTTCTTTCTATATCTGGGAAAGATATATATTATATAGCACCATGGACTCGTAAGCTGCAGGGGAGGCAGATCTAGCCTCTGTCTGGGATATGGAGCGGGGAGTGGGGCTAAAGACTGTAACCTTATGATTTGGCTGCTGTAAACGAATGAGATTTGGCTGCCACTTTTGTCACTGTATGGAGTGACTAAGCAGCTGTCATGTGATCCACATAACTTATCTCCAAAGATAATGTTCTTTTTGATGGAATTATATATATGTAGCACGAAGGAGGAATATAAATGTAAACACTGTTTATAATTATGCACCAAGAGGAAATGCTGAAGACGTAATGCAAAATTTTTAAATTTTAAAATATTTAATTTTAGAATTTTCAGTGTTTGGTATGTTTAGACACACAGCCCAGTCAATCTCATTTGAGTTTCTAATGATTTTGCATTTATTACTGTTTTTTTAATATCCCACATGGTGACAACAGAATATTTGCCAAGCTCTGTTTCCATCTATAATCCTACTGTATATTTCTTTTTAACTTTAAATACATATTTAATGGGATTTAAAGTTTGATAGGATAAAAGAGACTTAAATTTGGATCGGATAAAAGGGTTTTAAAGTTTGATCAGATAAAAGGAATTTAAAGTTTTATAGAATAAAAGGGATTTAAAATTTGGTAGGATAAAAAAGATTTAAAGTTTGATCAGATAAAAAGGATTTAAATTGTGATAGGATAAAAGAGATTCAAAACTATGTATTTAAGATTTAGCAATTATTAGAAATTAATTAGAAATTAGCTGTTGAATTGAGTTGAGACTTTAAATTAAGTGAAAGATGAACTGATTTGATTAACAAACTGCTATAATCAATGCTTGAACAAAAATAGGCATAAATAAATCAGGTTGTGTAGAGGGTTTTTTTTTTTTTAATATTATCCCAAAAATTGATACATCATAATTTTGTAAGTTTGATTCTATTTAAAACTAATAGAATTTTGATCAGAAGTTAAAAATAATCCTACTTGATAATATATATAATTGATAATATATATATATATATATATATATATGTGTGTGTGTGTGTGTGTATAATATATAATTGTTAACATATAAATATATGAAGAAATATAGTTTTAAGGTGTGCTATATTTATGAGATAAAGTGCTCAATATCAGAGATAGAGCATATGTAAATATAAATGTAAAAGTGAACATCGAAGTCAAAACTCAGAGGTGACAGGCTATTTCATGCTATACGCAATCGTCAGGCCGTGAATATTGAAATTTTCCTTGACTATTTATATATATATGGGTCAGTAGTGCATTGTGGGTAATCTATTCTGGTGGTTATTTTTGCAGGAATGGCTTATTTGTCTATTTATTTGCTTGGGTTAATTTATTTTACATGTTTTTTATTTTCATTTTGTATTATTCATACTTTTCGGTTTTTGATGTTTTATTAACATAGTAAAAAATTTGGGTGGGGGGATTTGCTTAGGTCACTTATTTAATAGTTTGTTTTGGTCTGCAAAGATAATTAAGGCTATTTATTCGTCCAATGTTAAGATTGCTTTCCATAGTCTATTCTGTTATTTTGGTGGTGGGGGGACAGTTTTTAATTTATTTATTTGGATTGATTATTTTTACTTGCTTTTGGTTATTTATGCTCATTTTTATTAGTTCTAACAGTTATTTAAGCAGGGATGATTTATTTTTATTTGGATTAATTTCTATTTGCTTTTTTTTATTTACTTATTTTTTATTTTGTATATTTTTGTTTACTCTATTTGGTTTTTGATTTTTGAGTAACGTAGTGATGTTTTTTTTTATCATTATATAGCAGTTATAGTTATTTTTACGTCCAATTTTTGGATTGGTTATTCTAACAGTTATTTTAGCGGGATTGGTTTGTTAATTTGTTTATTATCATTTACTTTAGTTATTTGGGGTGATTATTATTATTTTTTATATATATTTTTTAGTTTTATTTATTCTATTTCATCTATTCTAACGGGAATCATTTGTTAATTTGTTTATTACTTGTTTGGGTTAATTTCTTTTACTTGTTTTTTATATTATTTTGTTTATTTGTATTTATTCATTTCAGTTTTCGATTTTTAAGTAACACAATAAAAATTTGTTTTCATGTCTGCATTTTGAGATGAGCTCAGATCGTTTATTTAGTAATTTATTAAATAAATTAACCAAGCAAATAAATAGACAAACAAGCCACTCCTGCAAAAATAATCACCAGAATAGATTACCCACAATGCACCAATGACCCATATATATAAATAGTTGATGAAAAATCCAACATTTGAAACACTCAGAGGTGACAGGCATGAAACAGCCTGTCACCTCAGTGTTGACTTTAATGTTCACTTTTATATATATATATCAAATATATAATTGATAATATATATATATATTATTATTATCAATTATATATATATATATATATATATATATATATATATATATATATATATATATCTTTCCCCAACAGAAGAAAAACAAACAAGATAATGCCTGGAACCAAAGTACATTATTTCTGTCCCTAGAGAACCTCAAATTTCTGTTAGTTATGAAGATTGCCGACCTCCTGTCAATACCGTGGTATTTATTCAAAGAGAGTGTTTGTGTTTTTTAGACTCAGTTACATTTAGTTCATTCAGTCAATAGAATGCTTTTTCATGTCAGTATCTTGTTCATGGAAGATCTTCTTAGAGCCACAGCCAGCTGTCAAAAGTACATAAACACACACACACATTCATGCACCTAGTAAAACTAAGTGCAATTATACAGTTATGATTATATATATATATATATATATATATATATATTACCAATTTAGTATCATGTTTTTTTAATAACTTTAGATGGAGAGTGATGTACAAAACACATATGTACTCTCAAGTATAATATGTATATATGTTTATATACATACAGAAATGGAAATAAACATATTCATGTAAATAAAGATATATAATGTCTGGAACATTTTGGAAAATTATATAAACCAAACATAGTCCAACTACATGAATCTTATATATATATATATATATATATATATATATATACACAGTAGCAAGCATAAAGATCAGAATTATGCTTAGAAAAAGTATAAATGTGAAATAACTTTTTATTTTAACGCTTCATAGAACATTTTATCAAGGAAAAATAAGGATATAAAGATAAATTATATAATTCCAAAATATAAAGCCCAATAAACTTATTTTGATAAAGTTATAAGAATAATTATATAACATTTGAAAAAAATAGATGATCAAAAACATCAGAATGTTTAACAAAATCAAACTATTATAATGGATACATCATATCCAAATGAAAATAGCGTTCATAATTCATTAGTACTTGATGTGTAGACCTTTACTTTCAATAACAGCTTGACATCTTTTGCTACATGAGCAAATTAATGTTTTGCATTCATTAATGAATATTTTCTCCCATTCTCCTTTTAAATTAGTCCATAGTTCTTCGACGTTTGTTGGATTATTTTCCTTGGCTCTTTCATTTAGTAACTTCCAAACATTCTCAATATGATTTATGTCTGAACTTTGAGCAGGCCACTCCATAACAGTAACATCCTACTCAGAAAGAAATGTCTTAACAGACTTTGCTGTGTGACATGGCATATTATCTTGCATAATTACAGCTGGTTGATTAATTGCAGTTCTCAAATTAGGTACATGTTTCTTCAATATCTCTTTGTATACAGTTGCATTAATTTTACCGTGTACACTAACAAGAGGTCCCATGCCAGCAGCTGAAATCAAACCAAACACCATCACACTTCTTCCTCCAAATTTAATGCTGCTTTTAGTGCACTGAGGCAAATATCATTCCTTAGGACTGTGTCAAACAACCCATTTCCCATCACAACCGAACAGGTTAAACTTTGACTCATCACTGAAATGAACACAATCCCACTGTTCTTCAGTCCATATGATGTATTCAGTGGCAAATTTCAACCAGCTCATTTGATTCTTTTTACAAATGTAAGGCTTTGTAGAGGCTACTTGACTGTTCAGTTTTATTTCATTAAGTCTTCAGGAAATAGTGTGCCTTGATATTTTAATGCCAAGGTTAGCATTAGCTCTTTTAGAGATAGCAGTTAATGTCGCAAATTGATCCTTTTTTGATTCATTACTAACCCATCTGTCTTCCCTTGCAGTAGTTTTTCTAGGCCTGCCAAATGGTTTCTTGGCTTCACATGACCCCGTTTCCTCAAGTTTTCTTAAAATACTATGAATAACACTTTTAGATTTCCCCACACTCTTTGAAATATCCCCAATCGAGAATTTATCTTCATTACGTAACTTGACTATCATTTTTGTAAGTTCCAATGACGTCATAGATTTTTTCGACACTTTTACAATGCAAGAGCCAGTAAAGAGCTGGTGCAATTTAGTAAAATACCTGATTTTATATTCTTACCCTAAAAAATTTTCAATAATGTAAAATAATTATTATTTTTTATGGATTTATTTAATCGTTCTGATGTTTTGGATCATCTATTTTTTTCGAAATGTTATATAATTATTCTTATAACTTTATCAAAATAAGTTTATTGGGCTTTATATTTTGGAATTATAGAATTTACATTTATATCTTTATTATTCCTTGATAAAATGTTCTTTGAAGCTTTAAAATAAAAAGTTATTTGATATTTAGACTTTTTCTTTTTTTCGTTCTGATCTTTATACTCACTACTGTATATATATATATATATATATATATATATATATATATCGTGTATGAATAGGAATCCAACAAAATGATACAACAAAAAACAAGTAGGAAAATAGATCTTAATCTAACATATTTCACTGTATTAAAGCTTCATCAAAATCAAAGAGATGCAGATTAATGGTATGTTGTGTTTGGTTATTTCTTATTGGGTAGATATGTGTCACATGTCATGAAGTAACAGATAATATTCAGATATGTGTGGCAACTCGATGCTAAAGTGTGTAAAAGTTAATGAGATGCAGTGGGATGTTTTGATTGGATATGTGTCACATGTAATGAAGTAACAGATAATATTCAAATAAGTGTAAGAAAACATTCAGAATACTAAAGTGTGTAAAAGTTTGTGAGATGCTGTAGGATGTTTTGAAAAATTTTGTTTGGTTAGATTTTTCATTAAAGTATATCTAGTGTATATTTTGTATATATATTGATTTTTTATGTATTTGGAAGAGATAAGTTTGATTCATGAATAATGGATCAGTAGAAAAATGGGGATGTAATGTAGTTTTTTAAACGTGCGTTAATAGTTGGTAATATTGCTTTAAATATATTTTGATTTTTTTTTTTTCTTTAAACAATTCAAATGCCAGAGTTTATCAAATCAAATGTCTACAGTGCAATAACATGTACATTGGGGAGATTTCCAGTGATCTAAAGACCTGCATCCAGGAACACAAAAGAGATTTGCATTTAGATAAACATTCAAATTCTCTTGTCTTACACAACAACAATGTAGGATATAACTTTAATTTCACCGATGCCAGCCTTATCAAAAAAGAACATAACCCTTTAAAGAAAAAATATTATGAAAATATATTTAAAGCAATATTACCAACTATTAACACATGTTTAAAAACTACATTACATCACCATTTTTCTACAGCTCCATTATTCATGAATCAAACTTATCTCTTCTGAATACATAAAAATCAATATGTATACAAAACACACCACTAAATATACTTTAATGAAAAATATAACCAAACAAGATTTTTCTAAAAATCCTGCTGCATCATGCAAACTTTTATATACTTTAGCATCCAGAATGTTTACCACACATATCTGAATATTATCTGTTACTTCATTACATGTGACACATATCTACTCAGTAAGAAATAGCCAAACACAACATACCATTAATCTGTGTCTCTTTTCTTTTTATCAATTTTATCATTTCTATCTTGATCTCTGAAGAAACTTTAATAAAGTGAAATGTTAGATTAAGATCTGTTTTCCTATTTGTTCTTTATCGTATTATATATATATATATATATATATATATATATATATATTCAAACAAGATTTATTCAAAAGAACCCACAACACTGTTTCATTTTTTTATTATATTTTTCAATTTTTTGAATAAGGTGTTGAGTATTGGGTTTGAAGTTATGGATAATTTGTCAGAGCACAAAACCTGACACCTTATTTGGAAATTGGAAAAATATTTTTTTAAAAATGAAAGAGACAGAACTTGTCAGTTCTTTTTAATCAAATTTACTCAGATTAATACTTACTGCCTAAATATACCATATATATATATATATATATATATATATATATATATATATATATATATATATAGTGGGGACACTAAATTTATTAATTTAAATTTTAAAATTTCTATTCATGAAAACTATCAAAACTAAAACTGAAAAGAAATTATCTAACTTTAATATAACATTTTTTTACAACTACTTCTAAAACAATAAAAGACTTAATTAAAACAAAACAAAATAATAAGCTAAAACTTGAAGGAGGAACTTACTCTATTACCTGTAATAATTGCTACAAAAAATACATAGGAGAAACCTCAAGGATCTTTTACAAAACAACACATTCAATGCATTAGATTAATTAAAAGAAAAAGCAAAGACAAAAATGTATAGAATGTGCTTTACTTGCTAGATCACCTACAGTCTAGGTTCTTGTAACTTTTCTTAGTCTATCTTCTATTATCACAATGTCAGATATTTAATAACAAAAGTGATAAAACAAAAAGAAACTAAATGAAATTGGCTAGAACTTCACTGGAATGAAGTTATTTTCATATTGATGCAGTTACAAATGTACATTACAGTGTCCCCTCTCCTTCATGCACATATGTAACTACAACAATATAAAATTCACTTTATTCCAATGAAGTACTAAAGGACAAAATTTATAACATGAAACATTTTTCACTTTTGTCATAGATTTTCCTAAAATTGTTCTTGATATAGTACACTTGATAAGCATGCTTTCTTGTTCATCAGTTGTTTCCCAAATTAAAATAAAAGTCCGTTAATTTTTGAGAAATGACTTTGTTTTGTTTTCAATATGAAACTGAGCAGTATGGACTTTTGAGAAAAATATGTGAATGAGGAAGGGTGCTTTTCTTACAAAAAGCAAAATACAGCCTCCCTGAACTGTGATGCTATCTGTAGCCAAGCGGTAAAGGGGAATGCAGGTTAGATTCCTGATGGAGAGCAGATTTCCTTTATTAAGATTTCTCAAATGCACAAGCCACACTGTTTAAAATAAAAATAGAGCATCTATTCAAAATACGAAAATCCATTATAACATTTGATTTAATAAAAATGTTGAATTAAATATTACATACTTTAAAGCAAAACAGACCACTTTAAGGTTCCATTATAATAATTTATTTCACCAGAACCCTTTTAAGGGATGCTGGATCATCAGATCAACACTTCCAAAAATGAAACGAAAGATGAAATGAAAATTCACACTTTTGACGTGTAGTATATATATATATATATATATATATATATATATATATATATATATATATATATAAGTCAAGAAGAAAACCATTAAAGATCCATTTCAGTTATAAATTATTTTGTGAATATTTCCATCTCTTCAGACTGAAAGTTCTTAATAAATGGAGACACTTCATCTGGACAGATAGATTAACAGGAGGAATGGAAAGCAAGAGAGTAGAGAAGAAAAGGAGAGAGGAAGAAAGAAAAATAACTTATTTTTGAATATAAAATTCTTTTTAAAACATGAAATAGGCAGAGAGAGAGAGAGAGTGTGTAAAAGCAGGGACAGGAAAGAAGGAAGAAATGAAGAGATAGTAGTAAAACTAAAATAGAATGACCTGGCCAAGAATTTTTCCTTAAAGCATTGAAATTATAACTGGAATGGATCATTATGGTTTTCTTGACTTATTATTATAATGCTCTGCAGTTTACATTGAGCTCTCCCTGGATTAATATCCTCTTTGGAATTATCCCTACCAGTCACAAATTTGATATATATATATATATATACATATATATATATATATATATATATATATTAATTACCACAGAGATTCTTCTCTGCCCGCCATTAGAATGTCTGACGCTCAAATTCCTGAGAGCATCTCTCTGTGGCTGCTCGGCATCACGTTGTCTACTGACCTGAGATGGAACAAATATATTGAGTCAATTGCTTTGTCCACTGCAAGGAAATTTGTTTCCCTGTGCTGCGCCAGGAAATTTTTCTCTCCGGAATCGATCCTTCAAATCTACAAATCAACCATTTGCCTTGCATGGAGTATTGCTGCCATATATGATCTGGAGCCCCTTCTGTTTGCCTCGGGGTTCTTGATAAGATCCAGAGACGGATATGCAATATAATTGGCCCTGATATGGCATCTCATCTGCAGTTGCCCTCTCACAGATGTGCTGTTGCCTCTCTCTGCCTTTTTTACAAATACTTTCATGGTAATTGCTCCGATGAGCTGCTTTCGCTGGTTCCAAGACTTCACAAATTCAAGCGTCCTACGAGGCTGGCATCCTGCTCTCACCCTTTCACTGTTGAAAATGTTAAATGTAGCTGCCTCTTCTACTCCAATAGCTTCATGTCTCACACCTCTCACCTGTGGAACTCCATTCCCTACTCCTGTTTTCCTGATAGCTTTAATCTCCAACTACTCAAATATAATGTCAATCAACATCTCCAGTTGCCTTGATCTATCCACTATCCTTCTCTTCATCCACTCCTCTATCTGCTCTTGCTCCAAATCCTCTGTAACCCCTGGCATGCTAGTGGCTTCCCGCCTTGCTAGGGGTGAAATGCTTAAATATATATATATATATATATATATATATATATATATATATATATATATATATATGAAAAAGTGAGGTCAACATGAGTGGTGACAGTCTGTTTCATGCTTAAACACAATTGTCAGGCCTGAAGATTGCATTTAAGCATAGAACAGACTGTCGGTACTGGGTGTTGACTCAATGTCTACTTTTATATTTGTATCTGCTCTATCCCTGATATTGAGCACTTTAATCCATAAATATACCATACTTCCAAATTATATATATATATATATATATATATATATATGTATATATTTACACACACACACATATACACACACACATATACACACAAGAGGCTGCTGAAAAATTCTTGTCCCAATCTACTAGCCAAAATCAGTATTTTAATGATGAATCATATTGATACTGATTTTTTAAAAGTTGTTAATTTTAGGAATTTTTCAGCACTTCCTTGTGTGTGTATGTGTGCAGATAGATAGATAGATAGATAGATAGATAGATAGATAGATAGATAGATAGATAGATATTGTCCAGCCTGAATCTGACAATTGTGCCTTATATTTCATCTCAATTTGTGTGTATGTGTATATATATATATATATATATATATATATATATATTACATTAAATATGACAGACAAGGAAAATTTAACTATTTTTTATTTAGTTTTTCCAGCATTCATACATTTTTCCGTTTGGTGGAAATAAGTCAAAACATGAAGAGAAATTAACAATGTGTAAAACAAACCTCCTTAAAAATGGCTAAACTACTTGGGACAATGGACAATATGGACCATTTCTGCACTCCATTACTCCCACAAAACAGAAAAATGTAAGAACGCTGGAAAAACTAAATAAAAAAAATGTACAGTGTGTTATTTAGTACTATAAGCCAAAGTGTATCCCTTTCGTATCCATCTTTTTTAAGCAAGTAGCATTAAATCAGCAACACGCTCATCTGGATTTTGTAATAAGAGTATTTATAAAAATAAATCTAAGGGCACAAGCAATACAACATCTTTTGCTTTGAGTAGCCATTTAAAAACTGCTGTGAGGTGAGGACAGTAAAATCTGTTGCTTAAGAACACAAAGTGCAGTCACATAATATGACATTTTTTTCTTATTCTATATTTTATTTTTTTCATAGGTAGAAAAGTGGGAGGGAAATTATAGTGGAATCAGACATTAAGATCATCAGGGAAGATAAAAGCACTGTCCTTACTGAACAAATTAGGGATCAACATTAATCATTTTTTCTTCTTTTATTTTATTTTTTTTAAATCATTTCACTCCAAGCAAGGTGATAATGCTACAAAAATGCAAAGAGTTACTGTGAATGGAAAAGAATGAGAAGACATTATTGAGGAGAAAGGACAATAAAGTAACAGGTTTCAAGAAGACAGAAGATGATTAACACTGCATTTAAATTTTTTAAGATTATAAGTGGCAGAGAAGCAAAAAATTGAAGATAATTTCCAGAGGTGACAAGTGAAGAAAATGATATCAGTGAATACAAAATAAAGACATTTATTTGGTTCTTTTTGTCTAGTGGCCTATCAACATCAGTGGTTTATTTGAAATCAAAATGCAAATATTTTGTATGCAATTTTATTTTTGGAGATAACAATGGTTGAGAGCATTGGTTCCCAAATAGTGTGGTGCACCTCATATGTGCAGCAGATGAAGATAGTAGGTGATGGGGGAATGATTGAAGACAAAGATTTAGAAACATTTAGAAACAGTTTTAAAAAATTCAGATGCCAAAAATAAATATTATTTTAAAATTTAAAATATTATTATGGATTACCATATTTTCCAGCTTGGAAGATGCACCCTAATATTGAAAAGAAATTTCTAAGAAAAAAAATTCATTCTCATACAACAATACATTCACCATGCATCCCTCATATACTGACGCCATATATTGTTTACATTAATCATTTGTCCGATTTTGTTTGTATGGCAATGACATATTAGTCAAGAGCAGAAAAGCTCCCACTGCTGCTAGTAAACAGAGCATGTTTAAGCTTGTGGCTCAGCTTCAGGAAGGTTTATAGCCTTGGAAATACTTGTAACAGCTAAGTAGTGAGATTACATCATGTAAAAGGATTAATTAAATAGATAGCTAACATTATAGTATAAGAACTCAAATTCACATCCCTATCAGTGAAGCCAATTAGGTGACCATTCAAGCTTACTTGGGCCTAGGTGTTGCCTTACATCCATCTTGAAAGATGCAGACATATTTTTCAGGGTATTTTTTATGAAAAAAATGTGTGTTTTGTAAACCTGAAAATACAGTACTTGTAATTGCTTGCATAGCTCCCAGAACAAATAGCTATAAATAATTATTGACCTATTTTATCATTGTGATATTTTTGCATTATATCAAGTATTAAGAATATAGTAATTAGGCTCCGCAAATTGGAGGAGAGAGTTATCAATGATAATGTTCTTACTTCAAGCCCTCTCATTTTTTTATTTTTAAATGTAATTTTATCAACTAAAATTTGGTGAGGTGTGAACAAATTTTCATTCTAAAAATGTGGCCCAGAGAAAAAATTTTGGAACCACTGGTTTAGTGTTAGAGGTCTTACTAATTAACCCCGAGTTGGAGGGAGAAGTGGTGAATTCATAGCTTTCCCAAGGGTATTTGTACGTAAGTGAATATAACGAACCCAACTGGAATTGGAACTTGGTTCTCCCATTAACAATTTCAAGCCATTATCCCTTACACTAACCACAAATCTAAGCTTACAGTAGATGGTATTCCCAAGCAGTCACCCACCTAGGGACTGGCCAGAATCAATGTTGCTTAACTTTGGTGATCATATGGGAACAGGTGTTTCAATGTGATATGGCTGTAAGCTAAAGGAAATTTGGAAAAAATATACCTGCTTGTTTATTCAATTAAAAATAAGAGGAAATGATGGAAAATTGGCCAAATAGTTTATTTTAATGTATTGTATCTGTAATTATGAGGGTAAGTCCTCCTTTCTGCACACTGTTAGTGGAGCGTCCATTTTTACACAGTAACAGTATCAAGAAAACTGGCACTATCAAACTCAAACTTCAATCACGTGACCACAATAGTTGGTACAACTATAAGCACACATGAGCAGAAAGTAATGTGACAAACCTAAAGATATGTTATGGCAAAAGTGTGGATAATTTTTAATAATGCTGAAAAGCTTTCAGCCCAACCAATTATTTTTTTTATCATTTCACCTGAAGCAAAGCAATAGCACCACTAAAATGCAAGGGGTTGCTGAGTGTTAGAGAATATGAGAAAAACTACTATTAAGGTGAGTGAGTAATAAAAGAGCAAAAATTTAGAAGACAGAAGATAACAATTCATATTGCAGTTAACTTTTTGAAGATCAAAGGTGAAACAAAAAGTGAGGAGAGGGTTACACAAGTGAAAAGTGTGAGAGAAGAAACTGTTAGCATAGAACTCCGAGTTACATCTAGCTGTAAAATAATGAGACCTTGCCACCAATGTAGTACTGCACATATGTTTTCTCACTGTGGAACTATGTTGGGCCAAGAACTTTTCAGCATCACCTTATAATAACAGTGGCATATTAAACAGAATAAATTATGGTAATATAACGCAAATAGCAAAAATGCATTAATGTAAATGGAATTACTAATATTAGCACTTTGTGAGAAAGATAAGACACATTTCGTCTCATTTGGAAAATTTATTCTTGACTACTTTTCACCAGATATTCATAAATAATTTTATAAGATTAAAGCTTAAAATATTTACTTTGTACTTCTTTCCTCTGTTGCTCATCTGAAGAGTAAAAAGATTAAATAAGATTGAGACTGAAGAGAAAGACATAATGGCTTGTCTATCAAAGTAAACACACACAACCAACATCATATAGTGAGCAAATGGTTACTAGGTCTTAAATGTTTGCAGAAACAATGAAACTACTGAAAAAAAAAACTCTCTATAAAAGTTTAAGATGTAAGGGTTTGAAAGTCAAACAATAAAAATCAATAAAATGTATTTTAATAGAGAAAATCAATGTGTGCTCTAAACTATTTTCATGTTGGTTTGTTAATTCTTTTACTTCTAAGCAGATTTTATCAGTTTATGTTCTCTTTTTAATTCCTTATCATCTAGCGGAATAAAACAAGAACTTTAAAAATATGTCAATGGATTATCACTGTCAAATAAATGAGAACAAGAATCCATAACACAAATGATTTATATTCATTTTATACTTAGAAATCATTTTTGCTAATACAATCAATTCATATTAGTACAAAGTCTATTATAGTCATGTTCCAATATAATAAGCATTTCTTCTGTTTTGTATCTATTAAGTAACCTATTTAATACACTGTTGTAACCTGGGAAGTGTTACTGAATGAGGAATAACCAAAATGGAGGTTGGAAATGAAATGGCAAGCTTTATATCAACAAAATACAATACTCACCAGCAGCGTGAAGTAGGTAAACCACAGCTAGTGGTGGACTACTTAGACAGCATAATTACGTATTTATGAAGACTGGGACATGCCTGTGAGTGTTCATAGGTATAGTATATAACATACACTGAAGTAGAAAGTCAGCAGCACATTTTATTGTGTAAATTAGACAGTCAAGAATTAACATTATCATCTTCCTTTCTTAATTCCTGTTCTTTGTATGTTTTTTGCTCCTTAATAATATATCCTAGTGGCTTTACAGCCTTGCTTGGTGTGAAATGATTAAAAAAAAACAACAACAATGTTTTTACATATACTCTACTGACAAAACAGGTCAGTTTGAAAAGTAATAAGATTAGTGTCACAAATAATTTATTTCAACTCCAAACAATAAACTACATGTTTTCTCCTTCAAAGTAATCCCCCTCAAGTCTAATACGCTTTTCCCTCCTTCCCTGCTATGCTTCTATGTACTACTGGAAGGATTCTTCTTAGATACCCCTCAGTTCATTGTTATGCCTTTTTCATGGCATCCATGCCTTCAAAATGGGTCCTATTGATGATTCACTTGAGCTTGTGGAAAAGAAGAATGTCATATGGAGCAAGATCAGGTGAATAGGGAGGTTGTTCAAGTAAAGTGAGTTTTTTCTTTGTTAAAAACTGCCGGATGCTCAGAGTGTTGTGAGCATGTGCATTGTCATAGAAAAGCAGCCACAATTTGTCCTACCACAAAGACATGTGAAAAAAATGAATTGGTTGTAGAAAGCTAAGATTACAGTTATATACTGCCAAGATATCATGTTAGATGATAACACAATCTGCTTATCCATCTTTCACTTATGGCTCACACAGCACAAGTCCTCTTACTTTTCAGAAAGATTTTGTATGTTTAGTAAATCCTTGTGTTTCTATTTTTGTTAAAAGCTGAAATAAATAACTCTGTTATTGACATTCTTTGGATATTTCAATACATTTTTTCCAAACTAAAAGAAAAATAAATACTTCTGTTTTTAAAAACTGCTGTGATAAGATCAGGTTGAAGTAAATATTTTCTTCTTTATTGATAAATGAAATAAGTTATTTTGATGTTATTTTAATTGACATGAGGAATGCATTTGTTTCTTTATTAACAAGTGTAGTTATTTTTTTTTATCAAAATATGAAATAAGTTATTTTTGACATTGTTGTAATTGACGTATGATATAAGTTTGTTTTTTTACTGACAATTGAAATAAGTTCTTTTGATATCATTTTAATTGATACGAAATAAGGACTTTTTATTGACAATTGAAATACAATTCGTTTTTGTTTTAATAAACATAGGAAATATGTTCTTTTTCAATAACAAGCAAAATAAATTCTTTTGATATTGTTTTAACTGACCTATTAAAAAAACATTACTTATGTCTATTGGAACAATATCAAAGGAATTTTATTTCAATTCTCAATAAAAAAGAACTTATTTAAATTAAGAAACAGAAAAGAGTACTGAACTATAAATATCAATGAATGCTGGACAATCTCCTTACAGATAAAGAAGAGACTTGAAGCAACAGAAATGTGGTTCTACAGAAGGATGATGAGAATAGCATATACCAAACATGTGAGCAATGACAAAATTCTAGAGACAATAGAAAGAAAAAAACACTTATATTTAACATCAGGAAGTGATAGCTGAAATTTCTAGGGTATATAATTAGGAAAGAGGGCTTGGAAATTTTGATACTCACAGGACATATTAAAGGCAAGTGGGACAGAGGAAAGAACTTGAATGTGTGTGAATGGATGGTTGAGCAGATTTGGGAGAGATGGCAAAAAGATAACATTTATTGAGGACAAGAAGTTGAGAAGTGCCATGATTGCCAATGTACTTAAGGGACACACAGAAGAAGAATCTTTTTGCTAAGATAACTTATTACTATTAACATACAACTCTGCTTAATTATTAAAAGCCTAACGAATCTTGTGCTTTTCAAAAAACAAAACAAATGGTTTTCAAATAATATAAATTATATTAACTATTATTTTTACTATAAGCTAACATTACAGTATTTACTGACATTTTTATAATAAGCAAATAGTATAACCTTTCAGTATGCCTGTAAGTTGAAAAGAAGGGAAAAAAAGAAGACCTCATCTGGTTTCTCATATTACAAATGTGTGTTCTGGGAACTCTATAGATTCATGAATTTCCAGTGCAATCGAATGTAGAAGAATCTATGAAGTAAAGATAAATGGGTAAACTACAAAGGACTAGAATTAACACACACTGGGAAATATCAATTGATAAGAAGTTTGGCAATAAGCATGGGATCTCCACAGGTGGCAGTGCGTATTGCAGCAGCTGAATGAAGATGTAAAGGTAGGAAATGGTAAATAATACTCTGTGGACCACACTCAACCTTTAACATGTTTTTTTTTTTTTCTTTCCCTCTAATCTTTATATCTGTTGCTTTGGTTTTGCGAAGTTTTTGATTTGGGATTTCTTTGATTGCCATGAACAATCAGAATGCCATGGATATGAAAAACAGCAATTGAGAAAATAAGAAGAATTTTTGAACTGCAAATGTTTAACTTCAAGAATCAGTCAGCTGTAAACTAATACAGTAAAAATACAAAAAAAAAAAATTAGTTGGGTAAATAAGTAATTTCAGTTTATTTCCTTTTTGTTTTACTAACACACACACACACATATATATATACAATAAATACATACATACATACATACACACACACACACATATATATATATATATATATATATATATATATATATATATATTCAAGCATGTTTGAATAATCTAGACATATTAAGTCTATTTATTTTATTTTAATCCTCTCAATTTCATGGATCAGTTTCTTAGTGCTGTTACAAAACTGAGTAAGAAAGACAACGTAGTTTTGGTTATTTCTTTTATTTTCCCAAGTATTTTCAGTTTACAACTTTCAAAAATTAATGTAATTGATAGTTGTGAATTCGCAACTATCAATTACATTAATTTTCACCTTAGCAGTTCACACCTGAAGATGATATTGGATGAGATTGAAAGTATCCTTGGACTAAATTTGTAATGTTGGTGTGACTATATATGAGCATGAACAAAAGTTAGTGCCCACCGTAATGAGACTGACCACAATTTTGACATAAAAAATGCTACTCTGATCAAAGGAGTAAACAATTCACTATGGAAAAAATATAGAGAGAGTACCTTGATCGTAAGGTCATCGAGAGTAAATTTGTCTCCTGGCTCTTACAACATTTCACCATTCCTGGCAGAACTTCTATTTGTCACAGTGTGGGATGTCTACTAACAAAAGTGATGGAAAGAAAAAGAATCTAAATGAAATCAGCTAGATTATTAAAAAAAGAATTTTAAATTCCTAGCATTCCTAATTCGTGCACATGTTTAGTCTCACCAATGTAACAAATTTACACTCTGTCATACATTGTCCCCTAATATATATAATATAAAAGGCTCAAACACTAATATTACATGGTTATAATTTATTACATTGGAATCATAATCATGATATCAATTCATCAGTTCTTTTTGAATTTGTAGGTCTGATGAATTGGATTGTGATTACGATTCCAATGTAATAAATTATAACCATGGAATATTAGTGTTTGAGCCTTTTATATTATATTCCTTCTCTGTCTTGAACATTGAGGTCTACCTGGATTCCATCCTCTTGGAATATATATATATATATATATATATATATATATATATATATATATATATATATATATGTGTGTGTGTGTGTGTGTATTGACCAATAATATTATATATATGGAGTAACTACATGTCTCAGGCAAATGAAATTAAATAAGCTTCATGTTGAACAATAAAAGATCTATTTATCAAAATTTGAACAAAATATTCAAAGGGATGTAAATTTTATAACCAATGTCACAAAACTTTACACAAATGTTCAATATACGCATCACCTGTGACACAACACATGTCAAGTCAGTGGTCCAGCCCTTGTTAAAAATACTGTAACATTTCTTGCATAACATTCTCCATCACTTCAGTGATTCTCTGCTTAAGTTCCACTAAGCTTAAAGGAAGTGGAGGGATATAGACCTGTCCTTTTACATAGCCCTATAGAAAAAAATAATCACAAAATCAGGTGAATGTGGTGGCCATTTCAACAGCTCATTGTCCTTATCACTGGTATGCCTCATCCATCTTCATGGTTGATTTTCACTGAGGTAAGTCCACATCGTCAACTTAGTTTCTACACATTTTGTTAAAATTTTAGAATATTTGAGTGAGAATGGCTATGTTATTAGAGTACAGTATATATATCACATTAGTAGCATTAAACTTGAAGCAGGAATTTACAAAATAGATTGAAAAATATGTTCCATGCAACACATTGGTGAGCCACCTAGGAATTTAAATAAAGGATTAAATGAACATAAGAAGGATTTTTTACAAAACAATACACTTAATACATACATCATTTATCAAAAATATGCCTGACTGTGATTTTCACTTAAATAATGCAGTTTCGTATTAAGAGAGAAAATAATTTATTAAAGCAGAACTTATTGAAAGTGTACTAATTTCAGAATCCTCTACAGTATATTTATGTCCAGATGAATACAACATCTTCATAAAATTACTACTACTTCTCTCTTCTTCACAAAATTGCTACTCCAAATTACTACAAATACAATGTGGTATAATTAAAAGCAATAAAAATCTGAATCAAATAAGCTAAGCTAGACATCACGATAAACTGAATGATAAAATTTAAAGGCTAAACATCTCTGTGTCTTTAATGCTGTGATGTAAACTCTAACTTATTACATTTATTCTCCACCTTTTTCCTCTTTAAGACTGATTCCGTTAATAAAACTGTTATTAAACTGAAAATGTTTCTTTGTGGAACGAAACATGTCACTAAGAGCTTTTTGAAACTTGTCATTTGCAAATTTGTGTTAGGGTCACATCGGTTCAAAAACTTTATCAAAACAGATATCCCAAGTATGAAGACTTCTTGTAGAAACAGGCAAATCAAACAAGTTATAAATATGTACAATAAAAAAAATAATTCACTCATGTTTTAAAAGATTATTCAATTACAGATTTTCTTAGAAGATTTTTAAGTTCAATCCCTGCAGAAGATATTGGATGTGATCAAACAATAAATGAGAACAATCCACTGAATAAAAAAAAAATCATTTCCCTGTATAATGCAAGATATACATGAAGTTAATTAAAGAAAACAACTTTTTTTTTTAAATGCCATGTCTCATCAGGATGTAGGTGACCATGACTCTCTACAGACCCCTTTTTTATTATCTGCAAATTTTCCAGACTTCATAGGATAGAAAGTTGAGTATCTGTTGCCTTCTCCATAATTTTGAATTCAAAGTAGTCCTTCTCCTAGACTAGGTTCCACCTAAGGCTAGGGAGTCCAGTCTACCCTGCTATTAGCCTGGGAGAAGAATAAATAGATTCATACCTTTCCCAGGTGCATTTACATGAAAGCAAATTCAATGGACTAAGTGGGCATTTGATCTTGGTTCACTGATTACACTTTCTGCATTTATAACCATTGCATTACCTGCACAGAGAGGATACAAACCAAATATAATAATAATAAAAACAAACAAGATAAGGATACCACTGATTTTGCAGTTTCTTTAGTTTGTAATAAAATACAAACAAAGTTTTCACAAATTCAAATACCTGAAAAAATAAAAGCAGTTTTAGTAAAATATCTGTTAGTCAACTTATAAGATTTCCTGAAATTGGATGAGATATTTTCTATGTGCAAAGACCCTTATGAATGCATAGAAAAGAATTTTTTTTACGGTAAGGTACAAGACCTGGGGGCCACTTGAGGAAGAGGATTGTGTTAAGGGGTAGTTTATATGGATAGGAGGGGAAGATAATGGTTAACTAGACTTGAACAGGTTAGGATTGTAGTGATCGGAGAATCATCCTCTTGAGAGTCAGTTCCACAGAGTAGTGGCTTGCAGGTAGAAGTTCTTGAGTGGAACTTACTTCTTTCTACTGGAATACAGAGGGAATGTGGGTGGTTTGCTACTATGTAAGTCGCATGGTGGGCCCTAGCTGTGAAGGTTATACCTGGTGGAACCAAGGAATATATCAGGTCATACCATAAGTTCTGTCCGAATTTTAACTTTTTGTTAAAACGAACAAAATTTAAAGAGTATTTTATAATGTCTAATGGAGCTGAACATTATTTTTATGTTTAGATGCATTTAAATTGATCAAATTTTATTTCAGAGAACAATAAAATTAGATTTTTTTTTATTAAAACCCTGCTAACATGGAAGTACCCAAGAATGATTTGAGGCACATAATGCTTTATGAGTTCAAGAAAGGAAACTCAGCAGCCAAAGCAGCTAGAAACATTCACTCAGTTTATGAAGAGGAATGTGAGAATGAAAAAACTTGCAGAAGATGGTTTGCAAAATTCAGAGGTAAAGATTTCACCCTTGAAGATGAAGATCGAACCGAATGTCCAGTTGAGTTTGATGAAAAGCTTCTTGAAGCAGCCCTTGAAGAAAATCCTGCTTTATCAGTTGAGGAATTGGCAGTGCTTCTCAGTTCAAACCAAACAACTGTTCATTGTCATCTTCAACAACTTGGAAAAGTTCCTAAACTTGGAAAATGGGTGCCTCATGAATTGTCTGAAAACAACCTCAAATCTCTAGTTGACATCTGCTCTTCTCTCCATTCTCGCCAACTTGTTTCACCTTTTTTGGATAGATTTGTGACTGGCGATGAAAAATGGATCTTTTATTGAAATGTTAAGCATCATAGACAATGGCTTGGTAAGGACCCCAGCCACAGTTGAGAAGGGAACTTTATGGGTAAAAGGTTCTTCTTTCAATCTGGTGGGATCACCAAGGAATAATCCACTTTGAATTCTTACCACCTAATGCAACAATTAATGCTCAAATATACTGTCAGCAATTAGAGCATTTGAACCAAGCTTTGAGGAAAAAAGACCTGCTCTAGTGAATCGAAAAGAGGTGATGTTTCATCAGGACAATGTGCGACCTCACACAGCAAGAATCACGTCACAAAAGATCGAAGAACTTGGATGAGAGAAAATTCCTCATCCCCCTTATTCTCCTGATCTTGCTCCTTCAGACTACCATTTGTTTCGTAGCTTACAGAATCATTTGGAAGAAACAGCTTTTGTAACACGGGAAGAGGTTAAAACTGACATTTGTGAGTTCTTCGAATCAAAGCCAAAAGAATTTTACAGTAATGGAATTAGTAAGCTTGTTAATAGATGGAAGGAAGTCATAGATAATCAGGGAAAATACATTGTTGATTGAATCTGTAATTAAATGTAACATTTGGTCACTTGTTTTTTTTATTCAAAATTTCGGACAGAACTTATGGGATGACCTGATAGTTCATCTGATCACTGTCCATGGAAGTAGTGATAGAGCAATGTGAGTGAGGTTTGTGGGTGGAAAATAATTCTTCTTCAACGAAGACTTGAAGACACTTTTGAACCCTATGAAGACTGGAAAGGGAAAACTGGGCAGCTTCTGTCCAAATATGACAACATTACTCCTTTTCGGCTGGATCTGGCTCTTATAATGAGAAAAGGATAAAATGAGGAGTCAGGTACTTACTGAAGTGGTACAGGAAGCTGATTATTTTACCTGCATCTTTAGCAATGGATTGTATATATGAGTGCCTTCTCTGAAGGCATGGTGCCTCTTTGAGGAAAAATCCATTTATCATGATTGACGGTAGTTCGGGGTCTGATCAGTAGTTTGTGATATATTTATAAGAGATGTTAATAGAAAACCATGAATTATTACAACAGACAGATTTCATTATTTGTTTGGCTGACATGATCACAAATAGGCAATTTTGTTATTCATTTAAAACAAATGGCCATGTTGCTATTAATTCTTGAAATATAGTTATAGATAGAAGTACATAGATTTTTAGTTAACTGCTATTCATCCACAATAACAAATACATCAGTCATTTCCTTAATAAGATTATCAGTCAAATTTAACAATGTTCTAAAGAATATTTTATTAATCTTCAAGTAACCTTGACCTTCACCATTGAGTCAATATGGAAAGGGGGAAAAGTAAATGTAAACAACTCACAATTCAGTTTTAATCTTTAGTCAAATTGTAAAAGTGGCTTGAAAGAAACTGAAAAATTGTTAAAAACTACTAACAATTTTAACCATTGAAAGCCATTTTGTTTGAGAAACCTAAAGTCTAAACAATGTATTAAAAAACAGGAAAATTTCATTAGAAACAATCAAAAGAGAGCTAAAAAGCTATGTAATATCAGTCCTCCTATAGGGCAGTGAATGCTGGACAATTTTTTCACAGAGGAAGAAGAAACTTAAGGCAACAGAAATGTGGTTCTACAGGAGGATACTGAGAATACCATGGACTGAGCATGTAAGGAAAGAAAGTTTTAAAGAAAATTAAAACAAAAAGGACACATAAATAGATTAAATTTCTGGGACATTTAATAAGAAAAGATGGCTTGGAGAATTTGACACTCACAGATCATCAAAAGGAACAGATGAAAACAGTGAGTAACCTATCTAACAAGCTAGTGTAAATGGATGGCAGGAAAGTAAATAGGAGGAGTAGTAAAAGGCTAACATTGCTAAGAGTTACACAGGTTAGGAAGTAGTGGAGAAACATGATTGTCTACATAATGAAGTAACACAGAACATAAAAAAAGATTCACACACAGTCACCTATTTAAATAATACATGTTCTGTCTTTACAACTCACATAGCAATCCTAAATTATCACGCTTTGCCTTCTTTATTCTTGGTACATCGAAAAGTTAATAAAAGAGCAAAGAAAAACTACAACCTGAATTAAATTCCTCTAAAAGACTTCTTTTCTTGTCTTTTATTGTCTTTTTCCAAATGTGGGTTCATGCTGTTGCATAATTCATGCCAAAGTTATAAGCTTTGGAGCACCTGCAGCATCTGACTCTCCAAAGAAATGGCAAAGCACCAAAATAAATGTTAAAGGTGGGTTGCAATAAGATACAAAATCTTTTTTTCTTTTTCTTCTTTTCAGCAATTTGCATCAGTAGATTTTTATAGCAAATGAATAAACTTGGTTATCTAAGAATGCTGAATTTTTTTGTGTTAAACATTACTTTTTCACAAAATTTTGATGACTTTGGGTGAAAAAAAAAAATATTTTACTAGATATTTTCCTGGGTACCTCTTTGTATTTTTGATAAACCAAAGCCTTTTTTTGTTTAAAGATTGAAGATATATTTACTTTTGATTTTCTTTATTTTTAGATAGACATATTTCACCCGACCCTTCATTAATTTTAAAATTTGTTTTTGGTCTATTTAGGGTTTTTGACAGGTTGAAATTTTCTTAATAATTTTATTTGTACAATATGTTAAAATAATTTTATTTGTACAATATGTTAAAATAATTTTATTAGTACAATATGTTAAAATCATATATTATTTTGGTGTGAATCTTTTACTTGTTTGGCTTTAGAGTGATATTTTCACATTCTCTTGGATTGTTTTATGCCTCACATTATTTTAGAGAACAATTTTATTATAACTGTTGTAATTTCTCATTACTAAAGATTTATTCTTTACTTTGTCAGTTAAATAAATACAATTTTTGCCCTTTAAATTGTTCCATTTGATTTTGATTTTTAAATGTTAATTAATAAGTTAACTTTAGGCATTGATCAGAGCATCTTTAATTTTTGTAATTTCATCCTGAGTCTGCATATAATGAGGAGGTAATCACTTGTATATATTTTAGAATGCAAAACTGCATTTCTAAATTATTTGTTGATGGTTAAGTACATATATGACAACTGAGTGCAGGGACACCAATAGATGTGTTTATGCATGCAATTCCAAGTATAGGAGGAAGTAATCCAATGTATTTTTCATAAGTTAATTTTGTGTTTCATCATTAGATTTGCCCATCCATTTAAAAAAAATTCTCAGTACATATTGTCATATAACAAAAGAGTATAACTATAAAAAGTGTTGCTTAGATACAACTATCTAGGTACCATGAATGCTTAAACTTATGAATATATCACATTAAAATAAAAGTTCCCATATGATCACTTAATCAACACTGAACATGGTTAGTATCTAGAGGGGAAACTGGTTGGGAATACCAGGTACTGTATGCTTGGATGTGTGGGTGGTGTAATAGATAACAGCTTGGAATTGAAAATTGGTGGACTGAGTTCCAATTCTAGTTGGATTTGTTATATTCACTTAAGTGCAAATAACCTTGGGAAAAGGTATGAATAAGCTTCCCCCCCCCACCCAACAGCTATAAGTTAGTAAGACTTGTATCATTAAATCATTATCTCCAAAACATTCTTTTAAATTCTGTTGAAAAAAAAATTTCCTAGCTTTAAATAACCTGCAAATGGTTGATAGGCTTTAAAAAACAAATTAATCAAACAAAACTGTGAATGCTTACCAATGAAAATATTTGTGTGTGTGTGTATATATATATATATATATATGTGTGTGTGTGTGTGTGTGTGTATGTATATATATATATTATCCCTCACTAATAGCACAACACAATCTTCAAGTGCTGAGTATAGTCTAAACTCAGAACCTGGGGATAGCATTGGACATGAAACTCCTAATCATGCTATCAGTGAGGGATAAAATGTATATTTATTAATATATAATTAATTGGTCTGTTTTATTACATCAAGCACTGTTTTATTAACACCAGCACTATATGTGAAATATATATATATATATATATATATATATATATATATATATATATATATATTTGCCTGATGCCTTGAATACATGAATTTAAGCATGCTACCAGATTGGCATCTTTTACTGTTGAAATGGCTAAATACAACTGCCACTTTTATGCCTGCCAATAGTTTTTTTTCTCACACTACCCACCTGTGGAATTCCCTTCTGTTTACTTGCTTCCCTTATAACTACAATCTTCAAAAGTTTAAATGCAATGTCAGTTGCCATCTTCTGTCTTCTAGATCCCTATTCATCTTTTGTCTTTTTCTCAACCCTCACTATTCACCTCTTTTCATTCACTCTCCGCAACCCCCTATGTACTCGTGGCATTACCATCTTACTTGGTGTGAAATGATTTAAAAAATGTTCCAAAGCTTCCTATTTGTTTACTGACTGCATCTGCACATGATTGTTTGCAAATGGAATTGTGAAATTTGTCATATTGTGGATCCAAAGTAGAAATGCTTGTTCAGACAATACGTTACATCTCTTTATTGCAGGTGTGTCTTCAGAAATTAGACTGGAATTTTCTAGGAAGGAGTAACAAATAACATTAACAGATGCTATAGCCATAAAGTTCTATGCTGACAGTTTTTACTTTTGCAATTCTTGATTGTGGAACTCTCATCCTGCTTCTTGCTTTCCAGTCAATTTTGATGTTTAAAAATTTAAATACAATGTCGATCATCATCTTCTGTCATTTTAATTTCTGTCCTTTTCTTGTTCTCTCTCCTTAATAATGTTTTCTTTTTTCTCATATTCTCTCACATTCAGTGACCCCATGCATATCAGTGGCTTTATTGCTTTGCTAGGGTTGAAAAAATTGAAAAAAATTTTATTTTTTTTTAATTGATGCCATTAATGTCTGCTGGATTTGAAATTTGACCTGAGTAGATTTCTGTTTTCTACTCTGTTCATTTATATACTGCATATGGTATATTGTTTAGATAATTTTGGGGGCCTCTTTAATTTTACCCCAAGTTTGCTTATGACTAACAGGTGAGCATACCTGCATTCAGTGATTGGTCATCCTGGGTATGACAATAAACTACATCCGCATCATAGCTATGGTGATAAACTACATCTGACAGCAAGGCCTCTGATTAGAAGATTTTGAGGAGCATGGAACCACCTCTTAATTGCTGGTGTTCCCAGGTCTGCTCTGACCTGGGGTGGTAGAACCTGTTAGGGTCCCAAACTTGGGCCAAAATACTATAAAAGTGTAAAAATAGGTTTTAATACCAAAAATACTTTATAAAAAAATTATTACCAGCAGTAATTTTTTTAAGGAAAAATTATTATCAGCAATACTTTAAAAAAAAAACAAAATAGCAGCAATACGAACAGCTATACATTTTTTGGAAAAAAAATTACCAGCTATACATTTTTTGAAGGAAAAATATTCCCAGAAATAGATTTTTTAAGAAAAAATATTACCAGAAGTACATTTTGCAAAAACAAAAAATTACCAGCAATAAAAATTGTTGGCATTAAATAACCCATTGAGGTTGATATGCCATAAAACAAACCAAACCAAATCAGTGCTTGGTAATATTTGCAAGGGTAAAACTACATTTCTAAATGTTGATAGTTAAGTACTTCATCTGGCTTTTAATATCTCTTACCAGGACTTTCCATATCTACAAGTATCTTGCATATTCTTCAAACCAATTTGCAGTTATTTCTTTGTATTTGCAGTGTACTAAGAAAGCCATTTTTTCTTATTGCTCATTTTGCCCAATTCAAATCTGTACTTACCAATCATTTCACTACCTTATTTCTTTCCAACTTTGGCATTTAGGCCCCACCATGATAATGATAATTTCTTGAAACTTGCTCTGATATTTGGCATACTCATATTTTAAGTTTCAGAAAGATAAGTCAAACTATTCTTGAGTTCTTTTGACATCATGCACAATAATGTCAAAATACAAAGACATTTCTAGATCAATACACCCATAGAAGCAATTACAATTTCCCTACTTCCATTATGCTTGTAAATTGAACACAGATTTGATAGTTGACAGCAGTGTGACATGGAACACGTGTTTTCTCAATAAAGTCAAGTCAAGCACTAATGGATAGGACCTAAGAAAAATATCTACTCTGAGTTAAAAAAGACAGCTTTTCTTTTAAATGCAATATCTCTGGAGACACTATTTGTCACTAACTGTCCATTTCTTTGCTAAGTGCTAAAGGCCAAGCGTTCTGCACAATTATACAAAAAGAGACAGTCACTGTCATCAAATATTAATGGGCTGCCACAAGGTCTGATAATAAATAGCCATTTTAGTATTTACTCTCTTTTTGCAAGAGTATTTTATTGTCTGTTCATTTGTTCCTTTTTACTCCCTCATTTTTTTTTTCCAAAATTCCTGCAAGAAGTAGATAATTATATACCTACTCAGCACACTCAGTTGGTTGTACACATTAACTTACCATTCATTATTATTCACAGTGGGATCGCTTTAGGTCCTATGGCAAGATTTGGGTAGAAAATGGCACGGGAAAGGGTACAAGGAAAAGAAGGCAGCAAACATTATATTTGTTTTTTGCTTTGTTTTTTTCATAAATGAGAGAGAGTGAGCGAGAGACTAAGGTGAGTAGAAAATGAAATTGATCAAGAAGAAAAGAAAATAGAAAACATGTTGAAAACGAGAGAGTGATAGAAAAATAGGAAAATAGAGAAATAAATAATATAAAAATATGAAAGATAAACATCAGTGGGGTTGAGGGATTTTTTTTGGTTTATCAACCTTTCTTGGGTTTTTAATGTTGAAATCATTTTCTTTATTATTCTTGAGTTTGTAGATAAATATTAGTTGTTTATTTATACTTGAGTATAAAGGTAAATACTGTTTGTTTACTTATACTTGAGTATAAAGGTAAATATTGGTTGTTTACTTATACTTGAGTATAAAGGTAAATATTGGTTGTTTACTTATACTTGGGTCTATAGGTAAATATTGGTTGTTTACTTATACTTGGGTCTATAGGTAAATATTGGTTGTTTACTTATACTTGGGTCTATAGGTAAATATTGGTTGTTTACTTATACTTGGTCTGTAGGTAAATATTGGTTGTTTACTTATACTTGGACTGTAGGCAAATATTGGTTGCTTACTTATACTTGAGTCTATAGATAAATATTGGCTGTTTACTTGAGTCAAAAGATAAATATTAGTTGTTTATTTATACTTGAGTATAAAGGTAAATATTGGTTGTTTACTTATACTTGGGTCTATAGGTAAATATTGGTTGTTTACTTATACTTGTGTCTATAGGTAAATATTGGTTGTTTACTTATACTTGGGTCTATAGGTAAATATTGGTTGTTTACTTATACTTGGACTGTAGGTAAATATTGGTTGTTTACTTATACTTGGTCTGTAGGTAAATATCGGTTGCTTACTTATACTTGAGTCTATAGATAAATATTGGTTGTTTACTTATACTTGAGTCAACAGGTAAATATTGATTGTTTATTTATGCTTGAGTCTATAGGCGTATGACCACACCACGTTATAACACCATTTCCTGTACAATCATGAAATTGAGGAATGGTTAGTACCTAGATGGGTGATAGTTTGAGAATACCAGGTGCTGTAAGCATGGATGTACAGGTGGTGTAATGGATAATGACTTAGAATTGTTAATTGGAGAGCTGAGTTTCAATTACCATTGGGTTTGTTATTAGGTTGGTGCAAAAATAATGACGTAATAATGTCGTTTTTTGACATATTTTTTAACATCAAAAAATGACATTATTACGTCATTATTTTTGCACCAACCCAATATATTTACTTATGTGCAAATACCCTTGGGAAAGGCATGAATCCACCCCTTCTCTTTAGCTATGTGCTAATTAGTAAGACTTGTACCACTAAATCATTATCATTTCAAAAAAATTTCTTATAATCTAAAAAAAATATTTTCTGGATTTAAATAACCAGCAAATGATTAATAAGCCATAGAAAATGAATCAATTGAATTGAGTCTATATGCAGATAATTTTTACTTATAGTAATATTTGTTGTTTATAGTTGAATCTGTAAGTATGTACTTGGTAGGTGGTCTCTTTTGAGGAGTTTTGTATCATTGCAGGGGATGCAGTCAGTATATACTGTGCCTTGCTAACAGAGCAAAAAGTAAGTGTAATAAAAGAAAAAATGAGTGAAGGAACTTCAGGAAGAAACTTTTTTTTCTTTTAATTGATATCACCCTAAGCAAGGCAGTATAGCTACTAACATGTAAGGGATTACAAGGTGTGGAGGAATTAGTAACAAAAACATTAGACATTAGAAAGAGAGCAATCAGGAAGACAGTAGATAGCAACTGACATTGCATTTAAATTTTTGCAGATTTTTAGCTGGAATGCTCAAAGGTGGGAGGAAGTTCCACAGGCAAGAAGCACGAGATAAAAAACTGTCATAGAATTTAAGAAGTTTAGTTTTGGAAACCATCATTTGCCCTAGTTAATGATGGTTTTGAGGTTGTTTTTTTTTATGTCAGATGCCATTTTACACTTGTCTGACTGATCAGCCTTATTATTGATGCAGGAGTAAATGGTAGTGTTGGGAGCTGATGTCACTGGGAAGGTCGTTAATGAAGATTAAAAAAAGCATAGAACCAAGGATGGAGCCCTGGAGGACATCCATATTAGTATGAAAGGATGTAGACGAGTGGCCATTCAGGACAACTTTCATTTCACAATTTGATAGGAACAATTGATCAGCTCTAAAACGTGCTCAGATATACCATATTCAGCTTGTGGAGAAAACCTGAATGCTAGACCCTATCAAAGGCTTTCAAGATGTCCATTGCTACAGTCTGGGTTTTACCCAGAAGATGACAGTGATATGGGTAAGTGGTGTAAAAGAAAGTGGAATTGATAAATCAAGTTAAAATTCCGGCCTCTTATATTCACTTCATACTAAAGTTCTCAGAAAAGGCATGAAATCATCTCACCCCTGCCACAGCTTTCGTTAAATAGCAGGATATATTGAACTCTTTAGCTTTGGGTGGCAGCCAGTCTAGGGAAAGAACAACTTTGAATTCTAAATTGTGCAGCAATAGGAAACCAAGCCGCTATCTTTCCAAAAAATTCATGGCAATTCTCAGATTAAAAAGAAAAGGACTCTATGGAGTGCCATGATCACTTTAATCTTGATGGGACAGGGTGCTGAAAGGGAACATTAAGATGAAAACTATTAAGAGCATATCAGTTCTTTTACTAATAGCATTCACATTTTATATAGTTACCTACAAAGATGTGGCAAAGCCAAGCATTTCTTAATAGGTGTAATTCTTTGGGAAATTATAATAGCCTGGTTGCCATGACACCTTGCTGTAAGCTATGAATTATTTTTTGCTAAAAATTTAATAGAAATTTAACTTGTTGCTGGGATGAACACCAAGTGATAGAGACAAGATGAGCCTGAGAATTTTTAATATTGACTCACATTGACTCTTGACTAAAGAGGAAACAATATGCATATACAGAAGTGAAGAGAGTGGGATATATGGTAATAAGAAAGAAAGAAAGAAAGAAAGAAAGAAAGAAAGAAAAGCCAAAAATAGGTTAAGCACTAAGTTATGGGTTGATGGTTAAAAAAGAATCAGGACAGGAATCTGAATAAAATAAAAAAAGCTTGCCAAGTGGAGGCAGCAGACAGACATATGAAGATGAACAAGTGATAATGACCAAGAAGTAACTGGTGAGGATGAGAAAAGGATTCAGAGAGAAGAAAATAAGAAAATTAATATGGATGTTACACTTAATGCAACATGACAGTTCATTAAAAAATAGAAAAATGTAGAAAGAATTAATTTTATCAAAAGTTTGTCAAAAAGGAGCTAACATAAAATCTTGTTTTCCTTATTCAAATCATTTTAAAAAAACATTAAGGTAAAAACATAAATTATATATAAAATAAAAAGCAATATGACCCATTAAAAAACATTAAGAAAATCATAAAAATATCCAACTATATACAAAAAATAAATAACAACTGTTTATTTAATTAATCAAATTGTATACACTTTAGCTTATTTATACTTAATTTTTATTGAATATACACATGCACATATATATATATATATATATATATATATTAGGTTGGTGCAAAAATAACTTCGTTTTCTCGCATAGTAACATATGTTAGAAAACGAAATTATTTTTGCACCAACCTAATATATATATATATATGATAAGATAAAGAACAAATAAGAAACATATATCAATCTAACATGTTTCACTTTTATTAAAGCTTTGGCAGAGAGTGAGAGAAAACAGAGAAAAATCCTGTCAGATTACAATCCATATTTGATCTGCATTTGACCTTTAACTCATATATATATATATATATATATATACACACACACACACACACATATATAGAGGGTAGCCTAAAAGTTAGTGTGCCATGAAACTATAAAATAAAAAATAAAATGATAAAAAATTAATATAATTACACAAAGTTAAAAAAAAAACACTAAAATGCACATGAAAGATGAAAAACAGCTGTGTTTATAAAATAGTATTTTTATGGTTAAGTAACTTTTGGGCCACCCTGTTTAGCAGTTGGATGTGCAAGGGAGCATAATGGTTTTTGGTGCGGAAAATGAAATTAGTGAGATGAGTTCAAATTCTATTCAGTTTTGTTTCATTCATTTTATTCTAAAACTACTTGAAAAGGTATCAATCCATTTTCCTCAAGATATGGGTTAAATAGCATGGTCAAATTGGTCATTCTTGCCTGTGAGACATCCAATCTAGAAGAAGGAAAATGCTTAATTTAAACCATATCTTTCTAGGAAGGGTGTGCTGATTTTTTTCTTTGACATTATCCTAGAAAGGTTACCATCAACAACAATAAAACATGAGGTGAGCTGTTTGAAGATTTTCTGACATAATATACACCATTTCTTTGTTATCACTTCTTTCAAAAACTGGTTGGTTCTACACAAAACATCACCATTATAATCACCTGTTCAGGTAATCTTTCAGTTATAAACTGAGCTGTTGGTATCTCATATTTCAAAATCGTGAGGAGTGTCCATCATATATATATATATATATATATATATATATATATATATATATGTGTGTGTGTATGTGATAGTTCAGTAAAGCTCTATTTCAACTTTTAAGAAAAACACACTTCCTCATTCAGTTATTTTCCTTGAAAAGATCATATCTGCTCAGTTTAAGAGCTTTAACATGAACAAAGCAACAGAGTAGATACGGGCTTTTTAAGAAAAAATATCTGAATGAGAAAGTGCACTTTCTTTAAAAGGGGAAATAGAGCCTTACTAAAATGTGATGCTCCTCATAGCCAAGTCATCTGTGTGCGTGTATGTGAGAAGTATGTGCCTGCATTTGCATGCACATATCATAATAACACATTTATTCATTACTGTTTACTTAAAATGAGCTTATTGTATTGTTCTCAACCATTCATAGACTAATTTTATTGAATACAATTCAAATTGAACTTAATTATTTCAAGTACAAATAAAAGTAGAATAAAAAATTGAAATAAAAACCAGATGTTTCATCCTCCAAAAAGATCTATATTTTTTCTATATTCTGTATGGGAAAATACATAAATATACTGAACTAAATATGTCAGGAGTAGGGGATTTAAAAAAAAAAACAGAATCTTTCGAGAATAACAATATTTTTTTTAATATATTCAAAAGAATTTCTGAAGGTTTATATGACAGTGTTTTACAGGACTCTGTTACAGCTATAATCAGTATCTTTGGAGAACTGTCTAAGGATATGAAAAAAAAGGATTACTCTCATCATGAATCCTGGCTATTATCTCTGTATATAAACATATACATAAGTATGTTGTAAATTTATACTCATGAATACTGTTTTCTATGATTAATTTGGTTCAAGATATATAATCTGTACAGAGGTGGTAACGATCTTTCATTAATACAAGTTAGGTTAAAAGCCACAAGCCAGAAATGCATTTTTGAAAGTTTTTACTTAATATTTCCTGTGTTTAAGCAAGTACATTCAGCAAATACAACCCAAGATTTTAATATTTGAGTAAAAACTATGATTATAGATATTAATTATCTTTTAAAATTAAATTTTTAAATGTTTGTATTATGACATTTATGGATTTTAATGATGTTACATTCAAAGCAATGCTCAAATATGGTTCAATGTATAAATTGATCTATAAAACAGCTACTTGCTCATCAGCATGACTGACTCTACATCTCTCTGAGCAGAGCTCTCAATAGGCCTGTCTAAATCAGCATAGAAATGTACCAACCTAGATGTGCAATATATATTGTTGAAAGCACAAATGTGATATGAAACTCCAACTGAAACCTTCTAAAAATAATAGGAGCCCTTATCATAAAAACAAAATAATCCTTATGAACATATATGATGTATATGAAAATAAAATTTTATTCATAAAATATAATTGTGAGGGAGTGATTAGAAAATTTCTTAGCGCAAACCATATCCTAAAATTTAACCAAGCAAAGACACATCAGATTTTCTTTTGGAACAACTTCCTGGTCAAGCTAAGAACTTTTCAGCATCTTCTTATATGATTTTAAGTTTTTCTTTCTCTATGCACAACTGACATATTATATACACACTATACAAAATAATATATAGATATATAACTATTAGGTTGGTGCAAAAATAATGTCGTTTTCTCACATATGTTACTTTTATATATGATTTCTGAATTAATTCATTGATATATATAGCCATGTTATATATCATTTTGAAGCGCGTTTTTCGCTCTATTGAATCGTGTTATTCGTTACCGTTCTCCATCTCATCATTCATTTTTTTGCAGGCTTTTCGACAGCATGGACAAAATTCAAATCCGCACGATTTTCTTGTTCCAGTTCAAACTAGGCCGAAAAGCTGCCGAGACAGCTCGTGATATCAATGATGCGTTTGGCCCAGGAACCACTAACGAACTTTCGCAATGGTGACGAGAGCCTTGAAGATGAAGACAGTCATGACCGGCCGACTGCAGTTGATAACAAACATTTGAAAGCCTTAATTGAAGCCGTTCCTCACAAAACCACATGAGAAGTTGCTGTTGAACTCGAGGTCGACCACTCAACAGTCGTTCGCCATTTAAAGCAAATAGGGAAGTCAAAAAAGTTGGATAAATGGGTGAATGATAATCAAAAAAAAATCGTCAAAAACGACATTATTTTTGCACCAACCTAATATATGAACAGATATAAATATGTACATTAGAATACAAAAATGGTTATATTATTTTTTCATTTTTGATATTTGAGAATGTCATTTTCCTGTATAAGTCAATGAGACTCACACCTAAGAGACAGGGAAAAAGAATAACTTACCTACAATTCCTCCCTTAAAAACCACAACAATAAATCAAATAAAACTCTTCTCCCAAAGTCTCTTCAGAAAATTGCTTTTTGAAACACCAGTTTTTCATAAAATGTATACACAATCTGGAAATGGAAACTTTTGGGGATTTTTAATCTTTGCTTTGGGATAGAAAAAAAAACTATAGTAAAATGAAGAGTTGGGGTAGAGAAAGTGTATTTTCTTTTTTGGAAGGGTCCAAAATAAAAGATTTCTTTATCATCAATCTGAAGGAAATAATTTCATTTGGAAGGAAGATTTGCATAATGTCAGTTTATGTAAGATTCTGAAGAAAAATTAATTCTAGTATTCATAGATCCTGTTTTTCTTTCTATTAATGAATATGTATCTTTCTAATTATTGATCAACATGTATCCTTCTGAGTGACTGATCAGCATGTACCTTTATGATTATTGATAACCATGTATATTTTTAATTATTGATCAACGTGTATCATTCTGATTATTGATCAGCATGTATATTTCTGATCAACATGTACAGTGCTGTGCAAAAGTAAGTGAACCCCTGAGATAATATTAAAAAAACTTGTATCTTTTTTCCAGATAATCAACATATTTTAATTAAACAATATATATTCATGAAGAAAAACCTTTATTAAATTTATTACAAAGCACCTTAAAAACATTTATGTAGCCGGAATAAAAATATTAATAAAAAAAATTAGGAAATGTGCAAAAGTAAGTGAACCCTTACATTCAATATTTGGTGACTCCTCTTTTTGAGGTCACAACATCGACCAGTCTTGTTCTGTTTTTTGACCATTTTTTTGGCAAAACTCCGAAAATTGCTCGATATTGCCTGGGTTCCTTGCATATCTTTTCTTCTTTAACTTGAACCACATATTTTCAGTTGGATTTAAATCAGGACATTGTCATTTCCAAGAATTGAAATTTTTTAGAACCCATTCTTCTGTGGATTTGCTTTGATGCTTTGCACCATTGTCCTGTTGGAAGATCTAGACTAACCTAACCTAACTTTCAAACTGAGGGCAAGGCACTTCTGGGAAGTGAGTGATTATGGCTCTCCACCACCTCCTGTCTTTCCTCTTTATTACTTCCTTTTTTGTCTCTGTAGTCCTTATTTACTTATGTCATGACAGAACATGTTACAGAAAAAAAAAACATCAAGATACAAACAATCAAAAGCATATCAGTTCTTTTACTAATGGTATTCACATTTAATATAGTTACCCACACAGGTTTGGCAAAGTTAAGCATTGCTTAATACTAGAAATCCTTTTGGAAATTATAATAGTCTTGCTGCTATGACACTGAGTTGTAAGCTATCAAGGGATGAACTATTTAGTTTTGCAAAGAAAATGGATGTTCAGCTGAAAATAATTTGTTTATTTTGCATCAGAAGTGAATACAAAGTGTGAAATTGAGTTTAAGCCTTTCTTTTTATCTTCATCTGCTTTATTCAATGCCATTATTTAGAAAATGTTTTTTTTCTTAAAAAAAATATTCCTCCTTTTTCATTGATTATTTTGTTTATGCTTTGCCATTACAAGAACAAAGCTGCTGATCTTTAGAAATAACTGCTGTCACATCATGTCTTAGAAAAATACTGGATTTAAAAATCATTTTCTTGTTTTTTTTCTTCAATCACTTGGTACTGTTTTTCTAAAATTCTGTCCTTGATTTTGTATCTCTCTCCCAGTTTTTTTCTGTATAGTGCTACTTGTTACAAATACACACACTTGGTAAATATCAATTCTACTTTGTAAGGGAACTCATGTAAATGGCAACAGAACTGCAATTGAAGAATTCATTTTCCAGTGAAGATTTATTGCCCTTGTAAAATATCAGATTCTAAATTATGATGATGTTACTCAGTTATATTCTTGGATTCGTGCTAAAAGAATGAAAAATTTTGGAGATTTTTGTGAAAGTGGGATCCTAATAGTGATTTAACTTTTTTCTGGTTTTTCTTGATGGATTTTAAAGCTATACAGGTGTCGCAAAAAAAGCAATTAAAATACTAATACAACTACTTTCCCTTCATTGCCATTATTAAAAAAATATCTTTTTCAAACTATTGTTATTAGCATGATCATCAACCACCAATACATGATCATTATCGACCAACACACTGGCCATTTTAAAATTACTATGAAGTCTAATTAATGCAAGAATTAGTGCAAAAAAGGTTGGCAATTATTTCAGCTTGGACTCAATCTTATTTTACTAAATTGTATATTATTCTTAGTATAATAATTAACTAATTACAAATACCAGTTTTTGATAAGAAGGTTTTCATTATAATTTCAGTTACATTTTTTTATTGCAATTCTCAAATCATTAAACCCTAATCATTAGTAATTAGTGTAGATAAGAAAGCGATATAAACATTTGGTAAGACTTAAATCCACATCCACTATTTTCAGAACTCTACGTTTTGAGATGACAGTCTTAACGGACTATAAAGTGTTATTCCTTAGTTACTCTGAATGCATATTACATCACTAGTGGCATACCAAGTATATTTTGGCTCATGGCTATATCACACTGAAACACTGATTCTCATCTGATCATTGAAGTTAAGCAACATTGAGCCTGATCAATTCCTAGATAGGTGCTATAAGCTTGGATATGCAAGTAGTGTAATGGATAATAGCACAGAATGAGACATGAGAGCTGATTTCCAATTCCAATCACGTCTATTATATTCGCTTACACACAAATACCATTGGGAAAGGTTTGAATCCACCTACTCTTCCACACCAGCTATGAGTTAAATAGTAGGACTTCTATCAGAAAATCATTATCATCATCCCAAAAATTCTTACAATTCCCAAAATATTTGCTGGCTTTAAATAACCTGTAAAAGGTTGATAAACCATAAAAACAAATCAATCAAAAACCAAGCATTTTTATTTCTAATATAGGCTGCTTATTAACAACTAATGTACCCATAATATCAAAAATGGTGGCAATTGTTAGAAAGTTTTAATAGGGAGATGTAATGAAACAAAATTCTTGAAACAATGTATTGAGATTAAATAAAGCTGAGATAAAAAAAATTTGCAACTGAAATAGAGGCCAATGAACCATTTAATTAGTCTGTTCACTTTATATTTTTTAGACATTCAATGGTATCTATGGTTCATTGGTTACTCTTGGTATTATATAAATTGCTTTATTTCCAATATCTTTTCATATTAAAAATTTGATGTGTTTGATATAACAGAGAAATGGAAATATCTCTCAGAAGAAAAAGATGAATAATGCAATGACAAAACCTATTTGAAGACCAAGTTGAAGTAAGATGATCGCTTAGTAAACAAAGATATCTGAGTGCCTCACATGAAAGGCTTGAACAAATAAAAATTCAATCTAAGAAACATAGCAGTAAAAGAATTGATTAATTGAGTTGTTCATTTTCCTTAGGAAGTAATTTTATCTGAATGCAGATAAATATGTTATTTGTATAGATTATTAGAATGACTAAGGGAAGTAATCTCTTATAAATTTAATAACTAAAGTAGATTTACCACCCTTCACACTATAGATGGGACAGGAAATATATAAATAACTACACATTGATAATTATCATATGACTTGATTGATCAGAGAATGAAAATCTGGAAGTTGTGATAAGAAGCAACTGAAATTAAGATGAAAAAATACTAGACGAAAATGAATAATAACATGGTAGAAATATAAATTTTGACATCTAAGAAATTTGAATAATTTCATCTATTCTTTATCAGCATCATGATTAACATCAAGCACTTCATCATTATCATAAATCATTACATTTACAATTTCTTTTTTTCAGACATTTTAATTTATCTGAAATAATATTATGCATTTCAACATTATTGTATTTATTATTAACAAATCCTTAGGATGCTTCATTAGGCTCACCATTAACAGTTAATTGCCTCAACTGCTAACATACCTACTTTTTTAATTATTTCACTTCAAGCAAGGCAATGAAGCCACTATGATGCAGGGGTTACCAAGTGTGAAAAAATATAAGAAAAAGAAAAACACTAAGGAGCAAGAACAATAAAAGAACAGAAAATTAAGAAGACAGAAGTTAACAATTAACATTGCATTTAAATCATTTAGGATTAAAATTTACTGGAATGTAAAAAGCCAGAAGGGATTTTGAGAAGTGTGAGAAAAGAAACTGTTAGCATAGAACATATGGTTACATCTACCTATTTCTGTTGTACAATGATGAAACCTTGATTTGGAGGAAGACATTAGATTAAATTAGTCATTTAATGCTGAAGTTTGTATTGGGCAATCATTGAGGCTCAAACTTACTACTCATTATTAATATACAACTAGACTAACCTCGTTAACCATTATGCCATGCCAAGATAACATTGGAGGAAAAAATCAGTACAACTAAAATACTTAATATGAAAACTTATAGAAGTTTATGAAAAATGACTTTGAAATCTTATACTGAAAGACAAAGTGGAAAAATCAATCAAATATTTAGATATTACAATTGGTGTTTCATTTATTTTAAAATTATTTTGCTATTTTAAAAATGTTAGTCATGAATAAATGTTTTAATCATCTAGGTTTTTTAGTACACATTCTTCTGAGAGAAGTGTATTTTTGTGAAGGCCAGACGGTTTGTGTAAAAAATTGTTACACTTGTATATCTTTTTTGGCTCAGTGGTTGAAATCTGCCAAAATTGTGAAGGATCCATTTCAAGTATATTGAAAATTGTTTTTTCATATTTTGTGGCCAATGAAAGCTGTGGTCTCATGCACTTGTGAAAACTTGGATAGAGTCTTCTGTGTGCCTAAATTTTCTGAATAAGAAGTCAGTGGATGAAGTGGAAAGATTTTTTCATAGCAAGGGGAGAAGCAAATCAACATCAAGATGCAGAAGGCATTTGACATAAAGAAGAAAGCATCATGAAGGCACCAGGTACCAACCAGCTGCAGAGAGTCGATAATTTCACAAGTGAAAATTCACCTGTAGTTGGGCAACAAAGAATGAAAAAAAATTCTAGGAAATTTTCCCAAGTACAAACTGTGTGAATTTAAAAGGGACTTTTCAAAAATTACGACATGTCCCAGAGACGCTGGTGGGACAAGTAAAAGTAAGTGTTTTCATTTTTTCTCAAAGATGGTTGCACCTTTGGGTTTTTTTGTCTTGCATTGTTTTCTCTTTCTGCCATTTTCAAAATCCTTGTTTTTTCCCAAACTGCATTTTTTTTCCATTTTTTGATGTTAATCCTTTTTATCAGAAATTGTTATCCTGCCTTAATAGTGAATTTTTGTGCAAACTTTATATTTGTATCTTTTTCGTAATTTTATAATAAATGTTTTTCCTTTGGAATTTTATGCAGCTATTAAGTCTTATTTTGTAACTTTGCACCTATTATGACTTGCTATTCTTACTAAGTTTTGTTTGGCACAAAAAAATAAATTTGGTAGGGAATAATTTTTTTATACATTGCAAAAGGAGTTAGATCAGGGAAGAAAAAGCAGCAATTAATATACATTTGAATATTTTAAAAACATTGAGAAGAATGTGGATGGGACTGTGATAAAAGTCTTATATTTCTAGTAATATGTTATGAGTCAAATGACATTTCATTTGATACAATGTCAAATTAGTGTGCTGAGCAACTTATTCATACAAAGTTAAACTTAATCCGAAAGAAAGAGTTTTTATCTTCTAATGTAAGCATGTGGTAACAGGCTTCACCTCTTTGATACTATGTATTGAACTGGATCTATTGTGGTCTTCAAATAAATATTTTTTTTGTTTATCTCATAGAGCCTGTATTAACAAGGATCAATAATATGCAACCTCACACTTTGCAGCTGCAGTCTTCTTTTTTGCCTGCAAAACCAAACCAGCAATAGTAAGATTGGAAAGTTGAGTTTTTTCTTTTTTGCTGGTTTACTTCTTTTAACAGTAGAAAAAAAAAAAACAAGGAGTAGAAAGCAAAATAATGTCCTATTTTTTTTTTTATTCTGATCAACCAACAGCTGCAGAAATTTCTCATAATTGGCCAACTTATGCAAAGAGCTTGTTAACAATAACTTGGACAATAAAAACTACTGAAAAGTTTTGTAGCAAAGAAATTAGCTTTTTTAAGGGTATTACTTTTTACTTTGTATTGTTACAATCATGCAAAATATTAAACCAATCTCAGCCAATAATAAAGTGTACCTAGTAAGCTTGAGGTGGAGCAGATTAAAAAGCAGCAAGATTCTAGCTCTGTCCCAAGTTTTATTGGAATGCACTTGACAGTCTTTACAAGCAAAAGCAAAGACAACCAGGTGGAATTTAAGAAGATTTAACCAAAGAGAAGAAGGTGGGGTAAGAGGAGCAATAATGAGTTTAGAGGACAGGGAGTGCAGTGAAGAATCTTTGGCAATATTAGAAATTGGGATTCTATTATTCTGTCATAGAGCCACCTTCAATTATAAAAGACCACCCAAACCTCAAGAAAAAAGCCCTACTTGCTTATAAAACATCTTACAGCTACTATTAAGTTGGGCACTTGAATTCAACAAAAGAAATTTATTACTGGTGAAAGTCTTTGCATACAAGAGATACCACTTTAGAGTTTTGACTGATGTTAACATATCTACAAAGGACTGTATGAAGCTCAATAGTATAGGATTACTTTGTGTAATATTACTGAAGAAAAATACAGTTTATTGACTTTCTGTGTTTTTTTACAGTAATGTTCACTCTATACAAGGCCCAAGAGCCACTCAAGAAAGAGGGTTACAGTGCAAGAGATATAAGAAATTGTTTATAAGGATATGTGTGGTTTGGTTTATTTTGTTTTACAGCATATCTACATCAGTGGGTTATTTAATGCCGATAAGATTTTTAGAATATATTCGTATGAATAGAATATTTATTCTTTGTAAGAAATCAGTTTGTAGGTCAGGTTTCACTGACATATTTTTGTAAAGAGTGTTTTTGTCGAGAGTCAAATGGTGGGCGTTGCAACAATTGCTGGGGCAATGGACCATGTATGGCAGCAATATTCTAAGCATGGATGAATGGCAGACTTATAGATATGCAAGATAAATTCCAGGTATAAAAATTGTCTTGTACAGCACAGTGAACTGACCTTCTTAGCAATGGATTCAATATAGTCTTTCCACTTCATGTCATGTCATTTACAAGCTGAATATAAATTCAGAATCAAAGAATGATAGACTTTCAGTTTTATATCCACAAAATGAAAAAGAAAAAAATCTTGCTTTTATTGTTGATGTTCGCTTGAGATTAGTTTTTAATCTCCCACCCAAATTTTCAGTTACTCTTTGGCATGTAGAATTCTACCTAAGGCTGAATTTCCCATCCTTGAAACCATGTGTAGATAGGTGGCAACACAGGTTGAACTCTGGACCATATGTTTTGATTCAGAGGGCTATAAGCACAATTTCCCAAGTACTTATATAAATAGATGTATCTATGTTTATAATTATTGCATTTATCTAAATAGGTGGGTGTGTGAACTGGGCCAATTTTGGCTGTGACCCATTTCTGTTGCTTATAATTTGTAAATCAATATAACCACCGATGCTGGGAGAAAACTGCTGCAAAGGTCTTTGAGTTTCCCACAGATATTAGATGTTTGGCTGTAAGACAGAACCTAACTTAAACATTATTTGAAGGATTAAAATTTGGGAACAAAATTTTCAGTTGGCAAATCTTCATTAGACATCTACTATGTCAAATGATTAATGCTTTAGGATTCTGTTTCAACAAGAAGTAAATTTCTTTGATGAATGTAAAGCAGTTATTATTATTACTATTATTACTATCACTTCCTTTTTTTTTGTTTTGTTTTTTTACTAGCTGCCTCTAATTCTTAACTAGAGACATCAAGAGAGAAATTCTAACAGATGATTTGCCATGTATTTTGTAGAGAGTAGAAGAAAATGTTCAAAATTTGTGCAGAAGTGTTAAAATCAAGATGCTGATAGAGAATAGCTGAAATTATTCAAATTTCCATAATTTTTTTGTAAAATGTTCAAGGTTACATTTGCAAGACATGATTGAAAAGTAATTAATAAAATATTTCTAAGTTTTAAAACTTGCTTTCTCTACACAGAGGGAAATTTATGCAAAGTATGTGAGGTATCTGTTGTGGTAAGAGCTAGCTATCCGCCTGACTATCATGAATGCATTTATTCATTCATGATAAGAAGTCCTGGGTAATTGCCTAGAAAGAAAGAAGAGAATATTATTGCAGTGACATGTTTCCCTGAGTACCGAATACTACTATCACGATTGACTCTGTTGAGTTAAGTGTTGTGTCTTGCCAGACCCCACATTACAAGAGTACCAATGTGCACTTTCTTTGTTTGGGATCTGCCAGGAATTTTGGCTATATATTTGTTTGCATCTTTCACATCATCTCCAGGTATTATTATTATTATTATTATTATTATTACAACTGACTTAAATCTGTTTTTTTTTTTTTAACCCAATTCCAATTTATAGAAGTTATACTATAATTATTTACAAATTCTAATTAACACTAAGTTTAATTATTATTAATGACTGGTATGTCATAACAGCTGATAGTGAATAGTAGAGAAAGGTCAAATATTTTTCCTGCTTAATCCTCTTATTATGAAAAAAAAAGGTGGGGGGGGCGGAAATTTCTGTAATTAACAGTTAATAGAGCTGGAGTTAAATCATTTGGACAGATTTATCTATGTCTGTTTTATTTAATTAATTAAAAATTAATTAAAACTCAGTGACATTATTTGACAGGAAACTGCTTTGTTTACAAAGAATATTTTAAGAGTATTGCACTAACAACATTTCTGCTACAACGTGCTGTTTTTGCTGTGGTAGGAATCCTTCTTAACTAATTTATACAAATGGATGTCAGAACAGAGCCTGGTAAGGATAATAATAAAAAAAGAAACATTGATAAGAGGTACAAACGATAGAATGTTGTGAAAAACCATGATCATCTGCATCATGAAGTGGCATGTCACATACACTGGAATAGGATTTATTTTCTTTATACTAAAATGTATGAATTGCTTTGAATTTTGTTTCTAGATTGCCAAGATTTATAATGATAATTTTTTTTAGGCTGGCTGGAAATAACAGTTTGGTCAGACAGTTTCAAATAGTCTGTACTGTTAAACAAAATTTATTCTATAAAGAAACTTAGAATAATTATCTTGCATGAATATCATGGTTATTTATCTTTTCATTCCAGTTTTGATAAATCAGTTTTTCTTTTCAAACTGAAAAAGGGAAAAGGGGTATACTCTATATGAACAACTGAAAAGATTTACAAATGTTCTACACTTTGAATTTCCAAGATTTTTTTATATAAAAGGACTTTCTTAACAGCCTAATAATAATAATTATCAAAATTTTGAGCTGTCCAATTCCAAAGAACCTCTTTAAATTATCTAAAAGTGCACCGGATTAGTGAAAGTGCATTCAAAAAGCTAAGCAAAGTAATAAGAAACAGGAAAATTTCAATAGGAACAAAGAAAACGTGATGAATTAGTTATGTGATGTCAATCCATTTGTATAGAAGCAAATGCTGGACAACATTCTTACAGATAAAGGTGAAACTGGAGGCAACAGAAATGTGGTTCAACAGAAGGATACTGAGAATTTCATGCATGGAGCGAGTTAGCAATGAGGAAGTCTTAAAGAAAATGGTAACAAAAGGGATACTTCTTACAGAATCAAGAAAAGAAAGCTGAAATTTCTTGGACATTTAATGTGGAAGAAGGGCTTGGAAAACTTAACCCTTATAGAGAATACTAAGAGCAAGAGAGATATGATAAGATTGTGGGCTACCTATTTGCTGAGCTTGTGTGAATGGATGGCAGAATAAGGGCAGAGGTGAAAGGCTTGGAAAAGAAAAAAAACACTGCTAAAGGCCACAAGGTAGGAAGTTGTGGAGAGTCATGCCACCTACGTTCTGAAGTGACAAAGCACATAGAAGAACTTGATTGTGATTGTTGATACTGCTTTTGTTAAAAACAAACTTTTAGAAAAGGTTTTAAATTCAGTTCATAGTTTTCAGTTTCATTGTCAGTCATGATGACAATCTTTTCAGTCATCATGACAATCTTTTCATTGTCATACTTCAGTATGACAATAGGAAAATTGGTCAAGTGAATATTACAATCTCATCAGAATATCTGATCTAAGCAATAACAACAAACATTCAGAATACACTGTCATGATATATATATATATATATATAAATATAAAAGTGAACATAGAGTTCAACACTTAGAGGCGTCAGTCTGTTTCATGCTATATGCAATCGTCAGGCCACATATGCTGTTATTTTTCTTGGCTATTTATATATATACGGGTTAGTGGTGCATTGTGGGTATTCTATTATGGCGGTTATTTTACCGGAAGTCGTTTGTTTATTTATTTGGGTCAAATTTTATTGCTTGTTTTTATTTTTTATTTTTTTGTTCCTTATTTTATTTATTTATTTATTTATTAACGTAGTAAAAATTTGTTTATATCACTTATTTAACAGTTTTGTTTTGGTTTGAGAATTTAATTAAAGCTATTTGTTCAATTTTGGGGTTGATTGTTGTAGTTTATTCTAAGTATTATTTTGGCGGGAACAGTTTTTAATTGATTATCTTTATTTGGGATTGGTTTGTTTATTTATTTACTTGGATGAATTTAGGTCAATTTATTTTACTTGTATATTTTCTCTTTTCGGTTTTCGATTTTTAAGTAACATAGTATTTATTTATGTTTTATTTCTATTTTTTTTTATTGTTATTTTGTTTATTAGTATATTTATTTGTTTTTATTTTATTTTTTCCATTTTTCATTTTTTAGGTTACGTAGTAAAAATTTATTTTCATGTCTGCATTTTGAGATGAGCTCGGATCTTTTGTTTAATAATTTATTTTGGTCGGGGAAAGTAATGATAGCTATTTTTTCCTCCAAGCAAAGTTTGCAAGTTTTTGATTGGTTGTTGTAGGCTGATGATTTTTTCCTTATCTTCCAAGATATTTTTGGTGTGATGTGCGTTTTGTTTTTAATTTCCCAGATATACTTAGAAAGCATTGTACTGTTCGCATATTTACTATTTGTGAAAGATGTTTTGTGTGTATAATTTCTTTGTTTCCAGGGTCCTTCAGTTACTCCTATGTATACTTTTTCTTCATTATCTGGTGATTTTATCGTGGCTTGGTATATTACGTTGTTTTGTAAACAATTTCCGTTTAAGGGACATTCGTTCTTTATTCTGCAGTTGCACGTGGGTTTAATTTGTTCGTGTAGTTTGTTGATAATTTTCCTATTGTGCTTTTTTATTATTTGTGCCATGCTCTCGGTGCTGCTGTAGCTGATTTTTACTGTGTTTTTATTGAATATCTTGTGTAAGGTGCTTGATTCTGGGAAGTGTTTGTGTAAGAGTTTGAAGAATATTTTTCCTACATTTGTTTTTACGTTCTTGCTGTACGGTGGGTTGAACCATATGATATTTCTTCTCCTGTTGGCCTTTTTTGTATTCTGTGGTGAGTATGTGAGTATTGCTGGGAATCCGCTATCTTTTAGGGCCGTTTCATAGTCTTTCTTAGCTTTGTTAAATAGGGATTCATTGGAGGAATTGTCAGAGAGCCTGTGGTTAATCGATTTTGGTATCTGTTTGATTATAGAAGGTGGATGGTTGGAAGATGTGTGTATGTAGAGTGGTTTGTCATTAGGTTTTCTATATGGTTTATATGTGCCTTCTCTTAGGTTGAAGGTAACATCTAGAAAATCTACTTCGTTTAGGTTAGTTTTTATATCTATGTCGAATCCGTTATTTTTTTAAAATCTTTATTGTTGCTTTTCTAGTTTTGTTTGTTAGAGTTTCTTAAAATTATGAGACCGTCGTCCCTGTAGAGTCCTGTGTCATTTCTATCTATTATTTTGCTCTGTTCGTGTAGTAAGTAAATGCCTATGATTTTGCACGCTCTATCTCTGATACTGAGCACTTTATTCCATAAATATAGCACACCTTAAGACTATATTTCTTTATATATATATATATATATATATATATATATATATACTTAATATATACCATTCATATTTAAAATATTTGAAATTGAACTAATATTCTTTATATTTGTTTTTTTTTACCCCAACATTTTTGCTTTGTACCCTCTGACCTTTTTCTGGTATTTGTTAAGCTAAGCTGGATAACTTTCCAAAGATTTTGCATTGAACGCTTTATTTAATCCATAGAGGTGAATTGTTCTTGTTCTGCTGTTCATGTTTAGGGATATCTTGTGTTATTTCTTTTAATACTAATCAGTTATTTTTCACCCAATTTAAACTGAAAATAAGTTGGTACAACCCAGACCAGGGATTGAACACGTAATTACAATGTCACTTAATTCATGAACTTTTATCTGCTAGGCTAATGTCTTGAAACATTATAATAATAACAAAAATGAAGACATTAGTCTGAAGGTATATAATATAAATAATAAATTCTTATCTCAGAAACTCAAACAGAAAATATACGAATGGCCCTTAGAATAAATAGCTGATGCCAGTTATAAAAGATAATAATCAGTTTATTGTACAGAAAAGTTTAATTTAGTAAGAGTCTTATTATTCATGTCAGAATACTCATCTTGGATGTTATAAGGATAATGTTGCCCCCTCTGATCTCCTTTAGTTATCTATCATCCTACTTGGTAACATTGTCAGAATTTGAAATTAAACACTTTATTCAATGCACTGGGTAGATTGATCTCATTCAAATATTCACAGTTACAGGATATTTCACATCAGTTAATCCTCATCAGAGATCAATCCCTGGTATTGGTAGGCCTAAAATTCACAAGTTCTGGTTCACGAGAAGAAACAGATAAGCAACAACAAAGGGAATAACACTGGTGAGTGTATCAGCTGATATGAATCATCCCCAAAATATAGATAGTGAAATGAGAACAATCTCCCCTTAATGGTTTGGTTCAACATCTTGAGAAGGTTAATAAGTATGGTCACAGACTACCAAAGAAGGTCAAAGGGTAGAACAGTCAAAATATTATATGCATAACAACCAATGAGAGCATAATGGTTGAAATAATAAGACATTTAATAATGACAATTCTTCATCTCAAAAATTATGAAAACTTAGATGATTTTACAGGAAATTCAAGGTCTTTTGATATTTAACATTAAACATTAGAGAATGTTGAAAACAAGAACATAATGAAGAAAGTGATGATGATGAGAATGATGGTGATAAAAGCACTGACAACAGCATTATTATATTAACATTAAAGGATGCTGAAATGTTCTTGGCCCAGTTAACTTCCTCAAATGACCATACATCAGTATTTTTGGAAGGGCTTCTTGATTGAACAAAGTATGAGGTTGGCCAGAAAGTCCTGACTCAATTAGAAAGCAAAAAAACAACAAAATTTTATGGAGTAACACCAATTTATTCTTCAAAATAAAGTCTATCATTCTTGATGATATTCTGCCAGTGATCAGCCAGCATCTGAATCTGCCCCAGATACCTGTTTATTGGCTTTGAATAAAAAAAACTGTCAACAAGAATTTTCACTTTATCAAAAGTGTTGAATCACTGGTTATAGAGAAGTGAACCATTGCGTGGAATGGGCTATAGTCACTTGGGACAACATTGGGACTGAATGGTGGATGTGGAATAATCTCCACGCCGTGCCTCTGTTTAAACTTCTCCTTAGTCAACCTGGCAGTGTGTGGCCTTGCATTGTCTTGCTGAAACAAAGCCCGACCTCAACTGACCAAAGCAGGATACTCCTTCTTTAGTTTGTCATACACGCAGTCTAGCTGCCGGTAATACAGTTTAACATTGATGGCGCGACTGTGTGGAAGAAACTCAAAATGCAATACTCCTTGGAAATTCCACCAGAGAGAGATCAAGATTTGTTGTTTTCTTTCCGCTTCCTAAGTGACTCAGGACTTTCTGGTAAAGTCATACTTTCAGCACCTTTTGGTGATTACTTCTTTTTTTGGTAATAATTCTTCTTCTTCTATTTGTTATATCTCTTAAGGATATGGGCAATCATGGCTCTCCACAATCTCCTATCCTTCGCTCTTTTTGCTATGTCTCCTATTCCTTGTTCTGCCAAGCATTTATACAAGTTTGTTAGGTAGGTTATGCACTGTTTTCCTTTGACCCTCTTGTCTTCAGTATATCCTATGAGTGTTAAATTTTCCAAGCCCTCTTTCCTCATAATGTATTATAGAAATTTCAGCTTCCTCTTTCTGATGTAAAGTATAAGTGTCTTTTTGTTTCTATTCTCTCTAAAACTTTGTCATTGCCCATATGTTTGTGCCATGGTATTATCAGCATCTTTCTTTAGAACCACATTTCTGTTGTTTCAAGACCCTTCTTCATCTGTGCAGAGATTGTCCAGCATTTACTACTATATTGTAGACCTGATACTGCATAACATTTCAGTACTCTTTTCTTTGTTTCTAATGAAATTTTCCTATTTCTTAATACTTTGCTTAGCATTTGGATCTCATCTTTTACTATCCTAATGTGCCTTCAGATTTGGATGTCATATTATCTGCCTTCTATTAAAACACATTCTGGAATATTGAAAGTGATAATAATTACAGCAGTTGTAATAATTCAAATATATTGTAATAATCAGCATTGTAATGTTGATAAGATATATTAAAGAAGTAATGCTATTTGTGAGTGAAGATATCATAATAAAAGATATGAGAGCCATAATACAAATAGGAGTAAATATGTTCACCTGTTGTCCGATTCACACTCTTCCCCAGTATTTTGAACAGGAGTAGAGGTTTATCTCTCGTTTCCTTTTTAGGATTGGGTTTCTGGTTCCTTCTAAAGTCTTTTCTTTCTCTTTCACTTCTTGTAAACCCTTGCATCTTAGTGGTGTTATTGCTTTGTTTGGGGTAAACTGATTAAAAAAAGTAAATTTCAACATATAAGAGTGGATCAAAAAATCTTTAACCTGAATCAACTGAATTTTGATTTGAAATTCTCACTGTTCAATTTATATGATTAATCTTCATCATTTTTGCATTGACAAAGATTACATTTTGATTTTCAAATAGGTGGACCAGGATGATTATTATGCTTTTTGGGGTGTAAATCTACCAGGGACATCATTATTCCAACCCCATTTTTTATCATTCAAGAAATTTCCTCTTGCCTCTTAATTTAGGTTGTGAGAATTCTAGGACAAAACTGGAAATTTTTTCAACCCCAAGCAAGGCAATAAAGCCACTAAAATCAAGAGGCTACTGAATGTTAGAGAATATGAAAAAAAACAGTCTTAAGAAGAGAGAACAATAAAAGAACAAAAATTAATTAGACAAAAGATAACGATTGCTATTGCATTTACATTATTTGAAGGTCAAGGTTGTCTGGAAAGTAAGATGCCAGGAGAAAATTCCAGAAGCAAGATGTATAAACTCTTAGCACAGAACTTGTACTTATATCTATCCATTTCTACTGTAAAATGATGAGACCTAGCTGCCAATTTGGTAATTCTTAAAAATTATAATAATAATTACCCTGCCTATTTGAAACTAAATTCTATGTTAAAAATGAAATACTTTTTGTTTATAATAGATGAAATTTTTTTATCACTATGCTACGAGTTTATTGATGTAACTATATAAGTGCAGTAGTTTTAATAATGGCAATAACTGGGATAGGATCATAGATCATAACATGGTAGGATATTCATGGTTTTTATTATTAACTTTAATTAATGAAAAGAATATTTAATATTATCAGAATAATTATTGGTACATGAAGAGAATGAATTCTCAATATAAGTTCTGATAGAAGCATTATTTATATCAATATAAGTGTTTGCTGAAACATCAGCAATAATAATAATAATATGCTTATGAGGAGGAGGATGACTAATAAAATTAATAAAACTCCATTGCTATTTGCTGTTAATATCAATAAAATTTTCTCTAAGGAGTAGCGTTCAAGTAGGTATCATCAGAAGAAATTTTCTAGTTCATGGAATATTTCCAAGAATGATATGCACTGATGTTTTTCCACGGGCCTCGTCTTGCACAGAGATCAAAGTTCAAAAACTACCTACGATTTCATTTTAGTTAAGTGCCTTTTGAAAAGATGGAGAAAAAAATACTTGTAGAAAAGATAAATTTTACTCAGACTACAGACTCAACTGAAAATAAAGTGTCATTAGCAAATATCTCAGTGCAGAAAGTTTGCTGGTCAACTTATGCAAGCATCTGTGCTGTCAGGAAGCACATGAATTTGTTGAAAGACTTGTGGTTTTCTCACCAGCATTTTCCACATTATTTTAAATAGAGATTTTCTCTGCAAAATGACATTTTCACTTGGTTGTTTTAAAAGAAAGAGATTAATTGGATTGTTTAAAAAAACAGTGGTAAATAACAGTCTTCTGTGTAGGAAACAGAGAGAGAGAGATCCATTTGAAAGAATCCAGAAGTTTCTTCATCTTCTATCTACAATGTCCCTTCACAATATGGATGATCATAGCTCTCCACAACTTCCTATCAATTGTTGGTCTTAGTAATGTTTGTCTCCTTTCCACCACAACAATCTCTGTTTTACTAACCATTTACAAAAGTTTGTTAGGTAGGTTACTCACTGTTTCCCTTTGTGTCTCTTGCTTTCAGTATTTCTTTTCTCAGGACATAGGCGATCATGGCTCTCCACAACTTCCTTTCCTTTATAGGCCTTAATAAATTTTTTTCTTTCTGTTGTTTCTCCTCAACCCTGTTCTGGCTCAACCCTGTTCAAACTCACTAAATATATTATCCATTGTTTCCTCTGTCCCTCTTGCTTTCAATCTGTCTTGTGAGTATCCAATTTTCCAAGCCCTCATTCCTGATTATGTGCCCTAGAAATTTCAACTGTTTCTTCCTAATGTTAAGTATAAGTTTCCTTTCTGTTCCAATTTTCTCTAAAACTTTGTCATCGCTCACATGTTTGGTCTATGTTTTCCTCAGTATCTTACTGTAGAATGACGTTTCTGTTGCTTAAAGTCTCTCCATCTCTGAGGAGATTGTCCAGCATCACTGCCATGTCTTGTAAGTGTCAGATTCTCTAAAGCCCTTTTAACTCATTATGCATTTCAGAAATTTCAACTTTTAATTTTCATTTTCTTTAATACTTCCTTATTGATCACATGCTCTGTTCATGGTATTCTCAACATTCTTCTATAAAACCATATCTCTGTTGCTTCAAGTCTCCTCTCCATCTGTGAGGAAATTGTCCAGCATTGACTGTCATATAAAAGGATTGATACTATATCGTAGTTCAGCACACTTTTCTTTATTTCTAATTAATGCATCTCCAGTTTTTTGGTGTCACATTTTCTGCCATCCATTAAAACATTTGACAGAAAAAAAATTACTGAATGTTATTAGAGTAGACTGTGCACTCTAGCCTTCAGAGATGAAAGAAAAACTCTGAATCTAAAACCAGCCTGAACAGAGTCGAGCTCTGACAGTCTATCCTGCCCTAGACACACTACTGCTGCTATAGCTTCAGTATATGTGGTGTTCCTATGGCTTGATTGGGCTATGGAACTTGATATCATCATCATAAATTTTGTTTACAACTCATTCTATAGTATCAGATGTTAAGCATTTATTTGAAATCTAAAATCAGTCTTGACTTTGCTCACACACACACACACACACAATTTTTTTTAATTTATTGCTCAAATGTTATTTTTAATGGATGCCCATATTTGAGAAAATGTTCTGTTTATTTATTAAATATTATATTTCTATATTTCCCTCTACCAGTCTGAAGATTCAATAAATCTCATTAGAAAAATATACATAATCTGGCAGGATATTTTTCTAACAAGATTTCTTGAATATTCAGGCCAGTAGATGGAAATAAATATACTGTTTAATAAATAAACAGAGCATCTATTCAAATATGGGCATCCATTAAAAATAATGTTCAAGCAGTAAATTAAAATATGTTGAATTATTAAATTAAAAATCCATTCCTAAATATATATATATAAAGGGTCATGAGTTAAATTTTTGCCATTTTATATTTTTAATTTTGTGCATGCATGTTGCTTTTGATTTTTTGACTGCACAGGGTCAGTTGTAGGGTCAGTTGGGCACCATCTGTGAGAAAAAGAGAACCATGATGCAATTCACTCCACCAGAAATTTGGAAACAGAATGCTGTGCTGTTTGGACACTGCAAAGTATTTGGAAAGAGTTGGATGAGGGTTATTTCCAGTCAACATTAAGGTATTTGGAGTGATCACTAATGATCGCAACATAATGCCTCCATTCATCTTCCTACAGTGTCTCAGCTTCAACATAGAAGCCTACAGCAAGTGCCTTATGGAGGTATTGCTGCCCTGGGTCAAAATGGTGGCTGCTGGAAGACCCAATGTCTGGCAACAGGACTCTGCACCATGCCACACAAACTGGAGAACCCAGTTATGGCTGCCAGACAATCTCTGTGACCACATCACCCCTTACATCTGGCCACTTAACACCACAGACTCTAATTCTCTTGATTATTATATGTGGGGTGCAGTTGAGCAAGGGACCAACAAAAATTCTTATAATACCAAAGATGAACTGAAGACAAGGTTTATGGCAGCATTTAGCAACTTAAACAAGGAGATTGTCCAGAAGAGTTGCAGGAGATTCCAAAGTCATCTGGAAGCCATTGTTGAAGCCAATGGTGATTTTATTGAATAAATTTTCTGTCTAGTATTTCAAGATATTTTTGTGTAATTTTAGTAAATATATCTGTTATAATGAGATGTCATTGTTATTTTCATTTGTGCATAATTTAGATGACAATTTATTCATCTCACTCTCTCTCTCTCTCTCTCTATATATATATATATATATATACATATATGCATTTGTGTATTTATTCAAGATAAAGCTTTTTCTGCATTCAGTAACATGTATTGCATATAGATGAGGATGAGGATGATGAAGAAGAAAATTTAAATAAATATCTATTAATTTTGAATTTTATTTTATACCTTGTTGTCACTTAAAAAAAAACAGTCCTGAAAAGATCAGTTTAGTCAATTTATTTTATGTTACAAAGATACTGACATTTACAATTTGTTCTGAATATAATAGTTTTTGTCTCCAGAAAAAAATATCAAATTAATTTTTATTCCTCCATTACAGACTTCAGCTCAAAAAAGAACTGACATTTTGAATATTTTCTGAAAAATACAAACTCCATAATTTAAAATGAAAAAAATTTTCTCAAGATCCATAGAATGATCTTTGAATTATCAGCAGATATTTATTCATAAGCATAAATAATCTCTTAGATTTCTTACACGTCATACTTACTGGCCAATAAAACAATGTATTCTATATTGATATGAAGCCAGTATTATTTGTTGTATGATGATGCTGCAAAACTAAAAAAAAATTAAGGCCAACTGGTGATGACTTCCTTTTCTATCCATAATTTATTTAACTATGATAAATCTCAAAGTTCAAGTGAAGCAATTTTTTACAAGAATATTTTTCTGCTATTTTAAAAGTTATGAAGAACCATGAATCCAAATGAGGATTGGAGTTTGAAAATTTCTCACAGAAAATTTACATTTTTGTTGATGTGAAGGACTGCAACTGGCTCAGTGGCTGCTTGAAGAACAAAACAAATTTTGAAATTCAATAAAACATATTGTCTTCATTAATTTTACATTTCATTTTACTAAGGACAAATATTTTTTTAATTAAAACACACACTCTAATATAATTTGTAAATTAAGAATGCTACCTGCCTTACCTACTATTATAATGGATGGGTCCTATGTTACCTACTATTATAATGGATGGGTCCTATGTTACCTTATATTATAATGGATGGTATATGCCTTAACTAAAAATTTAAATAGGTACAAAGTGTTTTAATAGAGGATGGAAAATGCAACACTGAAATTTGAAAGTGCATTGTAATAGTGGAAGTGTCTTCCAAAAGCTAAACAAAATATAAAGGAATAGGAAAATTAAGTTAGAAATGAAGAAAAGTGTACTGAAATAATAAGTCATCTTACATGGCAGTGAATACTGGAGAATGACATAATGAGATATATTTTTACATATCGAGAACAATATTGGGGAAAAATGTATGACAAAGTGGAAATGCTTTTCACCTATATATATATATATATATATATATATATATATATATATATATATATATATATATAATATTATATGAAAAGGTTACTTAACTTTTAAATATCATTTTTTTCCAGACTTCAAAGTTTCTTGGTAAAATTTCCATTCTTCAGGAGATTCTGATTTTAAACTATATTGCCAATTTTTTTTAATTTTTTCTATTTGTTCCACTTCTTTTTCAATTGACTTTTTTACTCCATTTTGTACATGTCTGTATTCATGAATTTAACATTCTTTTACATGCACACATTCATGAAAATTTGCTCATGAAAAATAATTATAATTTTAAGCTCTACTTCTGTATCGAGCATTATTTTTTAACAATAAAAGCAAAAAAAAATAAAACCATAAATACTAAAGAACTTTGGATCATTAATCTAACTATTCTTTCCTATTATATCAATACACACACACACACACACACACACATATATATATATATATATATATATATATATATATAGTTAACTACACTCGTCTCGCAAAACCTTCGGTTTCTTGATTTGCTAATGATCAAATCAATTTCGAAGGAAAAAAAGGTTTGAAAAAAAGAAAGAGCTTGGAACACGAATGTCTGTCGAAAATAATCATACAGCATACAGGTCCAAAGCCCAAAGAAAAAAAACCTGATATGAGTAAATTACTCACTAAAAAAGTGTTCAATACAAAAGAATATACATATATATATATATATGCCAGAGTAACACAAATAGTAAAATATTTGTTAAAATTGAATATATTAAAAGTTCTCAATACAATGTCGGAAGACCAAACTGGCAGAGCTGCTTAATATTTAAGGAGGATGAAAGCTGACCAGAGTACACTGCCATAGTTTCAACCACTATGGTCTACTCAGGTGTTTTTTTTAGCAAATCAACTACATGGAGCTCAACAACATAAGCACTCACGAAACTGGAAGCAGTGGGGGAGAAAAAAAAAGTTTTGAAAGCAATTTTGTTGAGCTCCATGTTGTTGTTTTGCTGAACAAACCACCTGAGGAGACTGTAGATGTCGAAACCATGGTAGTGTGTTCTAGTCAGCTTTCATCCTTTTTAAATATATATATATATATATATATATATATATATATATATACACACACACACGTGTGTGTGTGTGTGTGCATGTGTGAAGTTAATTCTAGTTTCAGTAGGTAAATTAATACGACAATACTTAGTAACTGGTTTATTTACTAAATTTAAAAATAACATGTAATAGGCTATAATTTAAGAAGTAAAAGCCTATAATCTAAAAGAATTGATTCTGTTTAATTTGGTTATTACTGCACTTGTTTGATGTTATAGACTAATTTTTATCCAAATGAGATAAATATTTACATAAGAAACAAAATCTGATTTGTTTTCATGATTTGATCTGAACTCATTTCTTACCAAATATGAGTGCTGTCAATGTACTCAGAATCTGAATTCATAAAGAGCTGCTTGATTACTTAAAATGAATTCCTGCATACAAATAAATGCTAAGACTGGAGCCAAATATAAGACAATGAAACCAAGAAATCAGTTTTGACTTTTAGAACTTGATATTTAATGCTATTTTACACCATATTCCTTTCTTCAGTGTGACACATTATTTTCCACTCATCAACCTCTCTCTCAAAGGTGGGATGTGGCAAACCTCTCACTGCTCTGTCACTACTTCTATGGAAAGTGCTCAGAAGAACTACATTCCATGATTTTGCCAAGCCTAACCTTCCCAGATAAGACACACCATGCCAATTACAATACCCACATTCTCTCCTTGTTCCAGTGGTGAGAAGTAAGTTCCACTTGAACAGCTTCTTCCTGAAAATCACTGTTCTGTGGAACTGACTCCTAAGAGGATGTTTCTCTGATCACTACAATCTTAAGCTGTTCAAGTCTAGGATTAACCATTACCCTCCTCTCTTATCTACATAAACTGTCTCTTAATGTAACCTTCTACTTTGAGTGGGCCCCGGGCTTTGTACAGGGTGAACCTTCCTGTAAAAAAAAAAAAAAAAATAAAAAGGAAAATCTTAAGTTCAAATTCCACCCAAAGCTGTTGCATTTACTTTTGCACAAATACCCTTGGAAAGGAATATGTCCATCTCTTCTATCCACAACTCAATTTCTGGTTAATAGCATGGCAGAGTTCTATGGCTTTCATTGTCATCCAGTATAAAAAGAAAGAAAACTCTAATTTCAAAACCGAATCCAACTTGTAAAAACCTACTTACTATGGAAGCAACTAACTTGGTGAAGCTGTGCCCCTCTATTTTAAAAGGGGGAGTATATGGGTTAATAGCCAGACAGAAGTAAGGAAATTTTGATAGAAATTTATTTAGAGTTCAAAGAAGTTTTGAGAATTAAGGAAATAATCAGAAAACAAAACTTTAACCATTGATTTTTCATTTTTGTTGTAAAATTATTCAGAGGAAATAGCAAAAAAAAAATGTGTTTTTAAATCATTCAAAATTGGGACAAATATTATTTTCTCTTAATATTTATTTGTGTATAAGCAGTAAATCCATACCCAATATTTTTTCTTTTTTTCTTTCCTGATCAATGTCGCTTATTTTTTTTTAACCCTTTTATTTTCTCATTCAAAAGGCAGCAGGTGTTTGAGTTAAGAAATATCACACAAAGGCAACAATAGAACAAAAAATGCCATTTACTTCCTATTTTCTTTTTGTCTTTATTAATTTCCTCCACTTTCCCCTCCCCTCCCTCCTGTTATTTTTACAATAATGATGAGGATGACGATGATATCATCATCATCTTTTTCTCTATTGACTTTTCTCTCTGAGTCTGTTACTATGACAGCAACTTTTTTCTTTCATTCCTTTTATTCCATTTCTAGTTTTTATTTTTCCCCTTCTTGATCTTTCATTTTACTTTCGTAATCTACTTCTTTTAAATTTCTTTGCTATTTTTACATTTATCCCGCTTTCTTTTTTTCATATTGATTTTTTTTCAAGCTGTCAAAAGGAAGTCTACTTAATTTTGCTAATGTTTTCAAACTTGCCTTCTCAACCCTATGCCATTAATATCCTCTACTTCATCATCTATCATCATTATGAAAATAAATAAACAAACAAATCCAAGACGACGAGTAAATCAGAGAAATTAAACTCCATGTTTGACCAGGAAAGCAGTTGCTACTGGTTTCAGTGAAAAATAAGTGTTTGGGAAAACACTGTTTGATACCCTTTTTTCTGCAGAAATTGTTTCTCTTCTTCTTGGATTATCTCAAATGGCTTCCCATCCTAGGTGAGCCGAACCAGAGTAAAAAGCCAATTTCCGGTTCAATTTGTTGGCACCAAGGCAACAGAGGCAGCTGAGACTTGCTTTCCTGCTGTTGTTTGGAAAAGAAGCACCTTCTGTTGTCAAGATGAAGAGGAATTGGTCTCATATTAACTGCTGCTGCTGTGGTATCCTATTTATCAAGTTCTCTTTTTTTTCATCACTTTCTTATTTGTTGTGCTTATTATTTTTTTTTTCATCTTTCCTTTTCAACAAGACTTTCTTTCACCCTCTCTTCCCACTTTTTTGTAATTTTCTTTTTATCTCCCAGTTTCTCTTTCCTTCTTTTTCATCATTTGACTTCCTCTGTTCCTTCTGTATTTTTCTGTGATTTAAAAATAAGCACACATCTTCATTTTTCATCTTACAATCAGTCTTTCTAAGCTTTTCACCTTCAGCTGATTCTTCTCGTTTTTCTTCTCTTTCAATTTAATCCTTTAACTTCCTCTTATCTATCTGGGTATTTTTTTTTTTTTAATTTTTTCGTATTTTTCTTTCCTTCCTTGATTTTCACTCTTCCCTTTATCTTTTTTTTTTTTTATGTCATACACACATTTTTTGGTTTTCTCTTTTTATTTCTAATCCTTTTATTACTGAAACTCTTTTTGCATTCCCCCCCCCCTATATATTTCATTTATCTATCTATCTATTGGTCAGCATCTATCTTTTTATCTATCTATCTTTCTACCTGCTTGCTTTCTGTCTCTTGGTTGGCATCTATCTATCTATCTATCTATCTATCTATCTATCTATCTATCTATCTATCTATCAAAGTCTGTTTCTATCTAGCAAGTATTTCAAATACTTAGCACCTTTACCCCATAAATATAGAAACTTTTAATCAATATAAAAAAACACACATATATACTGATTTTTATCACTTTCAACATTAGATTTCCCAAATATTCAGGATGGTAGACAAAAATAGATAAATATACTCTTTAATAAACGAATGCAGCTTCTACTCAAATATGAGTATCCACTAAATAAGTTTTTCTTTGCCTGCATTTCATCCTTTGATGGACTTTATCAAGGTAAATATTGCAAAATAAAATCATTACATTTAATTTGATATAGTCCAACAGAGAACAGAAGAAATTAGTAAAGAAAAGTTTATCTGCTTATATATATATATATATATATATATATATATATATATATATATATATATGTATATGTATATATATATATACATATATATGTGAAAATATATAGAAAATAGGAAAGAACTCGTTAGGTAAATAATCCAAAGTTCTTTAGTATTTTTGTTATTATTTTAAAAAAATAGTGCTCGATACAAAAGTAGAGCATAAATATAATTATTTATTTAAAAATATGGTTCCAACATGCTACATAAGAGTTCTCATGTTTCAAAACAAGAGCTGAAAACTTCAATATAATTATATTGAAGTTTTTGGCTCTTGTTTTGAAACATGAGAACTCTTATGTAGCATGTTGGAATCATATTTTTAAATAAGTAATTATATATATATATATATATATATATATATATATATATATATATATAATATGCACATATCAGCATGTGATAAAAAGTTCTTGGCCTAATTTACTTCTTAAAATCTGACCCAACATCTTCCTGAGTCTCAAAACTTTTGAACACCTCCTCATATATATATATATATATATATAATTAAATTATTTAATTATTTAATTCAATTCTTACTTCTCTTTACCCTATATTTCTCTTTTTTCCCAACCCAAGCCACTCCTTCTTTTAATATTCTACTCTGATCTAAAGTACACTATCTAGTACAGATAAAAACAATTTCTCTATCACTGTGTTATCCAACAGCTACCCAGTACATACAGACATTATTTTGTTAGACTAACATTAGCCAAAGACAATGTAAGGTGATTCGTATATTTTCTTGTTGGCTTTCTGATACCAAAGTCACCAAATCAACAATGTTCACAGATACAAATGAGAAATAACTTTTTTCACTCTCTCTTGATATAATATGAAAAGTGACTTATCACAAAGTACAGTAATGAAACAATAATATATATATATATATATATATATATATATATATATATATAAATACCTAAAAGAAACCTTAATAGTGCCATTATCTTACAAAGTTATTAGTTACTGACCAAAATTAATGAGTTATTAAATTAAATAATTGTAAACAATGATTTCTTAATATTTTTTTCAAATGTAATATCATTTGCTTATCAAAAAACAGGTTAGGCTATGGAGGACAGTTAGTATAAATTGCTGTCCCAGAAGACATTAAAGAGTAAACAACATTTACAATAACAAAATGTATCCCATTAGAATGAAAAAATACTGACTTTTACTCCTTCTATATGTTTATGTTGTCAAGTTCAAAGAAAACAAGACTATTTTAATATTGTTACAATAATTATTGATAGAAAATCTAGGAAATTTCTTTTCATCAACATGGCTGATGCTGGCATCTATGAGTATGACTAATGGTGGCTTCTTGGATTAACATTTTCCACTAACATGAAGTAGAAAGATTATATTGAATCAAATGCTGGGTCTACTGCTGGGAAAGTTGGTTCACTGTATTGTGCAAGATGTTTTTTTTTTCATCAGAATCCATTTTACGTATTTATAAGTCTACCATTCATTCATTCATTGAGTATTGCTGTCATATTTGGCTTGGTGCTTCTATTATGTATTTGGAGATTCTTGACAAAATTCAAAGAATAATTTGCAATGTTATCAATCCTGACCTGGCATCTTAGCTTCAATTATTTTCCCACTGCAGTAATGTAGCTTCTCTATGCTTTTTCTATAAATATTTCCATGGTAATTGTTTTAATGAGCTTTCCTACTTGGTACTTTGACAATACAAATTTAATTGCAGTACTAAATTAGCAGCTAGTTCTCATCATTTTACAGTTGAATTGGCTAGATGTTAGCATATGTTCTATGCTAAAAGTTTCTTCTCTTGCACTTACTGATGGGAATCTCTCTTCTGGCTTCCTGCTTTCTTGTCAACTATGATCTTCAAAAATTTAAATTCAATGCCAATCATTATCTTCTGTTTTTTTTTTCTTTTTTTTTTTATTCCTGTTCTTTTATTGTTCTCTCTCTTTAATAATGTTTTTATTTTCATTCATAATAACCCATTGCATCTGAGTGCTTTGTTTGGGAGAGAAAGATTTTTTTTTAAATTGTTCTGTTTAATTTGTTCTTAAAGCTTCTTCTCAGAAAGACTGTTGATCTGAAAAAAATAATTTTCATGAATTTGTCTCAGACCCTTCCCTCACTTTTGCTTAAATTTCTCTGTCTGCTCAAAATTAAGCATAATTTTATTTCTTTCTGTTGCAAAAAGCAATGTAATAAAAACAACTAGTAATTACTATGAACACATTAGTACATAAGTATACAATTACTTTTTAAACTCTTAAAGAAACAAAAAATCTTGTGTTTACTCAGGTATCAAATATCATTTCCAGCTGAACTGATATATAATATCTAATCTCTAATATGGCAGTGAATGCTAGATATTTTCCCCACAGACTGAGGAGACACAGCAACAAAGATCTGGTTCTACAGAAAGATGATGAGAATGCAATGCTCAAGGCATGTGAGCAACAAAAGAAAGTGATAACTAAAAGATCAGATTCAGAAAGAGATAGCTGAAATTTCTAGGACACCTAATGGGGAAAGTTAAATGGAAAACACTTCCAGGATATTGAAGACAAGAGGGGCAGAAGTAAACATCAAGAAATCTACCCAAGGTGCTTGTGCAAATGGATGGTTGAACAAGGACTGGGAGGGATAGTAAGAATGCAAACATCGCTTAGAGCTGCAAAAGATAGAAAGCTCTGGAAATCTAGGATCATCCACATACTGAGGGGATCTAGAATCATCCACATGCTGAGAGTATCTAGGATCATCCACATGCTGGGGAGATCTAGGATCATGCACATGCTGAGCAGATCTAGGATCATCCACACGCTGAGCAGATCTAGGATCATCCACAGGCTGAGGGGATCTAGGACCATCCACATGCTGGGGAGATCTAGTATCATCCACACGTTGAGCAGATCTAGGATCATCCACATGCCGAGGGGATCTAGGATTATCCACATGCTAAAGGGATCTAGGATCATCCACATACTGAGGGGATCTAGAATCATCCACATGCTGAGGGGATCTAGAATCATCCACATGCTGAGAAGATCTAGGATCATCTACATGCTGGTATATAAAAGAACAACATTCCAGAGAGATTGATAAACACAGAAAAAGAGAAAGCTGAAAGATTTCAACAAATCAGAGATTATTTCCCATAACCTTTAAAAAGCAAAAACAAAAAAATTGGCTTTCTGGACATAAACTTTTAAGCTCAATTACAGAGCAAAATGAAGTTTACTAGAAATAAATTCTGCATTTGCTTAAGTATGAAACATCTCAATAAATAAATAAAAATTGGAGTTGTTGATGATTGGAGCTTGTTGAACTGAGAAGTTAGGTACTTCTTGTTAAACTAGATTACTTTTCTCTTCATTAAACAACTTGTTCACCTCAGACATGGCAGACCCTGCTCGACTACCTATGATGGGTCAGTGCCCGGACCCATTTGCGGGTTCAATAACTGCTTGCATAAAAACAGATTGCCTTCTGCCCAAGGCAGGTCTCTACTTGTCTTGATTCATTACCATGGAATCTTCCACCAAACACATGACGGCTTAACAAATATCTAGCCATATGGAAAATTATTTTCATATCATACTGATGAAGAGAAAAGGCAAGGAAGATGTAGAAAGAAAGCAAACGAGGCAAAATATTTTTCCGTTTTTATGCTGGTTTTCTTGCTTGGGGCCATGAAAAGAATACCTCAAGAATTTCAGGTTTGTCTTGTAACCTACAATGGTATTCTTCGAGTACAAAGTACATATTTTTTTCATCAGTAAGGTATAAAAGCAAAAAATGCCAGATGATTATCTGGTCGTTATATTCACACATATAACCTGCTTAAGTCACTAAGTCTTTATTCTTTGGATGTTTTGTCTTTTTTTATCATTATATCCAAACTAAACTGTGATAATTTACAATATAAAAATTTTTCAGTCCAAATTTCCTTCTTTTATGTGCCGTGTCCCTTCAGGACGTGGGCAATCGTGGCTCTTCACAAGTTCTTATTCCTCATGGCCCTTAATAGCATTTCACCTTCTGCCAAGCTATCTCTCCCATTCTGCAAAGCATTCACAGAAGCTTGTCAAGTGGGTAACCTACTGCCTTTCCCTATCTCACTTGCCCTTGATATTCCCTGTGAGAGTTAAGTTTTCGAAGCCTTTCTTCCTCATTATGGGTCTAAGAAATTTCAGCTATATTTTTCTGATTCTATATATAAATGTTCTTTTTGTCACTACTTAAAGACTTCCTCATTGCTTACTTACTTAATCCATGGAATTCTCAGAATTAGACATTTTTGTTGCCTTCAGTTTCCTCTTCATCTTCTCCAGTATTCATTGCATATAGGAGGACTGATATTACATGACATTTCAGCACTCTTTTCTTTTTTTCTAATGATATTTTCCTGTTTCTTAATACTTTGTTTAGCTTTTAGAAGGTATTTTTCAGATACGCATTCAGATTTCAGTGTCACATTTGTCATCCTCTGTTAAAAAACTTCCCAGCTATTTAAACTTCTCTACTTGCTTGATATTGACATCTCCAATTGGTAATTCTCATCTGGGAATTTTTCTCTTGCAGACAGCCATACTTTCTGTCTTCTTACAGAATCCTTTTTTCTCACTTTCCTTTACTAACCTTGTATAGGAGGTTCTGTAGTTTTCTTTCTATCTTTGACATCAATACCATGTCATCTTATATTGTTAAGATTATGCCCCCACCCACCACTGAATATAAATCCTGGGATGGTCCCCAGCCTCCTTACGATAGCCTCACTGTAGAGGTTAAACAGATCTGGAGAGAAAACACATCTTTGTCTTATGTCCCATTCTATATGTATGTAAAATTTATTTTCTATCTGTATATAAGTGGTTTGTTCCCAGTATAAGTTCTCCAGTCCAAATAGACTACTAAAAACTAATCTGAAGTAAGTCCTAATTTTTTCGTAGATATTTTGTAATGTTATTTATGTTATATGTAGTTAGACTAATGTTTTCATCTTTGTTGCTATTATCCTAATGTTTCATCCCTTGTGCTGTCTGGCCTTCTGTTTCTCTGGGTAGATCTCATAAAATTTCAACTTGAAACCTATTTATAATCTACAGGTATAGATTTTTCTCATTTCACTACTATCCTTGTCTTTGGATATCTTGTTTTCTTATTTTTTTAATACTGCTAAATTATTTCTAGTCCTGTTAACATTGAACCTGAGTCTGTACTTCCTGGATCAGGAATTGAACTCATAATTACTGTTTTCAAATTCATGAACCAATTCTTTAATCCATGGGACAATCCTGAAGCTAGAATTTGGAACCTTAAACCTAATTTTATTATTGCCATCTCTATTATATACTATAATTCCCCAGATACCAGGTTCAAGAGTCACTCAAGGTAGAACTGTGAAAATGTTTATCATGTATGAGGTGTGATATGATTGAAAATAATAGAAAGTAAAGATTATGAAGATAAGTATTATTTATAATGATTGACTCTTGACTTGAAGGTTGCAGTGTTCAGGGAAGTATCAAAGCAGGAGTCTGTGCCTTAAAGTATATACAATCAAAGAAGTAGGTCTTGTTAAAAAAGAAAAGAAAAACATGGCCCAGTGGATAAAAGGATTGGTCGATTGATCCAAAAAGAGATATGACACAAAGAGTTGTGAGTTCAATCACTAGCCTTAGGGATGAGAACAAAAACCTGGTGAGTTATCAAGGGGTATTAGCTAAAACTGAAATGGCTGAAACCTCATGAATGTGACAATAAAGATGACAACAGCAGTCTGAACAATGGAAGTAGCATAAATAAATTTATTCTTATTAAATTCATTTGAAAGAAAATAGTAAAATATAAAAATTTTAAGTTGGAGAAATCATTTTCAAATTACAACCCACCTATATATATATATATATATATATATATATAGATATATATAGATATATATATATATAGATATATATAGATATATATATAAACATATATTGTTAAATATAACAGACAATGAATGTGTATTATGTCTGATCATGAGTCATTCTAATGTTTATATATTTGCTTTAATTTCAGGTGAAAATAAAGACAAAAACTGTCCAACATTTGGATATTTTTTATGGAAGATAATATTTTGTTATGTTGACGTCAAAGATTGCTATGCGACAATAAATGTCGCAGAATAGCAGACGTAGGTTCTAAGTTCAAGATATGGTTCTATGACATCATACCACGTAATCTTCTACATGAACATAACAAAATATTATTTTCGATGGTGAATATCTTTGTTTAAATGTCCATATAACAACTCTGAAGATGGCTCATGTGAGCTTAAATCAAGGACCAACTTAATAAAATAATATCCAAATGATATTAAAAAATAGTAGTATTTACCAGTTACATGTCCCAGGTTTGCTTACTCACTATGCGACAGTGTGTTTAACCCATATTCTGGGGACGATATTGATTTATGCATTTCCCAAGTTTATTTATATATAATCAAATTTAGCAAGAACAACTGAAATTCAAACTCTGCTTTTCTATGTTCCTTAAGCTCTTTAAGTTCATTTGTATATTCTGTACATTCATTGAATAATAAATAGCTGAAAACTGAATTTGTTCATTCACAGCAGGGAGTCATAAAGAACAACAGAAATAAATAATTACATTTCTTCACCTCTGACTGACAGAGCATCTACTAAATTTCAGAATGTCATATCTACATGTACTAAATACAAAAATCTTCATTCAGGCCTTGTAATAATTAGAATGTATTTTATAACCACTTACCAGGATTTGTTATTGGCAGCCACAATCTTAAAGATATGCAGATGACACAGTGTTGATAACAGACATAGAAAAAGAAGTATCTGAACTCTTACAGAAAGTATTAAAGTAAAGTGAGAAGAAAGGACTAAACATCAACAGTAAAAAGAGAGAATTTATCGTTGATAGCGAATGAAACAGCCAAAGAGGTGAGCTACAAATTAGAGACTATAAACTCGAGCAAGTGTAAAAATGTAAATATCTAGGAAGTGTTTTAAGAAAGGATGAAAAATGGAACAACAAAATTCAAAGGTGCATTGGAATAGTAAAATATGTCTTTCAAAACTAAGCAATGTACTATGAAAGAAGAAAATTTCATTAGAAAGAAAGAAACTAGTATAGAACTGTCATGTAATATCAGTCGTCTTACACAGGAATGAAAGCTGGACAAACTCCACACAGAGATAAGATCCTTGAGGTGACATATGGACATACCATGGACTGAACATCTGAATAAAGAAGAAGTTTTTAGAATAAAAGGAAACAAAAAGGACACTTATATTTAGAAAGAGACAACTGAAATTTCTAGGATGCACAATGAGGTAGAAGGGCTTGGAGAATTTGGCAGGAAAGACAGAGGTTAGAACAGGTAACCTATCTAACAAGCTCATGTAATTGGGATTAAGACAGACAGTAAAAAGGTAAACCTTACTAAGAGACACAAATGACAAGGAATTGTGAAAAACCATGATCCCCAGCATTTTGAAAGGACTCAGCACACAGAAGAATAGATGTCTTTTACACTCAATTGATAAAATAACTTCACTGCCACCAATATTAGCACAGCTTTTTTCAATACCCTTTGCAAACAACTAGCTTCAAAGGTCACTGTATTTTAAGTTCAGGACCTTTTGATTAAATTATATATGTATTAGGTTGGTGCAAAAATAATTTCGTTTTCTAACACATGTTACTATGTGAGAAAACGAAATTATTTTTGCACCAACCTAATATTATTTCAATCAATAAAACCATTCAAAACATTTTGCTCAGAGTATGTCAAGATTTCTGAGGGCTGAAGAAGTATAAAAAGACTGCTTGAAAATACCAAGTGCTGTAAGCTTAGATGTGTAGGTGTTGAAATGGAGAATGGTTTGAAATTGGAAATCAGAAATTCCAATTCAAGCTGGGTTTGTTATATTCACTTACAAATATCCTTAGGTAATGTATGAATCCACCTCTTCTCCCCACAGCTATGGGTTAATTATTAAGACTTGTATCACTAAATGTCATAGAAAATATTCGTCCTTGGACAGGATTCGAACCTGCATCCTATTTCTTAATGTATGATGTCATTTGTTTACATTTGATATGCCATGAGCAGTTATGAATGTGCAAGATTCATGGAAGATTGAAGTTTATAAGCAGTAAATTCGACCTTGCCTACCAAACGATCCTTGGTGGCCGATAGGTTAGGCACGTCAAGCTAAATGACGGTTCCGTATAGGATGCAGGTTCGAATCCTGTCAAAGGATGAATATTTTCTATGAAAATTTCTCGGACATTCAGGCCGGTAAATGTTATTTAATACTGTTTATTATAAACAGAGCATTTACTTAAATACTTGTATCCATAAAAAGAACGTTAAACATAAAAATGTCTTTAATAATATATATATATATATATATATATATATATATATATATATATATATATATATATATATATATATAGGCCAAAGATTTAGAGTCACAGTCTAGATTTTTAAGAACTTCCTAAAAATTACAGGTTGCGTGCTTTTTCAAAACTAATTTACAAGCTCACTTTAGAGCAGAGGGACTTTCTTTTCCTGAAGGATTTTATCACATATTTGATAATAATAATAATAAAATTAAGCCATTACTGCATAAAGTTTTCTCAAAATTTTCACTCTTTTTACCCACTATACCTTGATAACTGTTGCTGGCCTTTAAATGTTAGGTAACTTTCACTATAAAATATTGGATTCCATGTTTCAATGGACTAAAATGTTTCAGCATCCTACCTTAGTAGGAGTTAATTAAACCAAAGAAGGTATGAAAGAGATAACAGAAATTTCTATGTCAGATAATGATGAAAGAGAGTTTAGAAAATTTAACACTGACAGGATATGTTGAAGGCCAGAGGAAAACAGTGAATAACTTACCTAACAAGCTTGTATAAATGGCTGTCAGAACAGGGCTTAGGAAAAATAGCAAAAAAATAAAAACAAACACTGCTAAGAGCTACAAAGTACAGAAAGTTGTAGAGAGCCATGATTGCCCCCATCCGGAAGTGAGACACCAAACAGAAGAAGAAGCAGAACTATTTGTAAAGTACATTTTCAAAATCCCATATTAGTAGTGCCATTCTGGCATATCCCCAGGACAAATATTGCAAGTTGAATGGCATCTGAAGTTAATCAGACATTTTTTGTTGGACACAGACATTTCCTAATTCTAAACTAATTCCATAATTACTTGCTTGACTGAATTTTATCAAGCAATGCCTTAGCAAAGAATAATCTCTTTTCCTGAAAAATGAAGAGTCTTGACTGTTTTTATTCATAAAATACCCCAAGACAAGAAATAATGATCTTTCATTGAACTTAGCCTGCTTTTGATCCAAATATTATATACCATTCAAATATGTTGAAGTGGTTAGAAAACATTTAGAGTGAAACAATACCAAAGACACTGCTTTGAATACAAGCAGAAAGAGTTTTAAGGACCAGCAATTTTTTTAAAACCTGGTATTGAACACTTAGCTTAAAACTTCAAGCTATTTCAAGGAACTGTTTTGTTTGATTCAATATAATTTAATCTTTAATTTCTTAGATGAATTATTATCAGTTATTATTCACCTTTAATTTTAATTACATTATTAAGAATTTAATTAATGTCTTCATCCAAGTTATGATCAAAACATTTCAGCCATTCTTCCCTTTAGATTTCATCAGGTGTCTGTCAATCTGGATAAATTTCAGAGAATTTTGAAGTGAACACTTTATTCAATATGTAGGTGTAGATTGTTCTCATTCTACTGTCTCGGGGACTCTCATCCTGATTAACTTTTAAGATGCTGCTAGTCCTGTTTTTCTTGAGTCTGCATATATCAATACTATCCAGTATAAGTTTTTTTTTATGTTAAGTGATTTGTTGATACAGCTTATCAAAACTTTGCAGGTTATTTAAAGCCAGAAAATACTTTTAGATTGTAACTTCTTTTTAAAGATAATAATGATTTACAATACTAGCCCTACTAACAAACCCATAGCAGGTGGAGGGAGGAGAAGAGGTGGATTCATATCTTTCCCAAGAGTATTTACATATAAATGATTTATAATTGACTTGTCTGGAATTGGAATTTAGCTATCCAATTTCGAGCGATTGTACTCATCTAGGTAGTGATCAAGTTTGTTATTGCTTAACTTTGGTAATCATATGAGAATTGGTGCTTCAATGTGAAATAGCCATAAAACTATACAGTCTAGGGATTGAAATCATAATCATTATTTACTTACCAAATTTACCTATCAATACTTTTAGGCCATTCTGAGATAACCCTAAAGCCACAATTTGGAGTCATAAACTGAATGTTTTTCTTGCCTCGTCTGTTTGCTGCTGTATCCTTATAATTATACATTCAATCCCTGGGCATAGGGTATGGACATACTCAGACTCACTGGGAACAAAACTATCCACAACTGAACAATTAAACAATATAAGATATCCTTAGACATGGACAACAGAAAAAAGACAATCTACATCCCATAGATTGAAAATAAGATTCAGTTCAATATTCTCTAAAGGTTACCTGGAATGATAGACACCAGAAATGGTCAGATGGCAAAATGTCAGAAATGTTGTAATTGCGAAAACAAAGATGAGAACATTAGATAAACTGTAAATAATGTACATAATGATAATTCTTTCATTTTAATTTCATTTGCTTTTTATCACAACAGTCATTATTAGTAAGCAATATGGATCAAAATAAAAAAAATATAGCTTCCAGCAAAACATGAACTTTACATCCGTTCTCTTAATTCAACATCTGTATTACCATTTAGGCTACAGAGACCTTCTAGCTTACTGTCATTCATATCTAACCCATAGACCATTCCTTATTTTCTCCAACCTCCTGACATATCTCTGTTTCTAAATTTACATACACTAGTTGTATAAGTAATGAAATTATTTTTTTAGTTTCTTAGAGGAAGTATTTTCAATTATTATTATCATTGTGAGTTGTATGCCTTTCATCTAAATTTCACTTTTAATTATCATGATTAATTGTTTCTTTTCTTGCACTTTTCACCTAGGGAACTCACTTATAGTTTCTTGCTCCCTTGCCACCAACAATCTTCAAAAATTTAAATGTAATGTCAATTGCCATCTTCTGTCTTCTTGATTACTGTTCTTTTATTGTCCTTTCTCTTCACTAGTTTTCTCATTCTCTCTAACTCACAGTAATTATTCTACCCTGAGTCTCTCTTACATATTTATAATCTACCATTCATCTATGCTTTGAATATTGCTGCCACATATTAGCAGGTGTTCCTGCTGTATACTTAGAGATTCTTCATAAAATCCAAAAAGAATCAGCAATATTATTCATCCTGACCTCACCTCTCAGTTTCAGTAACTTGCCTGAGCCTTTTCTATCAATACATTCATGGTAACTGTTTGGATGAACTCTTCACTATGCTGTCTAGACTTTATGAATTTAAGTACCGTACTAGATTGGTGGCAAAGTCTCATCTCTTCACAGTTGAATTGGCTAGATGTAACCATAAGTTCTATGCTAAGAGGTTTTTTTCTCACACTTCTCACCTATGGAGCGGTCTTCTGGTTCCATATTTTCCAGCCAACTTTGATCTTCAAAAATTTAATCATTATCTATTGTTTTCTTGATTGCTCTCACTCCTTAATAATGTTTCTTATTTTTCTTATTCTTTAACACTCAGTATTTTCTTGTGTCTTAGTGGCTTCATTGCCTTGCTTGGGGAGAAATGATTAAAATACCAAAAACAACTCTAAAATGTCATTCTGTAGTCATTGGTAATCTTTATGAATAATATAAAATAGAAACATTCTAAAAGAGGAAAAAACTAATGTTTGTTAAAATTTACTGAATAGGTAAGAAAGCTTTCCAAAAGTAAGAAAGACAACAGTTACTTTTCTTATCTCACAAATGCAGGATAAAATCCAGAACAAATGTAACTCCTATATAGAAATATTAATAATATTGCCAAGTTTCATTGATAAGAATGTCGTTCTTTTCTTTAATTTCTAGCAGGAGAAGAATGCAGAAGCGGGATAGAGGGTGCAATGGCCCTGGACATCCATATCAAGAGGACATTTAATCAAAGAGTGAAATAAAAATTCATTTTTTGAAATCTGAAATTGTTTCTGTTAAATTTGTTGTACAAAAGCATCCTACAGTCCAACAAACTGGTGGGATTGTGGATCCGTGTTTTGTTAATCAATGCTGGAGTAGCCCTGCCCCCATCTACTTGAATCTTAGGGGCATACAATCAAGGAGTTGCCCTCCGGCATCACGAAACCTCTGCGTGTCACTGCTAGCAAGGGTCACTAGGATAAAACTCATTTAGTAGTTGGTTACAAATAGCTTCACCTCTCTATACAATCTTCACAAAGTTATATATTTTTATCTAATATATAACCACATGACCCAAAGTTTCCAACTTTATTTAAAGAGCAAATGAATAAAATTAAATTGCCACAGTTGCACTTCTAAAAGTTGAATTTTCCTCAATCAATTGGACTTGATTTGAAATTTGTTAATTTGAAGAGGTATTTGTTTTCTTCAGAAGTCTCTGGGTAGAATGAATTTAACAATCTTATGTATTAAGTAGACAAATAAAAACTGGACATCTTATGAGTTTCATTGGCCCAGATGTCACCTTAAGTTATTAAAAGGCTCACAGTACTTAGCATTCTGTTTAAACATCATAGCAATAAAGTATGAAGAATGATTTTTGAAAATATCAGACAAATGGCCTTCATAAGGATTATAAATTCATTTATTTTATGATTGGGACTGATGCCTTCAAATTGGATTCCATAATAACACTTTTCTGAGAACATACACACACACATTACAGATTAATAGATATGAATTTCTAGGTTGAGAGATGAACATTTTCATGAGTACATCCACATAGTATTCTGAGAAATAATCAGAAGAACCAAATCTCTGTCAGTTCAAGTCTGTTCTACAACTGTGTAAAAATTGTCAAGTATTCTTTGCCCTATTTAAGATTATATATTATATAGCATTTCAGCACTCTTTTCTTTGCTTAAAAAGTGAAAGTATATATATATATATATATATATATATATATATATATATATATATATATGTATAAAGGGTGTCTTAATAACTTGGACCGATTTTAAATGTGAATTAAGTTTAAGCATTTAATGTTTTTTTCTTTTCTTTCAGATTTGGCGAACATTGGGGTAATATTATTTTTCCCACATACTTGCCATGGCTTAAATAACATGATCCAATAGAGAAATAAATAAATTTTTACCAATAGCACTGATTTATTTAATGCTGACTTTGATCCATCTTAATGAAACACCCTTATATATAATCCATCTTAATGAAACACCTTTGTATACACACACACACGCGCGCACAGATATATATATATATGTTAAAAATATAGTTTTAAGGTATGTCTAGATATCAGAAATAGAACATATGAAAATATAAAAGTGGGTACGAAGACAAACATCAAGCAGCAACAGTCTGATTTATGCTTGAATGCAAATATCATAATAATAGTATAATAATGAAACATCAAATGCACATCAAATATTGAAAAAAATATACCTTAGTTTATTTTTAGTTTTCTATTGTGTTTTCTTTCTTTTTTCTTGTTAGTCATAATTTAAAACCGTTATAGCAGAAATACAAACCAAAATTACTATTTCTCTGAATCAACTTCGATGTACATATGATATGCCATTAGTAGAGTTTGCATATATCTATATATATATATATATATATATATATATATATATATATGTATATACACAAACATTAAATAGCACACAGAACTAAAATTTATTCTAATTGTTGTAACCTAGGGAAGGTTACTGAATAGAATAATCACACAAAGTTTGGTAATAAACAATAATACTTAGGACAAGAACAACACATATAAGATTCACCATTGGCATGTAGTAGTCAACTGCTAGAAGTGAGTCAAGTGAATTCCACAATGAATCTCCAACTGCAGACCAACATACAGTATTTACTACTGTATTTATGTGAATGGGGACATACCCATTATCCTCTGTAGGTATGCTACAGCACTAATAATAAATGTAAATTTTATTCCTAACTGTTTGATACAACTCTGTGCCAATTGTCAAGCATTGATTAGAAACTGACTGTTGTAAAATTTAAATATTTATCACCTACAGATAGTTGAGCAGTGCGTATATATATATATATATATATATATATATATATATATATATATACAGACACATTTTGAATGTTCTAATCCTCACTCAGAAAAAAGTGCCATAGATGAACATTTTTGTTGTGGCAACAATTTACCACTTCTTAAATAACTAGATTCAGATTTCTATCTTAATTTCTGTGCAGGTGAGGCCCATACAAAGGTGAAAGGTGTGTAACAAATTTAAAAATGGACAAAACCGAGGCACTAGCAGTCATAATGTGTCTGCAAAAAAGGTATGACACCCAAGGAAATTCATGAAGTCATGCTAAAGACACTTTCTATGGACTTCCCTTTCAATGTACTTGTGAAGAAATGGGCAATGGGGCAGGGGCAGCACAGAAGATGACCTTCAGTCAGGTCATCCAAAAACCTCAACAACTGATAAACAACTTCATGCCATTCACTACATGATTTTGGATGACACCTAAGTCCAGCAGATAGCTAAGTCCATAGATATTAGTTCTGATTCAGTCCATACTGTTTTAACTGGGATCTTGGGAATGAGCAAGCTGTCTGCACGATGGGTCCCAAGAATGCTGATACTAAAGGAGAAGCTGAAAAGGGTTGAAATTTCCCGGACACTACTGAGAATGGCTTCTGTTTATTGGGATTTTGAAGATGTAATCATGATAGGCTACCTGGAAAAGGGAAAAAAAACTATTAATGGAAAGTATTAATTATTAAGATAACTGAAGGAAGCAATCAAGACAAATTGCAGAGAGAAGCTGAGGGCAGGTATACTCTTGCTCCAGGATAATGTGCAAAATCACACTGCTTAAGTTGCAGTAGCTGAAACAGCCAACTGTGACTTTGAATTGCTAGTCTGTCCCCCTTATCCCACCAGCCTTATCTCCATCTTAGCTTTCTTTTTCCTAAACTCAAACACCACCATTTTGGAAACAATGATGGGATCATATGTGTTTTGGAGGAGTTTTGGGGGGTCCAGGATGATACCTTCTTTTGTGATGGAATTACAATGCTTAAGCATCATTGGATCAAGTGCATGGATGCCAAGTGAGACTATATTAAAAAATAGTGAAAAACTGTCTTGTTTCTCCAACTTTTTCTGGGTGAGGCTTAGAACTTTTCCAATGGCCATCATATATATATATATATATATATATATATATTAGCAGCATGTTTTTAAAAAAACATGGACATTTCATAACTTAGTTAACTCCCCTGACATTTACATCGTTAAATTTAAACTGTACAGTACATAACTTTAATGTTTCTCACTTCACAGTTCAAAAAAATTTAACTTTCAGATGAACACAACAATTTTGTCTTAGGAAAAAAAACAACACCCCGATGATGACATTGTGTTAATGTCAAAAGTACTTTGAATAAATGAATATGTATCAACATGTTAATTTTCTCTCTTCCTTTAATAAGGATATTAAAGAGCCATGAAATATGAGAGGATCTAATTAAAAATAAGTAGACAAAACTTGTCTAAATTATTCAATGAAACATCTCTCTCCCTCTCTTTCTCTCCATATATATATATATATATATATATATATATATATATATATATATATATATAATAAAAATATAATAAAAAGGATTAAACACTAATATTCCATGGTCATAATTTATTCCATTGGAATCATAAATTTACGATTCCAATGGAATAAATTATGACCATGGAATATTAGTGCTTAATCCTTTTTATTATATCCTTACTTTGTCCTGGACATTGAGTTCTACCTGGATTCTATCCTCTCAGAATTTTTTATTCAAAAAATATACATGTATGTGTTTGCACCTATGTATATATATTTTGCATATGCATGCGTATATTTACCACTAATATTATCTATCTATCTATATATATATATATATATATAAATACTTTAAAAATCAATAATCTATAAAGCAGAAGTAACAGGTATTAATGGTCAAAATGAAACATACTGAAGGTACTCTCAAATGTAGATGGTACAATCATAGCTAGTAAATCTTAGCTACTCTACCAAACTAGCTGATCCTGCGTGGAATTTAAAAGAAAAAAAAACATAGATCTGTTTGTAGACTGGAAAATTTAAAAATGGTAAAGCCTTATAACAACCACAACAATATTTTCAACCTCTGCCAGCAGGAAAAATTAGCAATTATGTCATTTCCAAATCCAAAGAGCCTTCTGAAGCAGAAATCCAGTCTTGAGCCCTTGCTTACATATTAGGAAATTACTCTTAAGCACATATGAGGCTGGATATAAAAAAATAAAAAAAAATAAATGTACATTTCAATGAACCCCCCACTGATACATTGATAATACTCTTCCTTTTCTTTGCTTCCCCCTCCTACTTCTTTTCCTTCCTTCTTCACATCCTCCACCACCCTTTCTATTACACTCAATGTCATGCACTTCTTTATTTATATATTTTTAAATAATAGAGCATTCATTAATTTAAAAAAAAAAAATAAAGTGTTAAGGGGTCATTTGATAAAAATCACCTGAAGATACCATATGGTTGAAATTAAGGTAGCTGGCCTCCTGATTATTAAAGTTAAAAGCTCTATATGTTATTTTTTTTTTCACACATGTACTGAGCACTTTTTAATACCACTATTTCCCGGTATGATTCAACGCTGACCATTAAACTTTTATGTATTTTATATATATATATATATATATATATATATATATATGGTGGACTCTCCTCTCAATAACGATAAATGAGAGTTAGCAGTGGATGGTACCTTTTGTTTTATACTTATGCATGCTAGCAGGGATTATTGTGGAGAAAATCAGGTAAGGGAAAGACATATTTCATTTCTTCTTTCTTAAGTGCAATATTAGCCCAGCCTTGCTGTGGGCAAGAAACCCCCACAGCAGATGAAATTTGTTAAAGCAGGATTCTGATGGTGTCTCTGCTTCAGAGCTTGACAAAGTTAATTATGGTGCTTCAGTCTATTGTTTTCAAAACCTTTTAACTTAATGAAAAATATCTGATGCCATTCCTTTTGGTCTGATTCTTGGGTTTACCAGGTTTTCAGATCTAAGTTGAGATATTTCAAGTTGTGTTTCAGTTTGTCTTTATAGCGTAAGAGTGGATGCCCTACTGAACGCTTCAAGTTTGGTAGTTGTCCATGCAGCACCTTTTTTGGAAGCTTATGCTCATCCATTCTCACAACACGACCAGCCCACCTAAGTTGTATCTTTGCTAGAATGGTTTCAATCCCAGTGATGTTGTTACATTTCTTCAGTATTGCAATATTCTTGACCCTGTCATCCCATTTTATATCACATATGGCACAAAGACAGTGCATGTAAATGGCATCAAGTTGATTTATGTGCTTACGGTACAGGGTCTAAGATTCAGCACCCTTGAGAGAACGACTGATCTGTATATGTCTATCTTTACTCTGAGAGACACATATTTGGTGTTCCATAACCTATGTTTAAGTTTACCGAATGCCATGCTGGAGTTGGCTACTTCTGGATTGGATTTCTCTATCTATTTTTCCATCAAAAGAGGCTGTTGATCCATGATATGTGAACACCTCAACAGTTTTTAATGCCATACCATCAATGTATACAGAAGGAATTGTGAGAGATGGATTGCCTGATACTTGTTGGTATATTAGCTCAGTCTTCTTTATGTTGATAGTGAGTCCAAATGCTTTTGCTGTTTCAGAGAATTTATCAAGTATAGTCTGAATGTCTTCTAGACTGTGCTAAAAGAGTGGCATCATCTGCAAAGAGAAGATCGTGTAGCAGCTGCAGACCAAGTTTCAATTGTGCTTTAAAATGTTGCTGATTGTATAGACCTGCACTTGTTCTGAATTCAACATTGACTCCTTCACTCAAGTCAGAGAATGCTTTATATATATGTGTGTGTGTGTGTGTGTGTATGTATGCATGTATATTTCTAATTACTATAAACCTTATTTTTTAGTGGGTACACATGTCTGAGTTGTTACCCTACTTTTTATTTTATTTTATTAAACAGTGAAATTAATAATAACTGGCCTAAACTGAGAAGTCCTACTAAATCAAAATTCTGCCTCTGACAGAAATCTATCCTGCATCCATTTTGAACCTCAGGGAAACCACTTCTTAAGCTGGCATGTCCCCTAAGTAGGAGAAAGAGGGATGCATGTTCAAATTCAGAAGGCACCTCTTTTTTTTAATAAGGTATCTAAAATATTCAATCTTATAGATGAAAACAAATAAATATACTGTTTAATAAATAAATGGAACATCTATTCAAATATGGGTATCCAATAAAAAATGACATTAATTGACAAAATGTGTCAGATTAATAAATAAAGATCCATTACTTCTTTATATATATATATATATATATATATATATATATATATATATATATGCAGGAAAGATTGCAAAAATGAAACTGGCTTTCCAGGTTAATTACATGCTCAATCCAAAATTGATGAGATGGCCTTTTTCTCCAGAGAAGTAGCAATCTCTACATATATGTTCATGTATGTATTTATATGTATATATGTATGCATGCATAGGTATATATATATATATATATATATACACACATATATATATATATATATTTGATTGTGGTATAGAGGTAGATAAGTATGCATATACATTTATTCTTGGCTTGTTTGTGTGTGCAAGGAGTTACTAAATGCCCTACCACTCAAAGCCTGATAAGAAAAATAATCAGGATGTATTTTGATCAGCCCAGCAGAACCACTAAAGCTCTGTGGTGTTGTGATAAGACATGTGTCAAATGTAAAACAAAGGAAAGATGATTAATAGTTAGAAAATAGAGAATAAAATGTGGATCTCTGTCTTCCCATTTCTGTGTACCTTTTGACAATTCCGATAGAATCGCAAGTAGGATATACATGGGCTTAGCATAGTTTCCATTTCTCTGAGAGGAACACTTTTTAATTTAATCTTTATATAGGTTTAGTTTTCTTTTATAATAAAGTGCATATATGACACCACATCCCTTAAACTTCAAATCTGACACAACAAAATGAATAGCAATAGCTTGTATCATTATGACAAAAATTATCAAGCCTGGAGAGTCATGGACAAACCAGAACATATAGTAAGCCTAAATATATATCTGTCATGGGTCCTTACCTTTAACTACAGAATAAATTCTTCCTAACACTATGTATACTACGCCTTTCAAGAGAGAGAGTCGAATCGAGTCGAGCTGATAGTAGTTCACTTCAAACTGGACTGACAGTCATGCGAACACCTTCCACATCTTGTATTATTATTTTGTGTAATATACCTTCGTTATTTCTACTCTTGTGTTCGTGTTGTTCTTCCTCAGTCCTAACCTTGGACAATAACAATATCACTATGTAAAAACAGTACAATAGAAACTATATTTACAATCTTGCTGTATTTTTTCTTTTATATGCCATGTTCTATCAGAATGTGGGAAATCATGACTCTCTACAATTTCCTATCCTTTATAGTTTTAAGCTATGTTTATCCCCTTGCTTTCTCTCCTAGTTCCTGTTCTACCATCCATTTACAAAAGCTAATTAGGTAGCTTATTTGCTGGTTTCCTCTTCCCCTCTTGTCTTTAATATGTCTTGTGAGTTTTAAATTCTCTAAGCCCTCTTTCTTCATTATGTGTCAAAGGAATTTCAACTCTTTCTAATTCTAAATATAAGTGTCCATTGTGTATCAATTTTCCTTAAAATTTCCTCATTATTCCCATTCGCAGCATCCTTCTATAAAACTATATTTCTGTTGCTACAATTCTCCTCTCCATCTGTGAATAAATTTCTCAGCATAGAAGGACTTATTAATTTGAGTAAAAAAAATGTTTTATTTACACATAAAATCAAAATCATCAAATAAAAATAAATCCTTTTGCTCTTCATTCAATTAAACATTTGCTGTTTAGGCTAACAAACTTAAACTTTGTTTCTTTCTTAAAAAAACTTAAACCTCTGAAATTATGTTCTCCATTAAACTGAAAATTGATATCATGAATATATTTATGAACTTATATTTAAGGATTCATAGTTCTACAATTATTTTGTCACCATCACAAGTGACTTGGAATAATAATAATTTTGTTTTAATTATTTCACCCCAAGCAAGGTGTTATATTATAATAAAGTGTTTCTGCCAACATTTGAGCTTGAACATAGATCACCAGTGAGCAAACACAGGCGATCCCATTATTGAATTCAGTAGACCATGTGACCACACAGGAAACACATAAGTAGAAAGTAGCTTGTCGTCCAAGTGATCACATTTCTATCCTATCCTCTATTACTATTTGGATCATAATTTCTAGCCTATCCTCTATCACTATTTGGTCTGCTATTTCTTGTCTATCCTCTATTACTATATGGACTGCTATTCTCTACTCTATTCACTATACTATTTCATCATTCAGTGGTTACTTTATGAGTGGGTAATATTGAGCAAGTGCTATTAATGCAAGTGCTATTTGTAGGCATCTAACACCAGTATTGTTCAACAGATTTAATATAATTGTATCTGCGATTACAAAATCTCTGCTACAACAAGCATTACAAAAGTGATAATGAGTATTTGTTGCCATCACAAAAGTGGCAACAAGTGTTCACTGACATCACAAAACAAGGCAACAGAGCCATTAACATGCATGGGGTTACTGAGTGTGAAAGAATATCAGAAAAACATTATTAAGAAGTAAGAACAATAAAAGAACAGAATTTAAGAGGACAGAAGATAACAAATTACATTGCATTTAAATTTTTGAAGATCAAAGTTGAATGGAAAGCAAGAAGCCAGATGAAAGTTCTATAAGTGAGAAGTGTTAGAGAAGAAACTGTTAGCATAGAACTTATGGATACATCTAGCAATTTTGACTGTAAGATGATAATAATCTCCCTCCAATCTAGTACTAAGCTTAAATTCATAGAGTCTAGGTACCATAGAGAAGAGTTTATCAGAAAATTTACCATCATAGTATTTAGAGGGTGTGACGGACACAGATAGCCTAAACATGCATATATGCATATATTAAGGTTAATCGCCGCCTGACAACAGAAGAGGTCACGTGGGAGTCTCGAGACATTTGGGAAAGCAAGTCAAGAGGTTGACTGACCCAATTACCCATAGCAACAGATGTCTAGACAGAAGCTAGACAGGGGACTGATGTAAGCTGGAATTCACGCCAAAACGCAGGACATGTGAGAGTTAGAAAATTACTTGGGAGTCAGTTGCTATCTTGTCTTTGAAGGAGCAAGACTTGAAATCGAAGCACTGATAACTTATGAACGGAAAAATGAGACTCATTTGATAATGATGGAACTTCTCCAATTCATCCCAGGCAACTCTGGACAAGAAATATAAGAACATGTATTCCTGTTTGTTAACCTGAAATTGAAGACGATAAATCACGTTATTTAGCACAGAAGACGCAAGGGAATTTGTATGCTGAGAATACAGCCTGCATTTGAAGAAAAGAGAAAACCAGAGAGGAAGAAAGTATATATCTCTGTTACAAGCTGAATTGTGTAAAGAAGAAGAAAGAAAGAAAAGAGAAAATCAGAGAGAGGAAGAAAGTGTATATCCCTGTTGCAATTGAATCGTGTGTAAAACTGAACTGTATACAGAAGAAGAAAGAAAGAAAATAAAAACCAGAGAGAGGAAGAAAGTGTACATCTCTGTTACAGCCGGACTGTGTGTGAAATTGTATTTGTGTAAAGAAAAGGAAAGAAAGAAAAAAGGAAACATGAGAGAGAAAAGAAAGGACAATGATAAAAAAAGAGAACTGAATATAAAGATAAGTAATTATATATTTTGGACCCATGTTAGAAAGATACACATGCATCCATAAATATTATGCTTTTACAAATACCTTTCCACATGTCAAAATAATAATATGTAAATCCTATCCCATCTCTTTTGGTTATACATTGATTTCTGCATTCGTAGTTATTCATATATTTTTTTTGTCCATTCAGGTTCAGTCGAATCCACTTGGATTTAGGCATATTTTGTATCCCAACATAAGTCTTGAGATCTGGTCATCAGATGTTTTACTCATGCTTATATTTTTCTTTTATTTTAATATGTAGAATAACAAGACAATAAACAGCACTTACCGGCGTAAGAGTCCCAGCTAGCGTCCAGCTGGCAGACAAAAATAAAGCAGGTTGTAACTTAATACAAACCCTGCAAACTAACTGATGAATCAAGCTGGTATTTATATAGAAATTACCTCCACTCAGGTACCAGCAGCCAATCACAGCCCAAGCAATGGACTATCCCACTTTAGCACAATGAGATGCTCCATTGCACCATAAATAGCTCTCTTCCTCAAGGTTGGATTACTTTTTACCTCAGCTTGCTCCACAACTGAGTGTTTATCTTGATCACGTGATTGTTCGACATAATATTTTGTATATATGTACATATTAAAATTCTTATATCAAAATTCACTAAGCCTTATTGTTCATCCTTGAATTGTGGATCAGTATTCATGTTGAAACTGAGGCGAACCTGGGAAAAGATTACTGTTCGATTATCCTAATCGAACAGTGGTCTTTAAAATATTGTTGTTTACTAATTGTCCATTGTCATGATCTGGGAGAGATAGCCTGTACTTCTCCATAGATGTGATAATGTATATATTTTCTGGTCGGCGTATGATCGCCTTATAAACCCATTTGTCGACTAGGGCATATGACAGAGGGAAGCTATATTATAACAGTGGGACTGAAGTCGAAATGCCAGATCAGAACCAATAACTTTGCAAGTTCTTTTTTGGATTTTATCAAGGATCTCTAAATATATAGCTGGAGCACCAGATCATAAATGGGAGTGATGTTCTAAGCATGGATGAATTGGAGACTTGTAAATATGTAAGATCGGTTCTGGCAAGAAAAATTGTCTCACACAACAGTGAATCAAACTTCATAGCAGCAGACCTAACAATTGATTTGATATATATTTTTTTTCCATTTCATGCAGTGGAAAAACAAAGTGCAATATTTTACTCTCCTGGAGGCCAGTACCAGGCATAGTGATGGATACACAGAAAAGGGTTCTCAACCTTCCTAAAAGTAAATAGGGTTCAATTTCTGCCCCCAAAAAACAAAGGTTATAATCAAATCAATGACAGAATCTAAGGAAAAGAATATGTTAAGAAGAAAAATATTTTTGCATTACTGATATCATTCGCTGATCTGAAAATAGAAATATTGCTATGAATGAAATGATTTTCTAATTTCGTTGGCAATGGCATTCATAAAGACGCTGTCCAGGAAAGAAGATAAAAACAAAATGGTTCACCATAAACCTATCATACAATTAATTTGAATAATAAAAAAATAATAGCCAATATTTATTAATACAGAATCTACATTATTGTCAAGGAGCAAAAATGTCTATTCTTTATTTTGCATTGTGTGTTATAAAGATATTCTCAAAAAGATAAATTGAATTTGAAAAGCTTTGAGTGTAAACTGTTTTATTGGGAGATAAATGTTTAATACAGATTATTTCTTTCAATACTATTACTCTTTAATCTATCTATATATATATATATATATATATATATATATATAGAGAGAGAGAGAGAGAGAGAGAAAGAGAGATAGAGACAGAGAGACAGACAGAGAAACAGATAAATACTGAAAATATATGGTAGGATGTTCTGCATATTCTGAGATGTATGCTTCAAGAAATTATCAAATTATCTTCAATGTAGTTAGCAATTTCTCTATTTTTATAGGAATGCAACAATGTTATTAATTTCTTGTAATTAATTAATATTTGTAGGTTTTCCATGCTGTCAATATAGAAGATTTGATGTATAAAACTGTACATATGACTAATAAATAGTATATGAATGACAAATTGGAATAATTCTTACCTACATAACACATTTTGTCTTGAGAAGGAATTTATAGTCAATTTATGTCCAGTATTATACAATATATTTACTTTCCTCATAAGCCTACTGATATATATATATATATATATATATATATATATATATATATATATATATATATATGTGTGTGTGTGTGTGTGTGTGTGTGTGTGTATTTATTAATCATTTCACTCCAGGCAAGTTAATAAAGCTTCTAAGACATAAGGGGTATGAAAGAATATAAGAAAAGGAACAAATATTATAAGAAAAAGAAAAATATTATTAAGTTGTGAGAATAATAAAAGAACAAAGAAGATCAGATAATAATTAGCATTGCCTTTAAATTTTTGAAGGTCAGGGTTAGACTGGAAAGCCAGAAGCTGGAGATGAGAAGTGTGAGAAAAGAAACATCATAGAACTTACAGTTGCATCAAACCATTTTGACTGTAAATTGAGATCTTGCTGCCAATCTATTACTGCACTTAAATTCATAAAATCTAGGTACTGTAGAGGAAAGTTCATCTAAACAATTACCATGAAAGTATCTATAGAAAAAGCACAGTGAAACTACATTATGGTGTTTGGGAAAGTAACTGAAGCTGAGATGCCAAGTCAGGACAAATAACATTGCAGATTCTTCTTTTGATTTTAGCAATGATCTCTAAATAAATATCGAGTAGGAGCCCCAAACTATATGTGGCAGCAATATTCAAAGCCTGGATGGATGGTAGACATATAAATATATATGTATATATATATATATATATATATATGTGTGTGTGTGTGTGTGTGTGCGCCATGTTGTATACTGTCATGGTTTCCCAAACCTTCTTGCCTTTTATTGCATTACTAGTTGAAAATTATACCTTATTTTCCTTATACAATCCATTTATATTTAATTCAACTTCACCTTATAACAGCATATATATGGTTATTCTGTAAGATCAAACAAGGAATGATATATTTCTTTAAAGAAAGACACTACAGTTTCGTCTTCTTTAGAGAGAGGAAAATTATTCTGAATGATCCTTATCAATAAGTGATATATCTTTTGATATGATAATTTAATGAAATTCTATGCAAGAGATTTTCTTGTCTTCCTCAAAATAAAGCTGTCATAAACTTGTCCTGTATGCATTGCTTTCTGTCATGATTGCCCATGAACATAGAGTTTGATTTGCTGGTCTTGTTTTCTGTACATGATTTGCTTGTCCTATTTTCTGTACATCTGAATATTTAAAGGAAGGCAGTCCATCTAGAGCAGTGGTTCCCTTATGGTGTGGTGCACTTCATAGGTGTGGTGGAAAAGTATAGCAGGTGAGGTAGAATGATTGAAATACAATCAAAGATTTAAAAACAGTTTCAAAAAATTCAGATGCCAAAAATAAATATGATTTTAAAATTTAAAATATTATTATGGATTACTTGTAATTTCATGAATGAGTCCCAGTATAAATAGTTATAAATAATTATTGACCAATTTTATCATTGTGATTTTTTGCATTATATCAGGTATTAAGAATATAGTAACTATGGTCTGCAAATTGGAGCAGAGAGTTATCAATGATGATATTCAGACTTCGAATGCATAGTTTATCACCCTTTAACCTTCTCTCGTCTTTAATTTTAAATATACTTTTTATCAAATAAAATTTGGTGAGGCGTGAGCATATTTTCATTCCAAAAGTGCAGTCCAAAGCACTGATCTAGGGAAAGGAAAACCCTGATTTTAAACCTCCACTGCTTTGCAATCATATGCAAACATAGAAAAGGAAATAAATCCAGATAGAAAACCCAGAGTGAAGGACTGAAGATGATTAGCTGTCAACACTGATAACTTTCCAGTAACTCCTGTAGCCAAGCTGGCACCAAAAGTAACACCCTGTATTCCTTTGGATCTTGTCTGTATTACCAGACAGGGGACAGTGTAGTCTGGGCAGTGCATGACCTCCAAATACTATCACAGCATCCTGCAGCCTGGAGAGGCCACTCCAGTCTCCCCACCAAAGGCCTGAAATTTAACCAAACATCATTTGTCTATTTCCTTTCTTATCAACCAAGAAATCAATGAAGCCACTGGAAAGAATCCTAGGAAAAATAGATTCATACTTTTCACAAGACTATTAAAGGGAAATCAATAATATAGTGACCTCAGTTTCAAGATGATATAGCAGTTTAATTTCAAAATATTTATCATCAGTGATAATTGCACTTATATCACAACATGGCCCCTATAGATATTGATTTGCCACATTTTTCAAAATAAAAACTATTAAAAAAGAAAGAGAATATTTAAAATCTTGCCCAGGTTTTTAAATAGGTGTACTTTGAAATCATAAAACAGTGTTGTTCTATATGCACCAATTGCTTGCTTAGAGGATGCATCATAAATGTCTGATCATAGGGCACATTGAGCTCATGACAAACTCCAAAAATGAATAACCTTGGCTATAATTAGCTCACTTGAAGAAATATTGTTTTCTAGTGAAGATAATTCTTCATCAGAACTTATTATTTAATATCTATCACATCAGAAATAATATCTAACACTTGATAGTAAGATTTCATTATTGCCAAAAGAAGGAAACAAAGTAGACATAGAGTCTACAAGAAGGTGTTGAAATGTCCACTACCAAAAATTTGGTTGGTTGTTTCTGTTTAGTGGTATATCAACTGCTGTTGTTTATTTTATATGCAGTTTTATTTTATTTTTTTTAGAGATAATTATCATTGTTTAATGATACAAGTTTTATTAATTAAACCATAGCTGGAGATAGAGAAGAACTGTTTTCATACCTTTGGGTGTAAGTGAATATAATAAACACAACTGGAATTGAAATTCAGCTCTCCAATTAACAATTCCAACCCATTAACCCTTACACCATCCATGAATCCAAGCTTACAGTACCTGGTATTTACAAGTGATCACCCATCTAGGTACTGACCAGGCTCAATGTTGCTTAACTTCAGTGATCATATGGGAACCGGTGTTTCAACCTCATGTAACTGTAATCCCCCTCGAAATTTGACAAAATCATGAAACATTACATTGTTTGAGGGAGAAAAGCTTCTTGGTTGTATATTTTATGAAAATTCCTACGAAAGGGCAATTAAAATTTGTTGCAAAATCATATCTGCAACATTTTGAAAAATACCTAAAAAGCTAAAGAATATTTATAACAAAGACATAATGTGTTAACTTGAATAAAGAAATTTCTATGAATACCAAAAAATTTAATGACTGGTCAAATGTCTGTTGTTTCTGCACTTCAATAAACATTGTTAGCTTTTTGGCACATTAATATAGTTTTACTGACTCAGATAAATTTTCCAATGAGATTCTTTGTTTAAATATGTAAAACTGAGGGTTGTCTTTGGAAAAATAATTTAAAATATAACAACATTTTTCTTCTTATAAGAAAACAAATAAAAAAAGAACTGTTTATATATGAAAAAAAAAAAACAGATGTTGAAAAATATTTTAAAGTTAGACAAAACAAATGATATAGTCCCTTAGGTTGACATGATTTCTGAGTATTTCTCTCACTGAGTGTCAGTATGAAAAGGTTGTTTTGGATCCAATCTTAAAACAACCAATATGGAGCTGTTCATTAAGAAGTCAGGTTGAGGCCAGCAAACTGGAGAGGTGGATTTTATGACTGATTGATGATCATAGCAAACTGAAGCCTCAATGAAGAATTGAAGTTAACTGAATACAAAAGGCAATTTACTCTATTTACATTGTTCAGACTGTTGTCCTCATTTTTATTGCCATATTCATGATGTTTCAGCTATTCTATGCTTTGGCCTTCTTCAGGTGATATACATTGGAATTTTGATCCAAACCCTTTATTTAGTCCACGGGGGTAGAATGTTCTAGTTCCACATGCCATCTCTTTTCTGGATATTTCAGTTTCAGTTAATACCCTTTTGTATCTCAACTCTCCAAGTTTTTGTATTGAACTCACAACTCTTTGGGTCAAGTCACTAGATTACTTTAACCAACGCTTTTATCCACTGGGCCATATGTCCTTAGGCACCCTAATGGCTGAACTGTTGTGAATATGACAATAAAGATGAAGACAACAGTCTGAACAATGTAAATAGTGCAAGTAGTTAAATACCTCATCTCAGAAATATAGACAGCTACAAAAGGTAATTTTCATTAGAATGATGGAGATTCCTTGACAGAACAGTTGACAGAAAGTCATTCTTCTTTTTATTTACTCCAATTAGGATAGCTTCCTTGGTGACATTTGGAAGAATCTGCTTGGGAGTAACTAAAGTTCCAATGTCCAGCTTTGGCAGATCCAGATTTCTGAGAACTATGATAGGCATCCCAGCTTTTTGTTAAAGACTGTCAGGAGGAAGAACAGACAGCTCAAAAGCACTTTGGAACTTGGTAGAAATCTGGACAGTTTCAGAACTATTTAGAATTGCCTCACTTGATTTTGTATAGCAGAACTTCCTTAGTAATCTGCTAAAATAGTTTTGAGTTCATTTCTTGAAATGCACCATTCTTTGAAGCAAGTATACACCAATAATTTCTGTAATTTTGGGTCTTTTATTACATTTAAAACATGAAAACAAATAACGTTTAGTTGTGCAAGTTTTGCAGTATTATAAATATTTTACAAAGAAAATAGACAAAATAGTTTTTAGCTACTTAAAGACTTTTTGGAAAACTGAAACAATTGAATTAAAACAACTGAATTTCCTTAACAACAAGCCCAGAAAAATATTAAAGAAATTGTTATTCATACTGACTAACCTGTTACCATTGTAGTGTCATAAATGTACAAGCAAAACTGATATGTCAATTGTTTTTGCAGTATACTGTCTGATGAAAGTCGGTTTACGGTATACAGATGCCTTGAACCCATGTTCTGTTCGAGATATTAGAACATCCAGGAAAGGAAGTGTGTTGTTACTCTCTTTCTCCATTGTGAACTGTATCGAAGGTCTTATTGAGTTCACATGGTCCAGTAGAACCTGAACATCTTCCTGGTGTGGCCAGAGTATGAAGGCGTCATCTACGTACCTTTACCATATAGTTTGCTTTAGAGATATAGATTCTAATGTCATTTCCTCAAAGTATTCCATGTATATATCTGCCATTGCTGGTGATAATGGCAAGCCCATTGCTAAGCCCTCATCCTGTCGATATATGTGTGATCGCATTCCGAAGTGTGTTGTTTGTGTGCAGAAAGTCAACATCTCCATAAGATTATCTAGTGGAATACTGGTCTGTTCTTCTAGAGATGAGGCCAATCTGTCTCTAACTACTGAGAGTGCCTCCTCTGTGGGTACCTTGGTAAACAAACTTACCACGTCCAAGCTCAGCATCTTTGATTATTTCCATGAAGTGGGTGGAGTTTTGGACATACGAAGGAGACTTTCCGATCAATGGGTCAATTATATCTACAAGGAAGCGACTCAGAGGGTGGCACATAGAGCCTTGGCAACTAACAATCGGCCTGAGCGGAATACCGTCTTTGTGAATCTTAGGGAGACTGTATATGTATTTCAGAGGGAATTTAACAGGAGATAACTGATAACTGACATCCATTAAACATGGCACATGGAACTAGAACTGTTTACCCCAGTGAGCAAAATAAAGGGTTCAGTTCGACATTCCAACCACCTGAAGGAGGCCGGAGCATACAATGGCTGAAACATTGTAATAAATATGGCGACAAAGATGAGGACAATAGTCTGAATAATGTATATAATGTAATTACCTGCATAAAATGAAGGTCCTAAAATTCAAAAACAATTCTCCCTCTATTTGACTTTTGGTGACTACAGAGGTCAAATCTATGTCAGATCAAAAGGTACTTTTTAATTTATAGCAAACTCATTATCTTATAATCCTATAGCATCATACATAACAGATGATAACACAATACTTAATCTCTCATAGTTAACATTAGGTTGTATTGATTTCTGAACTTTTCAGTCACCATCAGTGAGTGTGTGCGATCCTGAGCCCTCATCCAAATGTGGATGTTGCATTCATATGTGTAAGAAACTGTTAGATATCATATAGTTCTTGCCCATCCGTGTACATAGGCACTCAGTTGCCAAAAAGTCATCCCCCAAATCAACAGTGCACTGAGCTTCTGTAAAGTGCAAAGTCTAAATTTGATGTGGGGTAGCACACATGCTAGAATATCACCGCAACATTAATTTTTCAAGAAATAATATGCTGTGTTCTTTAACGCTCTCTGAAGACTATATAGTGAATGTTGTGAGTATTCATACAAAAACATAGATCAATGATGCATGGTTTTGAACATGATTGTAGCATAAACACACAAACTCCTTGATTAAAGAAAATTAGTGAATGAACTTTGATTTTCATCTTGGAATATACTGGAAAAATAGCCGGCTCACTATATAACTCTAGGAAGTATCTGACTATTTCAGCACTGTTTTATCTTTAAAAAGGTCTGGTTAAGCCCAAAACAGAATATTGCTATCATATCTTAACTGGAGGAACTCAATCCTCACTTTCCAGCCTTCATAGATTTCAAAATTCTTTACACATTCTTTTTACACAGGCCTATTGCTATTTCCATGGCAATTGATCAGATGAGTCCTATTCTCTAGTTCTGACACTTCATAACTTTACTGCTAGAACACATTCCGCTACTACCATATAATTAAATCAACCTCATTTTCTCTGTGTTCCATATGTAAGAGCAACGTTTCACTCAGCTTTTCCGAAGAATTGCCACTTTGTGGAACAGACTTCCATGTGAGTACTTTCTTGATCACTTTAATCTTAAGTTCTTCAAGTCAAATGTCAGTGGCTACTTATCCTCATTATCTTCATAATCTCCACTCCCTCCTACCTTTTCTTCTAATCATATCTTCCACATTATTACCATTTTAACAGTAACCGTCTGCTTTGGGTGGCCCTAATGTCTTGTATTGGGTGAAATTTAATAAAAAGAAAAAAATTTGAAAGATTTCAGAAGGGACTGATATTTTCAAACAATAACTTATTAGTTGATGCCTCTTATAAACAACATATATTCATACTAAAAACTAAGATGAATGGCTCTTGTCATTTGAGTATGATTATGTCATAGATACAAAAAATGAGGCCTCCTGGATTAAGGAAAATTGGCTAATGAATTTCGATTTTCCTGTCTGAGAGAAAAATGTTTTATAAATTTCTGTTTCCTTTTTATAAACAAAAATGGTAATGAAACTGGTAATTATGCAGAAAATATTTTACTGACCATAGATCTTCCTTATTGCATGATATGTCAAATTTACTTTTTGAACATTACATAATATTTTCATATTTTGCATCGGTATTTCTTATCAGGCTTTGCTCTGTGGAAATTGAAATATTGTGAAGATTTCAGAAGGGACTTAACACTAGTCATATAATGATTTATTAGCAAATATTTCCCTTGAACAATATATATTTACAACTGGATGTTCCTTTCTTTGCTTCTCTCTCAAAATATGTGTTAGTTGAGTGATTACTATAAAATAAAAAAAAAAAACAATATCATTCATACCACAGTTTTTTTTTCTATTTTATTATTATAGGAATTTATGACAGGTCATGAATTTTCAGTCATGCTCTTGATTCATATGTTCAATATTCTATTCTGTTAAGTCATTGTTACCATATTTACCAGACTCCAGTCATCAAGTTGTACAATAAATATATGATGAAATATATGAAAATAACTTATTATTATAGGAATTTATGACAGGTCATGAATTTTCAGTCAGGCACTTGACTCAAACGTTCAATATTCTATTCTGAAAATAATTTCCTTATTGCTGCCAAAAAATGTTTTTATAAAATTGAGATATATTTCATTGGCTGGCAAATATGTTTTTTTATCATTGACTTTGTTGATTTTTAAAAAATTATTTTATCCTAAAAATATAGAGCCCAGCTTTTGATTAAAATAAGATAAGTAGGTATATAATTTGCATAAAACATCAAAGACAAAAAAAACAAAAAAAAACTATATTTTGGGATATATAAAATATGCCCTTATTTTCAAGATGAGGGTTTCGGAAAAAAGCTAAAGCCATAATTGAAACAAAACTTCAATCTGATACCTTAAAAATTAGTATATATTGTTTTAAACACAAAAACCGTAAAACATCAAAATATGAAAAATATTATAAATCAAAAAAGGTTTACTGTTGGACATGACAGTTTTATTCTAATAAACAGTCTTGTCTGCTGGACACAGCCTTATTTGGTTATTTGAGGAATGGTCTTTCCTAAGGTTTTCCTTTTGCTTTACTAACACCATTTGTTCTAACAGCGTTAAATTTTTATGTTGAATAAAGCCTTAGAATGATGTTTATATCTTCTCTTTATGATTACACTGCTATTTAGTTTGATTCAAAACCTACAAAATCCATATTGTTTTCACTATTGCTCAGAAAGGAATCAGACATTTCATTATTGTATCTAATATTATTATCAAAGAAAATATCATCTTTGCTGACATCCATTGTTTAAGGGATGAAAAAAAATAGAATGAAAAATTTAGAAACAAGTTAATTTGCTTCTTAAGTCTAAGATACTGTATTTCAGCTTTCAGTGACACATTCAACTTGACACAGAATCATGCCAGACTGCTCATTATCCAATAAAAATTGAATTTCTCATTAGGCGATTACCAATGCTAATGACATCAAACAATTGGTCAAGTGCTTGCACATCTGAAATCCATACACGTCATCAACATCAGTCCTATATAGTTGTTGGGTCACTGTACAGTTGAGTAACTTACCACATATCTTGAATGCCAAAGTCTGAGTCTCTGTGAATGATATTCCAGTCCATTTAGTGACATTGTCAGTTTATGCCTGTCTCTTCTTATGTTTAAGGTCTTATTTTGACTATTATAAATAACATAAAAAACAAACGAAGCTATGCTTATTTAAATATATCTGAACATGGCTTGTGTACATTTTATTTATATATATATATATATATATATAGATAGATAGATAGATAGATATGTATATGTATATATATATACATGTATATATATATATGTATATGTATATATATGTATATATATATGTATGTGTGCATGTGTGTGTGTGTGTGCGTATATGTATATGTATATATATATATATGTATGTGTGCATGTGTGTGTGTGTGCGTATATGTATATATATATATATATATATATATATGTATATATATGTATATACATATATATATATGTATATGTATATATATATATATATATATATATATATGTATGTGTGCATGTGTGTGTGTGTGTGTGTGCGTATAAGAAAGATCTTGAACAAGAAACAACATTATTTACCAAGTGTTCCAAGAAGTGGTACTTATAAACCTTTCCAAAACATAATCTATGATCCAGAGTTCTAATGAAAGCCATGATAGCACTTAAACTGAATTCCTCAGAAAAAATTTAGAATGTGGAATTAATAAATGCTAAACACTTCAAATACTTCAGTGTATGGATCAGTTATAACACATTTAGTACAGGAGATAAGGAAACTGAACAGAGAATAATATGTGCTAGGGTTACTTTTGCTCAACTGTCAAAACATTAACCTAAGAATTTGGGATGACTATTTACACTATTTACATTGTTTGGACCGTTATCCTAATATTTGTTGTCATATTCTCCACATTTCAGCCTTCATTAAGTGATATATGTTGGAATTTCAAACTGAACACTTTATTTTGCCCACCTGGATAGATTGTTCTAGTTTCATGTTCCATGCCTTTTCTGGATATGTTAGTTTCAGTTATTTCCCTTTAGTAATTAAACTCTCCAAGTTTTTGAATTGAAACTGAAATATCCAGAAAAAAGCATGACACATGGAACTAGAACAATCTACCCTGGTAGGCAAAATAAAATGTTCATTTTGAAATCCAAACATATATCACCTGAAGATGTACCAGTGTCGAAACATCATGAATATAACAATAAAGATGAGTACAACAGTTCAAACAATGTAAATATTGTAAATAGTTAAAATACTTCATCTTAGAAATATAGATAAATGTAGAATATGAGATGTTTTTAAACATATCTCGTATCGATATCATGCATGGCATTCAACTCATTCAGAAATGTCGACCCTATTAGTGATATACAGACATTTTTTCAAATCAATGATTAAAAATAACTTCAAGCAAATGAAGCTTCAAGTTTTTAAAGAAGTACCTTTGATCAAATCTCATAGACTTGCACTACAGATTTACAAAACAACTTTCTAAATAACAAAATAAATCATTTGAAAACTTTCAGCAACAGCTACAAAGGATAGCACATGTAATTAGAAAATATGATTGATGCTTGACGACCCAAAGCAGACTGTGTAAATATGTTTTTTGAGCATTGTCTCCACACATACATCAACTTTAATCAAAATAAAATTAATAATATACAGAGTTATTCAAAACGAATGATCCAATTTCTTGATGCATTGCTTCAGTTCTCAAGCATCATCATGGAATGAGTCAGTGACCATTTGAAAGGGGAGTTTTCTAAGTTTTGAATGGCTGCCACAGGGCACTGTAGTCATGTTGTATCTCTGGCAATGTTCAGTTATTTGTTTACTCCCAGAATGGTGAGTCCTCAGCAAAAGGTGTTCGACATTCTGAAGCTCAAAAAAAAAAAAAAAAAAAAAAAATATGGTTTTCATGGTGCAGCATGCTTTTTGAAGGCAAATCAACATTAATCCACCCTCACGAAAACAAATATGGTTTTCACGGTGCAGCATGCTTTTTGAAGGCAATTAGACATCAATCTGCCCTCCTCTAAGAACATTCAATGGTGGTTTAAACACTTTCAAGAGAGTGGGTATGTGTTTAAAAAAAAGAAATCCAGGACATCCACAAGTGGCAAGAATCCATGCTGCACTTGAGGGGAGTCCACTGAAGTCCACAAATCAAGCTAGCCATCAGCCTGTGATCTTTCAATCAACTATCTAGTTTGTGCTAAGAAGATGTCTACATTTGAAACCTTACAGACTATATCTCATTCAGGCACTTAACAAAACTTTGCTCTTTGTGATTGGTGTGTGAGATTCCCAGACCTCATCATGTGTGATTTTTTTTCTTGTAGGAATATGTAAAAGATCATGTTTATGCTCCATCTCTACCCACTGATCTCGATGATCTTAAACATCAAATAACAACAGCGATCAACTCAGTGGATCGTGTTATTTTGATATACATCTGGTAGGAATTCTCTTATCACATAGATATTGCCCATACTGCAGATGGTGGCCACATTGAACACTTGTAAGACAGGAAATAAAGGTTCATTGTGAGTAGAATACTTATAACTTGGCAGGAGTTTTCTATTGCTTTTTTTTTATTAAAATATTGTGTAACAAAATTGGTTCATGCTTTTTGAATAACCACGTATCATGACCAGTCAGAGCCACTCCTACTCAAAAAATAACAAACAAAATCTTAATTTCAAGTTGATTGACAGCTATATATAGTCAAGTTCAAAAAAATCTGAAACAGATGAGCATTTGATGTCAACACCAACATGCTGAGAGAGAAATGCCATCACAATGACAGCCACCACCAATGTCCACTTCATTTCTAATTTAAACATTCTCTCTCTTTGTTGCCTTAGCAACAGCAACAGAGAGAAGTTACTAATTTTGCATATATGTAAATAGATTATACATTTATTTACCTATACTGAATGCCCTCTTTTGTTTGACGAATTTACATTTGCCAAGGCAAAGAAGGAATTAACTCCCATAACAGTAACAACAACAAAAACAAGGTTCTGTCTTCCAGGTTACCCATTTCTTCCTATGCAACATATCTAAAACAAAGGGTTAGGAAGAAAACCCTATCAATATTAGAAAGAGCGATAACAGTTAATGAACTTGAGAAACCTACTCTCCTGAGAGATTGTTTTAAGAGAAAGATTTTATAAATTTCAATCAATTGTAACAATGTTCAGTCAATGAATTGTAAATGTTTCTTTGTATGGAAATGACTATCTCCCCATTACTATTAGGACATTAGTAGATATTGGTATCAAATTTGGGGATAATATAGGGTATCATGTACACCAAAAAATACAGTATTTTGCTTACTGTAGTCTACATAGACATGAACAGTGATAAATAACATTTTATTGCCTTGAGGAATGCTGTTTTTTAATGTAATTTCTTTCAGTACATTTGTAGTCACCAATTTTCCATTGTCCCATTGATTTCTTTTCCCAATAATATGACAATCAAGGCATGAATTTTAAAGTTATATTACCTCCTAGGTGCTTTGTAGGAAATAATTATTGTTCCTGAAACAAATTTTTGACTAATAAATGATAATTACTAATCATTCTTTACTATGTTCTCTCACTGAAAAGTGAAAAATTGGTTGTCTAATTGGTAGACACGTAAAGTGTTCAAGTAACACATGAAAATCATTACTGTGCAAAAGAAATTATTTGCACCTAATAACCAGTGATGGAAACAGTCTTATTTGGTTATAATGTTGCTCCAGTCACTCAATACTTTCATGATCATTACTATTTTAAGAGGAAAAATTACTTACTTTCAACTTGCTTTTGACTTTGTTATTGTTTTTGACATGTCATATAATTCCAGTTATATTATTTTTTTACTAATTCAAGTTAAGCTATGTTGAACCTGTTCAGTACTTAGATGGGTGACTATTAGGGAATACCAGGTGTTGTAAGCAACATGATAAACTCAGCAATCTGGTGATAAATACAATCTCAATACTTATACTAACAGAAGACCTCAATATTTGCAGGTGCTTCTGGACTGACAGTTCACAAAACCTCCCTAGAGTTGGGTGAGTGAGTGAGGTGAGGATATACAATAGTATTAGTTATGGCCATATCACATTGAAACCATCCAATCGCTCAAGTTAAGCAACATTGAGTCAATACTCAGATGGGTGACTGTTAGGGAAGACCAGGATTTGCAAACTACACAACAGGCCTAGGAAGCCAGTGAAGAATACAATCTCATTACTTATACTAAGAGAAGACTTCAATATATGGAATTATTTCTGGACTGACAGGCCGCAAGAGTGGTGTGAATGAGTACTTTCAGGTCGTCTCTTATTTAAATATATTGGTTAGAGTTTTTGAGGTTTATCAATAAAAATGAACATAAACAAGTATCTACAACAAAGGAGATAATCAGAACATCAACAAAGAAGCTCTCCTGTGAAATTTCCAAAATTTGTGGAGCATGGAACCACCTCTTAATTGCTGTTGTTCCCAGGTTTGGGTTGTAGCACCTGTTAGGATCCCAGCTATTGGCAGTGAACCCCAAACAAAAATGAAACACCATGAAAGTATAAAAATACATTTTTATAGTTTTGTTGAAGTTATATATTCGAATACAGTTTAATTTCTTTAAAAAATTATAGGATATTATATGGGTTAATGTCATGAAAGAGTTTTTTCATGTTGAGTGATATATTGTTGGTAATTTCTTTATATAAAAATATATTGCACTTGAAAGTGACATTCTTATCTCTCTTATGAGGGTCTGATTCCAGAATACAGCCATTGAACCTGTTTGTGTATGCATCCTGTGTAAAATTCTTCTCATCTGTGTAGAAGATTATTTCAGGATCATTTTCCAACTCATTCAAGATGATCTTCGCCCTATCTAACCTTCTAACATTCTGTCCCGGAGTAACAAGATGTTGAACAGATTTCATGTATGATTTCATTTTCAAGTCTTTTTTCACTGCTCTTTGGACTGTCATAGCTGAAACTTCTCTCTCGCATGCCAATATTAAGTATAAAATTAATCTTTTTATGAATAATTTGTGTTTCTTTAACAAAACAAACAGGTATTATTATAATTTTTTAAAAAGTATATTGAATTTTTCTGTCATTCTAAATAAATAGAAAACATTAAAAACAAAGGTAACATTTTTCATTATGAAATTAAAGAAAAATGATGCTTAATAAAGAATTTATCACAAAGTTAATGTCAAAAATTAAATCCAATATTTTATAACTTAAAAATATAGCAAAAAATTGTAAAGAAGACATTATTGTCTTATCAATATTGTCTCATTTTTACATTTTTTTTATTATTTTCAACAGTGAAATTCACAAAAAAATGGACATTATTAACAATGAGGAAAGAGGTCTTGAAAAATTTGATACTCAGAAAGAGTATTGAAGGCAAAGAAGGCAGAGAGGAAAATAATGCATAACTTAACCAACAAGCTTACATAAATGGATGGTGAAACAAAGTTTAGGAGAGATAACAAAAAGACAAAATTTATTATGAGCTACAAAGGACAGGAAATCACAGGCTTCATGAGTGAGGTTTCCATAATCAAGTTGTTCTACAAAATAAGCTCTTCAACCCCGTGCCAAATCACTGTACCCAGCTTTGCAAATTTAGAGTTTCCTTCTTCTATATTGGGTCCCCACAAAAATTGAAGTTCCTAATCTATTCTACTGTTTACTCCATATTTGAGAGGAGAAGAGTTGTGTTCATAACATTCCCAAGGTTATTTGCAAAAGTGAATGCAATGAATTTGACTGGAATTCAAACTCAACTAACCAGTTTCACATTCTGAGCTTCTAACTATTATAGCGCCTGCACATCCTTATAAAATATTTACTTATAAGTATTTCACTCTTTTGATTTGACTTTGACTCTTTCATAAATTATGTTGAGGGCAGTCAATTTGTGTATTAGTAACCTTAAAAGTACTTTGAGGGGAGACAATACAATCCATCCGAGATGGATAGTACTTCTTGCCAGATTCAAACATTCAAAATGACTGAGGGCATCTCAGGATTTAGTCAAGTCTCCCACACATAATGTCTACTGGTATCAGAATTCTGGTAGCATCAAAGAAACTTGATGGCATTACTCTTATTGTAATATTATCTGACTAGTCTGACCATGGATTACACTGGTTATATTAGCTTTGGCTTTGTGTAGAAAGAGAACGAGAGAGAAAGGTCATATCTTGAGCAAGTCGCTGCCATATTATGTTCAGAGCTGCCAGTATAATGCCTGGTAAAAATCACTGTAAAGCATTGTATTTATTTTTTTTTAAAGTGATCCTCTCATGTGGAAATAATTTATGAAATCATATCTATAAAAATATGCTTGTTTCTAGAACATTAACTACCTTAGGAAAACACATTGAGAAGGATGTCTTTTCATTCATCATCTTTTATGCACCTTATCCCTTCAAGTTGTGGATGATCATGACTCTTTGCAACTTCCGATCCATTGCAATGTCAATGTTTATCCTCTTACTATCCCTTTCATTCTCTGTCCTCACTATTCTCCAAACCCACTTTCCTAATTATATTTAAGAAATTTCAACTGTCTCTTTCTTATTCTAAGTACAGGGTGTAGTAAAAATACCTTCCACATCATGGTAATACATTATTTAGATGAAAACACCATTGCCACTAATGTTTTGTTGAAGGTATTTCTGGGAGGTGATTATGTACAAGTGTCATTCTTGTCATTTCCTATAAAACTTCCTCATTGCTTACATGTTCCAACCATGGTATTCTCAGCAACATTTTACAGAACCATATCTCTGTTATTTCAAGTTTCCTTTTCATCTCCATCTAGAATATTTGCACCTGCAAACATATCTTCCACAGAACTGCATGATGGATGTGGACACTAGAACTGAGTACCATATTTTGGTTTAGTTGCAAATCAAGCTTGTCAAATCACTTTAAATCTTTGCTAAATCTTCTGGGAAAATATTTACATTTTCCTATTTCTTGTTTGAAAGTAAAATTCAGATTTATCCTCCTGGAATCATTTAAATTGACACCTTTTTATGCATATATCTAGACAATAATTACAGACTATAATTTTTAAAAAACTGAAAATCTCACTGAAATATACTGGAAAATTTACAAGAGTTACACATGGAATCAAGAAAATTTGAATTTTACAGAAAATGATCACAAGATTTGAAAAAAAAAGGAAAACATTAGTTTAAACTTACACCAGAAGGATATGGACTAAATTAAATATTATTTTAGAAAAATTACAGGGAGATAACAAGATGAAATCAGTTTGTACCATCCATATTGGAAAAAGGAAAATAATTATTTTAATTCATAGTGTTTTTTAGCTTTAATTAGTTGATGAGTTAAGTTGCAGGTTTGCAACAAACGGAAATATTCTGATATGATTTACAAAATCAGTTCTGATAAAACAAATTTGTAGAATAACTGCAGATCCAGAAATAATTACAAAACCATGAGAAGTTTTAATTTCTAGTTAAAGAATTAATCAGTTTAATGTTGGTCAGTTTGGTTAAAGTGTGAGTGGAACATAAACAGATCTCAGTATTTTATGGAAATATTTTGTATGCATTTAGCCATGAGTACATCTTAAAAAATTTTTTCAAAGTATATTGAATATTTTTTATTTCTGTTTCTAATTAGGCTACATTTTTAAGATTGACAAAAAAGAAGTAAAAAAAATATATTCATTGACTTTCATTATTAAATAATTTTGGAACACAAAGAATGAAAATACCTCTTAAAAAATATTGCAAATAATCAAAATAAAATAAAATCAATAAAATTTACAAAAGACAATAGTCTATTATATTTTTAATAAATTTTTCCTGATGGTGGTTTACTTCCAATATACTGGTGTTGAATGTATAAAATGTAATTTTTATTTTATACTTTTTTCAACCAATAAAAGCTCATGCTGGAAGGTCTTAGCAATGGGGTTGATTTGATAATAAATTTACATTCTTCTTTCATGCTTTCATGGCCAGTGCTCACTAGTTTTTTTGATTCACGATGGAAAGAACTTCAACACATAGAATTTTACTTAACTATTTTATTAATGCTGACATATACATCTCTAACTAACCAGTGGGGTTGCTCTCTCACCACACTGGAAGCTGCTTCCAGACACAAAGAAAACATGTGTACATTGTATGATGGTTTAGACTCAACTCACTGAAATCCCTTTCTATATCTCTATCATTCCCATGCTCATTCAGTTTATCAAAATTGACTTCATTTATTTTGTTTTGTATCTGACCTCAAAGGTCAACTCCAGGAAGTCTGAGCAGAGTTACACTTTCCTGTGCTAAACTATTATTTAAGATATCGAGAGGCTAGTAATGTTTCATCTAAATTAATTTCATCACCCACAAGGCCATGTAAATGGATTTGAACTGTCAATGCTGTAAAGTGAGGATTGGCAGCTCCAGCACAGGCATGGCAGCAATGCTTCTTTTTGATATGATTCTACTCTTGTAAAGATAGCACCTGGTCAGAGGAGTCAGGTACTTTCTGGAGTGTTATAAGGTATTGATAATTTTTATAGACTTCTTTAGCAATGGTTCCTATATACAAGTTCCACTTGAGATCTGGAGTTAGCTTGAGTCCCAATAGATATTCAAGGTAGAGGGCATCATGAGAATATAAGTGGTCATCAAAACTGGAGAAAATTTAGGGCCTGCTCACTGATGATAAAAATTGTCTAAAGTTCATGTTAGGCCTTGTTAAATTTCCAAATTTCAACTGGCTTCAGTAAAAAATGAATGAATCAATTGGGATATAGAACCAAACCCATTAATGCTTCAAGCCTTTTTAATACTGCCATTTCTCAAAAACTGTATTTTTCAATAACTAGTCATCAGAATTATTGCCACTTACTTATATATATATATATATATATATATATATATATATATATATATATATATATATATATATATATATATAATATAATATGAAAAGATTACTTAATATTTAAAAATTAATTTTATCCCGACATCAATGATTCTTGGTAAAATTTGCTGTCTTCAAGGGTTGTGATTTTAAACTGTATTTCCAATATTTTTCAATTTGTTCTATGTCTTTTTCATTTAGTTTTTTTTAATCTGTTTTGTACATGTGTATATTTATGAATTTAATGTTCTTTTACGCATACATATTCATGAAATTTTCCTTTTGTTTAGTATATATATATATATATATATATATATATATATATATATATACATATTATTATTATTATTATCATTATTACTATAAATGTTATTTTTACTATGTACACATGTTTGAGTTGGTATCCCTATTTATTTTTTTTACTTTGACAGTGAAATTTATAACAACTGACCTCCAACAAAGACTGAAACTGTATCCATTTTTGCCATCAGGGAAAACACTTTTGTTAACCAAATCATGTCACTACCAGTTTGGCCATGGAGATCAGCCAGACAGAGCAAGATTTGAATTAGCTATTTAAGGAAAGTACACCTCTCATTGAGATTTCTGTGAATCTATATCTGCTAACTTGAATTTTGTAACAGAAATGTAAATAACAGTAATTTTCAAAAGTAATTTTTTAATATGACAATATTTCTTATTAGTATAAACATTATTTTTAGTGGGTACATGTTTTTGAGTTGCTTATCCTCTCAATCTATGCTTGTTTTTATTAATTTTATTATTTAAGAAAAATAATAAAACAGGAATAGTAATTCAAACATGTGTAGCAACTAAAAATAAGGTTTATAATAAGAAGAAATAATGTCAAATAAAAAAATAACTGTTGTTTACATTTCAGGTACAAAATTAGAATTCCATCAATATTTACTTTTTATATTTTATATATATATATATATACTTAATATATTTTAAATTTATAAGTACAGCTCAGACAAGGTATTTTTTTTCTTTTATTTTAACATTAAGACACCACTCTAGTACACAAAGGCAAAATACACTGTCATTAAAAAAGATTTATTACTCTACTATTTCTTCATTTTTCTTACACACACACATACAAATTCTTAGAATTAATCTGTAGAAAAAGTTAATATGTATAAAAGAAAAAGACAATAGGCAAACTGTATGCAGTTTTAGCTGATGCATTTTGTCCAAGGCAAAAAATATATATGAATATATATGAGCGATTCTTCTAATAACTAACAACATTTTATTTTTTGTTTATATTAGGTTGGTGCAAAAATAATGACGTAATAATGTCTTTTTTGACGTTAAAAAATACGTCAAAAAACAACATTATTACGTCATTATTTTTGCACCAACCTAATAGATACTTTGCTCAAATAAATTAATTTTGGTTTTTGCCATGAAAAAGTATGCAGTGGACAAAACACATCAGCTAAAACTACATACAGTTTTCATATTGTCTTTTTTCCTATATATATATATATATATATATATATATATATATATATATATATAAAACCACTGCTCTATGTACTGAGCACTTTCTAAAATCTATTAGAATTGGCTGATTTTGAAGTAGACTTTATGCCATAATTGTTTTATACAAGAAAAATCGTGTTTGGTTTTTGTGTGTAAAATATAATAAATTGGTTCACTTCATTATTGAATATCTCTACTATGAGTTTCATGGAATGGCATCTCTTCTGCAAGTTTGAAAGTTTATTTTTTTTCCTTTAAGTATATATATATATATATATATATATATATATATATATATATATATATATATATATATATATATATGTGTGTGTGTGTGTGTGTCAACTGTCATGTCTCCTGAAGAGTGGATGTGATTACATGAAAATTGGTGCAGAAATATTCAACAGTTAAATGATTTATTTCATTGATTATTATTATTATTAATAATAATAATAATAATTCTGTCTCATGATATCAAGCACAACAATTATAAAGAATGCTTCCCTTAAATATGCTATCTTCTAGAATTACTGTAGTCAACTGATTTTTGGCAAAATACAATATTTACTATTTTTATAATATTGTTATTGCATTAAAAAAATTAACCAGATTGGTTATCCTTTTGATTTTGATTAACAGTGAAGAGAAAAAAGATTCAAACAATGGCAAATATTTAATAGCATTTGCAGTTTTCAAATATCATAAGTGAACTTCTGATAGTTTCAGAAAATAAATAAAAGTAAAAGACCTTTAAAATTAGCCATTTTATAATGAAAGCAGAATGAATATTGCATACATTCCTTTTAGCATCTCTCGTTCTTCAGACAAGATAGATAAATTTTTCATCTAATGCAGAATTTTACAACGGCAATTCAAAGATAACATAGACATGTGTAAAGAATAAGAAATTCTGTCAAAACGAATCCATTTTTGCAGAATATTTTAAGTTTTTCTCGAGAATTTAAAAATGTCTCATCTGAGCTGTGTATATAAACTAACTTTATTATAAATTTAAAATATAAGTAGATATATTTAAAATATGAAGATTAAATATTCATGAAATTCTAATTAAGTAAAAATTTTGTGTAAATTTTTTAATATGAAAAATGATGAAAAAGTAAAAAGCATTTTATTTGTCTTGTAAAATTTGTCAACAGTTACAAACCAATACATCATGCTACTTCCACAGCATCAAATTAATGTAAAAAGGAAGACAACTTTTTTCACAAATCACAGTCTTAATGTGGAACATACTCCCATGTGGATGCTTCCTGAATACAACACTCAACACTCAAAGGTTAGTCGTTATCTATCCTCTTTATCTTCATAATCTCCACTTTTTACCACATTTTTTCCACTGATATCTTATAAATTATTCATAATTACCATTTCAATTAGAACCATCTATCTCTAGAGCCTGGTATTAGGTGAAACTTAATAAAAGCTGTTGTCCTCATCTTTATTGCCATATTCACCTTCAACAACTCTCTATATTTCTGAGATGAGGTATTGTAATCATTTACACTATTTACATTGTTTGAACTGTTGTCCTCATCTTTATTGCCATATTCAAGACATTTTGGCCATGTTATGCTCTGGCCTTCTTCAGATGATATACATTAGAATTTCAAACTGAATCCTTTATTTAGTCCATAGGAATAGATTGTTCTAATTCCACATGCCATGCCTTTTCTGGATATCTCAGTTTCAGTTAATTCCCATGGACTAAATAAAGGGCTCCTTTGAAATTCCAATGTATATCACATGAAGGACGATGAAGCATACAACAGCCAAAAAATCATGAATATCACAGTAAATATCAGGACAACAATCCCAATGATCTTCAGCTTGAAATCTAATCATATTAATTTTTTTTAATATATATTGTTACCTGTTTGTTTTTTTTATATTAGGTGTCAGTTAAGTAAAGATAGCTAGGAATTCCCATTATTTAATTCAGATCAATAGTCCTAGGTACAATGATAAACTACATCCAGCAGCAATGCCTCTGATCTGAAGATTGGTGGTTTAAGGAATGTGCAACCACCTCTTAACTACTGTTGTTTCAAGGTTCACCCTGACTCAAGGTAGCAGCACCTGTTAGGCCCAAGCCATGGGCAAATATTAACCCCCAAAACAAAAACAAAACACTGAAATTATAAAAATGCATTTTTATAGTAAAATTACCAACAATAACTATTCTCTACATACAGTATGTGAAAGGACATGTCATACTCTGCCCTTGTCAGCCACCAAACCAAGAGAGGCAACACAGTTTTGACAGCTAATGCAGTACTGCCACTTCTGGTGCCACCAGCAGCTTTTGCAACTGAACAGAGTCTTGTTTTTGTATATTTGTCAGTCTCTTGCAATTTCTTTTTACAACTGCAACTGAAATTTTCAACATTGTATTAAAATACACAATGTACTTGTAGTGACTGTTATTTAATGATGTAGAATGAAAAGTAAAAGATGTGTTCCATGTCGGAAGTAGCATTGTGTTTTTTTATTTAACTTTATTTATTTTGTATCTTGATCAGATTCAACTTGATGCCTGTTGAGCTGTAGTCTGGAGATGATGTGAAGCATGCTTTACATTCCGGCCATTTATGCCCACCTTCAAAAAGAAGGATACAATTGACCTTCTAAGGAATCCATGGCACCCGACCTCAATTGGTAGCACATAACATATCCATCATTTTACCATGCAGTTGGATTGCAGTGATTTGTAGTGATTTTTTTTTTTGCTCATATGCCTCCTCCCTGTTCCCCTTCCATCTAACTGTTTATTCTACTAGGAGGACACACTTCTTTGAATCAAATGTCAGGGCATGCATCTATCTGAATGATGTGTACCTGAAATTGCAGAAGTGATCAACTAACACCCTCCAATCACAGGTTCCACTCAGTAGTTTCATGTTGGGAGTTATTTGGATCTTGCACACAGGGCCTTCATCTTCCTTGTGAAAATGGATCTATGGTTCTCTGACTGTTACAGGCTGTTTGTTTGCTGCTTTACACTGTGTACTGACTAAGTCCATGACTCCTTCCTGCACTTTGTTATGATGCCACGTGTACAACTGTAGTGATTGTGGGCATGCAGAGAATGCCTCAATCACTTTGACATAATCTGCATACATCAGTGTCAGTGTACCCCCAAATTTATAGTAAAATTACCAATATTATCTATTCATAGTAGAATGACTAACAATGCATTCTTAAAGCAAAATGACCAGCAATATATTTTTAAAGGAAAATGATCAGCAACACATTTTTTATAGAGTTACCAACAATATTTCATAGTAAAATGTCTAACAATATATTTTATCTGTAGTTGAAGGTGTGCAGTTGCATTCAAAATATATTTAATTTAAGCCATAAAAACACTATGAAAGTAGAAAAATACATTTTTATCGTAAAATTACCAATAATACCTATTTATACTAAAATGACCAGCAATACATTTTATAGTACAGTTATCGGCAATACCTATTTATAGCAAAATGGCCAACAATACATTTTATCTGTAGCTAAAGGTATGTAATTGTATTCAAAATATATTTAGTAGAAGCCATAAAATTATGTTCAAAATATTTAGATTTTGACATTAAATAGCCCATAGAGGTTGATATGCTGCTAAACAAAATCAAGAAACCTAATTCATATTAAAAGTGTCATTTTAATTTTTTTGCTATAATTCTTCATCCAAGCAAAGCTTTTAACAAATTTCTCCAATTTACACCTAAAACAGTGGTCCATAAACTTTTTCTACCTGTCACCCTTTGGTTCCCAGGCCACATCCCTAGCACCCACTTGCCACACCTGATCTTTTTGGTATCATGAATACTTCAAATCCAAAACAACTCATTTAACTCTATAAACACATATATGCATTTTGGCTTTTCTTACGTTATAAGATGATGCCAAACAAACATCCATGGCTATATTGGTACTCCTACAAGCCTAGAACACGGGTCCCTGCAGATATCAGATGTTTGATCTGGTGGCTATATAGCTAGATAACATCAACAGATACAAATAAATAGATGGACTTTTAAATAAAATAAAACTATGCCTTTGTGTATAAATCTTATGCTAATTTTATTCTTTTTAAATCACACATGTTCCTTAAGAGTAAGTGACTTTGAATTTGTCATATAGATTTAAAAAAAAAAAAAAAAAATGAAAAATCTCACCTGGTTTTAATGCTATTCTGACAACTACTACTCCTCTCATTTTTCTAACAACTTCTACCTCGTCCTCCTTTGCCATCACACTGATCTTTCTACCACCCACTAGAGGTGGTACTGTTGACTTTTAGAATCCCAGTTCTTGAGAATGAGAGGATTTCAATGCAATTTTAGAGTCAGTCAACTTAATTTGTTATTATGTTGGATATGAAAAGGTCAGATTTCACTTCAGTCAGTCAGTTCAATGCCATACATGATACACACTTGGGTGATCATGTCTCTTTCAATTCTTGACTGACTAGGCAGATATTTTCCTATAGTAGGATGCTGCTTCTTTCTGCAGTAGACTGGTTGCCAATCAAGGCTATAAGACCCAGTCTGTCCTGCTATTCAGTCCATAGCTGCAAGTAGAAGAGATGGATTCATACCTTTCTTTAGGGAATTTGCATGTAAGTGAATGTAATGAACCTGACTGGAATTCAAACTTGGTTCCCCGATTTCTCATTTACAGCCATTATCCATCACACCAAAATACACATTTAGTTGCTCAATTTTATTTAAATGACTTTTGACCTTCAGCTATATGATTATTACATTACAAATATAGATCCAGGAATCTTCAAATTATGTGTGGAATATGACAGAGTGCAAGAGAGTAGAGAGTGTAATAAAACCTTTTACAGTGTCACCAAATATTTTAATAAATTTAAGTTTATATATAGTCTTTTAATTAGAAGCAACCATTACATTATTGAACATCAAATAATTAGTGTAATTAGAGTTTCATCTCTGTCTTTACTTTTCACATAAAGTGGATTTTGATGCTTTGAAATTATACTTTGAATTTATCAACAGTTAAGGAGAATCCCAAATACTTGGGATTCAACAAAGAGAAGATAATGAAGTTCAAGGAAGTTTTATATTCCGGACTAAGAGGGGCATAACTCTCCTTCTATGTACTCTGTTCCTTCAGGACATGGTTGATCATGGCTCTTCCCAATTTCCTGTACTTTGTAGCACTTAGTAAATTTTGTCTTTTTGCTGTCTCTTCCAAAACCTATTCTGTGAATCATTTACATGAGCTCGTGAAGTAGATTATGGTCTGCTTTCCTCTGTCCATCTTAGCTTCACTATGTCCTTTGATCATCAAATTTTCTAACCCCTTTTTCTTTGTTATGAGCCCTAAAAATTTCAACTGTCTCTTTCTGATACTATATAAGTGTCCATTTTGTTTCTATTTTCTCTAAAATTTATTGTTGGTCACATTTAAAATTCTCATTTAATTTCAAGATCTGATAGCAAGACAAATTAAGAATATATTATGATCAATTTGAAACCAAAAATAGGAAGAATTTTGTCCATTAAGGAAGGGGCTATTCTTTTGAAAGTTATTATATAACAAATAATAACAATATATTTCAATACAGGATATGAAATGATGCGCTATAGTATATTTGAAAATCATAATTTCTACTCTTATTCAAAGAAAAATTTATCGTTCAAAATGAAACTTTTACATCTATGAGATAAAAATGAGGTCTTAATTCCTTCCTCAGTAGGTTCTAAACATATTATATATGCTCAATAAATATTTTTAACTTTCTTTGATATATGTATATATATATATATATATATATATATATATATATATATGTATATAGAACAGTATTGAAGAATTTGTATGACAAAGTGGAAAAAGTTTACTTGTGATGCATTTTGTCCTTCAAGATTTCATCAGACTAATTTTATGATGGTAGAACTACACATGCACATGACAGAGGGGTGCTGTGAATTTTATAATATTTTTTTTCATCTAGCTGATTTCCTTCAAAGTACTTTTCATTTTCTTTCCAAATACCTACTTACAAAAGTGATGGAAAGAAAAAGACACAAAAGGAATTTGGCTAGATAAAAAAAAAATTCTAAAATTACCAGCATCCCTCTATCATAGGTAGTCCTACCAACACTGCAAATTTAGTCCGATGAAGTCCTGAAGTGTGTGTGTGTGTGTATGTGTGTGTATATATATGTATGTGTGTATATATTTGTCAACTGTGAATATACCTCATAACACACTCAAGTGCTTAGCCTTGGAGTTGGTAGAATGGAGATCAGCATGTTTTAGTGGATTCAGAAATTTTCAAGCTGCTTGTCTAAATCGTCTTCAAGAAGCAAGAGCAAGATCTAAAAGGTTAGCCAATCTAATAGTGCTCTCATACCACAATCCTCACTCTTGCTCCATATGTGGCCTCCTTTGTAAATCACTAGCGGATCTTAAGTGGCACTTAAGATTATTGCACAAAATTTCATAACTGAATCAAATGGTTAAGTTGTCAGATTCTCACACATTGAAGCTGATGGGAGAGTCCATTATTTATAGTACAGGTTATAAATCCATTGATATATGATCCAAGTGGACCCTAGTAATATGAAATATTAAAACTGATCCACCCAAAAAAGAGCTCAATGTATTCATTATAACAGAGCATGTAAATTACACAACAAAATCCAAAATTAACTCATACAGTGGGATATATATATATATATATATATATATATGTGTGTGTATGGGGGTGTATTGAAGAACAAAACATACTAAATATACTTCATTAATAAAAAAAAATGTGAACTTAAACTGTTATGTGAAGATGTAAAGAAGTGTTATTTAAAAGTGACAAAACTGACATAGCACAAGAACAAAAGCTCTTTATCATGGCTTATGAAAGTTGAAATTACTCAGACATTGACAATTTATATTTAAACTCTCACTGGTAACCAGGAAAGTGATACAAAATATAGAAAATAAATTTAAAAAAATCCTTTACAAAGAAACTTTGTTTGTTTTAAACCAAACTTGCATAAATCAAAAACTACTGTTCAAATACACACAATAAAGATTCAATTTGTTTATAAGATACCTGAAATGCACAGGGCAATATATATAAAGCATACTGTTTGAAACAAAATTAAAAATGGGGTGTCTATTTCAAATATGAATATCCACTAATAATAATGTTAAAGTTATAAAAATGCTAGATTAACAATATCTATTAATTCTCTAGAAATTGCTTTGTTTATGTTTCAGATATGAAACTGAGTAGATATGGGCTTTTGAAGAAAATAATCTGAAAAAGAAAAGTAAAAGACTCCAGATAAAATGGTGTTTTTACCTCCAAAGGGGGATGCAGTTTCAATTTCTGCCAGAGAGCAGACTTTCTTTATTTAGGTTTCTTGAATAGCTGATGGCTGATAGACATAATACACATTACAAGACAAGGAAGATGCTATGAGGCACTAGAAGACAAGGAAGATGCCATCAGGAACTAAAAGACAAGGAAGATGCCATCAGGAACTAAAAGACAAGGAATATGCTATCAGGGACCATAAGACAAGGAAGATGCCATCAGGGACCATAAGACAAGGAAGATGCCATCAGGGACCATAAGACAAGGAAGATGCCATCAGGAACTAAAAGACAAGGAAGATGCCATCAGGGACCATAAGACAAGGAAGATGCCATCAGGGACCATAAGACAAGGAAGATGCCATCAGGAACTAAAAGACAAGGAATATGCCATCAGGGACCATAAGACAAGGAAGATGCCATCAGGGACCATAAGACAAGGAAGATGCCATCAGGAACTAAAAGACAAGGAATATGCCATCAGGGACCATAAGACAAGAAAGATGCCATCAGGGACCATAAGACAAGGAAGATGCCATCAGGGACCATAAGACAAGGAAGATGCCATCAGGAACTAAAAGACAAGGAAGATGCCATCAGGGACCATAAGACAAGGAAGATGCCATCAGGGACCATAAGACAAGGAAGATGCTATCAGGGACTATAAGACAAGGAAGATGCCATCAGGAACTAAAAGACAAGGAAGATGCCATCAGGGACTATAAGACAAGGAAGATGCCATCAGGGACCATAAGACAAGGAAGATGCCATCAGGGACCATAAGACAAGGAAGATGCCATCAGGAACTAAAAGACAAGGAAGATGCCATCAGGGACCATAAGACAAGAAAGATGCCATCAGGGACCATAAGACAAGGAAGATGCCATCAGGGACCATAAGACAAGGAAGATGCCATCAGGAACTAAAAGACAAGGAAGATGCCATCAGGGACCATAAGACAAGGAAGATGCCATCAGGGACCATAAGACAAGGAAGATGCCATCAGGAACTAAAAGACAAGGAAGATGCCATCAGGGACCAAAAGACAAGGAATATGCCATCAGGGACCATAAGACAAGGAAGATGCCATCAGGGACCATAAGACAAGGAAGATGCCATCAGGAACTAAAAGACAAGGAATATGCCATCAGGGACCATAAGACAAGAAAGATGCCATCAGGGACCATAAGACAAGGAAGATGCCATCAGGGACCATAAGACAAGGAAGATGCCATCAGGAACTAAAAGACAAGGAAGATGCCATCAGGGACCATAAGACAAGGAAGATGCCATCAGGGACCATAAGACAAGGAAGATGCTATCAGGGACTATAAGACAAGGAAGATGCCATCAGGAACTAAAAGACAAGGAAGATGCCATCAGGGACTATAAGACAAGGAAGATGCCATCAGGGACCATAAGACAAGGAAGATGCCATCAGGGACCATAAGACAAGGAAGATGCCATCAGGAACTAAAAGACAAGGAAGATGCCATCAGGGACCATAAGACAAGAAAGATGCCATCAGGGACCATAAGACAAGGAAGATGCCATCAGGGACCATAAGACAAGGAAGATGCCATCAGGAACTAAAAGACAAGGAAGATGCCATCAGGGACCATAAGACAAGGAAGATGCCATCAGGGACCATAAGACAAGGAAGATGCCATCAGGAACTAAAAGACAAGGAATATGCCATCAGGGACCATAAGACAAGGAAGATGCCATCAGGGACCATAAGACAAGGAAGATGCCATCAGGGACCATAAGACAAGGAAGATGCCATCAGGAACTAAAAGACAAGGAATATGCCATCAGGGACCATAAGACAAGAAAGATGCCATCAGGGACCATAAGACAAGGAAGATGCCATCAGGGACCATAAGACAAGGAAGATGCCATCAGGAACTAAAAGACAAGGAAGATGCCATCAGGGACCATAAGACAAGGAAGATGCCATCAGGGACCATAAGACAAGGAAGATGCTATCAGGGACTATAAGACAAGGAAGATGCCATCAGGAACTAAAAGACAAGGAAGATGCCATCAGGGACTATAAGACAAGGAAGATGCCATCAGGGACCATAAGACAAGGAAGATGCCATCAGGGACCATAAGACAAGGAAGATGCCATCAGGAACTAAAAGACAAGGAAGATGCCATCAGGGACCATAAGACAAGGAAGATGCCATCAGGAACTAAAAGACAAGGAAGATGCCATCAGGGACCATAAGACAAGGAATATGCCATCAGGGACCATAAGACAAGGAAGATGCCATCAGGGACCATAAGACAAGGAAGATGCCATCAGGAACTAAAAGACAAGGAAGATGCCATCAGGGACCATAAGACAAGGAAGATGCCATCAGGGACAATAAGACAAGGAAGATGCCATCAGGGACTATAAGACAAGGAAGATGCCATCAGGGACCATAAGACAAGGAAGATGCCATCAGGAACTAAAAGACAAGGAAGATGCCATCAGGAACTAAAAGACAAGGAATATGCCATCAGGGACCATAAGACAAGGAAGATGCCATCAGGGACCATAAGACAAGGAAGATGCCATCAGGAACTAAAAGACAAGGAAGATGCCATCAGGGACCATAAGACAAGAAAGATGCCATCAGGGACCATAAGACAAGGAAGATGCCATCAGGGACCATAAGACAAGGAAGATGCCATCAGGAACTAAAAGACAAGGAAGATGCCATCAGGGACCATAAGACAAGGAAGATGCCATCAGGGACCATAAGACAAGGAAGATGCTATCAGGGACTATAAGACAAGGAAGATGCCATCAGGAACTAAAAGACAAGGAAGATGCCATCAGGGACTATAAGACAAGGAAGATGCCATCAGGGACCATAAGACAAGGAAGATGCCATCAGGGACTATAAGACAAGGAAGATGCCATCAGGGACCATAAGACAAGGAAGATGCCATCAGGGACCATAAGACAAGGAAGATGCCATCAGGAACTAAAAGACAAGGAAGATGCCATCAGGGACCATAAGACAAGGAAGATGCCATCAGGGACCATAAGACAAGGAAGATGCCATCAGGAACTAAAAGACAAGGAAGATGCCATCAGGGACTATAAGACAAGGAAGATGCCATCAGGAACTAAAAGACAAGGAAGATGCCATCAGGGACCATAAGACAAGGAATATGCCATCAGGGACCATAAGACAAGGAAGATGCCATCAGGGACCATAAGACAAGGAAGATGCCATCAGGAACTAAAAGACAAGGAAGATGCCATCAGGGACCATAAGACAAGGAAGATGCCATCAGGGACCATAAGACAAGGAAGATGCCATCAGGGACCATAAGACAAGGAAGATGCCATCAGGAACTAAAAGACAAGGAAGATGCCATCAGGAACTAAAAGACAAGGAAGATGCCATCAGGGACCATAAGACAAGGAAGATGCCATCAGGGACCATAAGACAAGGAAGATGCCATCAGGGACTAAAAGACAAGGAAGATGCCATCAGGGACTATAAGACAAAGAAGATGCCATCAGGGACCATAAGACAAGGAAGATGCCATCAGGGACCATAAGACAAGGAAGATGCCATCAGGAACTAAAAGACAAGGAAGATGCCATCAGGGACTATAAGACAAGGAAGATGCCATCAGGAACTAAAAGACAAGGAAGATGCCATCAGGGACCATAAGACAAGGAATATGCCATCAGGGACCATAAGACAAGGAAGATGCCATCAGGGACCATAAGACAAGGAAGATGCCATCAGGAACTAAAAGACAAGGAAGATGCCATCAGGGACCATAAGACAAGGAAGATGCCATCAGGGACCATAAGACAAGGAAGATGCCATCAGGGACTATAAGACAAGGAAGATGCCATCAGGGACCATAAGACAAGGAAGATGCCATCAGGAACTAAAAGACAAGGAAGATGCCATCAGGGACCATAAGACAAGGAAGATGCCATCAGGGACCATAAGACAAGGAAGATGCCATCAGGAACTAAAAGACAAGGAAGATGCCATCAGGGACTATAAGACAAAGAAGATGCCATCAGGGACTATAAGACAAAGAAGATGCCATCAGGGACTATAAGACAAGGAAGATGCCATCAGGAACTAAAAGACAAGGAAGATGCCATCAGGGACCATAAGACAAGGAAGATGCCATCAGGAACTAAAAGACAAGGAAGATGCCATCAGGGACTATAAGACAAGGAAGACGCCATCAGGCACTAGAAAACAAGGAAGATGCCATCAGGGACTATAAGACAAGGAAGACGCCATCAGGGTCTATAAGACAAGGAAGACACCATCAGGGACTATAAAACAAGGGAGACACCATCTGGGACTATAAGACATCATGATACAAGGAAAACTAAGCAATTTTAATCATCAAAAAGAAGAAACTATCACTATAAGATTAGGAAGAATTGTCAGATATTATAAAACAATGAATACACTATCAGACAAGGAAAACTAAACAGTTTGCATCACCAGAAAATGAGACCATCAGACACTATAACTTCAGATGAGTTTCATTCTTACATGAAATTTAAGTTGATACTTGTTGGGCCCAAACATCAGATATTCTCTTATGAACAACAATGAACATTCAGAATGAAAATCTAATAGCTTCTGATTTGTCCACCTTCTGGCATGAATGGATAACAGACATTCATCCATGCAGAAAGGGTGTGTCTATCCTGTTTAATATTGAGCTGCATCAAAGAATTAATCAGTACATCTTTCTTAGGAGTGAGGGATATCTGTCATAAATGAAAATGAATATGACAAACTCCAAGTCATACAATTTGAGTATGCCAATACTGATTTGGCAGGAAAAAGAGAAATTTTGTATCAGTTAAAACACAGGGATCAAAAAAATCTATTGAAAATAATGGTTGGTAGTTTTCTTTTCCACTAGTGTGAAAGGCAAAATAGGAGAGTGACTTATTAACAAATATTGATTATTATCACAATCAGAGATAAAACTAAAATAAAAATTTATCTCATGGATGGGTGGGTAGTGTCACAGATCTTTTTCTTCTCTGTGCTGTGTTCCTTCAGGTCCTAAGTGATCATAGCACTTAAAAATTTCCTATCCTCGGGTTTGTCTTTTTACTACTTCTTCTACTCCCTTTTCTGATATTCATTTACACAAACTCCCTATCGAGGTTACTTGCTGTTTCTTCTCTGTCTCTCTTGTTTTCAATATGTCCCATGAATGTCAAATTCTCCAAGCTCTCTTTTCTCATTGCACCTTAGAAATTTCAACTCTATCTATCTAATTCTAATCCCCTTTTGCTTCCATTTTCCTTATAACTTTCTCATTACTCACTTTTTAGGTCTATAGTATTCTCAGAGTCCTTCTATTGAACCCCATTTCTGTTGCTTCAAGTTTCTTCTTTACTTCTGAGGAGATTGTCCAGCATTCATTGCCATATAGGAGGAATGATATTACAGTTCAGTACATTGTCAACAATGGTTCACTGGTTCTGATGTTGTTATTGAAGATAGTTCATTTGAGGTTGCCAACCCCATGTTTCTTTCAGAATGTGCTCAGGAGAAGAAAAAATATATGTAGCCACATTTTCACTTGTGTTTGAGTGGCTTTGATTCAGTTGCACCTCTGCTCTTGAAAATCAAAATCTGTTGGCTTTTATAAGAAAATTTTCCCAAAAATAGGCCCAAGAAAAATAGGGTTTTAGTTTTCTCTGATTGGTGAAATATCTCACATGGTGATGTTAATTTCTAACCAATAGGCATTTTGATTTAAATGGTATGTGTTGTATTATGCAATCTTTTTGGTATGTTTGTAAATATTGTCTGTTATTAGGTAAAAAATAAAGTTTGGGTGTGTTTTAATATGATATCTATGCAGATATGTAATTGTATTGGAAATAGGATTTACCTCCTATAAAATTATAAAGATACCTGCAGGATCACAAAAGGAGACTTCACCTAATTCTAGTAGACTGACTTATTTTTAAGGAAATATAAACAGGTCCTATTAAAATTAAGTTTCTCAAAATAGATTTTCTTACTGGAAATTAGGTCTCTAAAAATAAATTTTCACTTTGTAAATTAATTTCCTGAAAATAGATTTTCTCGAAAAATGAAAGGTTTATTTTAATTTATGCATGGAATTATAATGAGATAACTCACTGAGCACGACAGGCTAAATGCCTTCTGCTTCACAGAAAACCATACTCTTGATATTTTATAGGACCAAACTGCAATAATTCATCAGCTGAGGTGTGAGGACTTCCACCATTTGGAAAGTTAATGAGCTATTCTGCTTGATTTGCTCTATAAAGTACAATGAATTAAATATTCTAACATATCTCTTGACAGTATGAAATATTAATGAAATTAAATCTGTCACCACTTTCTTTTTCGTTTCAGGACTTCATGAGTTCATTAAAAAAAAAGAGCTTCATTTAAAAAAAAATAAGTGGATACTTCTGTTCATTCATTATAAAAATACCAGTTTTCTGAAAATGTTTTCAAAGGTTTTCTTGACATCTCTGAAGTTCATGAAGCCTTCAATCATTTTCATTTTTTTCCTATTCACACATGATACTAATGAACGAAGAGAAAGGGCTAAAAAGAGTTATAAATGATATTGTGACTTTTTATTTTGAAAATTTTGAAAAAGAATGTAAGATGAAGACAAAGCCAATTTTTTTTTACAATGAGAAAGAGGTAATGAACACAAAAAGAATTTGGGAAGAAAAAATGAATGTGGTGAGGAGGAATGAAAAAAGAAAGGAAGAAGAAGACAGAGTAGAGGTGTTTAAAGCATGGGGAAAATATAATGAATATGAAAAGAAGATGGAAAGAAAAAATAAATGAAGGAGAGGAGGAATAAGTGATAAAAGAAAAAGGGCAGGATGAAGAACACAGAGTAGAGGTGTTTAAAGCATGTTGAAAAGGTAATGAACATGAAAAGAAGATGGAAAGAAAAAATAAATGAAGAAAGGTCTAAAAGAAAAGAATGGAAAGGAAAAAGATGAGAAGCGTGTAAAATGCAAGAAAAAGAAGGGAACACACAGAAATGATTGCACATCATACAAATGAAGGTGAAATATGTTAAAATTATGGATAAAGAGGGAATTAATAAAAATAAAATAAAAAAGAAAATCAAAGAATTCATGAGATGGTCAAGAAAAAGAAACAAGATAGGAAAAAGATAAAATGAATGCTACAATATATGCGGCTATAATGTTAAATCTGTAAATTTTTCTAAGTTTTAATGGCTATATGACATTCAACTTATGTTTCAACAGACTGGCTGAATTTTAGAAAAAATAATTCAGAGAAAAGATAATATAAATAGTATGATAATGCAAGTAACAACAATAAATATTTTCTAAATTCATCTTAAATATACTTTATTGTCTATGTTGGTAGGCTATTATGTATGTTCATATATAATTTAAGTAGAGTTTAATTTCCTGATTTATACATTTATATGTAAATGAAGTGTATTTATGCATAAAAGTACAATTATACTTGTACACATAATTGTGTGAATATAACTTATATAAGTATATATAATATTATTTAAATCATTTTTATTTGTATTTATATATATAAAATGACTTGAATATATATTATGCAAATTTATATATATATATATATATATATATATATAAAATATTCAATATTTGCATATGCATGCACATATACACCACAATATGCATATCATATGAGTATATTTATACATAACCTATACGCATTACATACACATGTTGGTTGATATATATAAACATATTCGGATACAAATACACACACACACATATATATATATATATATATATATATATATATATATGTATATGCATGTGTCTGTGTCTATATGTATACATACCTATATATTCATTATACATAGGTATATTCAAAATTATTTATATATATATATATATATATATATATATATATATATATAAATAATTTTATATATATATATATATATATATATATATATATATATATATATGTGTGTGTGTGTGTATGTGTGTGTACATATACATACTCCTACATACATGCACTCATATATATATATATATATATATATATATATATATATATATATATATATATACATGCATACACATGCTGAAATATGTTTGTTGATATATATATATACATATATTTGAACTCATATATATTTATATGTCTGTGTGTGTGAGTATTTATGTATGTACACCTAAAATATTTTTTGCTTATAAATATTTAAAATGCAGTTTTGATATATGAATTGACAGTTTGAGTTATTTGGAAAGTTTGCCTTTTGACAGTTTTGAAAAAAATTTAAATTGACTGGCAATCAAAGTTGATTATTCTTGCCAAATTTTCTGTTTTCTTCTTTTTGATTTAAAATTCCAGAAAGCAGGATTTCATGTGGGATTTTTCTTTACTCTTTTCAACTTGTCTGCTCTTGTGACCCTTTTCAATTATCCCCACTTTGTCCAAATACATCAGCTCCATAAACTTAGTTCCTATCAAGTCTATTACATCATTTCTCTACAAAGGCTTTTTGTGAAATATTTTGACTAAAACCTTAAAATAAAAGAAAAAACTTTTTAGAAAATAATACTGAACTGCTATGTAATTAATATCAATCCTCCTATATGACAGTGAATTATAAAGAACTTCCTCACAGATGAAGAGGAGAGGCAATAGAGATGTGGTTCTACAGAAGGATGCTGGGAATACCATGACGGGAACATGTAAGCAACAAAGATGTTTCAAGAAAAATGGGAATGAAATGGACATTTTTGCTTAGGATCAGAAAGAGACAATTGTTCAAAATGAAAATTCAAGTTAGAATTTTGAGAATTTTATATTCATTGAACATACTGAACACAGAAGAGTAGACAGAAACGTCAATTTACCTATCAAGCAAACTTGTGTAAATGGATGTCAGAACATGAACTAGGATGAATAATAAGAAGACAATCACTACTTAGAGCTATGAAGAATAGGATAGAATAGAATAGGATGTTGTAGAGAACCATAATCGCTCAGACCTGTTTTTAGAAGGTAGAATTACAGTCTGTATTGAAAGATGGTAATATTCCAAGGTCTAATTAGTGACCTTCGTCAACACACCAAAGAACTGAAGTTAAATAAAGATTTACTATTCTTTTTGACCATTGAAATTGCTAATATCTGCTAATTCTTAAAAGATTAAATCAACAATAACCAAATCCATTAAAACTTTTATATTTATTTTCCAGACTGTGTAAGAATTACACCCCACAAGATATTAGTAAAAATATAATATTCCCAGATGTGAATATGTTCCTCAAGTTCAGTAACTGTTATCCTGACCTTCTGTCTGAAGTTGTATGGAACATTGATTATGCCATGTTATTTTTTTTAATCGTTTCATCCCAAGCAAGGTAATAAAGCCACTAGGATGCAAGAGATTACTGAGTGTTAGAGAATATGAGAAAAAACTACTATTAAGAAAAAAGAATAATAAAAGAATAAGAATTAAGAAGACAAGATAACAAATGGCATTACATTTACATTTTTGAAAATCAAAGTTGATTGGGATGCAAGAAACTGAAAGAGAGTTCCACAAGCAAGAAGTGTGATAGAAGAAACTGATAGTGAAGAACTTACAGTTACATCCAGCCAAAAAATTACAGTTGAGATTTCTAGGACACATAATGAGGAAAGAGGGATTGAAGGTAAAAGGAAGACAGGGAAGCAGTGAGTAACCTACCTAACAAGCTTGTGCAAATGGGTGAAAGGACATGGACAGGAGGGTGGAGATAGAAACATTAATAAGAGCTACAAAAGATAGCGAGTTATGAAACCATGACTGACAATGTCCTGAAAAGATATGACAAGACGAAGAACAACAACATATTCTGTCATTATCATCTGTATAAAAACAAACCCATTTTAGAACCTGATCTGTGCTGCCAAGGAAAATGATAGTGAGGATCCAGTAGGAACATGATAAAATATTTTTGTGAAGTTTTAATCTTTGTAAGAAGCAGCTGTCATCATTGAATAAGTGATAAGTTAAAAATAAAAAGCAAAAGAAAACTTCTAATTTGCGATTTTGAACTTCATTTGGAAATGAAGAGATACTTGAATAAGGAATTATGACCAGATGAAAAAACATTTCAGGTAAAGGACCTCCTTGTGTAGTTTTTAAAATGTGGCAGGATTAAAATGCCCCAAATTTATTAAAAATGCAAAGAGAGAAGTGTGGAAGGAAGAAATAATCCAGTGTCTTGCAAAATCTTGTAAATAAAAAGGAAAATATTTATACAGGATATAATGAAAACAAAAGATGAGGATGAAGATGGAATTAAAAAAGTGAATGAAGACAGGTGGATGTTGAAAAAGAAAAGCAGAAGAAGACAAAGCAGAAGAGTTTAAAGTATGAGAAAAAAAAAACGCAAGTGACAAGAAGAAAGCATATCATGCCAATGAAAACTGAAATGTGTTAATAATATGAATTAATTAAGACAGAAATGGTGAGAGTGAAATAAAAGAGGAAAGGGAAGGAAATAAGAAAAAAAAAATAAAAAGGGATGAAAAGAAAAAGAGAAAGTAAGGAATTTGAAGAAAATATTTGAAAAAATGGAAAAAGAATGAAAAGAATAAAAAAAGACAAAAATGTTTCAAAAGAAATATCTAAAGAATAAAGAGTGTAAAAGCAAGGGAAATTGTCAACAGAAAACAAAAGACAGAGAAAAGGAGAAGATAATGGGAAATGAGGGAAAAAATAAATAAGATACCAAAAAGGTGTGAAAATGGAAGGAAATGAATAGAAAAAAGAAGAAAAGAAGAGAAAAATTTAGAATAGAAGAAAGTGTGGGGGGGAAAGAAAGAAACGACAGCCTGAAGAAAGAAAATAAAACAAAAAGAAATATATATGTGAAACAAAATGTCTCTATGGCAAATAGGTTGACATTTGCAAATTTCAATTAAGATATGTGGCACATATTGAGCAGTTGTCCAATTATATAAACTAATTTTGTATCAATTTATTCTGTTCCTGGTTGGAACATAAATTTGAGAAAAATTACATCCTCCACCATGATCAATTCCATCAGTATAATGCAAGAAAGAGTTTTAATGGACTGAGTAAAATCTGCTGCAAGAAATTTGGATGTTTGTGTTTAAAATGAATGAATCTAAATTGAGAAATCCTGCTATTTACAGCCAATCTTTTTCAAGACTGCTTTCATTTTACTTTTTGAAATGGTTTAATTTTATTTCCGTGAATTTCACAAAATTTCTGAATTTTATTTTCTTCAAATACTTGTTATGATTTAATTCTCTTCACATTAACATTCCAATCTTTCTCAAACTTGTCTTCTAATTTTTATATGCAATGAACCAGGGAAATGTTTTCTGTTTATTACCAAATTTATTTTGCATTTCAGGTATGTATTGACCACTTCTGAACTATTTACCAAGAAAGTTGAAGAAATTCTGAACTCTCAAAAATATTGAAAGCAAAGAACATTTAAAGATTATAAAAATTAACATTGAAATATTGACAAAATCATCTCCAATTCTTTGTTCATTAATATTATCTCTATATAAGTTTTTGATCTGTTAAGTATTAAATTCCTACAGTACCTCAAATGAATTAGCTTACTTTTGTAGTTCTAAATATATATATATTATTTCCTTTTGATATATTCTGAACATTTTAAATAAATGCAAATAGATGCACATATAAAAAAGAAAATAATTTAATGGTTTCCTTGATCATATCTTAGGTACCACCAACAGCAGAAATTACTTAGGTTTCTGTATATAAAGGTGACAATAATAATATAATTGAACTAATGAACAGAATAAAATCCTCACTCACCCTATATAATGTGTAATGACTTTTTTTTACTAATTTTATATTTCATTTTTGAGATGAGGAATTGTTACTATGGTTTAATTTATCTGTCTATATCTCTGAGATGAGGTATCATGATTACTTGCCTTATTTACATTACTCGGACTGTTATCCTCATCTTCATGACATATTCACAATGTTTCAGTTGTTGTATGCATAAGCCTTCTTCAGATGATTGGAATTTCAAATGCTTTAGTGTTAGATTGTTCTAGTTCCACGTGCCAAGCCTCTTCTGGATGTTTCAGCTATTTCCCTTTAATTCAACTCTCCAAGTTGTTGCCTGGTATTGAATTCACAACTCTTTGGGTCTAGTCACTGGATCTAACCAATGTCTTTATTCACTGTCCTTGAGGACATCTGTGTATGAATTTTCGGACTTATACACCATTTTTTACCAGCGCTCATATTTCAATTTTTTCTGTTACTGTTATTGCATATTTTTTTTACCAGAGCTTATATTGCAATTTTTGTTGTTATTCATTGCTATTCTCCAGCACTCCTTATTACTGGTTCCCATTTTGTATTCATTTATATGCTTGGTCAGCTCAGGAGATCTTTGTGTCCTAGCATATGTGCTGATTCCTTAATTTTTTGTATTTTCCAGTGATGCTCTCTGTCTATTATTTCACCCTCATCCCACAGGGGGCAGTAATCTCCCTTTTCCATCCATATGTGGTCAGCTATGCCCAATTTTTCTATTTCACCTTGTGTTACTGCAGTCTTACCTTAAGAGGGCAGTCTGCTTCTCCTTTGTATTTCTGGTTGGTAGGGGATGAAATATTTTTTTTTTTCAATAAAAAAGAAATAAATGTTCAAAAATTAATATAATGTGATTTTCTAGATTTTTTTTATATTCTATCTCTCACTTTCAAAACAGGCCTACCCTGAGAATAATAGACTGTTCCCATTTTTGTAAGGTGGCAAACTCAGAAAATCAGCAGGGGATGAAATACTTATTTTCCCCGCTGTAACATGAAACTGGTTACAGAAACATTTGGCTGAATTCAAGATAATCCACTGGCTCCTAAACTCATCAAATTTAAACACCATTTAGCATGCATGGAACATGTTATGAGACTTCACTAAATTATCTACAACCACACCCAACAAACATAATTCAGTTATGGATATCTCAAGGAACATCTTGTAGACTCCATATTGTATAGTGCAGCTGCTACTATTCAGGTAAAAGGAGAAGCTATTTGTTATCAGATAGTTTCTTTTTTTTTAAAATCATTCCACTATAAACAAAGTAAGAAAGCCACTAAAACACAAGGGGTTACTGAGTGTGAAAGAATATGAAAAAAAGAAAACATTATTAAGGAGAGAGAACAGAAATTAAGAAGACAGAAGATAATGATTCACACTGCATTCAAAGTTTTGAGTGTTTTAGTGGCTTTTGTAGTTTTTAGTAGTTTTAAAAGAGGAATGAAGAAGACAGTACATAATGATTGACACTGCATTTAAATATTTGAAGATCAAAGTTGGCTGGAAAGAAGTCTGTTAGCATAGAACTTACAGTTTAAATTATCATTTTCTGATATGATTATAAACACAAAAAGAAAGAACTACACTTTAGAACATAAGCAAGCATGACTTTCCACAAGTTGCTTTTCTTTATTATCTATGCATTACCATCTCTTCTTGGGAAAAAATACTAACGTTGTTTCCTCATTGCCTTCTGAACATGTTTAAATTGAGAATAATCCTTCAAGTCTAGAAAAGTCCAGTCTACCCTACAATTAGCTGGGAGAGCAGATATGGATTTATGTTTTTCTTCAAGGCATTAAGTGTAAATTAATTTTAACAGACTTAGTTGAAGTTTGAACTCAGCTAACCAGTTTCATTTTCTCTGCTGATAACCATTACACTATTCATACATCCATATGACTATTGGGTATGACTATCAAATTGGCAGAAATGTGTATATTTAAATATGTAAGAATATGCATTACACAAATCACATAATTCTGAAGAAACATATAAACATAATAAACATTCATTTATGTTATTAAATCTTTGATGAGATTGTTTCTAGTAGGTCTATAGGATAATATATAATAGTGAGGTACTTGCTCAAGTAGGGCAGAAAAAATTAAAAATGAGCATCACACACAAAAAAATTAGATTTGAGATACGTGTGAGTTCCACTAAATTAGATATCATGTTTTAAAATTCCTGATTCTGTATATTTTATTATATTTTATCTGATCCTCTCATTACCCAACTGTAAATTTTTTTTTTTTTAATTTTTATATACACATTTGTTTTTTGTTGCTTTACACTTGTATTTATTTTCTGGAATGAGACGTATATACTTTTCCTACATATAAAAGTTCTATAAAAGTTTTTGAAGGTAATATTTCAGGAAAAAAAATGGAAAACTAAACTTTCTGATATATCTTGAAACTTAATAGAAGTAATTTGAGACAAATGATACAACTCAGTTCACTGTGACCAGACCCCACGAAACAACTAAATATCGACTTCAAGTGACCTGTACCTTGTGTCGTGCATCACACATATTTACTTGTAGTAATTGATGAATACTCACAGTCTCCATTTGTCTTCCCATGTCCAAATATACACATGACAACAGTAATTAAATCCTAGATCTATTGTTCAGCTTAGCCAGGATACCTGATTATATACACTTGGACAGAGACGTGTCCTTCATGTCTGAGGAACTGAGAAACTATCTCACCCAAAAAGGGGTTGCAACAAGTAAAACCACTCCATACCACCTGACTGGGACTGCACAGGCTGATGATTTAACAGTATTATATGGAAGACGATTTGTCTAGCCATTAGGTCGTATAACATACCTGAAAAGTACTAGGAATTAGTGCTTCTCAAAGTGTTACACACCATAAGCTCAACAAATGTCACCCCTCATGAACACTTCTTTGCATTCCTATACCACTCATCACATGGGACTTCACTGACATCCTGGCTAATGTCACCAGGTCCCATACTATAAAAAGATTTGTAAGAAACAGTAAAACCAATCCTTATGTAGACCAAGACAAAATACAATAATCTGACATATGCCAACATAAGATATTGAGGTGGAAAGGAATCTACTATATCTGTTTGCGATTTGGCACCCATCCCTGAAATGGAGCTAACCCCTGAGCCTGCCATCATGAAACAAGATAGGAGTACTCCGATTGTTCCTATACAGGAGGAGGGCACAACATGTAAAGAAGATTTTGCAGAGGATCAACAGATAAGGAGATCTAGATGAACAATGAGACCCCCAGACTGCTATGGATGGCAATGCCACAATTTTCCAAGGAGCAAAAATATGGTATCCTACGCTTGTGTTGTACAAGCAATAGATTCGCCCACATCTGCTATATAATCTGTGATTTACCTCACTTTTATTTTGTAGCTGAGTTTCATTTAGTTACTTTTACTTCTGTTCTGAGTTTTCTTTTACTTATCACAGCATATTTGTAGATTGAGGACAAATTTAGTCTTCTGTTTAGTTCTCAGTTCCAGAAAAAAGTATGTGGGTTGAATCTAACACTGGTCCTCCCAGAGCAGTATGGATGCTAATGTACATTAAATTTGCTTTAAAACGATAACATTTTTTTTGTTTTATATTTTGTGATGATTAGGTATCATTATTTACATTAGAATTATTGTTCTCATTTTTGTTGTTATTATCACAATGTTTCAGCAATTTTTCCCTCTGAAACATTATAATAAATACCAACAGAAATGAGGACAATAGTCTAAATATAAATAGGGTAAATAGTAAAACTATCACAATATGTGTGTGTGTGTGTGTGTTAATATGAAATCTTTTTCTTTATGCGCCATATTCCCTCAGGACATAGGCGATCATGACTCTCCACAATTTCCTGTCCTTTGTAGCTCTTAATAAATTTTGTCTTTCTGTTATTTCTCCTAAACCCTGTTCCATCATCCATTGTTTTCCTTTGTCTCACTTGACTTAAATTTGTCCTGTGAATATCAGCTTTACCAGACCCTCTTTTCTTGTTATGAACCATAAAAATTTCAACTCTCTCTTCCAGATGTTAAGCATAAGTTGTTACCTTTTTTGTTTTCATTTTCATGGAAATTATCAAGAAATTATCCAAGCTAAAAATGTTTGTTGCTTAAGATTTAAACATGTGCAATTTCTAAACACTTGCAGTTAAAAAAAACTTTATTTTTGATCAAACCTTGCATAAAAAATAAGAATATCTATGAAGATGCAACACTATTTTGTTTCTGTTGAGCCATACTTGTTTTCTTTTTGTCATAAAATCATTGTTATTTTATTAATCTCCATCATTACAAAAGAGAATTTAAATCAAATAATAAAGTTCCTCTCTTTTCTACTATTCCATTTCATGGAACATATTTAATCCTTTTCATACATTACACAATTTCATTCAAGGGAAGCACATGAGAACAGTTGAAAATGTCTTGAATATACTTCAATAATCCGAGTATTAGTATATGCTCATAACTCACTCTACCTAGCTTTTAACTGGAGATCAAAAGGTCTTGAGTTCAATCATCACTGCTACCCTTTGGCAAATAAACACTTGACTGTAAGGTAAGTTGAGAAGTAAGTATAATGAATGGGAACTGACAAGGTAGTCTATGATGGATCACAAATCACTTAAAATAGGAATATAATCCCTTTCCACTTGGACTTGCTTTTATTGGGGTAATATATATTTTTGCTTGCTCTTATGGCCAGCATCACATGGCCTGTACATGTTTAAGTAAGCATAATATAGATAGACTTCTCATTTGTCACTTAAAGCATTCTAACAGTAAATTTGTGACATAGCAAGTGCAAGCAAGGTGTAACATCTTAACATAGCAGACAATCTTTCTTTAAATCTTCCTTTGAAAAGAAAACCTAATTCAGATTTATTTCCATGAGAATATTCTTTCAAAAATTGGATAGAAAAAAAGCATCAAAACAGATTCTTTAGCAATGCAGAGTGCTGATATTCCACACTCAGTCAACAATATTTCTTGGGAAGCTTTGTAGATATTTTTTCATCCAATGATTAAAGTTTAGCTTACATTTATGATTTATATGAGGTACTGTGAAAAAGTTTAGGGTACAACCGACTTCCCAAAGTCCAACCAACTGAAACTCCAACCAGGAATGTGTTTTTTTACACTCCCTTGTATCCATTGAATCAATTCTTAAAGAATCAAACTTATATCTATCCAATAGAAAGAATACGTACATAGAAACACTCCTAGATTAATGGAGTGCTACTCCAATGCACAAACTCACCACACAAAGGTGAAAGCATTAGAATTCCTCCTACTAGACAGACACACATACACAATTATGAATACACATTACCATCTGATGCCTGCTTAGATATATTAGAATTTTCTACAAATTTACATACATATAAAATTATCTACAGTTTTAATGTATGTGATACATGACTGACCAATGGGAATCAACCCAAACAAAATGGAAAATATCGAAGTTCTGTCTGTTTCTCTTGATTGCTGATGGAGCTTTATTAAAAGTGAAACATGTTATATTAACAAATGTTTCCTATTTGTTCTTTAATTATCACCCTGTTGGATTCCGATCAGTATTTGATATATCTTGTTTTTAAATAGAATAGATTATTTTAACACAATTAATTGACATTTTAATCTAATATTATTTCTTATTAGTATAAACATTATATTTAACTGGTACATGTGTTTGAGATGACATCCCAGTTATTGTAAACTGTCAAATTAATATCTACTTGCCTAGAGATGAGTTGGGATCAAATATGGATCTGAATCAGACAGAATGATAAGATAAAGTACAAATATCAGTCTAACATGTTTCACTTTTATTAAAACTTTGTCAGAGACTGAGATATGGAGAAAAAGAAAAAGTTCCTTGAATCCATTCTTCAAGAATCTAACATATGTTTATCTAAAAAGAAACGGTATGTACGTGAAAACGAAATCAGTGTGTGAAAAACCAGCAAACATAATGTCTAAAAGATATACACACATAAACAAAGATTACAAATATACATTATCATCTGATTTTCACATAGACAAACTAGGATTTTTATACACTTACATATATATATATATATATATAGCAATATTTAGTTTTTCAGGTATTTTATTTTCTTGGAACTTCAGATGGATGTGTCATTTCTCTTTGAATTCAGAAGGCCACAAATTATACTAACATTGGTTTAAAAGAGTCAAATTGCCTAGAGATCCATAGTTTTATTAAAGTAAATGTTCCTCCTGACAGGAATCAAACCTGATTTTCCTTAATAACCAGCAAAACTATCTTCAGGCGAGGCATACTTTTTATCTTTAATACAAAATAAAGTGAACAGATTTTAAAATTCCCAATCTTAAGTTGGATAACCAAGGTTTGCTTCACTGAGATAGTGGCTCACTTTTTTGTGGGTGGATGGAATTAGTTCTTAGTCAGGCAAAGGACTTGTCAGTACTTCATTACACACACACACATATATATATATATATATATATATATATATATATATATATATATTTGAAATAAAGTACTTGTTCTTAAATAAATAATACACACTTTGACAGTCCCATGTCATCAAAATACATCTGTCCTTTGATTATATAATTCCTATAACAGAGAAAATATGTGACAGGAAGATGAGAATGTAAAATTGCTTTCTAGTATCTCAAATCTTTTTAAGTCATTTGTGGAAAGAAATTAGAAAATTTTGTGAAGAATGAATCTTGATATGGAGGGAAAACTTTAGGATAAAAATACATAACAATCAAACCATATTCAATTTCTAAATTATTAAGGGATTTATTTTTAATCCAACATTTTTATTGCTTGAAATATTACAGTTTTAATTTAAAGTTTTAAATTATTAAGAAGCCCTTTTAAAAGTATTTAAAACTTAGCACTCATAAAGTATATAAGAGCATTTGGACAGTCCTTACAAACTCTATGTCCCAAAAAAGAAATCTTTTTTATGCATACAAGGAAAATGTAATAAAAAGCTTAACTGCAATGCCTTGTCAGTCAACTTTTATGAAACCCCTCTCTCTCTCTCTCTATATATATATATATATATATATATATATATATATATATGCTAGCAGTAGCGCCCGGTGTTGCCCGGGGATGTAACAGTAAGAGATAGATCAAGTATTGACCATCATAAAGGCTGAAAAATAAAACTGACAAAGATTATTGTTTAAGGTTGACAGACATGCATGTCTTAATTAGGTTTTTTTTTTTGTTTGTTTTGTTTTTTTAATTTTTTTACGAATTGGTCAAACCCAAACTCAAACAAAAACATTGTTTTCAATCGTTATGAGTCTACCGATTGAATAGAATTTTATTATAAACAGTTGTCTTGTAAATGGAATTTTTAAAGCATTCTGAATGTAAAAATAAAGAAAAAAGTGTGCAAGACAATAAGAAACACTACCTGCCAAAAAAAAGTGAAGTTTTGTTGAAATCGGTTGAAAAATGTAGGAAATCCGATCCCATATATAAACGAACACACACACACAGACACACAAACACCCAACCTGGGTTTTATAATAAGTATAACTCGATAACTCGATATTAATAAGTATAACTCGATATGAGTTGTCCCCCTTTCATTAATGCCTCTTAATCGTGTTTTCAAATTAATTTCATGCAAAAAGTTGTGTTTTTCCAATTTTGGGCGCTGTCAGAACTACCGCAAGGTAATTTTACGTAGTCCTGTGAAGTTTTGTTGAAATCGGTTGAAAAATGTAGGAAATCCAATCCAATATATTAATGTACAGACACACACACACACAACCTGGGTCTTATAATAAGTATGATATCTTAGATAACTGGTTTTATATATATATATATATATATATATATATATATATATATATATATATATATATTAGATACATGTTTTTACCAGTTTTACTTAAATTGTTATTAGAACTCAAAATAAACCTTTCCAAAACAGAATATATGATATAGAATTGAAATGAAACCTATGATGGCACCTACCTTAAATCCATCATAAAAATTTAGGCTGTGGAATTAGTAAATATTAAACACTTCAAATGCAAATTTATTATATGAGATAAGGAAACTGAACATAGAACAGGCTGCACTAGATGTAGTTTCATCCAACACTAGAAATTGCTACAAAATCAAAACATTAGCCTGAAAACTCTATTCATATTTTTAAATAACCTTGTCATTTCAGGCTTTCAGGCTTTCATAGTGACAAACACATTCAGAAATATCTAAAGTGTCAACTGTATATAATCACTTCCTAAGATCAATGGTTAAAAATGGCTTTGAGCCTATGGGTCTTCATGAAGACCCCACTTAGTTAGACCTTGTAGACTGGGATTATAGAATGTCAAGCTAATGTTTCTGTACCAAATAATAGAAACCACATCACTTATGGATTATCGACAGTAACAACAGATAAAAAAGATATCCCATGTAACTTGAAAGAAAAAAAACTTTCCACACTACTTCAGATAAGGATTTGGAAGAAAATACCTCATAAATATTGGAAAGAGTGATAACAGCTACTGGATTTGAGAAATCTATTTTCCTGAAAGATTTTATAAATTTCAACTGAAAGTAGTAGTGGCAGCTTGGTCAATGAATACTGAATATTTCCTTATAAGGAAATGGCTACCATTGCTATAATCAGCCTTAACACCAACAACTGTTACTTAAAGTACTTTAGTTAAAATCTAAATTCACTCTAATTCACTGTCTAGGTTTACCATTAACACCAGTTTTTCCCTGACTTTGACATTATTTACTTTCACTATCACGAAACTTATACCAATCAGTTCTATCAGTAGTATTATCCCTGTTATCAGTATTATCATTATTCAGATGTGTCTACTGATTTTCACATGAATTACATTTGATTTAGTCCATACATATGGAGATTTTACTCTTTTCCGATTCATCTCTTTTAGTATTACTTTTCACTAAATTCATGTTTTCATCAGTAACTCAACAAACTTATTTTGTATATTCTTTCCAAATCATCTCCTATTATGACATTATTCTTCTTCCTCTTTTCCCTCATAAAATCTTAAAAAAGTATAAGCCATTGGGATTACACTTTTTTCTCTTTTATCCCTCTTCTTTCTTTCACCTTTTTATCCCTCTTCTTTCTTTCACCTTTTTATCCCTCTTCTTTCTTTCACCTTTTTATCCCTCTTCTTTCTTTCACCTTTTTATCCCTCTTCTTTCTTTCACCTTTTTATCCCTCTTCTTTCTTTCACCTTTTTATCCCTCTTCTTTCTTTCACCTTTTTATCCCTCTTCTTTCTTTCACCTTTTTATCATAATCTCTTTTTACTGCCTTCTATTTTCCACCCTTTCTTCCTGTTTTTTTCTAGCTATTTTTCTCTGTTTTAAAGACTTCCTCTTCCTTCCTGCCTGATTCTTCTACCGTCATTTTACTTTTTATAATCATCATTTCTTTTCTTCTATTTTCCCCTATCTTTCCTTTTTCTTTATTCTTATCATTTGTTCTAACCTTTTCTTTTCTTTCATTCTTTTTCTCAGGACATTTGATGATTTTCCTTTCTTCTGTTGTCTTAATTCTTTTACATCATGTCTGATGTCATATTTGACCTCTGACTTTTATCTTTTTTATTGTACCATGACTTAATTCTTACCTTCTCCCAATTTAGTTCCTTTCCTTCTATAATTATTAATTCCTATAATTAACCTAATTCCCTTCATTTTTTTCTTGTGTATTTTTCATAAATATTCCTTTCTTCACACTTTCTCTTTTTCTTTCTGTATTCTTTTATTTTTTGTTTTCAATTCTCCATCTTTTTGCTTTTTTCTTCCTTTCATTTTTCTTTTCTATTTCTTCTTTGTAACTTCTTTTTATCTTCCTCCAAATTCACTCTCTTTTTTTTCATTTTCTTTCTTTATTATTTACTTTTCTACACAGCCCACACAGCTGCCTCCACATTTCAGTGCAATGTCTCTTTTCCTTCTTTAAATTCTTCTTGTTCCCTCCAATTACAAGTCAATAACATTTCTACCCATTTCTGTGACCAGAATAGTAAAAATATTATCATGACTTTACTCACTGCTTCAATATGAAGTAAGCAATGTTGGAAAAGGGGAGTGAGATGTTAGTGAGCAGAATGTGTGTTACTGTATGATTGATTTGGGTGTTGTGTTGCTTGTGGTGTTAGTCAAGCAAGAAAGAGAGAATCAGTCACTTTCCTTATTCAGGCTTCTATTCATATTTTCTATGTAACCCCAGTCCATTCCCAATTTGCATCCTCTCTTGTCACAGTCCAGATTGTTGTATAACTCTGAAAATAAACTTATTATCTTCTGGCATGGATGTTCTCCTTAATAGCTTTTTTGACTATTTTGTCTCGCATTGGTAGTGAATAAAATACAAGACAAGAAAGAATTACTGAACAAAGAATATTTTTGCAGTCTCTTCCTGTTTTAGGCCATTCGTATTAAATGTATTGTTTTGTGATGGTTTTATTATAAGACATTTATCTGACAAGAAAAACTGGTTTCTTCCTGTTTTAGACCATTGGTGTCAAAGGTTGGACCTTAATGCTGGCAGTAAGAAGAAAAACAGGAGTAAGAGGAGGAGAAGACACAGAGTTACTCACTTTATATATTCTAAAACAATAAAAATGGACATAGACAGGTATCTACAGCAAGGGAGACAGCTAGAACATCAACAAAGAAGCTCCCTTGGGAAGTTGTCAAATTTTGAGGAGCATGGAACCATCTCATAATTACTGTTGTTCCCAGGTCCACACTCATCTGGGGTGGTAGCACCTGTTAGGGTCTCATCTATGGACAATGAGTCCCATACATAAAGAAAACACTATGAAAGTACAAAAATACATTTTTGTAGTAAAAATATCAGCAATACATTTTTATATAAAGAAATTATGAACAATACATCAATCAGCATTAAAGAACTCTTTCATGATATTAATCCATATAATATTCTACAATTTCTTAAAGAAATCAAACTGTATTACCATATATAACTTTTAAAAAACTACAACATGAGACACACATATCTCTGCCTCTAGTAATTATGTTAACACAAAATAAGAATGTTTGTTTGTTTAGTGGCAAATCAACTCCTTATGGGTCATTTAATGCCAAAATTTAATTTTCATGGGAGCATTCGTAATTTCCTTTACAAAAATGTATTTCTGGTAATATTTTTACTATGAAAATGTGTGGCTGGTATTTTTACTATCAAAATGTATTTTTATACTTCTGTAATGTTTTGACCCCACACAAAATATAATTATCAACTACCATGTATTCAACTGTGAAAGCAGAATAACATTTATCATATTATTATCACTTTAAAATTCCCAAGAAAATTAAATTTCAAGCATTAAATAACCCATAAGAAGTTGATATGCTGTCAAACAAACAAATCAAATCACCTGGCACAGAATATTCATGACCATCACCTTCAAAAATATCATTTATATTTGGTTCCTCATCTATGATTATATTTTCTGTTTTCTTACTTATTTTGCTATCTTAACAACATAAGATATGCAGATGACATATATATACTGTTGATAGAAGACACAGAAAGGAAACCACAAGAACTCCTACAAAAGGTAATGAAGGAAAGCAAGAAGAAAGGACTAAATATTATTTGCAAGAAGACAGTATGAATAGTTGTTAGCAAAAAGAATAATCTAACATGCTGATTGCAAATTGGAGACACCAAAATCAAATAAGTAGAACAATTTAGAAATCTGGGAAGTGTTTTAACAGAGAACAAAAAATCCACTGAAATCTGAAGGTGCATTGGGATAGCAAAAGGTGCCTTTCAAATGTTAAGCAATGTATTAAGAAATAGAAAAAATTTATTAGAAACTAAAAAAAGAGTACTGAATTGTTATGTAGTATCAGTCTGCATATATGGCACTGAATGTTGAACAATCTCCTCATAGATAGAGAAGATACTTGAAGCAGCAGAAATGTCATTTTACAAAAGGATGCTGCGAACACCATGGACTGAATATATGAGCATCAACAAAGTTTTCAAAAAAATGGAAACAAAAAGGACACTTATACTTAACATCAGAAAGAGATAGTTAAAATTTCTAGAACATATAATGAGGAAAGAGGTTTTGGAAAATCTGATACTCAGAGGGTTTGTTGAAGGCAAAGAAGGCAGAGGAAAACAATGCATAATCTAACCAGAAAGCTTACATAAATGGATGGTGAAACAAAGTTTAGGAGAGATAACAAAAAGACAAAATTTATTATGAGCTACAAAGGACAGGAAATCAAAGGCTTCATGAGTGAGGTTTCCATAATCAAATTGTTCTACTATTTTGTTAGAACAATTCAACCCTGTGCCAAATCACTGTACCCAGTTTTTCAAATTTAGAGTTCCCTTCTCCTATACTGGATGCCCACCAAAACTGAAGTTCCTGATCTATTCTACTGTTTAATCCATATTTGAGAGGAGAAAAGTTGTGTTCATAACATTCCCAAGGTTATTTGCAAAAGTGAATGCAATGAATTTGACTAGAATTCAAACTCAACTAACCAGTTTCACGTTCTGAGCTACTAACTATTATAGCGCCTGCATATCCTTATAAAATATTTACTTATAAGTATTTCACTCTTTTGATTTGACTTTGTCTGACTCTTTCATACATTATGTCGAGGGCAGTTAATATATGGCAGTGAATGTTAAACAATCTCCTTATAGATGAAGAAGATCATTCTACAGAAGGAAGCTGAGAATGCCATGGACCAAATATGTGATCATCAACAAAGTTTTAGAAAAAGTGGAAACAAAAATGGCACTTATATTTTGCATCAGAAAGAGAGCTAGTTGAAATTTCTTGGACACATAATGAGGAAAGAAGGCATGTAAAATTTGATACTCACAGATTAAAGGCAGGAAAGAGAGGAAAACAATGCATAACATAACTAGCAATCTTCAGTAAATGAATGGCAGAACAAGGTTTAGGAGAGATAGTAATAAGACAAAGTTTATTATGATATACAAATGACAGGAAATTGTGGAGAGCTATAACCGGTAATGTCCTAAAGGGACACAGCACATAAAAGAAGATCAGCTTTCTTCATAGAGGCCTTTACTAAAAGCAGTTGTATATCATATATTTATTATGCAAGAGCCAATTACTATCTTTTTACTTTCTGAGATGAATTTTGTATTAGTTAAAATAAGTTCACTTGAAGATTTTTCTTTACTAATTAAGGTATCAACAAAAGCATTTAATGATCTGACTGCTTACAAGCTTAGTACAAGTATTTTCTAATATGCACAAATGACTCTTTAATTAACGTGGACACTGCATTATGTTAATAATCTCTTGCACTTGCCTATTTTCACAATAATCATTGCAGACTCCTAAGAAGTGTTTTATAGAATTACAATTAAAACATCTTATAATCTTTCCATTTCTACCAATTGTACTAGAATTTCTATTAGAATTAAATCTTCAAAATCCTCTGTTTTCCATGCCACTGCCATCATCTCATTTCAACTGTTACCTGATATTCATCTAAAAACATTATCATCGGCAGATGCAGCTGAATTATTGAAGATATTTTTAATCATTCATATTTTCATAGATCATACCCCCACAGGTAGCATGAACCAGTCTCACACAAAAGTTTTGCAATATTCTTACTTGACAGTAGTCATAAGACTCTTTAAGCATGCATATTTCTATCTTTTAGGAAGAGAATATAAAGTTTATTGGTAACAGTTTTAACACCATTCTCACAAACATTGCTCTCTAGTTTAAGGTTTTTGATATATTCTTTCTCCTGCAGTCAAATTAAACTGTAGGATCTTGTTTAATTTTTTTCAAAACCTGTAAATAATTCACGATCACGAGACCCATAACCCATAAGAGTTGTACGGGAACCACATGTACTTTAGTCATAGCAACAGTGGTGTGACTTAGGCAAGATTTTCTTCTCTCAGACTGGTTACCAACCAAGGTTATATGACCTAGTCTGTTCTGCTATTTTCCCATAGCTGGAGAGAGTAAAGATGGATTCCTACTTTTCCCAAAAGTATTTGCATGTATGTAAATGTAACATAATTGACTGGAATTCAAACTTGGTATCATATATTCAAATGATTTTTTAATTAATAATGTTCCTCATTTAATAATACTGGGGGAATTTTAAAAGTTCATGTCATCTTGAGATGCAGTTCAACAATGCAAATGTTTTGAATATAGAAGGTCTCATATTACTGGGTACCTTCTGCTACCATTGGTCAAAAGTTGAACTGTAATGTTTGCACTAAGAAATAGTAAGTTCATAACATGAGGTAAATATGCATGCATGAAACCATGGATAACTAAAATATCATCACATGGTATCATCACCATGTGGTTTTATTGACTTTCTGTCATATGATATTTATCTTAGACTAGGAAATCTGGTTTCTTTCTGTTTTTGTCTGCCATTAATATCATGACTGCTTTTGGTCTGTGAACAATTTATTATATGATATTCATCGAAGACAACAAATACTGGATTTAAGCCAAAAGGAATATATAAAAAAAATGCAATATGCTTGCAAACTGAGTAATATAAATAACAAGAATTTTATTTTCACTTCATTGCATTAGTTAAAATTATTTACTACTGATGTTATCAAGATTTCTGACTAATAGTAAAAAATTTGCGTGAAAATCTGTACTCGACTTAAATGATGAAAATGATATGAAGTCTAATTTTTTATAAATTTCTCTGTTATTATTAATGATGTTTAATGACTCACAAAACATTCCTCTGATTTTCTGCAACAAAATTTATAATACACAAGGAACATAATTTACAAGGATTTACTACTGGTGCACACAATCTTAAATAATAAGATATGAAAATGATTCCATGTTCATGGCATATGCAGAAAGAAAACTGCAGAAACTCTTAGAGAAGGTATGAAAGGAAGGTGGGAAGAACCATCAATCAAAGTACAGTAAGTGCTATGATCACCCACATCTTGACTGATTGATTGATTGTGTTTAATGCCCCCCCTCAACCCCGAGTCTCTTCTGGGTCATTTTGAGTATGGATGAGACTAAGTTTTATAGTTCTTCAGATATGGTTGAAGGGGAATTTTTTCTAAGTATGATATAGAAGTTTTATTGTTCATAAGGTATGGTTCCCACATCCTGAAGGGACATGGTATATAGAAAAAGATGGCTAGCAGAACAGTGACAAAGAAGGATGCTAAAGAAAGAGTCAAACACTGCTTAGAGCTACAAGAGACAGGAAGATGTTTTCTTTCAACTCCGAGGAAGGAAGGAAGGAGTTCATTCAAACTGTGGATCCTGATAACAAGCTAAAATATTAATAATTTTCTTGCTAAGGTTTTGTAGCTATCATTAATTGCAAACTTAGACTTTAAGGTTAGTTCATTACATAGACAGAAGATTCAACTCATTTCAAATTATTCAGTAGGATAAATGACAAGTAAGTTCAATTTTTCCAATATCAACTTATATTTTTTTTTTTTAATTTTTTTTAATCGGTATCACCCCATGCAAGGTAGAAAAACCACAAAGACACAAAAGGTGTTACAAGGTATAGAAGAATTAGGAACAGAAACATTAATAATGAGTAAGAAAAGAGTAATCAGAATGACAGTAGACAGCAATTGACATTGTCATTAAACTTTTTCAGATTAAAGTTGTAAAGCATGGAGCCGGATGGGAGTTCCACAAGTGAGAAGTGTGAGAAAAGAAACTGTTAGCATAAAACTTATGCTACATCTACCTTCTTGACTCTTATACAAACTGAACTTATGTTTACCAACCTATTGTTTATCAAAATGACAGAATTTAGTAATAAATAACCTGAAAATGTTGAGATGCTGCAAAAGACAACAATCTAATTGAATTCATCTTGGAACAAATCCCTTAATAATAATTGATTTTTCTAGTTTGATACATATGGAGTTTCTTTAAATCCTCAAATGGTAAACAATTTTAGCTTTTACTTTTCTGTATGAATGTACTCATATGTGAAGGAAGATTCTAGATTAAGTGATTATGATCATTTAATCTATTATAACTTTGTGTTTGTATATATGTCTCTTTCTAGCAAACTATATATATATATATATATATATATATATATATGTGTGTGTGTGTGAGTGTATAAGTAGGTATATGAATATGGGTATAAAAGTTTATGTGTGTATATGTATACATGTTTCATTAAAGGCAACAATAAAATGGTGCTGCAATTAAGCATTTTATTTAATTATTCTCGTGTTCAAATAAGCATTTTTTTTCTGGACAGAATGCTTAGAAACTGGCCAAATGTTCTGTAATCCTGATCACTTTCAGCTATACTTTTAGCCATTATCAAGGATGATTTTATTTTTACTTTTTAACTGGATATATGGGTTGTGTGTATGTTTCTAGAGTTATAGGGATGTTTTAGTGCGTCTATGTATCTACCGATGTATCTGTGCATATATGTATATATATAAACTGATATATGCACAGATACACACATACATACATACATATACACACATGAACATATAGTTCTCAGCTGCCTGTGCAGCAGCTATTGCCCAAAGGAATCACTACTTCTGATTATACCATAGAGACATGTCTGATTACAACAGACATCTCTTTCTCACTGCTTGCAGTTAGTGCAAGCATGTCCTCAAAGAAGCAAAGTTACTCTTTGCCGAAAGAATGAATCAACATATTGCATCTCACAAGTTCAGTTCAAAAGATTATTGGTGGCTCTGCAAAAGCAAGCTGAACAACAGCAAACCTTCAATACCCACTTTATTCAACCAATTTGAAGTCCTGACCTCCTCAGCTGTTAAGGCTGAGTGCTTTGCTTCTAACTTCTCATCCAATTCAATGCTAGATTCATCTGGTGTACCCACGTTGGACTTTCTACCTAGAACTGAGGCTCTTCTGAGTGAGATGTACATAACCCCAACAATGGTTTTGGACATCATCTCTAAATTAGACTCCCATAAGGCTAGTGGTGGACACAGGATACCAGCCATTATCCTGAAGAAATGAGCTCTTCAATTAGCTCCTATCCTCTGTAAACTTTACAACTATTGCCTCACAGTCTCTTGCTTCCACCCTGTTGGAAGTACCTATCTGCTGTGCCTGTCTTTAAAAATTCTGGTGAGCCTTCTGACCCATCTAACTACTGTCCTATCAGTCTCCTACTACTCTTCAGTAAAGTCTTTAAAGCTTTAATCAATGCTGAAGTGGTTAAGCATCTTATTTCACATAATCTCCCACACTTTCTGTCTGTGGAACTACATTCCCCTTACTTGCTTTCCTAATGACTATAATCTTCAAATATTCAACTGTAATATCAATTGACATCTGACTACCTAAGCTTGTTCCCTGTCCACGCATCCTTACTCTTGTTCTCAATCCTTTGTAACCCCTTGCGTGCTAGATGCACTCCCACTTTGCTTGGGGTGAACTGCCTTAAAAAAAAAAAAAACATATATCTACTTAAAGATGCACACATACACACACACACACACACACACACACACACACATATATATATATATATATATATATATATATATATATATATACATATATATATGTTTGTATGTATGTATGTTTACACAAATGCACATATATATATATATAGTGATTTTCTAAGCGCTGCTTAGATGTGGCACAAGGCCAAATGTATGGAGCACCCAGTGATGATCGAACTCCCTACTCAGTTGTAATTGTTCTAGCCAGACAAGCTTGCTAACCATTACACCACACCACGGTGCCCTCATACACATATGTGTTTGTGTGTGTGTGTGTGTGTATCTCTGCATGTATATAGCTGGCAGCAGCTATTTCAAATCTACTGTAAACCCAAGTCTTTCTTACATCCTTCCATGATGATTGTGACCGTGCTCTTCTACATGTTTTATAAGCAAATTCAAATTTAAATTTAATCTCTACATCTTTCATCTGCTCTTTTTCTAATGCATTTGCTAAACACATGGCATCAATCAAGCAACCTTTTACTCCATCTGTTATCTTTTCTTCTTTCTGCATGTTTTGCTCACCTTCATTATTGTTGTTTAAGTACATCTATGATATCTTTTATCTAATCCATGTTAATCTCTTTCTGCTTCTTACAGTAATACTCACCAGTGCTCTTCCCATTGCTATTTCTGTATTTTTCAACTTGTTTTCAAGTGATTTTCTTAATTTTCATATTTCCCACTTATATATCAGAGCTAGTATAATACATTCATTATACCCTTTACATCTTCAGTGCATTGGAAAGGTGCTTTTCATTCTGTGTTTGGTTTCATTAAATGCTTCCAACCCTATCATTATTCACCATTTTATTTCACTTCCATGGTTTAAGGTCAGCACTTGTCCAAAGTATTATTGGACTTCTTCCAGTTATTCCTCTATTTTTATGATCATTTTCAGAAGAAAACAATTATTTATGTTTTATTTCTTTTCATTTCCCAGCCTGCATTTCAGATTTTTCCCATTTTAAGTCATTCAGCATTTCTTGTAATTCATCTGATGATTCTGATGTTAGTAAAATGACATCAGTAAATTGTAAATAGTTTAAATATCCTCTGTTTATGAGTATTACCATCCCTTCCCATTTCATTTTCTGGAAGATATATTCAAAGTCTGCTGTAAATAGTCTAGGTAAAATCATATCTCCTTTCCAGTCTTTGTTTGAACTCTGTATTTATGCAGTCAAATTATTGCACTACTGTTATTACACAAACACACACAAACATACATACACACACACACACACATATATATATATATATATATATATATATATTCACTTAAGCAGCAAGAATTCATTGAAATGTTTTACTGAAATTTTATTACTTTTTTTTCAGTTTGCACATAATTTGTCACATGTCAGGATTAACTTTATTGTGAAACTCTCCAAAGAACATAACATACTCACTTTCATTTATTAGACATTGAATTGTATCACTTCACGTCCTCCATAGATTGCCTGACTTTTCGGCTAAACTGATGAATATTTATGACTGTCCTTCAAATAAAAAATTTGGAAAATCAATGTTTTTGCTCTTGTATATAAAAACTTCTTACGAAATAAAATCCTTATATTTGCCTTGATAATATCCCTCAGTCAATGAAACACATTGGCTAAGTTAAGTTTTTCTTTTGTCTATATATATATATATATATATATATATATATATATTATTAAAGAAAAACAAAAAACAATGAACAACTTGCCAAATCCTAAAACTCTTATCAAGATAAAATCTTGAAAAAAACAATAATACTAAAAAAGAAAAAGAGAAAAATCTAAAAGCAAACCTACTCAGTAAAGTGCTTGAAGCCTAGATTTCCTAGACAGAGCAAAAAATGTTTAACAATGTTGAATCCTATGAAAGGATGGCCCTAGACATAATCTGCGTTCCATACTCATACAACTTGAAGATGTAATGAAGCATTTATGAATTTATCGTCATATAAGAGGATTGATATTATATAGCTCTTCAGTACTCTTTTCTTTATTTCTAATGAGATTTTCCTGTTTTTTAATACTTTTTTGTAGATTATCTTTCACTATTCCAACATACCTTTGAATTTCTGCATCACATTTTATGTCATCTGTTATAGATTTTCCCCAGACAGTTAAATATATGTATTTGCTTGATTTTGACATCCCCAATTTGTAGCATGCACCTTGAGCTGTCTCTTTTGCTCACAACCATACATTTGGTCTTCTTTAGTAGCTAGATTATTGATTGATGTTATCAATAATAATAATGAACAGAGTTATAGTGATGTGTAATGAGTAGGAAATAATAATAACTCCCTTCTCCCATTCCCTTCAAATTCAGAGGACTGAGGTACAAAAAGGAAAGAAATTTGTGTCCCTATGTGAGATATTTTGCATTTCACAGAAATTAACCAGTGAATTGAGAAGAAGAAGGAAAGAAATTTTTGAGCCTATGTGTAATTGTTTTAGACTAATGAAAACTTTCTCTTTCACAGAAATTAACTGCTGAGCTGAGGAAAAAGGAAAGAAATTCGTGATGTGAAATTGTTTTGGGACCAATGAAAACCATGACTTCACAGAAATTAGTCAGTCATCTGAGAAAAAGAAGAAAAAAAGTAGTAAAATATGAGAAATTCTTTTTGATATAAAATGAAGAGAAAAATTAAATCAATGAGAAGAGTGTCTGAAGTCATGTGAAAGGTTTTGTTTCTGTTCCTCATGACCAGTGTTGTTTTTTTATATATCTTGACCCCCCTAACCAGTACACAGCACTTTGAAGGAATTGTCTCTCAACAATTCAAGAAAGTTGTCAAACTATCTCTCTTCATCTAATTTTGAATGTATGCAAACCATATATCCCTTTCAGTGAGCAATGAACTCTTTTAACTTTGTCTTAAACAATTTTAATATTATTTTGTGTCAGATCATTTCATCTGTTTTATGAACATTTCCTCTTCATGACAATGTGTTAAAACTACAGACTTTAAGAATTTTGATTTATTTTCCTGAAATAATATACTGATATTAACTCCAGTGAATAACTTCCTTATCATGCTTTGTTAAAATTACCAATGTGCTTCCTCATTATCATCCTTCATTAATCTTCTTGGTGTGGGTAAATTAACTATTCATTTTAACCACTAAGCCCCACGCCACTATAGATGAAACTAGTTTCCATCGCCTTTTGTTATTTCATAACATTTTATCAAATGTATAGATACATACTGCATTTTCTTTTATGGCAAATTTATTAATGTTTAAAATTTCTTCCCTTTCTTTTAGGTTTTCAAACTGTCTTATTACATTGTCATTGTCAAAAATGCTTATTTGTTTGAAAATTTAAAATGTCATTTGTTAAGACATTGTGTTTAGTTTTAGCTTTCACTGCTATTTTCTTTTCCAAATTAATTTTCACAAATACATGACCAGATATCTTCTCAAAATAATAAACAAATGATAATGATAAAACTCTCTCTATTTTTAAATTAAATCTTAATTGCCTACAAACATTTACCTACACTGTCTCAGATGACAACATTATTAAAAATAAAAAAAGATTATAATTTTAAATTGTCTCTAAGCTGAAATATTGTGCTATTTTAAAAGCAAAAACCCACATGACTAACAATTCATCATTTTTTTTTCTTCTATGTGTCTTGTCCCTTCAGGATTCTGGTGCTCATAGCTCTCAACAATTTTCTGTTCTTTGTAGCTCATCATAAATTTTATTTTTTTGTTATCTCTCCTAAACTCTATTCTGCCATTCATTTACTCAAACTCTCTAGGTAGGTTATGCATTGTTTTCTTCTGCCTTCTTGCCTTCAATATACCCTTTGAGCATCAAATTTTCCAAGACCTCTTTTTTCATCATGTGCCCTAGAAATTTCAATTATTTATTATTTGAAGTTAAGAAAAAGTTTCCTTTTTGTTTCCATTTTCTCTAAAACTTTGTCGTTACTTACATGTTCACTCCAGAGTATTCTCTGTATCCTTCTGTAGGACCACATTTCTGTTGCTTCAAGTCTCTATTTTGTCAATTAGGAGATTGTTCAACATATACTGCAATATAGGAAAACTGACCTTGTAACTTCAGAAACTTGTAAAAGTCCCATGTTTGCTAAAATAAGTTAATATTTCAGGCCAGTTATATTCTTATCGCTTAAGAAGTAGAAGCAACATTTGCCTAAAACATTATTTCTAATTAAATGAATTATATACAGGTTTCTTAACAAACAAGAATGCTTACCTCATTTTAAATTGCAATTAAAATAATATTTCTAAAAAAAGTTACTCTTTTCAAAATTAAAACAATTCAATCCAAATTACCAATTTTGATTCATGTCGATGAGATAGCAGACACAGAAAAGAAAATATAAGAATTCCTGCAGAAGTTAGTGAAGGAAAGTGACAAAAAAGAACTAAACATTAATTGCAAGAAGATAGAATGCATAGTTGTTAGCAAAAGGAACAGTCCAAATTATAAATTGGAGATACCAAAATCAAACAACTACAAAAATTTACATATCTGGGAAATGTTTTAACAGTGGACAGAAAGTGCAACAATGAAATCTAAAAGTACATTAGGATAGTGAAAGATGCCTTCCAAAAGGTTAGGAAAGTATTAAGAAATAGGAAAATTTTGTAAGAAAAAAAGAAAAAGTACTGAACTGTTACATAATATCAGTTCTCTTGTATGGCAGTGAATGATGAACAATCATTTCAGATATGAAGAAGAGACTTAAAGCAACAGAAATGTAGTTTTACAGAAGGATGTTGAGAATACCATGGTGCATACATGTGAGCATCCACAAGAAATTTCTAGGTCACATAATGAGGAAAGGGTGGGGGTGCTCTCTCACAGGGGAGATAATTGAAGACAAGAGGGAGAATTGAATCAATGCACAACCTCCTGAGCAAGCTTGAGTAAATTGATGGCAGAACAGGATTTAAGAGAGATAAGAAAAAGAAAAAAATTATTATGAGCTACAAAGAACAGGAAATTGGGGAGAGGCATGATCACCAACATAATAAAGGGACAAGGGACAAAAAAGAAGAATTTCAAAAACTTGTAAAATCCCAGTGTTTTGCTAACAAAAGTCATTATTTCAGGACAGTTATATACTTAGTGTCTAAGAAATGGAAAGCAACATTTGTCTAAATCAGTGTATCTCAACTTTTTTAAGCAACGACACACCTAGGAGCAAATGAAAATATCACAGCACACTTAGTAAAATTGTTAAATTTAAATGTTATGAAATAAAACCCTAGATTTAAAAAATACACAAATATGAACTTACTTTATTTTAATGTTTCTATTCAACTATTTGTGCAGCAGATTATTTAGTGTGAAACCTGAGCCTGATGATTTTTTTTTTTTTTTTTTTTTTTTTTTGCAATTTCTTCAATGTTTGGTTGAATGAATAAGCAGACCCTCATTTCTTCTTCAATTGAGTGAGGGCTTTCTCATTTATTATTTTGATGCTATTTAGCAGCACACTTAACAGGCACAGCAGTTGGGAATGACTGGCCTAAACTAAACATTATTTTTAATTAAATGAATTATATATATAGGTTTCATACCAAACAAGAATGGTTTCTTCATTTTAAATTGCCAATTACGATTTATTGATTAAATATTTTGGGGTTAACCTTTTTTCATAATGCTTAACCTGACAGTTACATTAATATCTAAAATTACTTAGTCTGTGATATACACATATAAAAGTAAACTGTTTTATCTATTAAGCCAAAAAACTAAGAGTTGTACATCAGGTGGACATTAAGCAAACTGATGTGCATGTTTTGTTGTTTTGAAGTCAACAGCTGCTGTATATAGAACAACTTGATAATTTAGACAGAGAGAAATAATAAGTGCTGCATATCTTCTGTGGCACCTTTTGTATTAATGACACCATTATGGCAGAAGGTGTGACGACATCTTCACTGTTAATGCCTGAATTTTTTTCTCTTTCTTTCATCTTTTCTGTCTGATGTGGCTTTCAGGGACAAACAGGTGCTTAATTGATGGCAGAGGGGTCTTCTTATTACTCTGGGGAAGACATTTTTTTTCATTGATGATGATGATGATGATGATGTGAATATTAAGAAGGAAAAGAATTACGAAAGAAGCAGACAACATAAAAAAGGTAGAATAATGAAATTATGAATACAGTAAAAGAAGTATTGGAATATGAGAAAGGAAAGACAAGAGGAAAAAAAAACAAATATGAAGGAGACAAGAATAATGAAAATAGGATGGAAAGAGGAAAGGATCAAGTAGAGAAGAATAGAAAGAAGAAAAATGAATTATTTAAATAATAGAAAAAAATAAAATATATTTTTTTTTTATTTTTAAATAAGTGAAAAAGAGAACAAAAGAAATAAACATTAGATAAATGGAATATGACAATTTATAGAAAAACTGATGAGAAAAAATTGGGAAGAATACAAGAAAAGATTTTTTTTACATTAATTTTCACTCAATACAAAGTTCAAGAGTCACTTGATGTAGAGGGTTACAGAATAAAAGATAAGAGGCACAGTTTATAAAAATATATGGGGTAGATAACAGTTAACACTAGACTTGAATAGATTATGATTGTATTAATCAAAAAAGCATCCTCTTGGGAGTCAGTTCCACAAAGTAGTGGTTCGTGGGCAGAGTGGAATTTACATCTCACCAATGGAATATAAGATAAGAAGTGAAAGAAAAATTTTAAATAGAAATTGAAAAGATGAATATAGAATGCTTGAGATGGCCTGAGGATGAAAATTGTGTATTGTCTTCACTGCCACAATAAATAACTTCTATAGTCTTTATCAAACTAATTACTAAATTTTTTAAAACTTAATTTGCATAGAGGTTGTTTATTTTTAACTTTCACAATTTAATTATTGACAACTTGTTAAAATATACTTGCTGAATATAAATAATCAGTTATTGCTTTTATATACACAGGCCAAATATTTTCCTAAATATGAATTCAGCAGCAACAGCACGTTAAAGATGAATAGAGAAGTGATGAAAATGAGAAGGACTATAAGATTGATAAAGATAAAAACAAAATGAAGTCCTCCTGAAGAGTTAATATGAGAAGGAAAACAAGAGTCAAAAGAAAGAGCATAAGATGAAAGAAAAAAGAATGAGATTAGAAAGGGATAAGAAGGAAGTAGATATTAAATGTACGTACAAGAAAATAAAAGCAAGAAAATTAAATTAAAAGGTATTAGGTTGGTGCAAAAATAATGTCATTTATTGACGTTAAAAAAACGTCAAAAAACGACATTATTATGTCATTATTTTTGCACCAACCTAATAGAAAGAAGAATGTTAATGAAGGTTCAAATGAAGAAAAACCAAAAAAAGAAAAAAATGAAGGCTCAAAGAAAGAAAAAGTAAAACATAAAATGAAGACTCAAAGAAAAAAAAAGTAAAAAGTGAAATAAAGGCTCAAAGAAAGTAAAAATAAAAAAAAATAAATGAAGGCTCAAAGAAAAACAAAATGAAGGCTCAAAAAAAGAAAAAGTAAAAAAGTGAAATAAAGGCTCAAAGAAAATGAAAATAATAAATGAAATGAAGGCTCATATAAAGTAAAAGTAAAAAGTGAAGGCTCAGAGAAAAGAATGTAAAAAATGAATGCCCAAAGGAAGAAAATTAAAAACAAATTAGCCTCAAAGGAAGTAAAATTTAAAAAAGAATGAAGGCTCAGAGGAAGAAAATGAGGAAAAAATAAAAGCTCAAAGAGCAAAAAAAAAAAATAAAGCTCAAAGAAAGAAAAGTTTAAAAAAATGAAGGCTCAGAAAAAAAAAAAAAAAAGTAGGTTCAACAGTTAAAAATGGAGAGAGAGATAAAAGATTTGTACAAAAGTAGGGAAAGGTAAAATGTAGAAGTGAAAAAAGCAGATGAACAAAAAACTACTAAGTGCACATGGAAAGAGTAAAATGAATAAAAACCACATGAGTGAGAAAGTCAGAGATAAAAAAAAAGAAAGACATAACATATAACAAGCAAGTCAAAGAAAAAGATTAAAGACTAAAGGAGCAAGAGGAGACGAAAGTGATAAATATATAAAATAAAATGAACCAATTCAGGTGTAAGAGAAAGAGATAGCAACAGAGTACTAGACAGAGACAGTTAGGAAAGAAGAAGAGAGAGAGAAAAAAGAAAATGCTAAAAATTTTAGTGATAAAGAAAGTTGAGAAATTAAAAAGACACTGAAATTTTTTAAGAAAGCAAAAAATTAAAATTAAATAAAATAAAATGCAGATAAAAAGTGAAAGGAAAAGAGAAAGAAAAGTATAAAAAAAGTAGTGAATTAGATCGTTACCAAAGAATAGCATTAAATCCCAGAAAAAATAGAATTTATTTAATATTCACTTGATTAAGAAAATTATCTTCTTGTTTTTCTTTTCTATTTATGCATCAATTCACATTATTTTTATTATCTTCATGATTTAATCAGAGAGAAAACTAAAAAAAAAATGAATTCATCAGTATTTGCAAATTATTTATTTAGTGAAAACTTTCATATTCATTTTTATTGCAGAGAGTTCAAAAGCAATTTTCACCTTTGCTTGGGTATTGAGAACTTGGAATCATGTTAATAAACTTATATATATATATATATATATATATATATATATATATATATATATATATATATATAAGAGAAAAGTACATAAATAAAAAAATAAAACCATAAAAAATATAAGAAATTATATATAACAAAAAAGTACAGAATAAAAAATAAAACCATGGCTGTTTGAGTTTCCCCCTAGTATTGAAGGATCATCAGAACAGATTCAACTATCATTGTATTTTGGTGTATATATATATATATATATATATATATATATTGTTTTTCCTGCAAAGAGAGACACAGGTTATCTTGAGTACTTTGTAAAAGTATTAACCCTTTGAACCCGAGCTGCTGGTATTCATGAACAGAAGAGATGGTTAGCAGGGACGCTGAGTGGGAGATCTGTATTCATCAGGGGACCAGACTAAGAAACCGAGAAAAATTTTTAGAAACAAAGAAAAGTGTACTGGACTGTTACATAAAATCAGTCCTCCTATATGGTAGTGAATGCAGGACAATTTTCCTCAGAGATAGAGAAGAGACTTGTAGCAACAGATATGTAGTTCTACAGAAGTATTCTGAGAATACCATGAACCAAGCCTGTGAGCGACAACAAAGCGTTAGTGAAAATGGAAACAAATAGACAATCATAGATAACATCCGAAAGAGGCAGTTTAAACTTCTAGTGTACATAATAAGGAAAGAGGGATTGAAAAATTTGGCACTCACAAGAATGTTTGACGGCAAGGGGGACAGAGGAAAACAATGCATAACCTAACTAGCAAGCTTAAGTAAATGGATAGTGTAACAAGTTTTAGGAGAGATAACAAAAAGACAAAACTCATTGAGAGCTATAAAGGACAGGAAAATGTGGAGAGTCATAATCACCAATGTCTTGAAGGAACAAGGCACATAGAAAAAGAATTATAATATAAAATCTATGAGAAATTCTTCACTGAGCAGAATCTATATCAGTTGTTGAATTTAAAATTATAAAAAAGATTTTATTCATTATATTAACAGTCATATGTGAAAACATTAAAATTTTGAGAAGTTATTTCACTTTTAAAATTAAGAAACCAATATTGTCTTATTTGAATCTTAAATCACAATATAAAAAATCCATGTTTGAAGGATTTCACCCATCACTACTTAAAAACTGAATTTTAGAATATGTTCTGCTTTCAATCTATACTGTTTTATGGTATTGAGATATGATTTATCTTACGACTTGATTTCAAGAGAAAAAATGAAATTACTGGACTTCTATAAAAACAAAATAAGTATTACTGAAAAAGAGACAGAAAGTTGTATTTATTGTTCAGACAAAGAAATAAATAAATCTACCAGAATGATTTAATCTACATGATTTAAATCACTCCCCCTTTTATGGAATCTTTCTAGCTTTCTAGAGCTCGAATTTCTTAGGTTATGCATTGTCAGGGGTTAGGTATTCTTTTTTCTTTTTTTTTTTTAATGATATATAGGATGGTATATGTATATTGTCATAAGAACAATTTAACATCCTGCCACTAGGAATGTTATTAGCAATGTTATTCTACTTTCAGTAAGGTTCACAGCCATTAGATATTAGGTTGGTGCAAAAATAATGACATAATAATGTCGTTTTTTGACGTATTTTTGAACGTCAAAAAACGACATTATTACGTCATTATTTTTGCACCAACCTATTATTTGCTTCTGGAGAAGCATAAAGAATTTTCCAAGAAATTGTTTGAATTTTTTCTCTTGTTCTTCAAAGAATTTAGAAGAAAAGAAAGTGTTCTGGAGGATGTTAAAGGGAGGAAAAAGTAAATAGGTTTTCATGGGTGGGTAGCAAAATGTAAGTTAAAAGCTAAAGAGCATGAAAAAGAAGCGTTGTAGTGGAAAAAAGAAAGGCTAAGATTGAATGAAGTAAAGAAAAAGTAGAAAGAGTGATAATTTAAGAACAGAAAGTTGAAGTGTGAAAATTTAGAGTTATTCTGATAAGAGACAGGTTAAAACAGAACAAATGAATAAACTAAAAGATATATATATATATATATATATATATATATATATAATGAGTAGAAACAATTAGTACTCATCAAAGAAGGTGTGAAAATTCAGAGTTAAAAAACTACACTGAATGCAAAAGAATGAAGAAATGAAGAGAGAAGATAATTGAATGAAGTTGAAGAAAGGTGATAAAATTAAAGCAAAAAAAAAAAAACAATGAACAAATTTTATCAGAGTGAGAAAGAATTTAGACAAGAATAAAAAGATGGTGTCTAAGTTGGGAAACTTAAAAAAAATATTAGTAAGAATAAACAGAAAAGCAAGGAAAGGGAGATGAAAAATGAGAGAAAGAATTATCAGATTTAAATTCATGAAAAAAAATAATGTAATGGGAAGCTTTATATGAATTTAATATTTAATAAGTTACCATAGTTGAGAAAAATTTGAAGGTAAGTTTATTTGTTCAATTACCCCGTGTGTTTAATTTGAATCGAAAGGAATTAAGAATTGTTTCTTCAATGAAATAGTATTTCATTTAAAAACAAAATATCTCAGCTCACTATGATTTTTATCAACTAAATATTTAACATGAAAGAATAAGAAAAGAAGGTGATGTAAGTAAAACAGAGAATAGAAAGGGAAGAGAGAAAGAATGAAAAGGAAAAAAGACCGATTCATACCTCTTATATAAACAAATTATTTTTGGCAAATTACTAGAAGCTCTAATCTACTCCATACTAGTTAAGCATCTCACTCCGCAGGGTCTTCTTTGATGTGTTATTGCCAAAAGAGTCTGTCAAGCTTCAGATAAGAATATACTGAAGGCATTTGATAGGGTTTAGCATGCTAGTCATCTTCACAAGTTGAAGGTTTATGGCTGAATTTTTTTATTTGAATCAATCTTTCTTATCAAACAACAAAATGGAGGTTGCTTTGAACAACTACACTTCTAGATCTATCTACATTAATGTAGGTGTTCCTCAGGCTCTATCTTTGGTTCTACATTATTCCTAATTTATATGAATGACTTTCCCAGAGTCATCAGTTAAGAATATGGTAAGTATACAGATGACAACTATTTAATCCTTTCTCAATGGTAAGTCTGATAGATTCAGTAAATTCAAATTGGCAGCTGAGATCAAAAATGACCTTGAATCTGATGTTAACTGAGGTAAGAAGTAGCTTGTTAATTTTACCACCTTCAAAACCACACAGCTCTATTTTTCTTAGAGGAACGGTTTTTTGACTTGCATCAGTATGGATGGTTCTAACTTCCAAGAATAATTTCCACTGGCATGAATTGGAATGCCCCCTACTTTTGGCCTTGTGCAACATCTAAGTTACACTTAGATGTGGACCACTAAGCATTTCCACATGGTGTAATGGTTAACAAGATTAATTATGACAGAATAGTGAGTTCCAGCCTCATTGGGTGCCTCATACTAAGCTACACCTAGAAAATCACCATTTGTCCGTGTGCTGAATACTACTGTGACATATGGTCTGGTGCTTCTGCTATGTATCTAGAGATACTTGACAAATTTCAAAGTAGAATCTACAATGTTATTTGGCCCTTGATCAGCTTCAATCATTTTCCCACTGCTGTAATGCATCTTCCTTATGCCTTTTCTATAAATATTTTCATAACAATTGTTCAGATGAGATTTCCTCTTTGATACTTTAACTTCATGTTTAAGTGTAGTACAAAATTGGCAGCTAGGTTTTATTCTTTTACTCTTGAAATTGATAGAGTTAACTGTTATGAAGTGTGTTTTCCTTCATATTCTCTCAGGACATCAGGAGTTGTTAATCTTGTACATTTTACTCCTCCCTTACCGTCTGGTCTCTATGCCTTAGCTATGCTAATTAGGCTGTCATTTACACATCACTAAAGCAACTGTAAATTCAACACTAATAGTTTCTTCACTCATACTTCCCACTTGTAAAACTCTTTCAGTTTCTTACTTTACTTTCAATTATGAACTTCAAAAATATAAATGCCATCTGTTTCCTTCAAACCTGTCCTTTTATTGTCCTTTCTATTCAATAACGTTTTCTCAGATTCTTTCACTTTCAGTAATCCCTTGTATATGATTAAAAAAAAATGGTGTATTGTATATATCTCTCTAGCTATCTAACTATCTCTAATAACATCTCGTGTACTTGCTGAGTGCTCATTACTAAGTACATCAGTCTGTTAAAGTTGCTAGCTAATCCCTGGTGCAGATGTGATTTATAATGCAATTTTGCTGAGCAGATTTTAGTTACAGAATTTTGGGAGAGAACACATATTCTGGCATGATTAAAAGTTGAACAAGGGCAAAGTTCAAAGCCTCATCCATGATGACATATCTTCATGCTAGTACAACCATGAATAACTTCTGGACGCTTTCATCTACTCAATTTTGCTCGCAAGGCTTGGATCAAGTTTTACTTATGGTTTTCAGGCAATTGTTAATGGTGCTGCACACTGGGATAATCTTAATCTTATCAAGAAATCACTTCCTTAAAAAAAATTGACCATGGTGAGATATGAACCTATGTCTGTTGTTTAGAAAGCTAATGTTCTAACCACTGAGCCACCTACATAATAATAATTGTGACTTCTTTGCAAAAGAAGACCATCTCCTAACTTGGTAACTTTTTTGTGTTTTACATTCAGAATTTTATGAAGTGATTCTGATGACCAGCTTTATTCTTTAAACCTCGCTTACATACAAGTTTGTGTTTTCTTTGTTGGAAACTTGCCTGTCCTTGAATACAATCATATGACATTCTTGCAATAGATTTACAAACCTTGTCACAAAACTTGTCACAAATAATCTGCTGGTCTTTCTGGTAGTGTTGCATTCACAGTAGTTTTCAACTGGTCTCTCTGGTATGATCTCATGTGACTGGCTAAACCAGCCACTGAGAGGGTGACTTTTCCACAAATACTGCAAGTGTGTTCGTGTCCGAATATCTCTGGGATGGAATCTATTTCTCCCTTCCTAATGGCATGCTTTTTGTTGGAATGCTCAATTCTCTTCTGCTCAGAATTGTTGCCACTTACATACATATATGCATATACATTCATACTGTATAAAAGCAGAAAATGCAATTAAACATTTGCCACCAAGGTTTGCATTGAGTGCACACATTCTTAATATTTTCTTCATAAAAGCAGAACTATATCTCAGATCATTTTGTGAAATTTTTCCGAAATGAAAGGAAAACAATTCAGATTAAAACCAATTTGCATCTGATAATGACACAAGTTTCTATTTAAAATCCATCACAGAAAATAAAAAAAAGAAACATTGAATCAGTAGAAATTCTGAAAGGACAAAAAAAAAAAAATGATCATCCAGAAAGATTATATGCATGCAAATAGATGAAGAATGGGAAAAAGTTGTTCAATCAACCAAGTAACTAGATTAAAGGAAAATATACTGGTTATCTCTGCATAGAAGAAGGAATAACAAAGTGAGAGATATGAAAGAGGAAAAGAAGAAGAGAGATGTAGGGATGGCGTTAGTCAATGAAATGAGAAATGGAAAACAAAGAAATAAAGCAATGTAGTGGAAAAGAATTTGAAATAAAATAAAATTTCAAGAGGTGAATGAAAGAAAAAGAAAGGATAAAAGAATGTAAAGAAAACAAGCATGTAAAAAGAAGGGGAGAGAGTAATGAAAAAAACGAAAAAAGAGTCAAGTTGAAGAAAAGGGTTAAGTCTCTTTCCCATTGCCATAACACAGCTTCTCAGTGCCTTTTCTATAAATACTATCGAGGTAATTGTTCTGATAATCTTTCCTCGATGGTACATGGACTTTGTGAATTTAAGTGCAAGACAAGATTGGCAGCAAGTTCTCAGTTGAAATGGCTAGATGTAACTGTAAGTTCTATGCTAATAATTTCTTCTGTTGTACTTTTTGCTTGTGGAATTCTCTTCCGGGTTCTTGCTTTCCAGTCAAATTTGATCTTCAAACATTTCAATTGTTATCTTCTGTCTTCTTAATTCTTGTTCTTTTATTCTTCTCTCTCTCTCCTTAACAGTAGTTTTTCTCATATTCTCTAACACTCAGTAACCCATTGCATCATAGTGAGTTTATTGCATTGCTTGGGGTGAAATGATTAAAAAAAAGAAGATAGAGAGAAATTAAAGAAAGAAAAACTTTACAAATGGAAAGAGTGTGATGGGAAGCAAAATAATTTGAAAGAGAGGAAGTAAGCAAATATGTATTTGAGGTAAGACAGAATAATGTAGTAGAAATGTATATTTTATTTAACAAATGATATTCAAATTATTTATTGAAGAAAAAGAAAGACAAGTTTGCATGTAATTTTGATTATTTAGATTGTTTACAGTTGGAGTAATATTGTCCTCTTTATTGTTACAATCACACCATTTCAACAACCATATTCTCTTGCCTTCTTCAGATATATATCAATACAGGTAAACTGAAGAGAATTTCAAACTCAGCTCTTTATTCAATTTACAGAGTTAATTCATTCTCATGCCACTGTCCATGACTAAGGATAAATTATTTTGTTTACTTCTTCACTTATTGTTAGTCATTGTCTCATGGGAGAATCCTCATATTATAACTTGAAGCTTTATATATATTGTTATTTTTGCCTCCTCCAAACAATTAACCTAAAAGTGATATCCCTAGATATAAATAATGGAATGGGAACAATCTACCCCTGTAGATTGAATAAAGGGTTTATTTTGAAATGCAAGCCTGAATCTATAATAAGTCACCATAAATCAAGATTGTTAGTTTGTCTACAGGACGTGAATATTTCCTGTACCCCTTTTTAGTAATCCAAATATAAAATATCAAATGACCCATAAAAAGACAGCAACAACAGCAGTGACAAGAGACAAAACCTCTTTTTGTGATTTTCTTAAAGCCAGTTTTTTTTTTTGTTAATCTTTTAAATTTATTTTTTGATTGTTTTTTGATGTCTGTTCATCCTTTTTGTAATTCCCAAAGTTGTGTTCTTACGACTCATCTCCAAAATATTGTGTTTGTTTTTAGACTGATATTTTTATGGCTCATGACAATATTTATATATGTAAAATTAAAAAAAATATATATCAATGATTATTTAATTTCTGTCTGAATTTCTGGGATAAGAAGCTGTCATTATTTACACTATTTACATGTGAACTATTGTCCTCATCTTTGTTGTTGTTATCACAGCTTTTCGGCCATTGTGTTCTCCGGTATTCATCAAGGGTATATCAGTCTGGATAACCAACAGGGAATTCAGAACTGAGCCTTTTATTTAATTTATGTGGGTAGGTTGTTCTCAACCCACAACTGTGAATTTAATCCCGAGGCCAACAGTGTATACTTGAACTCAGTAGAAACAGGGTGAGCAATAATAACTGGGTAGTACTATAAATAAGAACTAAATAATATCCCTAGATACGGGCAGTGGAATGACCTCCAGAGATTAAATAAAGGGTTCAGTTCTCTGTAGTTTACCCAGAAAGGCCAGAAGGCATAACGGCTGAAATGTTGTGCTAATGTGGAACATGAACAGCTTACCAATGCTAAAATGGTATCTCCTATGATTTAATACTCACCAGTCTTATTCAATATTCAGTCATTTGTGCCTGTCTTCTACTGAACCAGAATATGTGACAGTTCAGTACTACCCAAGCCAGAGATTGAACAAGCAACTACCAAGGAACCAAATATGCTTTAACCAACAAGTTTGAATGTAATGATATATAATATTGATAATTCCTCATCTCAAAAATTCCAGTATAGGTTTTTGGTTTGCTTACTTTAGAGTGAAAAACAAAAAAAATTTAGTTTAGAAATTGAAATTGTTAGAAACAAAATATTTCATTGCTCAATTTTTTTCTTTTTTGGTTTGGTGTTATTAAATTAAGCATCAGTAGATTTGTTTTCAAGGTATAAAATGTGAAATAAGTTTATTGATTAACATTTTGAGGTGAAGCATTGTCATTTCCATGAATTAATCAGGCTAATATATTTGTGGATTTTTTTTTTCCCAATCAGAGGCTTTGCTGCCAGATATATTTTATTGTCATACTCAAGATGACTAAAACTTTCTCATTGTTCACATGTTCAGTCCATGATATTCTCAGCAGCCTTTTGTAGAACCCCATTTCTTTTGCTTCAAGTTTCTTCTTCATCTATGGGGAAGTCATCCAGTATTTACTGCCATATAGAAGGACTGATATTACTTAGTTTTTATGGAATTTTTTCTATTTCTTAATATTTTGCTTAGCTTTTGAAAGGCATCTTTGGCTATCCCAATGGACCTTTGGATTTCAGTGTCACACTTTCCATCCTCTGTTAAAAAACTTTCCAGATATTCAAACTGTTGTACACATTTGATTTTGGTATTTGTAATTTTCATATAATTTTGCTGACATCCATGTGTTCTATCTTCTTTCAATTAATGTTTAGTCCTTTCTTGGCACTTTTCTTCATTACCCTCTGCAAGAGTTGTTGTTTTTTTTCTGTGTCTACTATCAACACTGTGTCATCTGTATATCATATATTGTAGCTGCTGATACTGTACTCAATTGGAGACATTCTTGTTACTAAATAGAAATTTTACTGCAATTTCAAAGTCTTATTTTTTTACTCATAATTCATCAACACCAAAAACCAAATATTATCTAAAGAAAAATTATGCCAATCGAAAATTACATTGTTCAATATTTTGTTACTTTTTTGAATAAAATCTACATTGTTAAAAAAACAAATATAATTAACATAAGAGCCACAAATTATTCAACCAATTTAAGTAACCAGAATGCAAAACTAATCTTTTTTAGTACTTCAGGTGTGGTCTGCCAAAGAGTCAACTGACATATCCTTACCATGTCTGCCCAAGAGTCTTACACTCCACATCATTTCCCTCACATGATCTTTACTCTTCATTTTTTTGGTGGGTTGATTCTGTTTTTATGATGTTTCCTCCCAAGTACTAATATCACAATTCCTGACATTTTGACAACATTCTTAAGGTACTTTCTCCTGGAAATCAGGTTTCTTTTATTATTTTATTTAGTTTTATTTACTGCTCATTTTATTTATTTATTTTTTTGTGAGACAGCTGCATTGAGGATATTATTTCTAGAATGTTTTGTTCATCTTCCTTCTCTTCTTTATTTTTCTAATTTTCATTTCTGCAGTAACAGCAATAACAATAATTGCTACTACTGCTATTACAACTATTATCTTCAGAAAGTCTCCTTCAGGATTACCTTTCTGCACAAATTCATGTAATGAAAATCTTGTTCGTTTAATACAGAAGTTTTATAAAAAAAAGATACAAATTTACAGGTTCATTACTGACTGTTTTTTTACCTTTGATTATCAAATTCTTTCCACTTTCTCTCCTTACTCTTTATCCAGACTTCATTTTTATTTCCTCTCTCTCTCTCTCCCTACCACCCTCCCTCCCTCCTCTACTTTTTACACATGATTTCCTTTGCACTTTTTTTTTTCCCTTTCACTCACCCTCTGGAATTTTCTATTTTTTAAAATTTTCCCACTCTACAGCTTTATTTCCTTTTTTTCCTTCTCTTATTTCAGAGAACAACAATAATAATTGGAAAAAATATATTTAAAGATTGACATGTGAAAAACTTCTAATAATAGTAAGGGCTTAACAAAATAGGCCATCATTTTTGACAGCATGAGTAAACATAAACGCCATCACAAAATAAAAAAAAAAAATGAAAGAACATAGCCTCTTCCACAATCATCCTCAAGGTAAAGAATTCACTACCAAAAATAATTCAGTTAAAAACATTCTAAAAATTAGTAAGGAATATTTTTATAATTTTCCTCAGGTACTGAATATTTGTTTTGCAACAAACTCAGAAAGCTAAATCACTGAATAAATTTTGCAGTGTTCAGTCTTATGTACAGACACTTTATTCTTTATGTAACAAAAGATCTTTATCAATACTGTCTCAAACAACAAATGATGAATTGTTACTTGTTTTAACTGTTATCTAGATTCCTATAGTGCCATATTTAGGGCTTTTAAAAAATTTCTAGGGCAAAGAGAGTTCCTTGGTGCCAGTCATCTCTTTTTGAAGTAACATGAACAACTGAATGTGATACTGAATGCAATATTTACTGTAGTCTATTTTAATTCACCAAAACTAAATAGGTACATGTCAACACCTCTAATCAGTTAAGATTAGAAACCATGAGAGTCATCTCTGGTGTAATATCAGGGAATTTGTTGTTATTATTTTCGTGTCACACATTGATGCTGTTCTTGAGACATGCTGTCAACAAGATTTCTCAGAATCCAAGAACTTTTCAGAGAATCCTTGTAGAATGAGCACAGTTTTCTCAAGGTCTACAATCTTGATCTCAGTTCTAATTCTCCCTAAGGGCTCTCTCAGTTTTCTAGGTGGTGCTCCAAGTGCATTCATTACTTCAATTGTCATGTTTTTTTCAACTACCTAACTGTCCTGGGTATGATGATAAACTACATCTGTCAGCAAGGTATCTGATATTGGGGGTTTTGAAGAGGGCGGAACCACCCCCCTCTTAATTGCGGTTGTTCCTAAGTTCACCAAGATCCAAGGTGGTAGCACCTGTTAGTGTCCCACCTATGGGCAAATACTGTAACCCCAAACAAAAATAAAACACTGAAAGTATAAAAATCCATTTTTATAGGAAAAATACTAGCAATATATTTTTATATAAAAGAAATTATCAACAATAACTATTTATAGTAAAATTACCAATAATGCATTTTTAAAGCAAAATGACCAGCAATACATACTATAGTAAAATGACTATCTTTAGCTGAAGGCATAAAACTTCATTCAAAATTTAGCTGAAGCCATAAAATTGTGTTTAGATTTCAGCATTAAATAACCCATAGATGTTGATATGCTGTTAAACAAATCAAGCAAGCAAGCAAGCAACCAACCAACCCACTAACCAGATTCTGGTATTTTTCAATCTTTTCAGTTTCTTTGGAGTACATCCTTGTTTCATATGGAACAGCAAAGTCAATAATTTGACACTTGCTATTCTCCTTATCTATAGAAATATCAGGTCTTCATGCTTCAATGACATGATCTGTCTAGATGGAGATATCCCATAATATCTTGTGACTGTCATTTTCTACTATTTTTCTGGCTGGTGTTCATATCGCTTCTTTTTCACACTGAAGCCAAACTTATGACATAATTCCCAAATGGATTCTCCTACCAATCCAATCATGTCATCGCTTATAGTCTTTCTGTATTAACTTGGGACATTCACAGAGTATGTGGTAAACTTTTTTCTTTTTCTTTTAATCATTTCACCCCAAGCAAGGCAATAAAGCCATTAAAATGGAAGGGGTTAATGAGTGTGAGAGAATATGAAAAAAATTAAACAGAGTGAACAATAAAAGAACAGGAACTAAGAAGACAGAAGATAATGATTGACATTGCATTTAAATTTTTGAAGATCAAATTTGAGCAGAAAGTAAGAAGCTGGAAGAAAGTTCCACAAGTGAGAAGAGTGAGAGAAGAAACTGTTAACATAGAACTTACAACAATCAAAAAAAATTGAGCAGTAAAATATTTTGTTTTTAACAATTTCTTGCAATTTGCCTATCTTTGACCTTGATATTAATGACTCTGTTTTTCTTTTATCTTTGATCCAAAGCCACCTCTGAAGTCTAGCAATTGTCTCTGACTAATAAAAAACTGACTATTAAGTTAGTTTATTTATGTATTTGTGACAGCATATCTGTTCCTGTTATTTTCAATTCTTATTTTACTTCATATCTACTAAAAATTGATTCAAATTTTTTTTTATACCAAACTTAATTTGCTAATCAGAGGTTAGATAAATCAATTCTTACAAGGGGATTAATTTCTGTAAAACTAGAAGTCATGAGATAAGCTTTTGAACTCTTTATATATATATATATATATATTCATGAGATAAGCTTTTGAACTCTTTATATATATATATATATGTATATATATATATATATATATATATGTAATAAAGATATCGATTTAAGATATGCTGTATTTATGGATAAAAGTGTTCAGTATCAGAGAAAGAGCATATGCAAATATAAAAGTCAACACTGAAGTCAACACCAAGCAGCGACAACCTGTTTCATGTTTGAACACAATCTTGAGGCTTGAAGATTGCATTCAAGCATGAAATGTTCCGTCATCATTTGCTGTTATTCTCAGTGTTCATTATATACAGTATATCATGTGACATTTGAAGACCTAATTTTGACGCTAATTTTAAGGGGGTCGCGTAATACATGAGATATAAAATTGGCTCTTGAGCAAACTATATATCTATATACTGAAGTCAAACTAACTTCAAAATTAGGTCTTCAAAGGTTGCATGATACACAAGTATATATGGTATATATAGAACAAAATAATTATGCTAGTAATTAATATATACAATATTACATAATTAAACATATATTAAATTTAACAGAATTTTTGATAATAAAGTGCTCAGTATTCAACAAGGGTGATAACTATTAGCAAATTAGATATAAAAACTTTCAATAGTTATCAATGATCACTGTCTGATCTGGTGTACTTTAGAATGCTTGGTCACAGAGTATACTGGATTGAACTAATGGTGGTTTATCCTACAAAGGGGAATACAGGTTTAGACCTTGCCAGAGGTATATATATCTATATAATATATATTATAGATATAATTCACACTGTTTAAAATAAACAAGGTGTCTATGCAAACATTGGTATCCACTGATGTTTAGAGTAATAAGAAATAATGTCAAATTAAAAATAAAATTCATTAATACCTTAGAAAATATATATATATATATATATATATATATATATATATAGGTATATGCATATATATATATATATATATATATATATATATATATATATATATAGAGAGAGAGAGAGAGAGAGAGAGAGAGGTATGAAGAAAAATAAATCCTTATACATTATCAATTCAACATGACAAAGACGATGGACATAAGAACAAGACTCATCCAAATAGATAACTGAAAGTTTGATAATGTTAATTATATTTTATGAATATGTCCTGAAGATGGTTTATTAGACCGAAACGTCCGACGTTGACATTATATTAACATTAAAACAGCATAATTGCATATAAGGATTTTTGTTTGTTTTTTCCGTATATTTTTCTTCATACTGTCGGATCTATATCCATATATTTGCTTGCATATATGTATATGCATATATATATATATATATATATATATACACATATGTGTATAGGTATATATATATATATATATATGTGTGAGAAAAACATTTTCAGCATTTCCTATCTATACATAATTATAACCATTTGTGTCTAGATTTTCTCTCCCATTCATGCACAGTGCCATCAACAGAAACGTTACTTTAGTCAGGAGAAGTCTTAATGGATGAAATACACCACAGAGAAAAATTTTCACACTTTGTCATTAATTTTCCTAACATATATAACATAAAACACATATTGTAAAAATCTTATAGAAAAAAATTATAAAAATCATTTTATTATATTGCTTTGGTTTTACATATTGTGTAACTACTTTGACTGTTAGCAAACATTTTTATGGCAAATGCCTCTTTTTATATATAACATATTTCTTTATATAACAAATTCATAGTTGGTGCTGTTAATGGTCACAATAATTCTAATGCAACTTGACTTCAACACTTTCAGCATTATTTTGGCTGCATTTAATGGAATGTAAATTCCTTTTTTGAATTTTTTTTCGATGTGAAGGTTTTCTTTTTTTTGCTGGTCCTAATGACCAACATACTTTAATAACAATAAAATGAAAACAATAATTCTTATTTTTTTATTTTTTTCTATGCCAACATTTTCTTTTCTCACACTTCTCACTTTTGGAACTCTCTTCTGGCAACATAATTTCCAGCCCACTTCAAAAATTTACATGCAATGTCAAATGCTATCTCATGTTTTCCTGATTAATCCTCTATTATTCTCACCTCTTAGTAATGTTTCTAATTTTTCCATGCTCAGTAAACCCTTGTGTCTTAGTGGCTTTACTGCCTTAATTGGTGTGAAATTGATTTAAAAAAAATAAAATAAAAAGTTTAATATTTTAAATCTTGTAGATTCTGTTTTTGAAAATTTAACGTTTGTCATTATGTAATGACATTTTTCATGATATTCCTGGTGGTGGTGAATTTTACAGCAAGATTTGCTTCCTTACCCTGTACATGGTTACCATAAAGCAATGTTAGCACCACAAAATGACACAAGACTGCTCACCGATGAATACTGAGTGGCAACAAGTCTCTTCAGGATTTTAGAAGATTTTTATATCATTTCTATTTAGATTTTGATTTTGCTTTGATTTTTCATTGGGTTTCCTGTTCTTCCTTTTTTTTTTTTTAACAATTCTAAGTACTCCAACAGTTATGGGCATGACTGTTAATTTCATGTACCACAATTAATTCAGTTCTCTAAAAGTTTCCATAATTATTTCAGTTCTCTAACAGGTTACAAATATTTGCCTAGCTCTTCTCTTTTGGATTATTTTAATCAGTATCTCTCCATGCAAGGCAGTAAAGCCACTAAGACCCAAGGAGTTACAAGGTGTGGAAGAATTAGGAACAGAAACATTAATAATGAATGAGAAGAAGAAAGTAATCAGAAGGACAGTCAACAGCATTTGAAATTATATTTAAATCTTTGCAGATTAAAGTTGGCTGGAAGGGAGTTCCACAAGTGAGAAATGCAAGAAAAACTGTTAGAATAGAAATTATGGTTACATCTAGCCAGCTCAACTGTAAATTGGTGAGAGCTTGATGCCAGTCTTGTACTACACTTAAATTTTAAAAAAAGTCTACTAAGCAGATATTTATTTCTGTTTATTTACAGAAAATGTAACACAAGGCCAAAATGGGGATGGGGAAAATGATGGTCTTCTTCTGTCTTAACATTAAAATTTGCTAGCCAGAAACACTGACCCAAACATAGCCCAATATTCCTAACACCAAAACAACACATTCTTACTTACCTTTCTTACTACATTTACCATAATACCTCATTGTCTCCATGAAAGTCCTAACTAGTCCCCATATGTACAATTCATTGTCTGTGGTGGGAGGGGAATAAATAAAAATCTTTAAAAATCTAAACCCCAATGAATATTTACAAATGTAAAAAAAACTATATACAAGAAACCAAACAAAATGATATTAGTAATACTAATCTATCTAGATTGAGCTGATACCTATAATCAGCAGCAAGCATTCTAATTTTAGATTTTAACTTATTCCACCAGATATTCTTAATTACAGCTGCCGTCAGTTACCACTTTATCATTAGGAGCAGCTGGTCTTCCTTCTTCCTTCTCCGCAACCGCACAAGGCTTTTTGGAGAATTTGGGCTGATAGACAGACCCAACTGGGGGCTTCACTACACTGGCCCCACTCACTGAAATAAGAGATTCAGCCAAGAAAGGATTTGGGTCAGAGAGGACCAGAAGTCCAGAAGCTGCCTTCACTGGGCAGGAAGAGGAGAGGTAATCATTCTCCCCACCCTTCCAGCAAGTTGGTCTATGACCAGTTACAATTATTGACATTTTCTAGCCCTCTACATCCTGACAGTTGAAGATGGAGATGAAGGCCTTTTGATCAATCATGATTTCAAAACACTATCCCCCAGAGTTTGTCAGAGAAAGCACTGAGTATCTGACCAAATTGGCATAGGCATGCAACAAAGTGCTCGCCAATTATCTGAGGAGGGACCTGATACTTGGTCCTCTATCAGCCTTCATATTCTGTATTCAGGACGAGGTCTTTTGTTATCAGATTCCAACTTGTTGCAGCTTCACAGTCAGCATGGGTGGGTAACAGTATGTCCTACATAAAAATCCTTTCTCTTTTATGACTATCTGAGGTTTGACCCCCAGAGATGTCAAAGATTTTATAACAGTGTTTTTGTGGAGCAACCAATTTTGCATGCAAGGTTGTCCACCACAAAGACTGACACAATTCTTTTTCAACTTTCTGTAACTCTTTGAGATTTGTCAAGAGCCCATCTTCTGTAACAAGATGTGCATAACTCTTGGCTCTCTCATTCATGTTAATTATGCATTTAGGTGGAGATTTTCAGCAAGTGGGCATTACCCAAACCACCACATTTTCCTCTTTGTTGTTGTTGCCAGTGTCTTTGGTCTGTTTTGGCCACAATACTTTTGTGTAAATTTTTGGTTTTCATCAAATTTTGGCCATTTCTGGCCATCATACTTTTACTGGATTCCTCATCTTGGATGATATTTTTAAAATTTTGGCCCGTTTTGGCATCCATCTTTTTATCTATATATATTTCATTGTTGTCCAAGAAAACTTCTTGTTTATTTTCAGATTGCTTATCAGGAGGATCTTTTTTTTTGACCCAAAAAAGATTTTTTCTGACAATGTTTTCCCTTTTTTAAATAAACATTTTTCTTTTTCCAAATAAAAAAAAAGGAAAAAAATCAAATATACAGAAAAGACAAAATTAAACCAGATAACAATTAAGCCAGTTTTAACAAGTAAATCACAAATTTCCATTAAAAATGAAAATAAGGAAATACACACAAAAAACGGTTAGACATGCGAAGACTTAAGAAAGATTACACACAGTAAGACAGTCAAGAAAGAAAGATGTTTAAAACAAAAAATGTATAAGTGTCTTTTTTAAAAAAAAAAACAATACAACAATTAAAAATAAAACAAAATGGTACAAAAAGAAATACATAAAAATAACGGGTTTTACAAATAAAAGATGGCTGATGTTACACAAAAACAAAAGTCTTGCCAAAAATAAAATGGCTAAACAAAACAAGTGTAACATGAAAAATAAGTATTAACAAAAGAGACCAAAAATAAATTCAGAAAAACAGACAGATTAGACAAAATAAACATGAAAAGTTAGATTAGAAAAAATACAAAAGATTTAACAAATATTTAATGGGATGGCAAAAAGAAAACAAAGAACAAAGTGACATGTAGAAATAATAAACAAAAAAATAAAGTGTGGTGGAAGTTACAGAAAATTAAACAGGAAAAAAATATTCAAAAATAACTTTTAAAAATAAAATAAAAACAAAAACCTAATAAAAAGAAATGGTGCAAAAAAGATTTAAAAAACTGGGGGGGGGGGTGAAAAAAAAACAGAACAAAAATCAAACTTTTTTCAAAAAACAGTCAGTAAATGTGTAAGAAAAGGTGAATTGAATGAACATAAACAAAGTATAGTAAACACAAAAAACACTTCATTGACAATGTCTGGCGTCAACCACTGGTCATAAATGGTATGAAAAGAGAACTCTCACTACAAAGGTACCATAGTGAAGAGCTCATCTGAATAATTACCATGAAAATATTTATAGAAAAGGCATAGAGACGCAACGTTATAGTAATAATTTTACTTTGTATTTGCTGGAGCAGTGACTTCCACTATCTGACAAATTTTCTTCTCCTTGTTTCTGATAATCCCATCAATGATCAATTTCATTAGGAACAAAAGAAAGAGTGTTGAACTGAAATGTAATCTATAATCTTCTATATGGCAGTGACATACTAGATTATGTTTTCACAAATAAAGAATAGACTTGAAAAAATGTGGTTCTTAGAATACCATGGACACATGTGAACAATGAGGAAGTTTTAAGCTAAATTTAATTAAGGAATTAAAAGGAAAGTGATACTCAAAATCAGAAACTGACAGTTGAAATTTCTTGTACACATATTGAGGAAAGAGAATTTGGAGAATCTAACACACAGAGGCCATATTGAGGGTAAGACAATAACCTACATTACAAGTGCATATGAATGGCTGGCAGTACAAGGAAAAACAGGGATGGTAAAGAGTCAACATTTACTTCAATCAGCAAAAACAGGAAGATGTTGATGTTCCACACTCCCCCAAACAAAAGGTTAGGAAGGAAACCTCCATCAGTACTGGAAAGAGAAATAACAGTGCACTTGGGACATGTATTTTCCTAAAAAGCTGTTTAAGGTCAAAGACTGGCTGCACAGTCAAAGAATGCTGTATGTTTCCTTATAATGGAAACAACTGAAATTACCATTACCACCATTATTATTATTATTATTTTTAAAAGGAAAATAATAATCTTAGTAATGATAATAATAATAATAATAATTTTTTTTTTGGGGACTTGGCACATGAAAGAAGAAGAATATTCATTTGTATCTCAGAGAATTTGGAATGAAAAGATTTTTTACTATTGCAATTTTTGCTTAATCTCCTTTCATTATTGTTACTATTTGCACTTGTCTATACATGTAGATCTTTTGAACTATTTTATTTGCTTAACAATTGCAGACTGCTATTATTATGTTGGTGCTGCACATTGATGCAGTCTGTTCTTGAGGCATGGTGTCAACATCACTCCCCTCAGCTCAAGCATTTCAGAGCATCCTCACAGAGTAAATGATGGCAGTTTTCAGTAGGTCTACAATCATGACTGTGATCTCAATTACAATTCTTCCTAAACGCCTTATCAGTTTTCTAAACGTGTTCCAAGTTCACCCATTACTACAGAAATTAGTTCTACATTCACTTCTTCAGTCCACTAAACGGGTATTTTTCAGCTTCTTCTTGATGTCATCAGTCGTCAACATTTATATTTGATGATACACCTATCTATACCTGTCTTAATAGTAAGCCTGATCAAATTGATACGGTCGAATTAGCAGCTGATCTATAAAAATTTCCAATCATTTGTTGTTAACTGGGGCATAGAATAAATAGATTGTTAATTTTAATGCCTCCAAAATGAAGGCTAACCTCCAGGAAAGTGACTCATTGTATCTCCTTGCACTAATAATGGTTTCTGTTGGCATGAAGTCTAAAGATTGTATTGAATCAATTGCAAGGTCTACTGCTAGGAAAGTTGGTTCCCTGTGTTGTGCTAGACAATTTTTCTTGCCAAAATCTATCTTACACATTTGGTGGACTCTCCAGTCGTATTCAACATATGAGGATCAAGCAGCTCAGTTCCTAGGAACCGACAGCCAGACACCAGCACATATGATTTGATTATAGTGGTGAAGGCTTTGTACAGAAACAACCACACTTTTTGAAGGGCCGAATACAGAGACCTGGTGCACTATGTGCCACAAGGTCGCACAAAAACCCTCCGCAGGTTTTGAATTCAGAGTTGTCCTTCTCCTAGACCAGATGCCATCCAAGGCTGTAGAACCCAATCTGTCCTGCTATTTACCCATAGCTGGAGGGAGAAAAAGATTAATACCTTTCCCAAGGGTATTAGCATGGAAGTTAATGTAATGGATTTGACTGGAATTTGAACTCGGATCTCTGATTCCTCAATCTGAGTGGTTTTCCACTACTCTATCATGCCTCCCATGCACATTTCTATTATTCATCCATGTTTTGAATATTGCTGCCACATCTGTTCTGGTGTTATTTATTTAGAGATTCTTGATAAGTTCCAAAGAATAATCTGCAATGTTATTGGTTCTGACCTGGCATCTCAGTATTCAGTCATTCTCCAACCACTGTAACATAGCTTCTCTGTGCTTTTTCTATAAATATTTTCATTGTAGTTGTTCTGATGAACTTTCCTCTATGGTACCATGACTTTATGAATTTAAGCATAGTACTAGATTGGCAGCTAGGTCTCATCATTTTACAGTTGAAATGGCTAGATGTAATCATAAGTTCTATGCTAACTGTTTCTTCTCTCACACTTCTCATCTGTAGAACACTCTGCTTGCTTTCCAGTCTACTTTGCTCTTTAAAATTTAAATTTAAATTTTAAATTTTTTTCGTCTTCTTAATTTTTGTTCTTTTATTGTTCTCTCTCTCTCTCTTTTATAATGTTTTTTTTTCTTATATTCTCTCAAACACAGTAACCTGTTTCTGTCCACTCTTGTATGGAACAAAAAATTCAACAGTTTGACATTTGCTGTCCTCCTTATCTATAACAAAAAGACAACAACAACAATAAGGTTGGGTCTTCATGCTGCAAACTAATATTATTATTATGATTATTATTTTCTTTCTTTTTCTAAAAATAATAATAATGGTGGTAATAGTAATATCAGCTGTTTTCTTATAAGGAAACATTCAGCATTCTTTGACTGAGCAGCCAGTGCTACTTTCAATGGAAATTTATAAAATCTTTCTTTTAAAACAATTTTTTAGGAAAATACATTTCTCAAGTGAACTACCTGTTATCTATCTTTCCTTCCTAGCCTTTTGTTTGAAGTAGTGTGGAACATCAACATCTTGAATATGTCCTTAATTTCTCTTTGAGTTATATGTGATATCCATTTTGATTGTCACTGCTGTTCTCAAGTGATGTTTTTTCTATTACTTGGTACAGTTCTTTGCTTCTGATTCTGTAGCACCAGTCCACAAGGTTTGAAGAAGAATGCTACTCACTAAGACCTACAGGGATCTCATTCACTTGTAGCTATCTTTAAAAATTGATCTGAGAAGGTGGTTGTATAGAGGTGAGAGTTTAGCCATTTCTGAATGAATTTGGCACTATGCATGGCATCCATATGAAAGTCTCAATCTGACAAGTCTATTTAAGAATATGATGATGATGATGAGGAGGATGATCTAATCTTGGTCTCATTATTGTCGCTATAATTATCCTTTCTCCTTTTTGGTATGTTCATTCAAATTCTTTAACTATTTTCTTCTTTTTGTTGCCCCTATTTGGCTTCTACATCTTTCTGTTCCTTTTCTCTTCTTTGGTTATTTTATTTCCAATTATTATCATTATTGAGATTCTGATTCTCTATCATATTGAAGCTGCTGTTTGAAATCTTCTATTTATTCTTGTGTTTTGACTTTTTTCTTCTTCAACTCCTCCTCCTCCTCTCCCTTTCTCATCATTACTGATTTTTTTTTAATCTCAGTTACCACACCATAACAGCCTCCCCTGACATAACTCTAAGATGTTACAAGGAATTTTTATTTTGTTTTACTCTTGGTCAACTAATACAAGATTCTCTGACAGGTATTAGTACTTTTGGTTGTGTGCACCTGGAAAAGTTGGAGTTGAGAAAAAAAATGATTGCAAGTAAAACAAGACATTTAAGACAAGCAATAGAAAAGGAATAATAATTAGGAGCAAGGAGACACATTTCCCAAGATCCCCCAGAAGTAATAATAGTTATAATATGAAGAATGAAAGAAAGAAATGAAGAAATTAAGATGAGTGTTATTATAAAGAGAAAGAAAAATCAATAAAGAATGAAAGGGAAAAAGAAGCATAATGGGAAATTAGAAAATGTGATCACATAGAATGTGAAGAAAAGCAAGAAATAGAGGGTAAAATAAAGGAAAGGTTGATAAAGAGAACAAAACAATGAATAGAAAAGAAAAAAAGAAAAGAAATAGCTCTACACAGAAGAAAGGTTTATAAAAAGAACATGAAAGAAAGACACAGCTCTATATAAAAGGCTGGTAAAGAGAAGAAAAGAAAAAGAAAAGAAAAAAGAATGATATAGATTCTACTTAAAAGAATGGTTAATAAAGAGAACAAAACAATGAATAGAAAAGAAAAAAGAGAAGAAAAAGGACTAACAGATTAAAAGAAGAGAAGATAAAATGAATATGAAATAAAAAAAAGCAAAAGGAAAAAATAGAAAGACTAAAACTAAAACAAAAGCAAAAAGATAATAATAAAAATAATAGTTATTATTATTATTATCATTATTATTTTTATAGTTATTGTTTTTATCATGGTTTAAAAGCAACCTAAAACATGCTTTTTAGACACAACATAAGTTGGCAAGGCATGGCAATTCTGAACTGAACCTGTCTTGTACATTTGATGGTTTCCGAAATGGCAGGTTTCAAACTTCTACTTTGTAACAAGATGATATTTTCAAACAAGCATCTTGAAAAAGGATTGTACTTCCTTGAGTTTGCAATCATAAGGCAAAGGATTTCAAGTGCCTGCCACATGCCAAACAGTATTCTTGGTGCCAACAAATCTGTAGATATTGTTCATGATTTCAGAAACACTTGTAAATACAAGAAGTACTGTTTATTCTCTTATTGTGCTCAGTTGACAAATGATCACTTATGTGCTCAAATACAGATAGGCATGCATGTCTCTTTCTTTTTTAGAAGTTGTATTGAATGTATTTATTATAAAATCGACTTTCTCAATTATATTATCCTTGTTGACTATTATTTTTAAATATGAGCTGAGTTTATGCACAACTACATTTTAAGATTTTGGCCTCAGATCATTTTAATAAAAATTTGTACAAGTGTAAATTTTCAGAAAAATCTATAAATATTTGATGAGAAAATCTTGACAGTCTTTTTGAAACTTTAAAGTGATGGATTTTAATTTCTGTAAAGTTAATAAAAAAAAATTTTTTAAATTATATAAATTATATATTTTTTCCTAAAACCATCAGTGGAGTAGGGGAAAAAGCAAAGCAATGTATTAATAAGAAGAAAAATTAGAAACGAAGAAAAGAGTACTGAACTGTTACGTAATATCAGTCCTTGTATATGCCAGTGAATGCTGGACAATCTCCCCACAGATGAAGAAGAGATTTGAAGCAAGAGAAACAAAGAAAAGAGTACTGAACTGTTGCATAATATCAGTCTTCCTATATGACAGTGAATGCTGGACAATCTCCTCATAAATGAAGCAACATAAATAAGCTTATACAGGAGGATACTGAGAATACAATGGAAAAAATGTGAGCAAAAACAGTTTTAGAGAAAACTGCAACAAAAAGGACACTTATCCTAAAGATCAGAAAGAGTGTTGAAATTTCTAGGATATATAATGAGGAAAGAAGGCTTGGAAAATTTGATACTCACAGGACAGATTGAAGGCATGAAGGACAGAGGAAAACAATGTATAATCTGCCTAATGAGTTTGAGTAAATGGATGGTGGAACAAGGTTTAGAAGAGATAACAAAAAGATGAAATTTATTAAGAGCTACAAAGTACAGGAAATTGTGGAGAGCCATGATCACCTACATCCTGAAGGTACATGGCAGATAGAAGAAGAAGGAAAAATTGTAAATATTGGTCATGATTAATTGTAGCTAGATTTGACATGCATTATAGAATTAATTCAAATTTTAAAGATTTAAAGATTTGTTATGGAAATCTTCTAGTATTGGATATTGATAATGACTCTAATGAAAAAGTATGATTTGTGCATGCATAGCTAAACAAATTGTAAAAACAGGTAGAGAAAAAGCATAAAACATTTCCATTCAAACATTCAAAGAAAAATATCTGTACCATGTTAGAAGAATTTGAAATCTATGGTTCATGCATTTTCAAAATTTGCTCCTTAAGGGCAAAGCTTCTACTATTTATTAAACTATGTCTCTTTCCACAAATTTCATGAATATCTATATACATTTAAAAACCTCAATATATATATATATATATATATATATATATTTTTTTTTTTTTAAGCATTTCACCCCAAGCAAGGCGGAAAGCCACTAGATTGCAAGAGGTTACAGAAAATATAGAGCGAGATCAGATAGGAGTGATAGAAGAGAGTATGAGGAGAAGGGTAGTGGATAGATCAAGGCAACTGGAGATGTCGATTGACATTACACTTGAATAGCTGGAGATTATAGCTCTCAGGGAAACTGGAATAGGGAAGGGAGTTCCACAGGCGAGAGGTGCGAGACATGAAGCTATTAGAGTAGAAGAGACGGCTACATTTAAGAGTTTCAACAGTGAAGGGGTGAGAGCGGGATGCCAGCCTCGTAGGGCGCTTGAACTCATGAAGTCTGGGAACCAGTGAATGCAGCTCCTCGGAGCAATTACCATGAAAGTATTTGTAAAACAGACAGAGAGAGGTGACGGCACGTCTGTGAGAAAGTGACTGTAGACGAGATGCCAGAGGAGGGCCAATTATATTGCATATCCGCCTCTGGAGCCTATCAAGAACTCCGATGCAAACAGAAGGGGCACCAGACCATATATGGCAGCAATACTCCATGCAAGGGCGAATTGTTGATTTGTAGATCTGGAGGATCGATTCCGGGGAGAAAAATTTCCTGGCGCAACACAGGGAGCCAAAGGCAAATCTGAGCATCTGTTTACACATATAGAAACATGAATATTAAACTATACACATATGCTGTAACTCTTCCATTAGATGTGATAAATTCTGTCTGCCTGCCTGAATACAGCCAAAATTATTTTTAACAACAAATATTAATTTCTGTCTAAATTCTTGGAATGAGGAATTATCATTATTTATACTATTTACATGTGGACTATTGTCCTAATCTTTGTTGCTGTACTGACATCTTCATTGATAAGCCTAATGGAACTAGCATTAAGTCTCAGCATCTCTGTATAGATGGTATAACATCCATAACAATTTTGATGGATTTTTTCTGACTGCTTCCATTGGTGTATCATACTGGGTATGTACTAGTTCAATAATTTTTGTCTGAATTGCTGGGATGAGGAGTCATTATTATTTATATTTAGATGATGAGGACAACAGTAAATAATGTAAATAACAAATATCAAAATTAATTTAATATAGACTCTAGGAATAGAAAAAAGTTAAGACTTAGTTAAAATTTAGGTCATTTTGCTGTGTGCAAAAGATTTTATCAGGTTACAAGGCCAAAGAAATTAATTAAAATAAAAAATCAATTTTTTCACAAAATCAAATCAAATCAAATCCATCAATGGCCAATTACAATTGCGACCATGAAGTCACATTGCAAACTAACTACCCAAGGCTGAAAAACCCAGTCTGTTCTACTATTTAACCCATAGATGGAGGAACTCATGGATGCATATCTTTCCCAAAGTATTTTCCCAAAAGTGAATGTCATGAAACTCAACTAGAATGTGAAGTCAGAGCCCCTAATTTCTTGTTTCAAGTCATTATTCATTTTACCACCAACATATGTTTTTCCCCATAAAAAAATCATATTGAATTCAATAAAAGGAAATATTGTATTTTGTGAGGGTATGCTTAATTCAGTATAAAATTTGTAGGCATATATGGTCAAATTTAATAAATGTTTCCAAGTTTTAGGTGTTATAATTTACATTAGACGTATGTATGTAATATAATGGTTTTCAATGCAGGAACTGTTGAGCCAAGTTCAAATCATGACAGCATGATTGCACTTTTTACTAATACCCCTCGTTTTACTTTTCTACCTAGCTATGAGGTAAATCAGATAGACTAGGATCTTGGGTCTCGGCAAAGTATTAATTTGAATTCAAAACTATCTATATTCTCCTTCTCAAGAAATCATGTCAATTCATAGATATTAAAGAAAAACAAGCTGTGGAGACCCATATCACCTATGTCCTGAACAGACATGACATTAAAAAACAAAATAGTGAACATGATTTGGAGCAATTTGGAATTGTATCACAGAATCAGTGCATATGTCTGGATCAAATACATCTGTCTTCGTAGAAGTCTGACTTGAATTGATCAGAAACTATTAAAACAGGTATTCTTTTTCATAAGCCAACAGATGTTACTATAAAAAATTAAAAGAAAAAAATTAAATTCAAATTTTCTATAGATATATAATGCATAACTTAATTTCTCAATCTCAAATAATATAAATAATAATTACATGAAAAAAAAAATGAAATGACAACATTTACACACTTTCATTTTTTAGACATTAAATTACATCACTTAGCATCCTTCATAATATACCCTGACTTTCAGTTAGCCTTAATAATATTGCTAATAAAAATTTTATTATGTATTTTTCTATTTTAATCAAATTCAGCATTTTTGTATAAAATGTCTAAAAAATGTTTATCCTAAATAGTTAAATATATAAATACAGATCAAACACCTCGACTTTGATCTGAAAACCTGGGAATCCTAATCATCAAACTGAAAGCAGTAGCATAAGACAAGTTTCATTAAGTTAAAGGGTTTTGAAGACAGTATACTGAAGCACCCTGATCAGCTTTGTCAAGCTCTGAAGCAGAGACACCATCAAAATCCTGCTTTAACAAATTTCATCTGTCAGGGTGGTTTTGTTGCCCAATGCAAGGCTGGGCTAGTATCACACTTAAGAAAGCACAAATGAAATATGCCTTCCCTTTAACTGATTTTCTCCACAATAGCTCCTGCTAGCTTGCATAAGCGTAAAACCCATGCTTAACAAATTTAAATCAAACTTACTTATATCAACAAAGTTAAGAAATGTTTTTTTTAAAACATTGATACTGAGAGTTACTTTCTTTTTCCATTCTTTTGTTATTTTTTCCCTCTTTTTTTGTGCCAAAAAATGACAATTTCTCTTTTGATTCAACTCATTTCCTCAACATTAGGTACAATCTCTAAAAAAAAAAAATCATCATTTCTTCCTCTATTAATTATTTCATTTCTTGTCTTATTTCTATACACTGGGGTCTTCTCTATTTATATTTTTTGTAGACATCATTATCAAGTTAATTAATTTGTTAATTAATTATTTGAGCTTTGTGTCATGTTGCAGCTACTCATTTTTAATAAATGTGTGTCTAGGTTTCTGCTGATTCCCTTTGCTTTTAATTAAACAATACAACTGCAGTATTTGATACCCTTTAAACTGATATAATCAGTGTAAATGAACTTAAATTACATTGTGGAATACAGATTTTGATCTGTCATATCTTGATTGGGTTTGTTGACATATTGATTCTATTTTACTCATGACATATGAAAAGTCATTTTCTTTTCTCTCTCACCTCTAAGTTTTCTCTGAGAACACTTAATTTGCAACTAATCTCTACTTCAGAAAAGCTAAGTTGACCAACAGTTGTTATTTACAAAGCTTAGTTCTGGCACAAGGCCTCGAATATGAGGCAATCACTGAGGATTGAACTCGCTAATTAATGTTAATGGTTAACCAGGCAGGTTTGCTGACCATTGCACAACATTGAGGTGCCTATAGTTGGCCAAAATTGTGTTCAGTATAATAAATAAAAATAAAAGTTACCAATATTCAAAGAACATAAAATAATTACTTAGTTACTTATTTTAGTACATCATTTTACTTACAATTATTGTCACATGATGCAAATAATTTTCAATATATTATTTAACCTTTACCACACTGTAGGTGACTATTTTTTGCCAAGCAAAATGTTAGTCCTGCCAATGCAAGTTGACACTGAATTTCTTGGTTGTGTAGTTATATCCTTCTATGGCAACACCTAAAACAATCTTGACTGAAATTGAGAGCCAGACTACTGCAATTTCTAATATATAGAATTAATACGTAAAACACTATATTTTGAGGGGATTCCATATACTGTAAAAGAAGTAATATTTATAAATGATGCAGAGTACTAAATGTTAAACAAATTAGCCATAAATAAACAACAGTGACATTTTAGAGATATCTGTCACTTATATTATCTCCAAGCATTACTGGTTTACATCTATATAAGTAGCAAAATATTCATTCTAAGTAACAGGTTAATCTAAATAAGTGCTGCACAATTCGTTGTGGAAATAAAAGAGATCTTTTTTTTTTTATTTTCCACATTAACTTTACTGAACAACATATTTACCATTTTGTGCCATTTTTTGGGAAACATAATTCCACCCTCCAAGAACATTTTATCTTTCTTATGGAAGTGCTGCTCTAGGTGCCATTTGCAATCTTCCAGAGAATTGAAATCTTTTTTCGGTAATTATTTGAAGTATTCATAATATTTCAACTTTCTATAACCACAGGCTTTACATCCTGCTTTGAGAGATCTTTTTCATTGTCTAACTGAAAATATAAGCAACCAACATTTATTTTTTTTTTTATATGTGTTTGATTCAGCCTTGAAACTGAGCAGTGATTGAGCCATGGAAACATTTTATTATCCAGGAACTATATTAAAAATTGAAAACTGCCCTGATTTGAAGCTTGGGAATTAAGTCAAGCATTTATAACAATTAAATGAGTTCATAACATAGCAGTTATTGATGTAGAAAGTGGGATCAATGTGCAGTGTTCATTGTGTTCTCCAATTTTCCCATTTTAAGCCACTATCCATTACACCACCCACACATCATGGTTTGGAAGAAAATTCCCATCAGTACTAGAAAGAGCAATAACATTTACTGGACTTGGAAAGTTGAATTTTCTGCAAAACTGTTTTAAGAAAATGATTTTATTAAATTCAACTTGCACTAACACTAATTGGTTGGTCAATGAATGATTAATGTTTCCGAGAGGGAAACAGCACCATTAATTTACCATTAGTATTCTTAATAATTTAACTTAGAATAACAATAGTTTTTAGTAATTAGCTGAAGTATTTATAATATTTTAACTTTCTATAACCATAGACTTACTTTACATCCTGGTTTGAACAGGAATGTCCTGGATTGTGGGTTTTTTTTTTTTGCAGTATCTAATGAAAGATATAATGTATCAGCATTTCTTTTTTTACATTTTTGTGAGTCAGCCCTGAAAATTTGCAGTGAATGGATTAGAATACATTTTATTATATAGGAACAAAAACCTATATTAAAAATTGAAAACTGCCCTGTTTGGGAATTATGCCAAGAATTTATAACAATGGGATGCATGTATAACATTGCGGTTATTAATGCAGAAACTGGGATCAATGTGCTGAGTTCATTGTGTTTCTTTTTGCACAAATCCCCTTGTGAAAGGTATGAATCTATCTCTTTCCTTCCCATCTATGGCCAAAATAGCAGGGCAGGCTTGTTTCTCTCTCTTTGGTAAGAAACAAATCTAGGAGAAGGATAACTCTGAATTAAAAACTGGTAAGCTGTGAGGATAGCAGTTCCATTCTATAAAATTTACTTACTACAGAAACCACAGGATCAACACCTAGTGTGGTGAGGTTGTGGTTGTATGCTCTCCTAGTAGTCTACAGGGTTAACACCCTATATAAAATTTAAAAGACCAGAATAAATAGTTATCTATAATAATTATTTCCTGGTCATCAAAGAAATATGCAGTCTAATATTATCCTAATTGTATATTACATCCTTTCTTCTAACTAATTTTGAATTCTTTTCACCAATTAGTCTAATTGGTAGCAGTACTTGTTTATATCAATCCTTTACTTCTTTATATAAGAAGGCTCTTTTTCCAAATTACTATATACACAAAATCTTCTTTGAATACTAACAATACTAAGACTAGTCTACATTCAAAGATGATTTTGTGTACATAGTGATTTGGAAAAAGAACCTTTTAATATAAAGAAAGAAGTCTCTATAAAACTTCATAAAACAAGAAGTCTCTATAAAATTTCATAAAGCAAGAAGTCTCTATAAAACTTCATAAAATAAGAAGTCTCTATAAAACTTCATAAAGCAAGAAGTCTCTATAAAACTTCATAAACTCCTTTTGACATGTTTCATCATTTGTAGTTTTTTCTCCGTACATTTTTTGATTCTAAGTCATATTTTAACTTTTTTAAAATAAAAAGTTTTATACAAATATATATGTTGTTTATTTTCTTTTACATCTAGCACTACAATCATTAAAGAAAATCATGTTAATTTCAAGAATTAAAAAGACTTTCATACTCTTGTCACTATACAATGATAAGTGATTATTTTTGTAAAGACAGTTAAAAGTAAGCACTTTTAATGCTACTGAATGCCTTGAGACAACACAGATATGGTTCTACAGAATAATCTTTAGAATACCGTGTATAAGACCATGTAAGAAGCAGTGAGAAAGTTTTAAGGAAAATGCGAACAAAAAGGACACTTTTATTTAGGTTATAAAGAAACAATTGAAATTTCTGGAACACATAATGAGGAAAGAGGACTTGAAGAATTTGACACATCACAGAATTATGTTGAAGGCAAGAGGAGCAGGTGGAAACATGGTAATGTGTTGGGTTATGGTAGAATAGAGAAAGAAAAGGAAGGGACAGTAAGGAGACAAATATTGCTTAGAGCTACAAAAGATTTGAATTTGTCAAGGGCCATTATTGCTAATGTCCTGAAGGGACACAGCACATAGAAGTTGAAGTAAGAGTTTCTTCTGGAGATAATAGATTGTATAAAAATGTTGGGTTTTGTAATTTCTGTTTACTTCTTTAATTCAGGAAAAATTAATTCTTTTGGTAGTTATCAGTTTTCAGTAAATATTACAATCAATTATTTCAAATCTAAAGTTCTCAGGAAGTAATCTGTGACTATGTGATGTATAATTTGTTTATTAATAATTATCATGAATTATTTGGGTAATGGTGGAGTCTGCTTTGTGGTCGAGATAATTTTGCATAACCCACTAGAGACTGATGGTTTCAAGTCCAAATAAAAATCTGAATCAGTAAAGCCAAATTTTAATATAGACTGTTCCTTCTTAAAAAAAACTGGAGCAGCACAATCTTCCTAATTCATTCCTTCTCATTTCATCTTGGGTTATAATAGTGATTAATTGTAGAAATTTTGTTGCATTTATATGTAAAACATATAAAGTACACAAATCTTTTGATTTAGATATTACAAAAAAGTAAAATAGTAACTCGATAATTTGAGTTTTATATCTTAAACAATTCATTACAAAAAAAAATTAAGCCATCATCATATAGCATAAAAGTTAATTAATATCAGAAACTGAAAAGTACAAGCTTTGAACAAGTCAGCTTAACTGAGACTTTGGTAAGCAAGAAATGGAGGCTTTTCCATTGGAAGGGTCAACAATTTTCAAACAAGGCCTTATAGTACCTCAGTAGAATGGAATGTAATAAGAAAAATGCAAACACAATTGGTTCTGGCAAATGAGCAACAGCAGAAAATTACTATCAGTTCATTAGCAAGAAGAAAGGATTTGATTGCATACCTGTGACTAACGAGGTAGAGTAGAAGGTGAAACAAGGTATGTCTGGGTTGTCTAATCATCTAAATCTACAAACCATTTGGTGGGCAAATTAGAGAGGTTATATATAAGAAAATGTCAGAGAGAGAAGAAGAGAGATGATGAGAGACAGAGAGAGAGAAAAAGGGATAAGCCAGCCATATTGGTCAGTATACATTATACCATATTGTCCACCTGTTTTTATCACAATAACTGCAGAGTGTACATAAGAGGGTCTGGTTTCAGAAGATTCAAAACTGAATTTGTGTATTTCACAAAATATATAGCCAGTCATCTATTTCTTGACTCTTTCGCTTGAAATGTAGCTTATGCTTTTAAAAAATCCATTACACATCGATGGCTATTATGTTGGAAATCATCATTAATGTATGTTTTTCTTACAAGGATTCCATCCTGATAGGAAATAACTACAAAATTCTTTCCCCTCCCTAGTTTAGAGGCAGAAGTACACAATGCATATTAGAATTTCATTCTAACAAATAAAACAGGCAAGTTCTTGATTTTATATGACTCAGTCCCGGTGTGTCTTGTCTTGAAGTTAGAACACTATATTCGCTTCTACAAACTTGCTTTTGTGTGTCCACCACAATTCATAGTTTGTGAACTTTCTGCCATATTACTTTTGCTTTGAGGTATTACTGTTAATTTGCCCTGCATATATTGTTTGCTTGCTTTATATTATATTATTTATTGCCCTGTTCTTTTCTGTTACTTGTTATCATTTTTCGCAAACTTTGTCAATGCTGTTTATTGGACAGTTCTGTCATTTATTTTACATTTAATCATGCCCACTCAGTCTATACTTAGCTTTAAATAAAATTATTTCAGTTTTTATGTCTGTATTCTAATGTCGTGTTTGTGTGCAGTGTACAATCATTAACCATGAAAATAAGGCAAAGATTAGAAACATTTAAAAACTATAATTTGTGTATATTAATGAACACGTGTGAATGTAATTCTCCACAAATGAATTCTTATAAAGTGTTTGATGATATAAATATGTAAGATAGATTCTGGAGAGAAAAAATGTCTAGCATGACACAGGGGACCAACTTTCCTATAGTTTTTAATATCATGCTGACTTTGAGTTATCTTGTGTCAACAAGTTTATTTTCAGTGACACTTTTAATGTGAAAACAATGTTAAGCCATCAGTTGAAGCTATGAATCAGCCCATAAAAAATGTTAACTTTTGGCTATTATAAAGTTGGCATTTGAAGTCAAATTCAATAACTGACCTTTAGCAGTCAACATGTTAACTCGCCATTGCAAAGTGTTCTGAACAAAATGTTTCATAGATAAGAAACTATCACTTCATTGATAACAGAATGAATTTCTTCTACTGAGACTTTATAAATAAACAGATTATTTCAGTAGCAGTTAAACATTTAAAAATTGCATCATACTTCTCTAGTGGATGGAAAACCTGCACATGACTTAAACAAATAAAGAATAGAAACATTTTTAGACAAACATAATGATAATAATATAGTTTTGTTAATGTCTGTTAATGTCTCACCAATATGTCTTATATATTAATTCATTTTGGACACAATATACTTATTTTATAATAGTATTGCTCTTTTGCATTCTCATAAATGACCATATTTTAAACTCTGCAATTTTATTCACTGTTTCTTCATTTTTTTCTCAACAGGGATAGATAGCTTTGCCTATTTGTCTAGTTCTCACTCCTCTCTTGTTGCTTGAACAGAAGTAGAGCTTTATCCCTTGGTTCCTTCAAATTTCTACTTCAAATCCATACTTCTAACATCTCTGTCTAAAATCTGAAATTTTATTTACTATTTATTTATTTTTCTCTGTAAGAGTTGATAGCCTATCATCTTGTTCATACATCTCCCTCATTTTTTTTTGAACAGGAGTAAAGTTTATTCATTGTTTCTGGTAAAGGATTAGGTTTCTGGCTATTTTGTTCTAAAGTCTTTTCATTCTCTTTCACTTCCAGTAGCCCCTTGTGTTTTCAAAGTATTATCGCCTTGCTTGGGGTGATCTGATCAAAAAAATATCTATGTTCCTTTATTATTTAAAAATTAGAGTTATATTTAGCCATTAACCAGTAACCTTCAGTTGTCAGTTTAAACTGAGCCCTTTATTTTTCTATATATCCAAACTCTAATTAGTAAGTATAATTTTGGAAAGTGAAAGATGTAAATTTTCCAAGTTTTCATCTGAAATTCATATAAAATTCATATTTTGTTGAAATATCAGCTTTAAACAAAATGGTCACAATATACAGAAAAAGAAGATGTCAATTTAAATTGACTCCAGGATGATATGGCTTAAATAATATAGGAGGTCTGATCAAAAAGTATCGGAACTGTTGCCATGGTAACAGATCTAAAGTACTCAGAGTGAAATAGCTTAGCACAAATTGATCTTGAACTCTGTTGCACATGCACACCAAATTTTAATGTTCTCACTCACCTCCATTATTTATTGCAGTGCTTGGAAGGAAAGTGTTTAGAGTGTGGTCATCTCACTACACTACAAAGGTTCCATCAATGACTATGGTAGAGAATCTACATCAAATTTTGCCAAAAGCTTGGTGAAATTTACATAGAGGAAGACCCCAAAATCTCCAAGGCTGAAGAAAGCATGAATATGTCAAAAGAAATGGGAAAACAGTTTTCTCCAACTAAAAGAGCATCATGAGTATGCTCTACTTGGTCATACAGTAAACAAGAAGTACTATTGTGATGTGTTGTGGTGTTTTGGGATGCTGTTAGTCAGAAAAGGACAGAACTGATTGCATCCAATGAATGGTACCACCACCAGGATAATGTACATCCCTTTCAGCACAAATTTGGCAACAGTTTTTGGCAAAGTATGACATTCCTCAGGTCTGATAACCACCATATTCCTCAGATCTCACCCCTTGTGACTTTTTCCTTTTTCCAAAACTCAAATCCCACTTGAAAGGAACAAGATTTAAAGATATTGAGAAGATACAAGAGAATGTAATGAGGCAGCTGCTTGCTATCCCCAAAAAGGAGCTCTAGAAATACTTCCATCAATGGAAGTGGTGGTGGATAAAGTGTGTGGCTTCAGATGGGGACTAATTCAAAGTAGATTAAATGCTGAATTCATATGTGTTGTAGTTTTCTCTTCATAATACCTGTACTTTTATGTTTTGATCTGTATTTCTTCACAAAGGTCTTATGGTTAGTCATGAGTGGTTACAAAATTTTCCCATGCTTTTTCTTTTAACAAACATTTTTTAACATAAAGATGTAAGTCCTTTAACTCTTTACACTTTAATATCTGTCTTTATTTCTGAGATTAGGTATTATAATTATTTACATTATTCAGACTGTTAACCTCATCTTTGTTTCTATATTCAAAATGTTTCAGCTGTTGTATGTTCCAGCCTTCTTCATTAAAACCGAACACTATTTCGTTCACTGGGGTAGATTTTTCTAGTTCCACGTGACATGCTTTCCGGATATCTCAGTTTTAATTTCAGTTATTTGCCTTTAACTCAACTCTCCAAGTTTTGTTCATCACTGCAGTGGCCAGGTATTGAACTCACGACTCTATGGGTTAAATATATAAAATTAAAGATTTAAAGAGGAATTGCAAAATTAAATTATATAGAATTGGAAACTGGAAGTCCATATTTTAACCAGATCTTTAACTAGATGATAGCATCTATCATTATAAGCAGAGGGAAAACCAAATAGATAAAAAGGTTGCTTAATTTGAACTTTTGTATAGGAATTCCTAGCTAGCTTTACTTAACTGACATATAATATTAAAAACAAGCAAACAGGTAACAATACATATTTTAAAAAATCAATATGATTAAATTTCAAACTGAAGATTATTATTTACACTATTTACATCTTTTAGATTGTTGTCCTGATCTTTATTGCCATATTCAAGAAGTTTCAGATGTTGTAAGCTCCAATCATCTTCTGGTGATATACATTGGAATTTCGAATCAAACTCTTTATTTAGTCCACAGGGGTAGATTGATTTAATTCTATGTGCCATGCCTTTTTTGGGATATCTCAATTTCAGTTAATTCCCTTTAGTAACTCAACTAGCTGTAATATATACAATATCAAAGAGTGTTCAATTTCTTTTTATATTTCTTGAATAAGATAGTAATGATTAACATCTAATACAAATAATAATGAGTATTCAGCAAAGACAGCTTGTGATAACAAAATAGTTGACTATATTTCTGAGATGAAGTATTGTAAATATTTACACTATTTACATGGTCTGGACTGTTGTCCATATTTTTATTGCCATATTCATAATATTTTGGCCATTGTACACTCCAGCCTTCTTCAGGTGATATACATTGGAACTTTGAACTGAACCTTTTATTTAGTCCACTAGTGAATATTGTTCTAATTCCATGTGCTACACCTTTCTTCGGATATCTTCGTATCAGTTAATTCCCTTTAGGAAATCAACTCAACATGTTTTTGTTCTTTCTGCTGTGGCCAAGTATTGAACTCACAACTCTTTGAGTCAAGCCACTTTTTGGATTACTTCAACCAACGCTTTTATCCACTGGGCTCATCTCACAACTATAGACAGATTTTGTATAGATAGATGAAATAACTGAAAAATAAATAATGCAGATAAAAGATAGAAATAGATGAGTCAAAATATATTTTGAAGATTGCTTTTCATATTCAATGGTTAAATTATGTGCAAACATTACAAAGCAAACAGAACATTGAAGAAGTTAATAAATGAATTTGTGTACATTACCCATCAATAGTGAATAACAGGAACTTACCTGCAAAAGATAGAAGATAGGCAAATTTATAGACAGAAAAAACACAAAAGCAAGAAAGAAGCATCATTTTGAAAGACAAGGTCAAAATCATATCTAATTACACCCCTCACCTCACCTCAAAAAATGAGGACTGTTCAATAAAAAGTATAATTGTGCTGTTGAAAGTTCAACCATAACTAGTGATGTCTTAAATAGTGACATGACCAAATTATCAGTTTGTGCAATTAACCTTAATGAGTGTGGTACAATTAAATAATTACCAGCTAAACATGTTGGCTCAATTGAAATGAAACAAAGAATTGATAATGGGTAAACACAGATAGAATGTAACTAAAAACAATAAACTACTAATTAAATATACTAGACAATATGTGAAAATTCCACAGTGCATCTTCTTTGAAACAGAATGCATAGTAATTAACTGATAGTTCATATATTTATATTTTCAAATATTGGCTTCTAAACTTCAACATTTATGTGCTTAAAAGGTCACTATTATCCTTAATTTTCATAAATATCACAAAATAATAGCAGTGTACTACCAATTTCCTGATAACTGATGGTCAGTACCTTTTTTTAATCTGGATAAAATTATGGGTAAGCATTTGAATTTAATGTGATTGCCAGATTAATTCCCTAGGTGGCCACAGGCGGTAATGTATTTAGTGATAATATAAGTATTTAAAATTCAGTGATACTGTTGAGATACAAAAGATGCATAATTAGTGGGTTAGTAGTATATGATCAAATTGGTATGATATGACTTCTGTGGGATTTGCAAAATGAATAATCTAGCACAGTTCTGGAATGATAGGTATCAGAAAATTAGTAATGCACCTGTATTACTTACGAAAAATATTCCTCTTTTTTGTCTTAACTTTTGTTAACCTTATTACTTATTTACAATCTCCATGTCAAAAGAAGCAACATAAAATGTAGTGGTTAAATACTGGTTATTTAACCCAACCTTATGAAAAAGGTGGCTTCATATTTTATTTTCATTCAAAGACAATTTATAAGTGAGAAATTAAGCATGTTATTAAAACATTATCAATATAACAATAATAATAAGATATGTATACATTAATAGCTCTTGGGAGAAAGTTCTTGTGTTTCTAAATAAACATGTAAATCAATGAATAATAAATAGTCTTATTTATTTCAGATCATTAATGTGAAACGTTATTCTTCTTCTATGTACCTTCAGGATGTGGACAATCATATCTTTACTTCTTATGTTTTGTAGCTGGTGTTTCTTTATGTAAGTATTAGTAAATAAATATGCAACTCTGAAAGTAGTTTCAGCAAAATAATCCCACAGGAAAATGTGACTTTACAATGATAAATTTATAATGATAGCATAAAATCTTTTGTCTATTCTTCAATTTCTGTAAAATCAGGAGAAAATGCATAGCACTTATTCTTTGCAACATTATAACAAAAATAGTTTTAAGCTCTAGGTTTCTGGTAAGGAACTATCTATTTCTATAATTCCAGAACAATTTAAAGAAATTCTTAAAATTCTTTAAAAAAAATTTATAACATCATCAGAGGAATACTCATTGTATAAAACATAAGGCATGTTTAAATGTATTCCTGAATAAACTTCAGAAACTCCTCTGAATTGACTGGTGGGAGAGAAAAATTTTTGTTAACCATTTGCTAAATTTTTTACTACATTTTCAAAATCAGTTTCTTTTATTTTTTTTAATCATTTCACCCCAAGCAGGAATACCACTATCATGCAGGGGGTTACAGAGAATGAAAGTGAGAGAAGAGATTGTGTATAGGGAGGATTGAGGAAAAGACAAAAGATGAATGGGTTTTAAGAAGATAGAAAATGGCGATTGATGTTGCATTTAAATTTCTGAGGATTGTATTATCAGGGAAGCAAGTAAATAGAAAGGAATTCTACCAACAGGAAGTGTGAGAAAAGAAACTGTTGGAGGAAAAGTGGTGATTACATTTAACTATTTCAACATTAAACAAGTGGGGCCTAGATGCCAATCTAGTAGCACACTTAAATTCATGTGGTCGGGGCACCAGGGTAAAAAGCTTGTCATAGTAGTTGCCATGAAAATATTTGTAAAAAAGAGAGAAACCATGCTACATCAGTGAGAAAATGACTCAAGTCGACATGCCAGATCAAGATTGATTAAATTACAGATCTTTCTTTGGATTTTGTCAAGAATCTCAAGATGAATAACAGAGCCACCAGACCAGTATTCAATGCAGGGATGAATGGTAGATTTGTAAATGTGCAAAATAGACTGATGAGAAACATTTCTGGCATGACACAGTGATACAACCTTCCTTGCAGTAGATGCAGCAATTGATCTGATGTAGTCACTCTACTTCAAGTCAGTTGAAAACATCAGTACCAATCTTGCTTTATTAACTTCACCTTCAGATTGCTGCTAAATTTAAGACAAACTTTCATTCTTTAAGATATTATATACATTAATTACAAGTGCTAGTAGTATTCATAATCTGGAAATAGAAGAATTCTATATGAAAAATTTAATCTGTAAAAATCCGAAAAATGAAAAAATTAAAGGAGATAATATTGTCATTCTATCATCTGCTTGTGATATGACCAGACCAGTGTTGGAACCAAAGTTGGAGATTTCTTGATAGTGTCTTCATGCTCAGTAAATTTGGTTTCCAATTGACTGAACCTTTCAAACAATACGTGGAAAATTTTGGCTCAAGTAATGGAAAGCTTGGCAATGCCACAAGACATAGTTCCCATGTCTTAAATGATGTGTGAAGAAATGCTCAGATACAAGGCCTTCATTCACCCTGTACCAAGACTTAAGTAAAAACGTGTGTATGTGTAAGTTAAGGTAAGGACTGAGAATAAAAATAATTTATAACATCTGTTATTTATTCACTTGAATTTTTCTGAAATGCATACACACACACACACACACACACACACACACACACACACACACACGTGTGTGTGTGTGTGCATGTGCGTTCAGCAAGTGAATGTGATTGTAAATCATCAAAAGTAGCCTACTTTATATATATATATATATATATATATATATATATATGTATGTATGTATGTATGTATATATATATATATATATATATATATATATATATATATATGATAAAATAAAATGAAGAAAAAGAGGGAAACATATCTCAGTCTAACATATTTCACCTTTATTAAGGCTTCATCAGAGATCAAGAATAAAAATGAAAAAACAAAGTGACACAGAATACTAGTATATTATTATTTTTGGTTAGTGCTTATTGGTCAGACATGCATCACATGTAACAGATAATATATAAATATGTGTGAGTAACATTTTGGATATTAAAGTGTATGATAGTATGTAAATAAAGAAATGCTTGTGTGTCTAGGTTTATGTTACACAGTAACATTAGTTCAGGTAGGTTAACATGTGTCTGTGTGTGAGGAATGTCTATAGATGTCACTCTCATATATATTGGTGAAATGTAACAATATGTTGCTGAAATGTAGCAATATGTTGCAATATTTTTTTGTATTTGGTTGGATTTTTATGTTTTTGCATATTGTAAGTGTGTGTGGTGGATGCCTGTGGTCATCACATATTTATTTATTATCTATTGCATTTATACAAGTGACACATTTCTGAATAATAAATATTAACCAAAAATCATAACATACCAATACTCTGTCTCTTTGTTTTTTTTTTCATTTCTATTCTCGATCTCTGACAAAGCCTTAAATTAGATTGAGACACATTTACTACTTGTTCTTTATTTTATTATCTTGTCAGATTCCTGTCCATATCTAATCAACATTTGATTTTCAACTCATATATATATATATATATATATATATATGTGTGTGTGTGTGTGTGTGTGTGTGTGTGTGTTTGTGTGTGTGTGTGTAAACAGGCTAATTTTGATTATATATAAACATCCATTACTTTCACCACCCAAGATAAAACCCTTAATTATCAAAAAATCTACTAGTAGTTTGCATCATGTAAGTTCCCTTTAAAACCCAGTTAGAAATATATATACAAACTGATGGTATTGTCATGGGCTCCCCTATCTGCCCAATAGTATCATAATTTTACACATCAACCTTACAAAACAAAAATGTAAAAAACAACCCAAAATCAACAATATACACTCACTAAATTTATCAAATATTTCTATTAATAACAATAAAGACAAAGTAAAAAATCTAAGATCTTCAAAAATAACTCAATCCCTAATTTCACATCTGAATTAAACATAAAAGAATATCCTTTTTATATAGAGTAATTATTAAGAATAATGTAATATTTAGAAATGCCATCTATAAAAAAACTTTAAAACTATGCCTACTTAACTACAGCAATGAATGCCCATGCAAATACAAATGGCCATCATAAATAATAAATAGAGTACATTTAATATTCTTGATATGCATAATGCTTTTAATGAACTCAAAATTATAAAGCTAGTTATCAGTTATTAATATAATTTCTGAAACAACATAATTGATAAACAAATTAAACTAACCTTGGAAAAAAATAATAACAAACATGAAAATAGTGTAAAAATACAATTAAACTATTCCACAGACACCATAAACTAAACAATAAAAAAAGAAATATATATCGCTTTACAACAAAAACAAAGTAAACTCCTCAGCATCAGTCTATATTTACACTATTTATATTGTAAATTAACTAAAACTGAGATATCCAAAGGCACGGTATGGGGAATTAGAACATTCTACCCCTGTGAACTAAATAAAGAGTTTAGTTTTAAATTCTGAGAAATATCACTTGAAGAAGGCTGGAGCATGCAACAGCCGAAGTGTCATCAATGTAACAGTCCAAACAATGTAAATAGTGTAAATAGTTACAATACTTCATCTCAGAAATATAGGCAGATCCTGAAGAAGGCCAGAGCGTACAGCAACTGAAGTATCAGTAATGTGAGAGTAAAGATGAGGACAACAGTCCAAACAATGTAAATAGTGTAAACTCATCACTTATTGTAAAAAGCTAAAAATCTCCAATATGATTACCACTAATGATACGTCAAAATAAAAAAAAATCTTCAACAAATCAATTATGTCTATGAATTCACTTGCCCACTTGGAGAGTTCCTCTCTAATACTTATAATAATAATTAACAATTCATACATTGATTAAAAAACAACGACATTGTCACATCAGTTAATGTGCTATTTTTCTGACAATAGTTCAATTAAACTGCATATCACCAAACAATAAAATCCAAGAAATCCTTATGAATAAGACATGCTACATCCCCAAAAAACCAAAAAAAAAAAACAAACAAAAAAAAAAACAAACAAAAACAGATATAAGTTGTCAAGATTATTTACACTATTTAAATTGTTTGGACTGTTATCCCCATCTTTGTTGTCATATTCACAATGTTTCGGCCATTGTACACAGACAGAGGACTTCACTGAAAAGTATGAAAACTTAAGGAATCAACATATAGGCTAGGCAACAAAAATTTCCTATGCTGGCCAAGCATAGGCATGAATATAATATGGGAACAAGTAACATGGAGTGCTAGAGAAAAACAATTATAACAACAATTATCAACTCTGGTTAAAAATGGTTACTTAACTTAAGTCCGAAAAATTAATAAAAATATTAAGAGAAAAAAAGAAACGCAGGCATGAGTAGCTGCTTTGGAACAAACACTTAAAATGAGTCATGGTGCATGAAAAATATATAGTAAAAAGAGAAAAACATTAAATTCTTGGGCAGAAGGTATGAACGGAAAATGTATTCCAATTGACAGCAATTTGTTCATTGAGCTTATATACAAAGATTTTAAAAGAGAATATTCTGTTACCATTCTCACAGATTTATTTACATCCCTGTCTAGTCTGTTGTGTTCACTTTCACATTAAAAGAAAAGTATCAATTGATCTCTTCTCTCACAAAATAACAAGGTAGACAAAGTTTTCAGTTCAGAGATAATAAAAATCTGAATTCCAAACTGTACAGGAGACAACAGGAAACCACTTCAATATATATACAAAGATATCATAGCACTTCACAAGTAATAAAGAAAAGGTATCTGTAGTGCACCATGGTCCATTATATCTTGAGAATATTTCATTGCATTTATGAGAACTGACCTGATCTCTGCACAAAAGGTTTTTTTTTTGTTATTGCCCATGAGAATTAACATAGTGATTAATTGAAAAAAACATAGGGAAAGAATGCACCTTATTGAATGAATATTAATTTATATAAAACTCAATAGTTTCAACATTATAAACAATTGCTTGCATTAACTCTTTTTTCTTATCTCAGCTAAAATTTAATTGCTTGAACAGATTAATAAAAATAGAGTCAAGAAAAATAAAAACTAAAACTCAAACATTTACAACCATTCCAGTTCAGTGATCTTCTCCTCAATGAATCACCATAATTCTTTAATGCTGACTTTAACTTATTCATAATCACCTCTGAATAATGTTGTACATTCTTCCAAGCACATTAACTTGAAATGTTGTTTCATAAAAGAAAGAATTAAAAATCCATCCATTTGCTTTCCACTTCTGTTTTAAAGCCTTGTCTTTTCCCATCTTATTTTTTCTTTCATTCCTAACAATTTGTCACTTTTTCTTTTGCTATGTGTTTTTAAAAAACTGAACAGCCAGTTATTTAAAAAAAAAAAAGGTGTGATTATTAGCAAGTTATGGTAAAATTATTTGAAAAGGTATTTTAAGTCAAATACTACCCAAATCTGTACTAAGAACTGAAAAATTGAATAATAGTCTCCAAAGAGAAAATAGTCAACATCACAATTTTTTTAGCTATTAGAAAGAAAAAAGTAGTAAAAAACGAAACCATAAAAACAGAAACAAATAGCACCAAAACAAAGGAAATATTGCTGTCGGACAAAGTCTACATCTCTGTTACATATGTTGTCTTGAAAACTGGACCATTGCTTAATTTCTAAAGTGTGTCTTGGCTGGCTGGCTGTCTGGCTTGGCTGGCTGGCTGAATGGCCAAACAGTTGTTAGTGTTAATGCTTTTGTGTTTGTGTCTAATTTATTGGAAAAAATTAAAGAAAGAATATAAAATCTTGTAAATGGTTTTAGACTGAATTCTTTTCTCTTCTCTTTGCAGACATTGTTGACATCTTTTTCCGGAATTTTGTTTCTGCCTGTGAGTAATGCTAATGATTGACAGTGCAATTAGTGAATTAATTGTGTGGTCACAAGGACTGTCTGAATTAGTTAGATCACTTCCGGTCATAGAAGTGAGGATAAATGTCTGGCTAGATAGAAAGATAGTTGGGCAGGTAGGTGAAAGAAACTGCAAAACATACTTAATGAGAAAGAAATGAGAAGAAAATGCAATTTCTAAGAAATAAAAACTTAGAAGAAGAAAACTGGATGAAAATACTAAAAAAATTAAAATACCATAAAATGGTTGCAAGGAAAAGTGTCTTCATTTTGATTCTGTATGTATTTATAATATTTGTGTACCAAATTCAAAATTATTAAAATCTCTGAATGTAAATACATGTACTAATACTGAATATTTAAATTTTTAAATATATAGAAAAGGAACATATAAAATAATGCAGCCAGCTATTTCTTGTATTTTGGGGGAAGATATGTTTGTATGACCAAAACTTTGTGTGGGTATGGAATCCTGACAGTAATGGAATGTCATTGTTTAAATTTTGATAATGCATGAAACCCAGCATTTTGGTTGCAGCAGTAGAGAAGTCAAGAGCTCTGAGATTGTCCAAGATGTCATCTATCAATCTCTTTTGTGTACCATGCTGAGGGATAAACCACCATATGTAACCGAGTGACATAAATTCTCCCCCATGCACACTCTCTCTCTCTCTCAATCCAAGAAACAATACTTACTATATACCCACAGAAATAAAGCAAGTAAATCAAAACCTGAAGAAAATTGTCTGTCAATGACTGAGTTTGTTAATGTGTAGGATTATTATTATTATTATAAATAAATAAATAAAAATAAAATAAAAAATTATAATGATAATAAAAATTATAAATATAATAAAGTAAAATAAAAAAAATAATATAAAAACATTGTATAAAATAAATTAAATAAAAATAATAAAAATTACTCCCATCATGCAACAAAAACTTGTCCAACTTCTCTTTGTGATATGGTGTGTTATAACATGAAGTGATTTCTCCCTTTTATCATATATACCCTAAACAATTGTAACCTAAAAAAATACACAGACCAATACAAACAAAAAATATAAATAAATTGTCTGAAATTAACATACAATTTGCCATGCTTTTCCTGTTATTTGGTATGTTTTACTTCCTGTCCAGTATGCTTTTATCTCTCTGAACACTAGGCTAATTTCTGCTACTATGATGTGAGTGAATCCTCCACAACATTTTGGTGACTGTTGATTTACATAAGAAAAACAACCTATTCACCCTCAAATGCAGTGTTGGAGTTCCTATGGAGAAACTTTCAAGAGACCACTAGAAACTAGAGATGATATGTAATGCAACAATATATATTATGCCATTCAAAACTCTGAAGATTAATCCTGTTCATCAGCACATTTATTGAAAACCAAAAGGCTGTCTGACATGTACTGTGAGGCAGGGCAGTGAAACAGTCATGCTGTCACTGCAATGTCGGTAGATTTAGACGAATCAAAGTTGAAACTGAAAGATTTCACTCTGTGCTTTATTGTGCTGGTTCTGATAATTACTATGGGCGAAACAGGAAGTGGTAAATAACAGTGACTAATCTAAAATGTACCTAAATTAAAAAGAGAACAAAGGGACAATTAAAATAATACAGGTGTTTTACTGTGGGAGCAGAACATATTTATATATCTATATAAGCCCTCTTTATGTTTAATATAAAATATAAATCCCAACTTTAAATAAAAATTAATATTTTTTATGTAGTTTAAGGTCTGTCTATTTTAACATATATTTTTTAATAAATACCATTAATCCCTGTTTATTTTAAATATAAGATAAAATATTAATCGCCATTTATTTTAAATATAAAATACAAATCCATTCTATTTTAAATGCAATGAATATTTATAAAAAAAAAATATAATCCACATATGATATATGGACTGAGCTAACATTGTGTTAACCAGATATTTTATTAAAATTTAAATTATGTCATGGTCAATCTCTACACAGCCCCTGCAAATTGCATTGCGCATGAAACTCTGAGTCATGCTACCAGTGAGTGATAATATGCATATTTATTAATATATACTTAATAGCACTATTTTATTAACACCAGCACTCAATGCGCAATATCTCTCTCTCTCTCTCTCTATATATATATATATATATATATATATATATATGAATATATATATATATATATATATGAATATATATATATATATATGAATATATATATATATATATATATATATAAATATATATATATATATATATATATATATATATATAACAATTCATACAAAAAGTAGATTAGTAAAGTTAATGATATAAAATGGCGAAATTCTTTCGAAAACAAAATTTTAAAGTTGCATTAACCTACGAATCACTCGATGAATGTTATGATCCTTGTTTTTAATAACTACTAGCTATATAAGGTCTTTTTTTAACCTGCAAGTACTTTCAACTGTACATTCAGTCATCCTCAGGCATGGAAATTATTTTGTTTTTAGTAAAATCCAGGTAACATCCGAGACGAAAAAATTAAATGCAAATCAAAATATTTTTTTTTAAATCTGTTATTGTTAATGGATACAAACTTTTGAAGCATGCAGTCACAATACTAAGGTTGAATTTTTTTGAAAATTTAAGAGAGTGCATTTTTTACTAATATGGCAATTTGAGAATTTTTTTTGTTGTAGGAGTTTATCAGACAATGTGGCATGAACCAAATTGTTCAATAAATAGAGTAACGTTTCAGTTGTTATCCTGAAAATTTGCACATCAGATCTGTTCTTTTAAATCAAATATGTGGTACAGTTCAATTTATATTACAATGAATCATTCATACAAAAAGTAGATTAGTAAAGTATATATATATATATATATATATATATATACACATCCTATTATAATAGCTAGGAAAAGGCAAAATTTATGAGGCATTTTTTTAAAAAAAAGATAAAAAAAACAACCGGTTTTGTCCCAGAACTTATCAAGTTATTTTTCTGGGAATAACAATATAAAAGCATGTAAATTAAATTAACAAATGGAATGGAATGAAAAAAAAGAGTGTCATTACAATGACAGGGAAATTCTGAGTAAAAAGAAAGGGAAAGAAGGAAAGAATCAGATATGTTTTGGCATCGGCTGTGTTATCTAAGGATATGAAAACAAACTATTGGTACGGGAAGACATCTTATTATCAACTACAGACCGGCTGGCCAAAGAAAAAAAAAAAAAATTCAAATGAAAATGTTATTTTGTTAAGTGACGAAAAACAGGCAACTAAAAGGACTTGGACAGATATGAAAAATTAAAAACCACCCACGAGCGTCCGACGGAACATCCTTGGCCTGCGATAATAAAATTTTGTTATCAGGAATTTGTACCGAAGGAAAATGAATGTGTTTTTTTTTTCTTCGAGGCGACAGACTGACTGGAACTTTGGAGATATTTCTTTTTGAGACCGTGTTAAGAAGACCACACATTCTGATAATTAGTGATAAAATACCTGACGTAAACCACGTGTGGAACAAGAGTTATGACCGCCATTGTCATATTGTCCCGTTTGCGGCTGGAGAAATGATAAACCATTAAGGGGAAGAAAAGGGAATGAGAAGAGATAATTTTTTTTTTTAAGCAAGATATTTTTTTTCTTCCTGAAACAAAGCCGCAGATTCGTCCACGTCCAACTAAGACATCATTGGTCGAGTGGTGATCACGTGATGCACGAGGGAGGCTGTTGCCGCCCATCTGGAGGATGAGTAAGAGAGGTTGCCACGAAGATGTGGGGAGGGCAGTTCACGCCCCTCTGAAGTATGATGAGAAGGTGGGAGTGAGGAAAGTTTCCCAAAAATGGAAAAAGGTGGAAATTCCTAACCAGAGAGGTGGATATGTATTTAGAATTATCGAGGAACCCCCCGGCGCTGACAAACTCACCCCGGTTTTGGTCGGCGCCCATATAAATGAAACCACAACGAGCAGAAATGAGGCGAGTCCCAGCAGTTCCCAGAGTCAGTCTCCGGTTGAGGCAAGCCTCGCAGATAGCTGACCAGGATTCACGCACATTCCGGACCCATCTTCAAACCAAGAACAATTATTTTGAAGAGTGACTTAGATCCAGATCACCGAAATAAGTTTTTCTTTTGACTTTCGTCCAAAGACCCACCGAAACACCAATTTCTTAGAGAGCAGACGACTTGAAGTGTTAAAACTTGCCTAGTGGAAAGCGACGTGTCACAATCCATAGAACGGGTCGGGAGATAGATGCTGTCCTATGTATCGAACAACTAGACATAAAGTTTGTTACCTTTTTCTTTGATACTTTGAACTTTTGAGTTTTCATTTTATTGCCTTTTATGCATATTTGTGTGGTATCACCCCCGTTGAACTCGGTTTGCAGTACGGCCCCGACGACTGGTTGATTTCCTCTGCCTATATCAATTCACAACGTGGGTAGGCAGACTGGGAATCAAAGTAGGACGTCACAGTTGGTGCCGTGGTAGACTGGGATAGAACGACACGGTTGGCGCTGCGACCAGGGGACGACGTCACACCAGTAAGCATTCCCTCTGTTTACAAAGGAAAGGCCCATGGGATCTGATATACAAGGACTCTAGAACCTTGAGGTGAAATATGGACTGGGACCTAGATAAAATCAAAAAATGGTCCGCACTAAAATTAACCACACATTTCCTGCTATTTATTATATGCTCAGAAACAGCAGAACCAGAAGTATTGGTTAGTTGGCTCTTCATGACAGCCGGATTAAAAATCCTGGGGGGTAAGTTTTGTTTTATTCTCGAATCCAAACACACAAACTACCAATACATTGTTTGTCTATTCAGACTTGTTTATGGATGAGATAACATTTGGAAGAGGTGGAATAACAAATTTACACAACCAACATTTGTGAGTAGATTGGAATACCCATGATATAATACAAACTTGCTTCCTTGAGATGAACATAAGTTAAAGTGAGTTATAGTGAAACAACAATTTTTGACCAGTGCCCAGATCTTTGAAAAGACTCGAATTGAGTGAGTCAAGAAGGACAAAAGGTGTAGAATACTTTGTGAATTGGGATCCATAAAAAAATCTCCTAGGCAAGCTCTTCTCATTAAAACCAAATAAAGCATCAAAAATGGGTCAAGAAATACATGAAAATTGATTTTTCTAAAGTAATTTTCACAGACGAATCTCATATTTGATGGATCTGATGGATGGGGCAAAGGATGGATTTTATCCAATTCAAACATGCCTGTGGTTAAAAGAAGTCAACAAGGAGGTGGTAGTGTTATGATTTGGGCTGGAATTGTTGACTAAACCATTATTAAACCATTCATAGTCAATGAAGCAGTTAAACAAAACAGTGCTAACTATTGTGGTTTTATGACCAAGACTTTCTTTGCATGGTACAAGTCCCAATCTTGTAGTTTCAAAGTGAAGTGTGTATTTATACATGCCAATGCTCCTTCTCATGTATCTAAGCTTACCCGTGAATTATTTGAGCATAAAAGATTTACAAGAGAGAAGATAATGGAATTGCCACCATCAAGTCCTGATCTGAATCCAAATGAAAATCTATGGTCAATTAGGAAGATGAAATTATATGAAGGTGTCAAACAATATAACAGCAAAGCAGACCTAAAGGAAGCAATTAAAACTATCATGTTGGAAATTGAACCTGCTGAAGTAAAAAAATTAACAAAATTAATAGATAATAGATTACTAGCTGTTATTGAGAAGAAGGGTCATTATATTGAAAATGTAAAGGGTTCAAAGACTTATCATATGTGTTTGTTATTTGTTCTATTATAGTTTTTGATCAATTTTTCATATTATTACCATTTTTTTAAGTAAAATGTGATTATTTGGTTTTACCTAATAACTTCAGACACCAGTTTTTTAGAATACATCAAATAACTTCAATGAAACTTATTGATACTACCTAAAATTTTACTCTGGTTATATTTTGATATATAAATTGAGTCTTTAAAATTTGACAATTATTTATCAAACCAAATTTGAATTATTGAAGTTTATATGATTCACTTAATAACTTCAAACAGGGTGTAAATTTGGCAAGAAAATATATCATTGTCATAAACTCCTTTCTATGCTTCAATTATATATTTCTATGATAGCTTAGAAATTATATAAATTCCAATTTACTCTGAGATTTAGTATTTTTTAAATTCCATTGTCATTATGAAATCAAATTCAACAATACTGGTTCAGAAAAATATTTGTTTTTATTTTAAGTAATTCTGCGATGGAGAGAATTTGATTTGTCTAATATTATGAAATCAAAATTGACTGTCAAGAACAAAATTTTAGCTATGCCTTAATATTTCCTGTTTCATTATTGATTTGTGTAAATAAAGATTTTAAATTTTCTATTTGTTATTCACTCATTTCAAGCTCAAGTACATGTGTTACAATATAGGCTGTTGCTGGTAATTTGAAACTCCAGTATTTATAATGTTTACATTATGATTTTGATATATACTGTGGTTTAAAAGATTAGGCAATTGTTAGTCTGAAGATATCTGTTAATTATTAAAAACAATGAAAATCCCAGTTACTTGGCTCAATAAAAAATGGTATATCTTAAAACTTAAATAACAATAAACTTAGTGATTAGGAAATAAAGAAAGCCATAAAAAAGACTAAAAAATTATAAAGACCGAGGTAGAAACATATGAACTGGTGCTTCTGCTATGTCGTTAGATATTTTCAATAAAATCCAAAGAAAAATCTGCAATGTTATCAGTCCTTCCCTAGCGTCTCAACTTCAGTCACTTTCCCACTGCTGTAACATAGCTTTCCCGTGACTTTTTTCAATAAATATTTTCATGCTAATTATTCTGATGAGCTTTCCTTTTTGGTAACTAGACTTTATGAATTTAAGCATACTATTAGATTTGTTTAATGTTTTTACAGCTGAAATAGTTGGATGTAATGATCACTCCTATGCTAACAGTTTAATTTCTCAGACTTCTCACTTGTGGAACTCTCTCTCAGCTTCTTACTTTCAAGTAAACTTTGATCTTCAAAAATTTAAATGCAACATCAATTGTTATCTTCTGTCTTCTTAATTCCATTTCTTTTATTGCTCTCTCTCTCCATAATAATTTTTTCTTTTTCTCATCTTCTTTCACATTCAGTAACCCCTAGTATCTTAGTGGCTTTATTGCCTTTCTTGGAGTGAAATGATTAAAACAACTGCCTATTGTTATAAATAACAAATTATGTATCCATACTGAATCATTGGGAAGGTGGTCGAACTAGAAATGTAGCGGATAGATTGTCTAGTCATAGGAGGGAGTGATGCGACTAATATGTGACCAAAGATAACACTTGCCAATAAAGTGGATTAATCAACCATTCATAACATTAATAAAATTTAGGAGATAATTTAATCATGTATATTTTTGTTAGATTATCTAAGCTCTGACCAAGAATATTGAGATATCTATAATCACAAATGATGTTTAGGAAAAATGAAAAAATAAATGGACATGACAGTTGTTTGGGGGTCATGGTAGTGATTATCAGAGAATTTGTAGTTTTAAATGAATAAAGAATAGACATTGATTGCAGCTGTTTCCTCAGTGAAGATTAATTATATTGTTTCTCTTTTATATTATTTTTACCCTTCACATGAGAATCTTACACTTTCCATTCTCTTCTCCTTGTATTCTTTTTCATTTTATCTGAGTTTCTGCAATAGTTTGACAGCAGCTTGTCAATGCCTAATCCTCTTTGATTTGAAAAATCTTCTCTCCTTCAGTTTAATGGTCTTCATGATTGAAAGGAAATTGACTTGCCAAAATCTTCCATGTTTTTCCCTATTGGAATGTTTGAACATGGTAACTTTTCAAAAAAATTCAGTTATTACTTTGCAAAGTATTTCGGTTTTAGTACAGAATCCATAATGTGAGTAAAAACAGCATTTGTAACATCCACCAGCTTTCCTTTTCAGGGTTAGCGAGAAGGCATATATACTTTGGTTTTAGCATGTTGCAGACACCATTACAATTATACACAATGTGGATCCAATTTTAATAATGGACCACAACTACAATTTTTTTTACCACAGCTCATATTACAATTTGTTGTTTTTCTCTAGCACTTTATATTACTGGTTCCCATATTCTATTCATGTCTATGCTTTGCTGGTTTAGGAGGCTTAGAATATGTACCAATTCCTTAAGTTTTCCTCATCTTTGCTGTTAACAATCAAAACATTGTGATAATAACAACAATAGGAGGTCATTAGCTCTAATGTTAATAATGTAAATAAAGAGATTTATATCAATCATTTCTTTTGGCTAGATTTTGATATTCAGTAACTCCAAGAACATTTTAAAAGTTTTTCCTTGCATACAGTGTTGGAATATTGTCCAGAAATGAAATATTGCTCCTTTGTTATTCTTATTGTGTTATGTTCTTTTTAAAACATGGGCAATCATTGCTCTCTATAACTTCCTATCATTTGTAGCTTTTAGCAATTTTTGCTTTTTTACTATTCTTTCCACATACATTCACATTCTTATTACGTCAGTTACTATTTCCCTCTTGACTTCAATATATCCTGCAAGTATTAAATTCACCAAATCTTCTATTCTCAATATGCGTTCCAAAAATTTCAATTGTCTCTTTCTTATTCTAAGGGTTTTTCTCTATCTTCCTTAAAATTTCCTTGTAGTTCAAATACTCCATTCATGGCATTCTCAGCATCCTTCTATAGAACTATATATCTATTACTTTAAGTTTCTTCTTTGTCTTTTAAAAAATTGTCAAGCATTACTTTTATATAGCAGAACTGATATTACATAGCATTTCAGCACTCTTTTCATTGATTCTAATGAAATTTTCCTATTTCATAGTATTTTGTTTAGCTTTTTGTAGGCATCTTTCAATATTCCAATGTTCATGTGGATTTTAGTGTTACATATTCCATTATCTATTGTAGCACTTCCCAGATAGTTAAATATCGGTATTTGCTTGATTTCCAATTCATAACTCACATCTTGGGCTGATAAAGTTTATATTCACTTTATATTGTTATACATGGAAAAGCATGAACTTGGCCAAATACTATAGAAAAAAGGGTAATAGTTTCTATAATTACTGATCAAGCATGGCAATGCTATGCTACTTTTGATCAGTTTGGACAGATAAAGACTGTGCATCACAACAAGTATTATTACCATTATTGTCTGAAAGAGACTCCATCATTTAGTTGAAAATCCTTTCACAAAATACACTTGCCTGTCTAGAGGTTGAATTGTTGAATAATTCCTATTTATAAGCTGCTGGGTGATAACTATTGTTGGCAAAAAACTGTTCCTAATAACATTGGAACCAACAAAAGATAGCAGAGAGTGAGAAATGGATGTTGATATACAAAGTCAGTAGGAGACAAAAGGAAAAATTGTGAAGTGTAACTGTTTCTTGCCATTGGCTCAGTAGCTGGTCATGTGACATCTTATTCTACTTTCACATGATGACAGTAAATACTTCTGAAAATGGGACTTGTCTTCGGCCCAAGAATTATTTCTTTGTTCCTAGATCATGTTCTTTAATACTACTCTAAAATCATTCTGTAAAACAGATTTAATATCACAGTCTTATTCTATGAACATAGATGTATCTTTTAATTTTCAAAATTATTCACAATTAATAATTCAATATGATAAAATAAAAATACAAGACATATAGATTTTTCCCAATCTCTGAAACTCTTTGATCAAGTTTAGTAAAAATTACATACACACACACACACACACACATATAGATATATAGATGTGTGTATATATATATATATATATATATATATATATATATATATATATATATATATATATATATATATATAAATATATATATATTTATCACTTATTTTATTTTTATTTTATTTTTAGTGGATACCCATATTTGAATATATTTATCTATTTTCATCTACCAGCTTGAATATTCAAGAAATCTAAGTAAAATAGGCACTCTCTAGCTGAATTCAAACTTGCATTCACCTGGGCAGAGAGTAACCGTCATTAGATCTGATGTAGCTTATGACAGTTTCCCTCTGTTTGGTGGGGGGACAAAGGACAAAAATAAATAAATATACTGTTTAATAAATAAACAGAGCATCTACTCAAATATATCTACTAAAAATAACTTTTAAAGTGATATATATATATATATATATATATATATATTTATATATATATATATATATAACTTACTGGTAAATATTTGTGCATATTCTCTCACCGTCTTACTTGTATTTGGACATGAAAAGATAAATATCTATATGTGCATAAATGTGTGTGTGTATATATATATATATATATATATGAAGGTTGTTTTGTCTATATATTGAGATTTGAAAAGTAATGGACTTTACCTTGTTTTGAAGGCACATAAGAGAAACAGAAATAGTTCAACAATTTTAAATCAGATCCTTTTCCTTTTAAGTAAATTGTGATGCATTGAAACATCATGCTTTTATTCCATCAACTTTTTTTTTTTTTATATTTCTTTTTTTTGGATCCTTTTCCCAAACCACTCTACTTCTGAAATACGTATTTTTTATATATTTGTTTTGCTATTTAGGATGAAAGTAAATAAACATTAAAAGGTGTTTTTGCTTTAATGAGAATAATTTGTTTAAATTTTTACATTAAAAAAATTAAATTTCTATTTCGTTTGTTTTATGAAAGAACAAAGAGTATAAGGTATTTAAAATGATTTACTTGAGAATAAATAGCATTTTGAAATTTTTCTTCTTGTTTATTTTTATATTATTCATTAAAAAAATCACAAAATTTATCCTTATTTTAAGAAGTTAAAAAGGAAATCAAGATGTTTCTATTTCAATTTTTCTAAGAATATTATATAATTAAAAAATTTCCATTTATGAAATGTTTAAAATAAATGTTTCCAAAAGTGTTATACTTGTAAAATGTGTTCTTATTTCTTTTTTATTTCACAACTGAAAAATAATAATAATAATAATATATTTGGAAATATATTTCCTAATCAAAATTTGAATTGTTTACAATCATAAATTCTAACCTCTAGAAGGAAATAAAAAGATTTGTAAAGTATTATTGGTTCAAAAAAGCCCTGTTTCCTTAGCTGCTTAATCATCATTATTATTATTATTATTATTATTATTAGTAGTAGTAGTAGTAGGATTAATGTAGTTTTAATATTTTTTTAAACAAGAACATTAAATGAATAAGAAAATAGAATAAATAATAACAAGAGGACTGTTCATATTAGTTTATTTTATTTCCATTATAAAACTTTTTTTGTAAAATCAAAATACAGTATCTATTCTTTAATAAATAATGTGTGAAAAATGTTCAATATAAAATGTTATTATCTGATATTTGAACACTAAAAACTATGTTAAAGATAGTCTTAGATGGAGAGACTTGTTAAAAAAAAAACAAACATTTTGTTTGTTTTCTTACAGTTTTTGAATTCTCTTTATTGAAGAGAAGAGAAAAATTATACTTTTTTTTCCCTCCTCTACCATTCCTGCTTTGTGTGGAAATTATGTTTATCCTCTTTTAGTGCTTCCCACTGTTGAGTCTGAGAATCATTCAGTTTCACACTGAAGGCAGAACAATGATAGATTTATCTCTGATAAACTCTTGTGTTTGTAGATCATGGACTTAAATACCATTTTCTATTTCTGTCTATTTCTTTAATTTTCTTCACGCACAATAGCAACCTTATGGTTGGCTTTGTCAACTCTTCACTGAAAACACTTGAAGCACTCAGATTTTTAATAGATCTTATCCTCCCAAACAAAACCTGTTCTTGATAGAATTATTAAGTGTAAAAATGTTATTTTTATTTTATCTTTCTTTCAAAGAGGACATACATTACATCTTAGGGGATTTATCAACCATTGTTAAGCATAAAAGCTTTTTTGTTGCCTGAATTAGATAATGAAGATATTTTGATATATATTGGCTGCTACTGTATAAAAATGACATTGGCTTCATCAATAGAAATAAGGAAAATGCAAAAGAAATGTCTAAAATTAATTTTCAAACTAGCATAAAAATTCAATGAAAAATAACTGCATATGTCTCTTCTGCTACAAAATAATTGGCTCGAGAAGATATAAATTTTTTTTAAAGTCATCATTCTCAGTCACATGAACAGAAATATAAAAGCGACATTTTTATTATTTTAAGTTTTAATCATATGACATTAACAAATGTCTATGTTGTCTACAATTATAGCTTACTGGTTGGAACATTAAGATTGGAGCCGTTATGTCTTGAAGATGAATAGGCAAGATTCATTGATTCTGTTATGATTAAAAAAAAGGAATTTCTCCAACAAACCTTGCAAGAGAAAAGCCAAACCTTGTTGTAGTTAAACTAGTATTTTCTGCATTTATCATGCTTTTATTCTAGCTCTATGTTTAAATCACTTGTTTTTGAAACTAAATTTCACTGTTCAATATTTGAAGCTGTTTCTATTGAAAATAGACCAGAGAAGGTTTCATTCAATATAATAAAAAACAAACTTTTGTGTATTTGTTTACATCTGTGTTTTATTAATTTGAGTCATAAGTAATTTCTATTTTTGGGAACCAACTGTAATGTCAAATGTATCATCCTAACTCCTAATCCTACATGGCAGTTAAGAATAAATTTGTATTACATTAACATACAAAAGTGTTTAATGCAAAAGACAGTGACAAGGATAAATCTCCACAACCAACCAAATCCTAAAACTCTATGGAAGAAAATTATTTTGTGTTTGCTGGGGATCTTTGACGTATTATTCATTTAGATTTCTTAAAATGCAGTCAAACACTAAATGCAGATTTATATATATTTAGAAGTTTGGTTGAAAAGTGCAAGGCATTTTTCAACTAAAGGAAATATATTTTTCTCCTCCATGACAATGCAAGTCTGCATGCACCAAGAATAACATAGAAAGAAATTTTGGAACTCAGTTGGTCTGTTCTGCCTCACTGAGCATAATCAGCTGACCTTGCACCAATTAAGTATTAACTTTATAGATCACTGAAAAATACTGAAAACTTTCTCTAATGAAAATCCTGATTTGAGAGTTTATCAAAAACATTAAAACATACAAAATTTTACTCAAAAAGTTATCAAAGAGCAGCATCAGGTCATTTCAAATAATGGTGAATATATAATTGAATGAGATATTTCTAGACATGGTCAGCAGAATGAGTAGATTTTTCTTGTTCTGCTGACCATTTCTAGAGATTAGTATTGCTCACCCTATTTCCATAGAGTCTAAGTCTGCACTGCCTGGCCTAGGGATTGAACTGACAATGATTATGTTACCAAATTCACAAACCAATGCTTTTATCCACTAGGTCATTGTGAGTAGAATCTCCTCCTAAGGATTAAATAAAGGATTCAGTTCAAAATTCCATGAAAACTCTAAAAAGAAAAAACAGCTCTTGAAGGATGGTGGGCAAAATGTTTGAAACGTGATCATAACAACAGAGATGTGGACAATAGACCAAGTGTAAATAATGGAAGCAATAATAAATCTTAATCCTAGAAATTCAGGTAGAGATCTATAAGTGTTTATTATATTAGATATCAAACTTAATATTCAGTTTAAATTTGTAATTAATTTCAGTTATTATTCAGAAGTGTTAAGTTTCTATGTTCTCTTCTTTCTCAATATAAAAGAGAAAATAATTTGACATTATTAAACTAAAAGAGAAAGCTTCATTTTTTGTTTTTAAGGAAGCCTGAATATGATCTTAGATTTGCAAAAAATTCCATTATTACATCCATGGTACTATAGGGAAAGCTCATGGAAAATTCAGCCTCCAACTACCACAGACTTAATCGAAGATTAAATTTTATTTTTTGGCTTCAATCTATGACAATGCTATCAAGCTGATCAGTATCATTTGTCTAAAACTATTCTGTTTCTTTTATGTACCATGTTCTTTCAGGACTAGGGAGATTATGGGTCACCACAACTTCTTACCCTTCATAGCTCTATTTAAAATTATCAAAATTATTTTTCAAAATAATTCATAAAACTTCATTTTCCCTTTTTTTAAAATCTTACATACAGCAAAAGTCTATTGGTCTAATTCCAGAAAATAAGTACAAACAGCAAAAAAGTGTGTATTTAAAATCAAAACAAAAAAGAAATCCTCACAGCAGTGAAGTAGATCTAAAAAATATTCATTTTATGAGGATCAGATAAAAAATTTGTAAACTTAACATCTGATTAAGCTCCCCTACAACATCAACATTTTATTTTGTGGCACCATGCCTGCTACAGTATCAATAAAATATGATAAGAAAATAGTAGATATAATTTCTTCATAAGCCAAAGAAATGCATATGTGGTACATGCAAGCTTGATTTTTGTTTCACAGAAAACATGGTTCAATCATTTCAGAAATATAAGTATTATTAAATTTAATTATAAGAATTATTAAATTTAATTGCTATAATGCTTTGAAAGTTCCAGAAACTGAGATAGAAATTTTACAAAGGGACATTTTCAGGAAAAGGAATATGAATAAGTTTATAAAGAAATAAGAAAATAACTGAGATACATGATTAATAAATTTGTAAATTATATATATATATCTACATAGTGATATCGAGGGAGCCTTCATTTTCTTCACTTTTTGCTGAAACTGAAAACTAAACAAAAGACTAAATTTCTCTTCTTAAATTAAATTTGACATTGTTAGTGAGCTGAGTTCTATCATTGGTTGAAAATCACTATTGCTATTAATTTGCAAAATAAATCTGAAAATTGATTTTTATTAAACATTAACATTTAAAACTTCTATATAAGTCTTATGTGTAGAAAACATCTATTGATCTCATTTCAGAAAATACGTATAGAAAAAACAGCAAAAAAAATATGTAATTAAAACTGAAAGAAAAAAAAACATAAGCAAAAATCTTGAAAACTCAACATTTGACTTAATAGCCACTGTAATATTTGATTTAGCTTTCAACTTTTAACATATGATTTATTGCCTCCAAAATTTTTATTTTGTGATTCTGTTTCTGTATTAAAATGTAAAACTTATTAGAATGTATGTTAATGCATGTATTCTTTTAGGAATTCTTATTAACATTTTCTTATGATGCTATGTACAGAAAGGATTGAAGATTCTGTGCAATCCACTTAACACAATGAATATAAAGAAGTAATCAAAATATTTTTTCTATTATCTTTGTTCTTCATTATTCCTTTTTTTCCAAAAGATAAAATATAAACACAAGAGACATTTTAATACAACCAAATTAAGACCCATCACATTATTTATTGACCGATCATTTTAAGCAGTATTTCCGCTGTCAAAAAAATTGAAAAATATGAAACTGAAATTACAATTGAAACTCAATAGTTTAATGATGTTGTTAAACAGAGATCTGGATGGAATCAGCCTAGATTTTTTCATTAGAATGTGGGTGAATATTGATAAATGGCACCTATAAACATTAAGCTTTCAAGGTAAAAACAGAGACTTCAACAAATATGAAAGTTCACAATTCCAATAATTCAAGTATTATTAATATTGTGGGAAAGCGGTTAACATGATAGGAGTTTTGCCAGCCCTTAACTCTAAAGAGAAGCAAATGATTGTGTTAATATCAGGTTGCCTCTAGTCATGGTTGTCAGTGAGTTAACTTTTTAAAGTCTCTTGTGACACAGGTTGATGGACTATAATTAAATTTGTTTGCCGTCACTGTAGTGAGATAATAGTGAAAGGTGGCAATGGTCTCTTGATGGTCCGATAGGGCAAAATGCCAACAACAGTTTTGCAGTATGCCTCATACCTGACTGACCTGCTTCAGCCAATCAGACTGACTGACCAAGTGACCTGGTTGAAAATTAATTTAAGATACCAGTTGATTGGCCAGAAAAGCAACAAAAGTGAAAATATAAATATAATTTTTTCACTTAATGGGTCATTACATGAAAATATTTACTTTACAAGAGATATAAAGTTATATTTATTTGATTTCATGTGAACAAATGGCTCTCCACAACTTCCTATCCCTTGTGGCTCTTAGCAGCATTTCTTCCTTTGTCAAGCCTCCTGCCACCCTGTTCCATAAGCTTCTCAGGTAGGTGTCCTACTGCATTCTCCTATCTCTTTTACCTTCAATATACACTATGAGAGTTAAGTTTTACTAGCTCTACTTCCTCATTTCCAGAAATGTCCAAGAAACTTCCGCTCTCTATTTCTAATTCCAAGTATAAATGTCCTTTTTGTTTCCATATTCTTAAAGACTTTCTTGCTGCTTAACATAGACCAGTGGATAAAAGCACTGGATGAAGCAATCCAAAAATGTGTCTAGACCGAAAGAGTTGGGAGTTCAACAGCAGAGGGAACAAAAACTTAGTGAATTAAGTTACTAAAGGGAATTAACTGTTACTGAAATATCCAAAAAGGCATGGCACATGGAATTAGAACAGGCTATTCCTGTAGACTAAATAAAGGATTCGGTTCTGTAGCTGAGTTACCGTAATTTTCTCCTGTCATACCAGCAGCAAATCTTCAAGTGTGATTCAAGCAAAACTCCAACCAAAGAACTTACATCAACCCACACATCAAATACTTTGCTATTAACACATCACTTGGGTCACCTTGTCTCACTCTGGTAATAGTCTCTGTCAGCATCCTTCTTAGCGGGACATTGTTGGTTTGATCATCCAAACCTTTTGCCATGTGCTTGCTCTTCACTTGGTGACACCAGCTGCTACTTGCAGCCATCCACAAACTGGGAGGTGTCCAACAAGCTTCCTCGTGGTGACCACCTCTGGTACTTCAGGAAGCATATTCCCCCGCTTCCAAACCAGTACTTTGTCTTCCTCCCCAGACAGTTAAGCCAAGTATCCAAGCTCCATATTGTGGTTACTCTGGAATTTTACTTGTCATTCCAAAGTGTGACAGATGTTCAGCAACACTAGTTGCGAGCACAATATCCTCATTTACATAACAGTTGTCAATGTATGCTGAGGTTGTCTCTCACTGATTTTTTCATCCTGAGATATGGTATTGACGACAGATCTCATTATTTGGGAGGCAATGTTCAGCCCAAATCCCAGTCTGGTCAAGCGGTACCTTCTGCCAGTTTAGTATGACCAAAATCATTCATCGATGCACATCTACAGATAGGTTGATCTGAGATCTAGCAGTGTAACATTCAATCCTTTGCATCTCCATTCTCTTACTTTCTTGGTTCAAACATCAGTGTATGCATCAACATGGAGGTTGAGTTCCCAGTAGTCAATTACGGGACTCACTTTCAACTTATTTTGCCGCATGACAGCTATCAGCAGAAGCAGTCTTCTTGGGGGGGGGTCCAAGCTTCTGCTTGTCATATGGATTAAGCTAACCCTTCTTAATCCATTGTTGCAATTCCCTCTCATACAATCCTCTGATTTTTGTCAGCACATAATACTCTGTTACATGGTTTTGCAACTTGCCTGGCATTTTGCCTTCCGATCTTTTCCAGGACACACTCCATTCATTCCACTGCTGATCAAATTCCACCCAATAATCAGGTTCTTTAACCAAGAGTACTGGTGTTGCTGCACACACAGAAATTGGCCCCTTTGTGAATCACCCTTCCACGTTTGCACACCTTGTTCACTGTGGTGCAGGAGCACCCAGAGTCCATTAGCACATTGCACTTTCTTCCATACACATTAATTTCTATCATTGGCAGAATTGAGTTTACATCTTGACTGGGGAGGAAACCGGTGCTGAGTTGCCGCCTGCTCTCCCTTTTTCCCAGACAATAATGGGACATGTGGCCTATTTTATCACAGTTACAACAACAGATATGAGGCTTCCCAGCTCTGCTGAGCAGAATTTTACAATCTGTGGCAAAGGGATTAAGGCCACTGTATTGACGACAAATTATGTCATTAGAACCCCTAAGAGAAGGTTACATAGTGCTGCTACTGCCATGTCTTGGTCTGGGTTCTCATCTTTCATTATCACTTGAGCACAAGTATCTATTTGATGGTCAATACCACCATCCAAGAAGAAGTTCATGAAGGAGTTGTTTCACTTGGGTTGGCAACCCCTTCACAAAAGTGCACACCAAGTTATGATTGCTGATACCTAGGAACAATATAGCTAATTTGCATAGTTCTGCAAATTGAAGGCCCTGCTCAGAGAATATGTGACAAACCTGTCCACTGTGAATACTATGTAAAGGCCTGATTTAATGTGTTCAAAGTCTGCTTTTTCCTCTGCACTTAATTGCTGATAGACAGCAAATGACAGTCTTAGAGGAATCATGTGTTCTGGCCACTTCACTTTGCACATCCGGTAAACTAGTTCCACCTTTTCTATCCATTCAACCATGTTTGTCCTGGACACTGAGCTGTCAAATTCTGATATAAAATGAATATCAGACTTTCCCTCTGACATAGTTTGCAATATTGCTGAAATAGCTTGTAGCTGAGTTATCATAATTCACTCCTGTTGCACCAGTAGTGTCTCTTCAAGTAACTCCCCGGTGTTAAGAAAGGCTGGCTTTTATGGTGTCTAGCAAGGTCACTACACAGATTTTTGGTCACGTGGGACATCACTAGTTTGTGCAGATTGAGTCTCCCAGGCAAAGCACAGGCAATCTTATGTCATTTATGCCTGGGGGACAGGCTGTACCCACTACTGGTTCAAAATTTCATTGTATATCACCTGAAGAAAGTTGGAGCACACAATGGCCAAAATATCGTGAATATGGCAATAAACATGAGGACAACGGTTTGGACAATGTAAATAGTATAAATAGTTACAACACTTCATCTCAGAAATATAGACAACTATTTTGTTATCACAAGCTGTCTTTGCTGAATACTCATTATTATTTGTATTAGATGTTAATCATTACTATCTTATTCAAGAAATATAAAAAGAAATTGAACACTCTTTGATATTGTATATATTACAGCTAGTTGAGTTACTAAAGGGAATTAACTGAAATTGAGATATCCCAAAAAAGGCATGGCACATGGAGTTAAATCAATCTACCCCTGTGGACTAAATAAAGAGTTTGATTCGAAATTCCAATGTATATCACCTGAAGATGGTTGGAGTTTACAAAGTCTGAAATATCTTGAATATGGCGATAAAGATCAGGACAATAGTCAAAAAAATGTAAATAATTTAAATAGTCTATACAAAAGTTTAAATTAAGCAACCCTTTTATCTATTTGGTCTCCCTCTGCTTATAATGAAGTCTATCAACCATGGTAGATGCTATCATCTAGTTAAAGATCTGGTTAAAAAACGGATTCCAATTCTATATAAATTTAATTTTTCAATTCCTCTTTAAATCTTTACTTTTATATATTTCACCCATAGAGTCGTGAGTTCAATACCTGGTCACAGCAGAGATGAACAAAACTTGGAGAGTTGAGTTAAAGAGAAATAACTGAAATTAAAACTGAGATATCTGGAAGAAGCATGTCACGTGGAACTAGAACAATCTACCCCAGTGGACAAAATAGTGTTTGGTTTCAATGAAGAAGGCTGGAACGGCCAAAACATTATGAATATGGCAATAAGCATGAGGACAACAGTCTGAACAATGTAAATAGTGTAAATAATTACAATACCTCATCCCAGAAATATAGACAGATGTTGAAGGTGAATATGGCAATAAGGATGAGGACAAAGGTCTGAACAATGTAAATAGTTACAATACTTCATCTCAGAAATATAGATAACTATTTTATCACAAGCCATCTTTTTGTAATACTCATTAATCTTTTGTATTAGATGTTAATCATGACTCCCTTATTCAAGAAAATATAAAAAAAAAACTGAACACTCTTGAATATTGTGTATATTACTGGTTATTATCAGGAAAATATAATAATATATATTCAAAATATATTCTATAAATATAATAATATCATTATTGTTGTCAAGAAAATATATGGGAAAACATTTCAGTGAAAATAATAAGACAATTAGAACAAATTATTGCATTTTAAAAATATACTATTTTCTGAAGATGAAAACTTGAGTGAATAAATTTCTCATAAAGGGACATAAATTAGGATTAAGTTTTGTCACTTGTCTTCAAGGTAAATTTCTTCAGATGTTGTTCACATCTGAAAGGTGAAAATTTTTCTTTTTTTCTGAACCAGACACTATCTAAAACCTGAAAAATGGAACAATAATGCAAAATGTCTGATGTTGAGGATTAGATGAAAATAATCCTGGCTTATAAAAGGACATTACAGTCTAAAGATAATCTCATAAGAACAACAATATGAAATAAACTGTTATCATGATATCAGTCATAAATAATAAAGGATGAGAGATTTTATAATCGAATTCTTAATTTTGAAACCTCTGATTTAGCTCAATATGGCTTCTCAGATATTTTGTAACGTACCTTGATTGAAATTTGCTCTTATAATCTTACAATCATAATGCATCTTTAAAAAGGAAACATGAACTTTGTCTAAAATTCATTGGAAGAATTGAAGACTTGAAAAAAAGGCTTCAGGTTCAGTCTGAGAAAAAAAAATGATTTCAAGGCAACTCAAAAAGTCTTTTCTTAATAGTCATTATTATTATATAAAGAAAATTTGAAAATGAACATAAACATTATTGCTTTATTGTTATGTGACTGTGGTTCAAATGAGCTTTCTTATTTAAAATTTTGACTTAATAAATTAAAGTGCAGTACTAGATGGGCAGGTAGGTCTCATCATTTTATTGTTGATATTGATAGATATAACCATAAGTTCTATTCTAACAATTTCTTCTGCTGTACTTCTCACATGTAGAACTCTTTTCTGCCTCCTTCCTTTCCTGTCAACTATGATCTTCAAACATTTAAATACAGCAACAATCACTATCTTTTGTCTTTTTGAATCCTGTTCTTTTATTCTCTTACCTCCTCACTGACATTTTCTTATTTTCTTTCACTCTAAGTAACCCCACTTTTTCTTAGTGGCATTAACACCTTCCATGGGTGAAATGTTTAAAAAAAAATTAATCTTAAGACAAAACAAAATAATTTAAATTCATATGAACTTGTAATTCTTCAGTTTTCTTTCTTCAGTACAGTGGAATCTCTATCTATAAAAGGCAGGATGTGTGTGTGTGTGTGTGTGTGTGTGTGTGTGTGTGTGTAATGAATGCACGGCCACAATTTTCAACAGATTTGCACCAAAATTTACATGCACATGCTCCGAGTTAGCAGGAAGGCCAAGACTGATAGCTGGCTGCCATGAATAGGTAGGAAGATTCTATTGGCCAGCATGAGAACCAACAGCTGACTGACACGAATGTTAACTAGCATGCTAGCATGCAAAAAAAAATCGATAGCTGCGTTCGTCACAAGTGGGAAAAATTTAAATCTGCATGGCACTTTACTCCAATTGGCTCATTCGCTTGCTTAAACTCAACGTTGATTCTGATTCTGCAGAACTGGGTTGGGTGCGAAAAAGTATTTGTTGTTAACATTCTTTTTTCATTCAGTTTTTCCAGTTACGAGTCATTTTTTAAAGCTGATCGTTTTGTGTTCATTTCGTTTTTTCATAACAGATTTAATGTTTAGTATAGAGCTAAAAAAAAATTGCAGTGTGAGATAGGCAAGAAGTAAGGCATGTAGCAACATCAGCATGGCAAAGGGCATTCCTTTAAAGGCAAAGAAGGGCAAAAATATTTTAAGTCAGGTGATAGCGATTGCTGTATGAGTTGTACGATTTTTGAATCAAGCACGGGCAACACTGGACCATGCTGCTAGTAACACATAAACTGAAGACAGTAATGAGAACTGGTGCAGAGCAGGCAACTATTCTCAAGGTCACCAATAGAGAGGTACAAAGACTACCTTAGGTCAAACCTAAAGTGAGTCTAATTCCATCTGCATCATCTTGAACATACATTTGCTGATCAATCTAAGGTAGGAAATAATTTCAAAGTCAGCTGGCAGATACAGTATCTTAAGGTGAGCCAAAAAAAGAAAAAAAACACAGGAAGATGCCCAACTCCTGTACCAACAGTTGGTGTTCAAGGCCACACCTGCAACCATATCTACATGTTTGACTTCAGCTTCAGAAGTCACATGCATACTCACAAAAATTGACTTTGCAACCTTCTGCTTTCTCAGACCTTGAGAAATTATCATAATTTTATTATCACTGAACACGATCATTATTTCAGCTCTGATAGAAGCACTGAAAATGAATATACACAGAAAACTTTCTAAACTTAGAACATGCAATAAAACTATAAAAGCAGTTCCAGTAGCTATAGGAGTACTAGGCTAAATCAAGATATAGATAATCAAAGAAAATATGAAACAACCAGGGCAAAAATTTAAAAGACTTTGACGTCTAGGGTTCTGAAACATATATGAGTTTTCAGGAAGGTTCTTTTGTTAATATTTTTGTGTGGTGATTGCATGCCCACTTACATCAATAATACCATTCAGACTGTCACAAAAGGACCATCGAGAATTAAAAAATGGTATCCATGCTTCAGCAGCTGAAAAGAAAAGGATCATGTGTAGCTTCTAAGATGTGCTGGTTGGTCTGTCTCTAAAAGCCTGAATAGTTTCTATTGAGAATGTATCATGCCAGTGTCAGCAGTCGCTTATTGTTAGCCATTCAGCAGCAAGTTCTTGAACAATGGTTAATGCAAGACTTATTACTTTGAATAACAGATTCACAAATAGACTTGAGATCAAAAGATTTTGAGTTCTGTCCATGGTGCCAATACCCAGTATGCATTAAGCAATCTTTCACACTTCATTTCCCTATGAATCATACACAAGAATCTACTAAACTGTGTATTAGTTTTTTGTTTCTTTTAAATGCCATGTTCTTGAAGAACATGTATGATCAGTGCTATACACAGATTCCTTTTCTTTATTATCGGTGCATTGCCATGTATGCTTTGGAAACTTTGTAGAATGGTGGCCTGTTGTCTTCTCCATGGTTTTTGAAATCCAGTTTTTTCCTTTTTTAGACTGACTGCCACAAAAGGTTAGAGAGTCTATCCTGCTAATTAACCTATACCTGTAGAAAGAAAACCTGAATTCATACTTTTCATGTGTATTTGTGTGAAAGTGAGTGCAACAGCACTGGACAGAATTTGAACTCAACTCTCCAATTCCACTCTTCTTGATGATGACTGGTACACTACATGTACATCTCTTGTATCATATATATATATATATATATATATATATATATATATATATATATGTGTGTGTGTGTGTGTGTGTGTGTGTGTCTATATCAATGAGATGAGGTATTATGTTGGTGCAAAAATAATGACGTAATAATGTCGTTTTTTGATGTTAAAAATACGTCAAAAAACGACATTATTACGTCATTATTTTTGCACCAACCTAATATTATGATTATTTACATTATCTACATGATTTGGACTGTTATCCTCATCATCATTGCTATATTCACAACGTGTTGGCCATTGTATGCACTGGCCTTCTTCAGGTAATTGGAATTTTGAACCGAACCCTTTCTTTTGTTCACTGGGGTAAATTATTCTAGTTCCACATGCCATGCCTATTCCAGATGTCTCACTTATTTCCTTTTAACTCAATTCTCCAAGTCTTTGGTTCACCACTGCCATAGCCTGGTAATGAACTCAGAACTCTTTCGGTCAAGTCACTGGATCTAACTAATGTCTTTATCCACTGGACCATGTATCCTTGATGAAACAGCAGTGGTGAACAAAAAAAATTAGAGAGTTGAATTAAAGAGAAATAACTGAGACAACTGGAAAATCTATGACATATGGAACTAGAACAATCTGCTCCAGTGGATGAAATAAAGGATTCGGCTTGAAATTCCAATCACCTAAAGAAGGTTGGAACATACAATGGCTGAAATAAATATGCCAATGAAGGTGAAGATAACAGTCTGGATAATGTAAATAATGTAAATATATATATTTATTTAGTGGATAGCTGTATTTGAATAGACATTCTTTTTTTAAACAATGTTTTGTCTACCGATTTGTGCACTTCAGAAAACTTTAAAAGAATATGTCCCCCCCCCCAAGTGCACAGGCCAGTTGCCGAAATAAACATTGTTTAAAAAATGGAATGTCTACTCAAATACACTCTCTCTCTTTATGTACCATGTCACCTCTGGATGTAGGCGATCATGGCTCTCCACAATTTCCTGTCCTTTATAGCCCTAAATAAATTCTGTCTTTTCATTATTTCTAAACCCTGTTCCCTCATCCATTTTCTCAAGCTTGTCAAGTATTTTATGCATTGTTTTCTTCTGTCCTGTTCTGTGAGTAACAGATTTTCCAAGCCCTCCTTCCTCCTTATGTGTCCCAGAAATTTCAACTGTCCCTTCTTGATATTAAGTTCCTTTTTTTGTTTTCATCTTTTCTAAAACCTTGTCGTTGCTCACATATTAGATCCATGGTATCCTCAGCATCTTTCTGTAGAACCACATTTCTGTTGCTTCTTAATGGTTGAAGTAATAAAATTATGTCAGATTATTATAAATATATATATATATATATATATATATATATATATATATATATATACACATATATATATGTATGTATGTATATGTGCATGTATGTGTACACTACAGTTCAAAAGTTTGAAGCCATCCCCAGCATGTGATAAACTTGACAGAAGAGTGAAAACAGAAATGACAAAAGATCTCTGAGAGTCATTAAAAATAGAATTAAGTATCAAACTTATACTTTGAGAAACTTTTACAACAAATGCCAAAAAATGAGTGCTGCAGTAATCAAAGCTAAAGGAGGATATTTTGACAAGAGCAAAATTTAATAATATAATACTTTTTTTTCTTTTTGTCATAATAAGATTTCTAATAAAAATTCATGTCTCACTTTTTTAACCATCTACAATAATTTTCTCTTATTTAAAGTACAAAACAACAACTTTTGTGGACAATCTAAAAAATTACCAGGGATGTCCTCAAACTTTTCAACTGTAGTGTGTGTGTGTGTATATATATATATATATATATATATATATATATATATATATAAGCTAATTTCTGCTTACAGATCTTCTTGGGGGAAAAGATAGAAGCCATTATCACAAGGATGTGGGTGAAACAGTGTTGTCAACTTTATTGTCATGATTAATCACTCCATTTCTTCCCCTTCTATGTGCCCTGTCCCTTCTGGATGTGGACAATCATATCTCTCTACAACTTTCTTTCCTTTGTCGCTCCAAGCCATGTTAGCCTCCTTATTATCCAGCCCTGTCCCTGTTCTGCCATCCATTTACACAAGCTTATTAGGTAGGATACTTGATGTTTCCCTCTGCTCCTCTTGCCTTCAATATGGCCTAATCAGCCCACTGCTGTTTTTCTATCTGCTGCTTGTTTGGCCATTTTTCTACTTGTTTGTGCTTCCAGAAAGACTTGTCATTTCTGATTCACACTGAATCTTTTTATTGTAACCATTTTCTTCTTTTATGACAGTGACATCTTTACATCTCTACCAGAGAAATAGATTGTAAAAAGAGGGAGAGAGCTAAGTAGCCTCATTTAAAATCCAACTATACGTCCTACATTTGTGTCCCATTATAAGCAAATAATGTAAAATGCATATATGACGTGCTTTGTCATCTTTAAAATAAATACAAATTCTTAATGAACTAAATAACAAACTTCTGAGAAACAAATCACTTTCTTAAAAAATGTAATACAATTTATTTTGTCTTCTTTAACTAATTTAAGAGATAAAGTTTAATAATATAAATAGCATTATTAATTGTGGGCAACAAGAAATTTTTAGAGGAAATGGAAACAAATAGGGCACTTATACTTACCCTCCAAAAGGTACAGTTGAAATTTTTAGAGCACAAAGGAGGAAACAAGGCTTGGAAAATTTGACACTGACAGGATATATCAAAGACAAGATTGTTTACTGCTTATCAACTATTTGCAGGTCATTTAAAACCAGAAAATATTTTTAGATTTTTTTTGAAGACAAAGTTTTAGTGATACAAGTCTTACTAATTAACCCACATCTGGAGGGAGAAGAGGTGGATTAATATCTTTCTCAAGAGTATTTGCTATCTTTCTCAAGAGTATTTGCATGTAAGTGAATATAATAAACCCAATGGGAATTGGAACTTGGCTCTCTAATTAACAATTCTGAACCATTATCCATTATCACCTGTTTATCCAAGTGTATAACACCTGCTATTTCTAAGCAGTTACCCATCTTAGTACTGACCAGACTCAACATTGCTTAACTTTGGTGATCATATGGTTACTGGTGTTTTAATGTCATGAGGCCATAAGCCTTGAAGGCAAGAGGGACAGAGGAAAGTAACACACACAATCTACCTAATAAGCTTTTGTAAATAGCAGAACAGGGATTAGGAGAGAGTGAAAAGACAAAATTTGCTAAAACTTACAAAGGACAGGAAGTTGTGGAGAGCCAGTCATAAAGGGATATGACACACAGAAGAAGAAAAATGGTAAGTTTTAAAGTTTACTACCTATGTTCAAAGATCTCCCACTACATTTAAATATGAATTTTTTATAAAATAAAAAATTACTCACATACAAGCAACTTAATAAAAGATATTTGATTTTAACTGAGAATAAATTATAAATTTATAGATAAGAAATATTAATTTTTGTAATAAGAGAATAATTTAAAGTTATCAACTTGAGTGAAAATTATAGATATTGTTTATCTGATAAAATCGCAAGTTATAGTTTACCAGATAGAAATATTTTTAATTAAATCATCTTTAATTTAAAATTTTGTTTTTATTTCTAATCTTTATTTTAAACAGATATAAATAATTTTAAATTCATATCTGCAGCAGTTAAGTTTTTTTTCCTCAGTGGAAATAAACAGTTGTTTTAAATTTAAATATAAAAAATGAGTTGTTTTTTATTATTATTTGAAATATCTAGACATATTGGTTATAATATGCACTGCCTAATTAAACATGAACTCCATTTTAGTTATGTGTGTGTGTGTGTTTATATATATATATATATATATATATATATATATATACTCACACACGTATATATGGTAGGCATGATATATTTATTTTCTAAGAAGATTTAAAGTACAAATACAAAGTATTATTCATAAAATGCGTCTTCTTTTCTGCATCAGAGACTGAAATAATTTGTTGTTGGTTTATAACTGTGAGGTCAATATTCACTGTCAAGTAAATACTGATTTCTTCTTCTTCTTCTGTGTGCTGTGTCACTTATAGACTTGGGCAATGATGGCTCTCCACAACTTCCTATCCATTGTGGTGTCCTAGCAGTTTTTCTCCCTTTGCTAAGGCTCCCTTGCCTCCACAGTTCCACAATCCATTCAAACAAACCAATCTGGTTGGTGGCTCACTACCTTCCCCCAACTCTCTTACTTACACCCTGTTAAGATTAAATTCTACAAGATATCCTTCTTCATTATGTATCCAAGAAATTTCAGCAATCTCTTCCTGATTCTGAACATTCTTTTTGTTGCCATTTTCTTTAAGACTTCTTCTTTTCTGCTTACTTGCTTTGTCCATGGAATTCTCAGTATACTACTGTAGAACTACATTTCAATTGGCTCCAGTTTTCTCTTCATCTGTGGGAAGATTGTCTTGTATTCACTGCCATATTTTTTAATCATTTCACCCCATGCAAGGTAATAAAGCCACTAAGACACAAAAGGTTATTTAGTATTAGAGAATATGAGAAAAATTAAGGAAAGAAGATAATAAAAGAATAGGAATTAAAAAGACAGAAGATAATGATTGACATTGCATATAAATTTTGAAGAACAAGGACAACTGGTAATCTTACACTATTAGATATATACATATAAGAAGATTGATATCACAGCAATTCACCACTTTCCTTTATTTCTAACAAGATTTTTCTGTTTCTCATCACTTTGTTTAGTTTTTGGAAGGCATTTACCACAAGTAATGAATGTTTAGATTTTGCTGTGGAATTTCATTATCATTATTAGAGTTTAGTCCTTGAAAATCTACAAAATATTTAGAATTGAAATATTTCTCTTGTTATTATTTGTGATGGGAACTTCTCTGTTATGACTTACAAGTCTAGCATGAAGTTTCATATTCTATTTTTAGAATTTTATTTTTCTTTTTTTTCATATTCTTTTTTATTAATAATTTTATCTTAAGCTTTAAATCAATAAATCTTAAAACTAATTTTTTTTATAAATGTTTTTAAAAAAATATTGCCACTAACACAATTGTTTTAAACATTATATTTGTACATTTTAATGAGAACACAAAACCTCTCATGTGTGACATTACATTTTATTCAACTATGCACTTCATTAATTGCTCTCAGTTAGTGTGTGTGTGTGTGTGTGTGTGTGTGCGCTTTGGGATTTTCTCGATACCTGGATTCTACATTTTTCCAGGATGTATAAAACACTCTTCATTTTCAGTCTTGGATGGGTGCTTATATATCAACTTATCATACAGTTTCTCCTGAGGCACTGCTGGAGTTGACCACATGTTGAAATGTCAGTGGCAGCCACTGACAATGGGCAAAGTGTGTATCTGCACCTGGTGGCTAGAAGGTCATTTTTCAGGTCAGCCTTCTTTGAAGGACAATATGTGCAAAGTCTATTTTGGCTTCATCTGAGGTGAGTCACATACCACAATTGTTTCCCTATCATTAATAAACAGAGTTGAGTCCTTGAAAATTTTCTATATTACAGTCATCTATTATGGGAACTTCTTTGCAATGACTTAACAGTCTCGTATGGTATTCATAAACATTACTTATCTTACAAGCATCTGTCTAAAAGAATTTCGACTCATACAATTGTTGGATTAGTTACAGAAACATTGCTAATGAGTTTGTTTCACACTGAGTGCTACTAAAATTTGACTTAATACCAAAGTTGGCCCTGTGCAATATATAATGACAAATATAGATAAATAGCTTCTGCCATGTTACTTCAGGACATAGATAATCATGGCTCTCCACAGATTCCTTTTCTTTATTATCTGGAAAATGCCATGACTTCTTTGGGAATGCAGTGGAGTAGTCTCACATTATCTTCTCCATATTTTGAATTCAGAGTTTTCCTTCACTTAGACTGGTTACCACTAATGCTAGAGAGCCCAGTCTACCCTACTAATTAAACCATAGGTGGGAAAAAATGAGTTGGATTCATAACTCTTCCAAGAGCATTTATACAAAATATAACACAACCGACCATGCTGGAATTTGAATTCAGCATTAGAATTTCACTTTCAGTGCCAATGTGTGTTACACAACTCACACATCCTTCATGGATTACACAACTATTAATATTTATTATATAGTAAATCTATTTCTGGAATATTTGGGCATAATTTACTATAGCCTTGTGTCAGACAAGGTAAAGGTCTGTAACTAAACCAGTTCCCTATTGCTTAATTTCTTGTACTACATCATGGAAGAGGATTAAACTGTTTTCTTGTATGCTTGCTGTAGACAGTGAGCTACATGTTGATACTGATGTTTATATATTAAATGTATTAGACTGAAATGATTGGTGACAGAAAATAATCTTATTTTAATCAGAAGGAACCTTTTCACCTTCTGTGCCATATTCTAACAACTGAGCTGTGAGAGAAATAACTAAGAAGGAAAAAAAAGTACTTTTTCCAAAGAGAAAAAGTGCATGTTGTTATTCAATGGTAAAAGGATAAAAAGATGGCAAATGGAGCTTGATAGGAAGCCTTGTTAAAATTGATATTTTTGAAAAATGGCATTTGTTCAGTCGACAGGAATGGTGTGAGTTGGCATCAACAATAAAAAAAAGGTTAAGATAGATTTCCATTCATGGAATATCATTAGAATGCGCTGACATGCATATTCAAATGGATGATAAAACATGTACATATGATGACATTTAAATAACATACCAAAAATTCTAATATAGATAAATACATGCATGCACTAATAAATAAACATATATGTATATATAAATGGCACCTTTTCTGTATCGGAAAAGCTAAAAGTTCAGAAGATGCAAGGTCATTTTGTCAATAGTTCTATAAATAGAATTCTAAGAAAATGGACTGAGTTTTTTTTCCCCTCTGGTTGTTTTACTGGCTTCAGATCAGAACTGAGACTTTGTAGTGCATTGAATTAAGGTATGATCTAAATGTGCAGGTCTCTTTTCTATAATTAACTGACAAAAAGACAATAGATTCTACATTTTTTCATTACCTGCAATTATTGGTGAATAAGATTTTCTTCTGATAACCATACTATGGCTTCTCATTCGAGTTCACAAGATGATCTCTCTCTGGCAGTTGTTAGCATCAGAGAACACACTTCCTGTTGTCTTTAAAATGAAATAAATTAAAGAACTAGTTTTCTTCTTTTTATGAATGGTGAATGTCATTAATCTGTAGAAATGCCAAGACTTTAATAATTATAGTATATTTGCTCTACTCTGTATTGAGCACTCACTCAAGAATAGTATTTTTTGATTTTTTTGGTTATTGGAATTTATTCCATATACACCAATCCTATACTTGGACATATATATACATATATATTATTGTGTTCTGCATGTTAACTCTGAGTTGTGCTACCAGTGACTCGATGTAATATAAGAGAGTTATTAAGTTTATATTAATAAATATACATATTATTTGTCATTGGTAGCACAACTCAGAGTTTCATGCACTACGCAATATATATATATATATATATATATATATATATATATATATATATATTGTTGAATTTGAAAGGAGTAAAATAACATAAATTTTCAACAAGAATTTTTCTAAATAGGATAGGTATGCTGTTGTAAATGTTGTAATATGTTTGATGCATCATTCAAATGTATGCTCAACTGTCAAGACAATGTAGTAGCAGAATAACCAACACATATATGGTAATTTTCTCTTCCTTTAATAAGAATAAGCGCTTTTCACTAGTTCTATAGCCATTATCTAGGATGTTGTTTTGGTTGGTTAATTTGTGTGGTTTCTACACAGTAATTTTGCTTTTTGGCAGTCACATGCTACATGCGGCCAGTTGACCTGGGCATCATTTCTATTTTTAGAATATTTTTAACATGTTGTCTCCACTGCTAAATAGTGTAAGATTGATAATGGGAGATTGGTATTTAATAACTATATGCAATTTATAATCCCTAATATTCTTTAATGTCTGAAAAAAGGAAAAATGTTAGAATACTGGGAAAACTCAATAAAAGATTAATTAAATCTTTATTTTCATTGAAAGATATATATATATATATATATGTGTGTGTGTGTGTGTGTGTTCTGTGTATTTAGGTAGCAATTGTTCTTTAAGGCAAATACAATTAAAAACAACGGACATTTTGTACTAATTAATTTTAATGATTGGTTTTTCCAAGTTAAGAAATTCAGTCAGAAATTGTTCAAAGTTCATTTTGAAAGAAAAGTACAGGGAATATGGTTCAAGTTTTTGACTTTAAGTCAGCATCAGGGTAGTTCAAGACAATTGGTCAGTTTCGTAAACCACACTTTCACACACACTTGCCACCTATTGGACCAATGTTCCATAAGACAACACATTAATGAATAGCATAAGGATCATAGTAACATTAGATAGCTACTCACAAACAATAGCAAAATCAAATAGTAGAAACAGATTTATGAACATTGAAGCAAACTCATACAACAAAAACAACCAGTAATAAATAAAACAATCATAATACCTCACATACTTAAATGTATATAAAAACTGCACACACACACACACACACTCATGACACCTCACTTACATCACAACACTTTGTACTACAACTTTAAATCCTAAAATGTGCTCCACATGCTTTCAATTTCCTCTCCTGTTTAACACTTAATAGATTTTGTCTTTTTATTATCTTAATTAAAGCCTATTCCACCATCCATTTACTCAAGCCCATTGTTTTCCTATGTCCCTCTTGCCTTCAATCTTTCCTGTGAGTGTCCAATTCTCTGAGCCCTCTTTCCTCATTATGCATCCCAGAAATCTCAATTGTCTTTTTGATGTTAAGTATAAGTATCCTTGTTTTTTTTCATTTTCTCTAAACTTTGTTGTTGCTCATATGTTTAGTTCATGGTATTCTCAGCATTTTTCTGTTGAAACACATTTCTGCTGCTTCAAGTCTTTTCCTCATCTGTAACAACATTGTCCAGCATTCACTATCATTTCATAACAAACCAGAAAAATGATCTTTTCGTTTATGTGCTATTTAGATGCATAATAGTTTATCTGTAATATAAGGTATGAATAAATATGACAGTCTGTAGGAAATGGATATGTTTAATGTATAAGTTTATTTAAGAAAGCTTTTGGACTATAAGTAAAATGCGATTGGTCTTATAACTCAAGAACAAGGCCAGAAAGTGTTCAATGAACTTGAAATATTTATTAACCTTTGTATTCGTTACTTTGAAAGTTAACATTACCATATAACTATGGCTGGCAAATTCAAACAATGAGCTTGCATAAAATGCCGTAAATCTTTCCAAATCTACTGAGATGTTGAGAATGTAAAATTTTTAGCATCCTTCTTTCCTTTGTCCACGTGTAGTAACATCAACATAAACATAAACATAACATAACATAAAGTCCTGAAGGATGAAACAAGTTACACAAAAACATTTTCCACTTTGTCATACTTTTTACCCCTACAATTATTCTTGATATATAAAAAAATTATATATTGTTTTCATATATGAAAAAAATTTACAAGTTATAAAATAATATTTCCATATTTATTTTAATAAATTCCCTTAGGAGAAGAAACATATTTGTAAAGAAAATGTTGCCTTTTGCCATTATATATATATATATATATATATATATATATGTGTGTGTGTGTGTGTGTAAAAAAAAATTCAGATATAACTAAAATATATTTGCAATTGTAAAATATGAACAAAAACAAAAGGAAAACTCAGCCAATGCATTTAATCCTCTTATGGACTTTATCAAGGCAAATGTAAGGATTTTATTTTGAAACAAGTATTTATAAACAAAAGTAAAAATGCTGCTAGTTATTCAAAAATTTTAAAATTTAGGAGACACTCATAAATATCCATCAGGTTAACTGAAAAGTCTAGTTAAGTTATGGAGGATGCTAAATGACATAATTCAATGACAAATAACTTATTTAGACAGCAATTCTTGAGAGTGCTACAATGAATCATATGAAAATATAAATTTGTACCCTGTATTTTTAAAAATTATCTTCATTCCTGAAAGAATTACTCCTTTCCCAAGCAGACATACATGCTATAAAATTAAATGAAAACATTAGCTTTTGTCTTAGCAATTCACCCCTGAAGATGAGGTTGAAACTACTTGGGAAAATAAAAAGAATGAAAAAAACTATAGCACCTTACTTAATGAGTGTAATTGCAATGTTAAGAAATTGATCCATGAATTTGAAAGGATCAAACAAACATGATCTGTCTAGATTATTCAACCAAACATACTTGAATGAAGATATGTTGCACATATATATGTTGCATATATATATATATATATATATATATATATATATATATATATATATATATATATAGTCATGGATGAAATACAACAAACACAGGTTAAATTTTACATAAGAATTGAATGATGTTTTCTATATCATTGATTTCATCTCGAAATGTCGTTATGACATAGATTAAACTCTAAAGGCTTGGGGCCTGAGCAATTCAAAACAATCATGAAGTACTACTTGCTGTGATTTTGTTTGAAAAGATTGAGATTGCATGAAATGCATAGTAAAGCCAGTGTTCAATTTTATTTGATTTTGCCAGTGTATTAAAAAAAAATTCCTGAATAATTCTATTCCAACAGATAAAAAATATATGCACACTACTTATTCAGTTGATAGAGTTAAATTAATGTATTAATTTTCAATGGCTTATAATACTACGTGCACAGTTTAATTTCCTTTTTGAACTAACAGTATAACTTTTGTGCATGTGCACAGCTTACAATGAGCATTGATTATAAAATCTGTTGAGATTTTCCTGACAAAAAGTCTGGTATTCATAGAATAGGCAATCTGAAGAATTCAAACTGTATGAAATCCCCATCTGTTAAACTCTTAGAAAAATGACACAATATGAAGTAAAGAAGCAAAATGCAAACTCGAATAGAATACAAAAGCTAAAGGCTTTTATGGAAAAGAATAATGTTATCAGACATTTAGGGAGAAACAGTTATAGTCAATGACTGGATGTTGCAATAAGAGTAGATACATAACAGATTACATTTGCTTCTAGATAGTAAAATGCAACAAATACATTGCATGAAGTATTGGCAAGAAGTTATCAACAGTTTCTGTGAAATTTACAAGAATTCAAATATACCCCACAGTTTTGTCAGGAGATGGAAAAACAAAAGTTGGTAAAATACCTTATATATAATTATAGCAAAAACTGGATCTAATTAAAAGAGACAAAAAGAGAAAACAACTATGGTAGTTGGAAATGCAAGAAACAGGAACCAAAAATCATAATAAAAGAGAACAGCATGAGCCAAACAGTTATCATTCTTCACTCATCAGAATGGAGTTTTTTTGCACACTGACTAAAAAGAAAACATGAAATAGAAAATACATGCACATAAATAATATATTGAGACTGGTATATTGTTTATGAACAAATCATGTTTAGTCCAAACAACCATTCCTTCTGTTGTCTTCATTTAATGAAAATAGGTTCAAGGAGTTTAAAATGCTAGATGGGAATCAGCACAAAACTGAGAACATAACCTCTCAGAAGTATGGTGTATACTCCTTATTTTGTATAAGGCATTCTGTGATTGCAGATCTGGATGCTATAGTACACTTATGCTAATTATCTAGTAGAATTTTTCTAATAGAAACCAAGTCATGTTGAGCAAGTCTCTTCTCTAAAAATTGATTGTTGCTACCTATATAGCCAGTGTCAAATTGTTTAAATAAACCCATACTCTTTAAATATCATTAATAAGCATTGAAATTACTTTTTATCAAAGACTCAGTGAGGACAGGAGCAACAATATTCTATTAAAAAGAAAAACAACTTTGAATAATGATTAGAATTTGTGTGTATGCATTAAATTTGTAAAATCAGAAAATTTTCAAAGCAGATTAGTAAAGTAAAAGAAAATAGTATGGAAATAAAAATGGAAAAAAAATATGTTACTATATTTTTTATTACATTTCTGAATAAAACTTTCTTAGATAATTAATCTAGTTGATGATGTGATGGGTGTTAATGCTATGTATTGAAATACAGTCGTACCTAACTGCAGGTACATTCAGGTGCTCCTATGAGCATGCGAAACTTACAAACACATCTGGGTACTTTTGGCTTTAAGGAGTTAACAGAGATTAATTTTGCAAAGCAAATAACTGGCTTCAAAGTGTTAATAAAGAAAGCCACCGAGAAAAGTAAGAAATTGAAAGAAAAAATAAGAAAATTGAAGAAGTGAAAATTAAGAGCAGAGAGAAAAATAAAAAAAGGAAATATGAGAGAAACAAAGACATCATCATAAGAAAAGAGAAACCAAATTTAATTTACAGATTAAGATATCAACAGGCAAGATGTGTAAAAGAATGCACAATACTGAAAGAATGAAGGAAGGAAGACTGGAAAAAATGCAAAAAGAAAAAATTGAACTGATTCAAGAACTAACAGAAAAATATATAAGAATTCATAATAAAACTATTATTGTTTATGTAAATGGCCATTTTTGTTTTCATTATTGTACTCTTCCATTTCCCTTATTTCAGCTTGTTTCACTAATTTCTTCTGTGAATTTTCATAAATGACCAATGAATTAATAGACATTATTCTTCCATTTCATTATACCTTTCTTATTTCTTTATTATTCAAGGTTTATTAATATATAATTATTTTTATTTCTCATAGTTATGTGTGAGCCTGTGCGTGAAGGAATATAGTAAAAAGTTCAGTAGCAGATTAGGGTACTTAAGAAAACACCTGAACTGTTTCAGAAGCTTTCTAGTATCCATAGTTGATTGCTGATTCTTGATGACAATCCAATTTATGAGCAGATGATGTATAAGGAGATTTTCTTGAAGAGGAGAAGTCAGATTATTTAGCCTGTGAAGATATTGATATAGAAAGGAATAATAAAAGAAAGAGGGTGAAAAACATGAGATTATTATAAAGAGAGTAAGGAAATGAGAAAACATAAGAGGAAAAGATTTTGTGAAAAATGAAAGAACTGATGAAAGAAGATTAAAATAAATGATTATTAAAAGAATAACAAAAAAGATTATGAAAAAGGACAAAATAAATAGTTATGTAAAGTAGGACAACAGAAATGATGATAAAAAGAAGAGGAAAGTGGTTATGAAAAGATGAACAAAAGAAACAAACGAGAAAAATGATTATGAAAAAGAATAGAATAAAAGAAATGATTCTGAAAAGAAGTTCGAAGAAGAGCAAAAAAATGATTATGAAAAGAAGAGAAAAAGAAATGATTACAAAAAGAAGTTCAAAAGAAATGATTATGTAAAGAAGAGCAAAAGAAATGGTTATGAAATGAAGGGCAAAAGAAACAATTATGAAAAGGAAAAAAATAAATATGAAAAGAAAAGAAAAATGTTTTCACAAAAAATGTCGAAAAGAAATGATTATGTAAAGAAGTGCGAAAGGAATGATTATGGAAAGAAGAGCAGCTGAAATGGTTATGAAAAGAAGAGCAATAGAAATGGTTAGGAAAAGAAGTCTAAAAGGAATAGATATGAAAAGAAGAGCAAAAGAAATGATTACACAAAGAAGTGCAAAAAGAATGGTTATGAAAAGAAAGGCACAAAAATATTATAAAACCAATGGCAAAAGTAATGACTACAAAATAAGAGCAAAATACTCATGGCAAAAAATACAAACTGATCTGGAAAGACTTTTTAAAAAAGAAAGAAATTAAATAAAAAAAACAAAGAACAAGAAAATGAAAACTGTAAAAAGGATAATAAATGAAAAATATGATAAAGGGAAAAGATGACTAAAATAACCCCATAGCAAATGTTTTTAATTTGTACTCTATTTTGGCTTTCTTTCCCTATCCACCTGCTAGTAGAAACCAGTTTTTACACATTTATTTTTCAAAATTATTATGAACAAAAGTGTTACTTTTTGGAAGAGCTGAACAAAAGGTCAGCCAAACAGGCTTTTCAAGAGGCATCAAATTAGTCTTCATTGTCAGATGAGTTCTTCAATGAAATTGGTTCCTATTCAAATGTGGAAGCAGGCAGGGATTCTGTTTTTTCTACTTTGAAATGTGTTACAATATCAACAGAGTAGCAGGTTCAGAATTACATCTCCATCTTTTTTAATACAAAGTTTCCCGTTACCTTATTCAGATGTACTTTCTATATAAGTATATATGCACATAAATGAAAGTACATATATAATGGTATATAAGTAATTTCAAAATCCAAAAATTAAGTTTCAAAAATTATTTTTTTAAATGACAGTTATATAACTTTGTTAAAACTATCGATATCTATTAGATAATGGATTTGAATGTAGAGCAAAAAAATCTTCTGAAATTTAAAACCAACAAAAATTAAGCTGATTTTATCCAAGGTTAAAAAGTTAGACTTAATAATATTTGTTTACATATAATCTTTCTTTCTGTTCATTCATAACAAAATAAAAACAACTGAATTAATGACATTAGAGTAATGCCAAGAATAAAAGTCCTAGAATTGTCTCAGTCAAAAGACTGTCAAAGTAACATCAACTGTGGCACAAATTAACCTTATTTTACCTCATAATTAATAATGTTTATATTAGGTCTGAGTTAGAATCGCAATAGTTTATGTAAATTCTTGAAACAGAAAGCTATATGTTATGATATTCCAAGTCGAGACTGCAATTGTATGCAGTCAGTTCTGTAGTACAAGTATCATTACCACCTGTGACAACCCTAGGATTGCTGGCATCCCAAACAAGCTGGACTTCAGCACCCTTAAAAGTACAATTCTTTTAAATTTACAAAAGAAGCAAAACTGAAAATATAGAATAACTAGTTTATTACAATATGAAACTTGATACAAACTAAAGAAAATATTCATTATCATACCTAAAACATTTTTCTAGCCTTTAGATCTGAAAATCTTTTCATTGTACTTTCTTCACTTAACTTCTTTACAAAATCATTTTCTATTGAAAAAATAGCCAAAAAATTTAATCTATCTTGAGTCATGAGTATGTTTTTATAAGCTTTATTTTTGGAAGATTTCAAACACATTACATAGTGGCATGATGACTCTCAGAGTGACTGCCTGAGTTACTAGTACCTTGAGCCAGCCCTGATTGCCACTACCTTATATAGCAAGCCTATTCATAACTACTCATACACATATGCTAATTAGTAGTAGCACTAACCAATCACTATCACATCTCCATCAAGTCAATAGGCTTTATGCGCTTCATTAATTTCAAGGTTCTTCATCTATTTGTATTTTCAATTTGACTTCCTTCTCTCTCCCCTCTAGAGATCTGGGTGTATTTTTCTCGATAGGAGATTTAGATTTGTCTCATAATTTCTTTGTTCTAGTACTGGCTACAAAGTATATCCAAGTTTCAACAAAGTCTGGGTCTTCTATATGCAACAAAGATCCTATTGGTGATAGGATCTTTTATGACTGTGTGAATAAATTTTGCCAAACAAGTCAAAAGTCTATACAGTAACAGTGGTGTCAAGGGAATAACTGTCATTTTGGCACACTGTTTTATTGCAGGCATGAAGGTTAAACATTGCCATATCTCTTATTCTAAACAGGCATATGTGTGTTTTTCTCCATCTTTCTTTACACACACACACATACATACATACACATACATACATACACAGGTTCCCAATGTTGTTTAAGTTAAAAGATTGTAGAAATAACATTAACTGTGGCACAAAGATCACAAATACACAAACTAACATTATTTTTCCTAATAATGAACATTTAGAATAGCAATATTTTATGCAATTTTTTGAAACAGAAAGTTATGAAAGAGTTATTTTTTGATGAGAATAGATTTTAATAGTATGCAAAAACAATTTCTACCATTAATTTGACTCAAGATCATAGATTTGTTTAACATCACTGTATCAGATTTGAATATCATCACTGCAAAAGACTTGTAAAAACCAATGTCAAAATGGAAACTGATACTATCACTTAATCAAATGAAAGTTTTTTTTGTACTAATCTAAACCTGAGAGACTACTCAAATAGTTTTAACTTAGTTGGTTCGGCATTGTTTTAGTCAACCAATGTATTTTCATTGGAAAGTTTATTTTTATATAATTTAATCTGCTTTTAGTGAATATGAACTTTATTTGTGTTTTTGAGAAGAAATTAAGTTTTACATGGGAGTGAGTGTAGTGTCTCTAAAGGTTGACAGTTACTTTTAAAATTTATGTAAAATGCTAAACTCTGCCCTTTCAATGTGTCAGTCTTTACGACAATTGATGCTTGATTTACAATGTAAATTTAATGGTAAACAAGTCCTTAACTTAAAATTTTTCTTTATGCAAATGTATATGTAATTTGGATGTGCAAAAATTTAAAAAGAAAAAATAAGTAAGGCGTATTTTCTTTTTCCAGTCATAAATAATAACTTATGGTCACTAATAGGGATCAGATTTTCATAACAACATGAATTGATATCTGTCTATATTTCTGAGATGAGATATTGTAATTATTTATACTATTTAGACTGTTCAGACTGTTGCTCTCATCTTTGTTGCCATATTAATGATGTTTCAACCATTGTACACTCCTACCTTCTTCAGGCGATTGGAATTTCAAACTGAACCCTTTATTATTATGGTATTAGAATCCACATCATGAAAGCCAACCCTATGGCTGAGATATGTAGATGATACCTTTAAACACTGGCCATACCAGGAAGAGGTTCAGATACTACTGGACCTAGTGAACTCACTAAGATCATCAATACAGTTCACAATGGAGAGAGAGAACAGTAACAAACTTGCCTAAATGTACTAATATCTCAAACAGAACGTGGGTTCAAGACATTCGTATACCTCATTCACTGGACAATAATTCAACTTCAACTCCCACCAACCATACAGTGTAAAGAAAGGGATCATCCACTGCTTATGATATTGAGCAAAAGTCATAAGACATATGAACAATAAATGGTCAGTATAAGCTGTACCATATAACCTAACAGCTACACTGGATACATGGCAGCAGCTCTGAAAAACTGGGAGAGAAGGATACAAGAGGATAAAAACACTCAGAAAAAAAGCTTTGGTCTGCCTACCCTATGTGGAGGGATTATCGGAAAAAAATACAAAAGAACCTTCAAAAGTGGTTCAACACTTTGCAGACACCTCTTCCAATAGAGGAGAACATGACTAAGGGCTGTGCGTATGCCATCCTGTGCAGCTGTGGTAAGAAATATAAGGAAGAAACAGGCCACTCCCTTAAGGTAAGACTGCAAGAACATTGTAAAGCCGTAACATGAGGGGAAATAGAAAAATGAGGCGTAGCTGACCACATATGGCAAGAAAAGGGAGATCACTGTCTGCTGTGGGATGGGGTTGAAATAATAGACAGAGAACATCAATGTAAAATATGAAATCTTAAGGAATCAGTACATATGCTAGGCCACAAAAATCTACTAAACTGGCCAAGGATAGAAATGAATGCAATATAGAATCCAGTAATATAGAGCATTTAGAGAAAAGCAATAATAACAACAAAATTGCAATGCAACAAAAATTAATGCACTAATGTCCTCAAGGACACATGTCCCAGTGGATAAAAGTATTGATTGGGTTCAGTGATTTGACCCCAAAAGTTATGAGTTCAATACCTGGCTCCTGCAGAGGTGAACAAAAACTTGAAGTGTTGAGTTAAAGGGAGATAACTGAGTCATCTGGCAGAGGCATGTCAGATGGAACAAGAACAATCTACCCTGGTGGATGGAATAAAGGGTTAAGTTTGAAAATCCAATCCCCTGAAAGATCATGAATATAGCAACAAAGATGAGAACAACAGACAGAACAATGTAAATAGTGTAAATAACATAAATTTAGTTCCTACTTAGAGACGAAAAGAAAATATATCTTTATCATTTATGGCTCATTTTAATCTTAGAAACTTGAAAATTATGGATGTTACAGACTAATGAAAATGACTTGCTATAGATACAAAGTAAATGTCCAGTGTAGTGTTATTCTTAGATTGTAAAAGAAAAAAAAAGTTAATTTCCAGAAAAAAATGATTATATTCATTCAAAGTGCATTAAAATATATAGAAAAAATATTTTTAAACAAAAAGTACCAGTTCACTTCATAAAATATTAACCAACTATTTTATGTATTATAAAAAAAGACACATTTTTTTTTTTGTTTTAAAACCGTTTAGCTTTTGGTTATTTCCAAGCTTTATTAGAATATAAGCCCTGATTTTATAACTGTCTTTATGCAAAGATAACTGCAAAGATGTTTAGCTTGTTCTAATACTTTTTTATTATTAATCTATTTTGATTTTATTGAATTAATATTGTCTGATCCTTATGAATTCAATATACTGTTAGTGAAGATTGTTATTTCAACTTCATTGATACTATAAAAATGTTCATTGAAGGCAACCAAAAAGCTCTTCTTGCTTTTAAATGGCTTTCAAAGATTCTCAAGACTTGACACTTTCTAAGTTGTGGAATGTATTGCAACTTTTTAACATTGAATGACATTTTCTTTTGTAAGCAAATATTCAAAGACATTAAATCAAGGACAAGAAAATGAATAAGAATAGCTAGCTTGATGTGTCCTGCATCACAATTCACAAAAGATGCCTTTCTGCTCACATTTTCTTGAAAAATTAATCATCCAATGCCAAGCAGTACAATAGAAAGGGCAGATGTAAAGGGACACAAAGTTAGGGTTTAGTTTTACAGTATATATGTATTGTGAATTGAATATGCACTGTTATGGATACATACACAAAGCACTTTAAAGTAATCCCCCAGTTGAGAACTATTTCCATTATTTGCACTTAAAAACTCTTGTTGAAGATCATTTTCTGTTGTGTCCTTAAAGAGGTAACAGACAGACAAAAGTGGTACTTGAGTGAAGGAACATCAACGCACATAGATGAAAGAAAGAGAGATTTATTGTAAAAGAGAATACACTACTGAAAGACAGGGAATTGGGTGTCAGGCTAGTAATTCCCAAAGCAAGGATATTTACCTTATTGCAAGGCAGGATGCAGTACAAGGCCGTTTTTTATTGCAGGGCAAAATTTCCCCATAGACACTGTAAAAAACTCGGCTGTTTACCACCCCCGATGAGACTCTGCACTTCGGCATAGCCTTGTTTAGGTTCCTCTCTGCCAGAAGGCAGAGAGTTCAGCCAGCACAGCTGGAGACAACTAATTGCCGAAGCAAGGGTATTTACCTTACCTTCCTGCAAGGCAGGATGTGGCACAAGGCCGTTTTTAATGCAGGGCAAAACTGAGCTTGTACGCTCAGGCAAAAATTCCACATAGATTCCATATACATGGGGTTGGGTAGCTGTCTACTACCCCAGATGAGACTATGCCGAAGGGCAGAGTCTCATCTGGGTTCCTCTCAGCCCAGAGGTAAAGAGTTTGACCAGCACAGCTGGAAATGAATCTCCAACTAATTGCCAAAGCTGCATGACAGGATGTGACACAAAGCTGTTTTTAATGTGGTGTCAAAACCGAGCCCATATGATCGAGCAAAAATTCCCCATAGACTCTGTAAAAGACGGAGCTGGGTAGCTATCTACTGTCTTCCATTACAACATTTTCAACAGTAATTGAAACTATATTGGAAAAATACATTGGTTTTCTAAAACAAATTTCAAATGTTAATTTTAAATTTACTTAGCATCTTGAATAAAAGATTAAAATACAAATATTAAATAAATTGTAGGAAATTAAATTTTTCCTTCAAGTCTCTTTTGCTATACACAAAAATTATCTCATTTTTTGTAATGATAAAATGTTTGATGTCATTTATTTAGATGTACTCAATAAGGATAAAGAAATCAATTATAAATCAAGTGACTTTGATTATTATTTTATGAAAAGTGTTTAAATAAATAAACATTTCTGAAACAAAAGTTTAGATTTGTTAGATTTCCAAAATATCCTCATGAAAAATTCAATATTGCTTACTTCCCTTAACTTCAAATCTGTAATTTAAAAGTCCAAGGTCACTAGCACATTCAGGGCAGAAAACAGTTTGATTTGAATATATTCTTTAAAGTAATGTAATTATAGGAGCTATCAACAAAGCAATCACTTACTGATAAAGATCACAAAAGTCGAGATTAGAAATGAATAACAAAACAGTAATTAGTCACAATTTGATTTTTAAAGCTGAATATGCAAATTGGTTATCTCAATTGAGCAAGAACCACTAAACTGGGCAAGATGTATACTGCTAGATATAATTGACTATTATCAAGAACGACAACTCATAGACATAAATGGCAGAAATTTGGATGGCACCAGTTTTATGTACACATATCCCACCATACATATAGACAGACAGACAACAAACTTTATGTATGGAAAGATAACAGAAAATCGAACATTTTGTATGAAGCATTATCTTCATTCATACAAATTAAATCCAGTTTTCAGCCCAATCTGTCAAAGATAATAGATAGGAAATCATTAACTATATACTGGAACCTTTAGTCTATAGTTTCATGATTCCAGTACACAGACATTATATATATATATATATATATATATATATATATATATATAAAGATTATTGATTTCTTTTTTGTCTAAGAGTGAGAGGACAGACTTTACTTCTTAATCTTGCTATCCATTCATTCCCATATTTAATTATTGATTTATTATCTAATAAATATTGAATATAGATTTGTATATATGTTACAGATTTTTCCAAGACACTAAGAGAGCTGAAACATCATGAATATGGCAACAAAGATGAGGACAACAGTCCAAACAATATAAATAGTATAAATAATTACAATAGCTCATCTCAAAAATATAGACAGTTATTACCACAACTACTTGCATTACATGAAACTTTTGAAGACCTAATTTTGAAGCTAATTTATGAAGTTGCATCATACATAAGATATAAAATTAGCATATGTACTGCTGGCTCTGACTATACCATTGCCACTATATATCTATTTACTGTAGTCAAATTAGCTTCAAAATTAGGTTTTCAAAGGTCACATAATACACAAGTATATATGGTATGTTACAGATTTTTTCAAGACACCAAGATAGCATTTTTATGCTATATTAATTAGACTTAATTAATATCCTTTCTAGGATAAACATGAACAATAGATTATCTAATCTGAAAGAACTGATATCAGGAATGATACATAATATCTTTCCATGCATGGAATATTGCTGCCATATATGGTCTGGTGCTCTGACTATATATCTTGAAATTCTTGACAAAATTCGAAGAAAGGTCTATAATGTAATCGATCCTGATCTAGAAGCAAGGAGTGCAAGAAAAGAAACTATTAGAATATAGCAGACAGTTGCATATAGAGAGTTCAACAGGAAAATGGTGAGACCTAGGTGCCAATCTAGTAGCAAACTTAAATTATTGCCATTGAGGCACCAAGTAGGAAAGATCATCAGAACAATTGCTATGAAAATATTTGTCGAAAAGTTCGAGTGAAGCAACATTACATCTAAGAGAAAATGACTTCAGTCAAGTTACCAGGTCAGGATAGATTACATTATAGACACTTCTTTGAATCTTGGTCAGCTTGAGAACTTTGAAGCACTTCCACATACCTTCAGATGTAAATTACCTTAAAAACAAAATCTGCATCATTCTTCATTATAAATTCATTTATTTATGAGATTTAAATGTACTCAAACACATGCATAAATACATATATACATACTCACTCATGTAAATCTATTGATAGACATTGTGTAGAGACATATTCAAATGAAAGTATATGCATTTTGCTGTTTTGCCGAATTTTCTTTAATATTGTTTCCTTTATTATTTGCTTTCATTCCCATGAAATCTGTTTTTCTCTTTTTGTGTTTTGGGAGGTGTTTTTTAGTTCATACCAACAATTCATTGATCTTTTCCAGAGATATCAATTAAGATAGGAAAAAGATGACTTTTCTGGATATTTTCTCAAACTGTGGTCTTAGAGGATGAGGCAAGTTTTATTTTTGGCATAATCATGATTGAACCAATCAGATTAACATTGGGCCACTTATGGTTCTGATGATACTGATGAAAATGGATTTCCTAGAATAGACTCAAACAGCCAAAGACAAATTCTTCACTCTCTCTTTTGGTTTCATTCTTTTTATTATGGTTTAAAATAGAAGAGTAACAAATTCAGAAGAGACTAGTCTTTTTAGAAGGAGAAGTTGAAAAAGAAGGAAAAAGATTTAGTAAAGGATCAAGAAAAAAGAGGAATTTAAACTGATTGGAGAAGAGAAAATGGTCAAATGAAAAGAAAATGCCTGAAAATATTCATTATGATCATTAAAAGTTAGAAGATATGAATAAAATTCTTGTATGAACAAAGAGACTGTCTCTCAAAAGAAAATTTCAGAAGAAAGCAAGATTGAAGAAGATGTGAAGTTGTTCAAAAGAAAAAAAAAACAGTGAAGAAAATATTGAAGCCTGAAAAGAATAATGAAAAAGTAAGATTGAAAAAGAGAAATAATTGCAAGTAAAATAAAATCCATCTTTTACAAGCTGTCTACATTATAGCTGCTATCAAAATTGGCAGGATTTTATACAAAGGTTGATTAAAATATTTTACAGTTTAAATTTAAGAGAGTTAAGGGATAAATATATAGAGGCAGTATGCAGAAGGAAAAGTGAAATAAAGTTATTATTCAGATGGCATAATGATTCATGGGTATAGAGCAATGTCAATGTTTCCATTGTTACTAACATAAAAAAAATTAAAGAAATTCTTTTGTACACATAACTCCTCATTATTTTTCTGCCTGGGAAACTTGTTTTTACTCAAAAGGAATTGGTAATTTTGAGTTTTTATCTGATTTTGATATTATCTAATACAACAATAATTACCATGGAAGATAATCAAGCAATCAAGATCAGAGAACAAGTAATTGTTACAGAAAAATGAATTTAAGCGATTTATTTTAAACCATTACCTTATGGAATTTCAAATACGCATTACTAATTATTCACACTGTCTTTATTACAATTGCATCATCTCCCTTAATCTAACGACCTGGTAAGCATCCTTTATTGTAAATGATTCATCTTACTGCATAGTAATAATTCTTTATTGTGACTGCTTCTTCTCCCTTAATCTCACAGCCTGGTAAGTAACCTTTATTGTGATTACTTAATCTTCCTTAATCCAACTAACTAGTAAGTATTCTATATTTCAATTGCTTCATCTTGCTCACTCTCACCACCTAATAAATATCCTTTATTGCAATTGCTTCATCTCCCTAAATTTCACTGTGTAGTAAGTATCCTTTATTATGATTGTTTTATCTCACTTCAACTCATTGCCTAGTAAGCATACCTTACTCAGATTGCCTCACCTCACTTAATCTCACTGACTAGTAAGTAAACATTATTGTGATTGCTTCATGTCTCTTCATCTCATTGCCTCGTAAGTATCCATTATTGTGATTGCTTCATGTCTCTTCATTTCATTGCCTCGTAAGTATCCATTATTGTGATTGCTTCATGTCTCTTCATTTCATTGCCTCGTAAGTATCCATTATTGTGATTGCTTCATGTCTCTTCATCTCATTGCCTCGTAAGTATCCATTATTGTGATTGCTTCATGTCTCTTCATCTCATTGCCTCGTAAGTATCCTTTATTGTGATTGCTTCATGTCTCTTCATCTCATTGAATCGTAAGTATCCATTATTGTGATTGCTTCATGTCTCTTCATCTCATTGCCTCATAAGTATCCATTATTGTGATTACTTCATGTCTCTTCATCTCATTGCCTCGTAAGTATCCTTTATTGTGATTGCTTCATGCCTCTTCATCTCATTGCCTTGTAAGTATCCTTTATTGTGATTGCTTCATGTCTCTTCATCTCATTGCCTCGTAAGTATCCATTATTGTGATTGCTTCATGTCTCTTCATCTCATTGCCTTGTAAGTATCCTTTATTGTGATTGCTTCATGTCTCTTCATCTCATTGCCTCGTAAGTATCCATTATTGTGATTTCTTCCTGTTTCTTCATCTCATTGCCTCGTAAGTATTCATTATTGTGATTGCTTAATGTCTCTTCATCTCATTGCCTAGTAAGCATACCTTACTCAGATTGCCTCACCTCACTTAATCTCACTGCCTAGTAAGTAAACATTATTGTGATTGCTTCATGTCTCTTCATCTCATTGCCTCGTAAGTATCCATTATTGTGATTGCTTCATGTCTCTTCATTTCATTGCCTCGTAAGTATCCATTATTGTGATTGCTTCATGTCTCTTCATTTCATTGCCTCGTAAGTATCCATTATTGTGATTGCTTCATGTCTCTTCATCTCATTGCCTCGTAAGTATCCATTATTGTGATTGCTTCATGTCTCTTCATTTCATTGCCTCGTAAGTATCCATTATTGTGATTGCTTCATGTCTCTTCATTTCATTGCCTCGTAAGTATCCATTATTGTGATTGCTTCATGTCTCTTCATCTCATTGCCTCGTAAGTATCCATTATTGTGATTGCTTCATGTCTCTTCATTTCATTGCCTCGTAAGTATCCATTATTGTGATTGCTTCATGTCTCTTCATTTCATTGCCTCGTAAGTATCCATTATTGTGATTGCTTCATGTCTCTTCATCTCATTGCCTCGTAAGTATCCATTATTGTGATTGCTTCATGTCTCTTCATCTCATTGCCTCGTAAGTATCCATTATTGTGATTGCTTCATGTCTCTTCATCTCATTGCCTCGTAAGTATCCATTATTGTGATTGCTTCATGTTTCTTCATCTCATTGCCTTGTAAGTATCCTTTATTGTGATTGCTTCATGTCTCTTCATCTCATTGCCTCGTAAGTATCCTTTATTGTGATTGCTTCATGTCTCTTCATCTCATTGCCTCGTAAGTATCCATTATTGTGATTGCTTCATGTCTCTTCATCTCATTGCCTCGTAAGTATCCATTATTGTGATTGCTTCATGTCTCTTCATCTCATTGCCTTGTAAGTATCCTTTATTGTAATTGCTTCATCACCTTTAATCTCACTGCCTAGTAAGTAAACATTATTGTGATTGCAACATCTCCCTTAATTCAACTGCCAAGTTAGTATTCTTTATTGTGATTGCTTCATCTCACTTAATCTCACTGTCTAATAACTATCCATCCCTTAGTGCAATTGTTTTATCTCCCATAATCTAGTAAGTATCCATTATTGCAATGGCTTCATCTAAGTTCATCTCACAGACTAGTAACTATCCCTTATAGCTTAATTTCATTGCTGTGTAAATATACTTTATTGTGATTGCTTTATCTACCTTAGTCTCAGGAGGCATGTTGGAATCATGGATAGTGACTTGGATTGAGGAATCAGAGAGCTGGGTTCCACTTCCAGTCAATCCATTACTTTCACTTACATGCTCATACCCATGGGAAAGGTATGAATTCTCTTCTTTTTCCCCCAGGTATGGGTAAATAGCAAGAGAGACTGAGTTCTATAGCTTTGGATGGCCACTGGTCTACCACAGAAAGAAATGGCAACCTACTGTGGGAAAAAATCTGCCTCATTAGTTATGTATCAAAAGATGCATGATTGCCTAAACGTGTATCACACATGGCACATAACTGACTGACCAACCTTATTCTCACTCCTTGGTAAGTATCCTTTATTGCAATTGCTTCAATTCCCTTCATCTCACTGCCTAGTAAGTATCCTTTATTGAAATGGCTTCATCTCTCTCAGCCTACTATGTAATCTTTATTGAAATTGCTTCATCTCAAATAAATCTAACTGCCTCGTCAGTATCCATTATTGAGATTGCTTCATCTCCCTTCTGCTCAGTTCCTAGTAAGTATCCTTTACTGTGATTGCTTTGCCTACTTTAATCTCACTGCCTAATAACTATCCTTTAATGGGATTAGTTTATCTCCCTTAATCTAGTAATTATTTTTTATTCTGATTGCTTTATCTTGCTCAGTTGTACTGCCTTTGTAATAATCCTTTATTGCAATTGTATCATCGCCCTTAATTTCACTGCCTTGTAAGTATCCTTATTATGATTGCATCATCTCATTTAATCTCGCTACCAAGTAAGTAAACTTTATTGCCCTTGCAACATCGCCCTTAATCTCACTCCCTCATAAGGATCCTTTATTGTGATTAATTCATCACCCTTAATCTCATAGACTAGTAAGTATCCTTTAATATGATAATTGTTTAAAACAATAAACATTTTGTGTATATTATAATTAATGAGCTTTTATTCTTATGTGCAAACATATTTTGCCAAAGCCGTGTATTATGTATGTACAGAGAAATCAGCCAAAATTCATTCAGTTCAAGAATAAGTTCCACTCATACAGCTTTTTCCCACAAAATCATACTTTGTGGAACCAACTCCCAAGTGGATGCTTTTCTACCTACTACGAGCTTAACATTAATCTAGCGTTAACTGTTATCTCTCCCACAATTCTTTATAAACTCAACCTCTTACATCTTACCACTCACATAACAACCGCAACTTGCAGTTTCATGTAGATGTGCAGTTTATTTATGGGCAGTCAGACAATATATTTTCAGAATTTATCGGATTATCATCATTATTATTAACACTAATCTCCAATCATTAATTTCATATATAGTTCAGTAAAACTTGTGGCTTAAAATAAAATCTGGAGGCAGTTAATTGATTGGATGTGTACGTAAAATGGTTTTAATGAATCATTATGGTTATCATTATCCTCATTAACATCTTGTGTTAATATTCCATTGTAATGATGGAGACTGTAAAATCTGAGTGAACAATTAACAAAAAAAAAATTTTTAATTTTAAATTCATCTGAAGATTAAAATCACAATGAGGAAAAATTGCTTCCAGACTAGAAAAATTTAGAATTTAACCCCAGGGAAATATCAGAACAAATTTTTTAAAACATAATTCAAGATTAAGATAATAAAAGTCTGATATTATATATATATATATATATATATATATATATATATATATATATATATATATATATATATATATATATATAAATAATTATTATTATTATTATTAAATAAGGAACAACTCATATATATACATATATATATGGGAGAGAGATTAAATAGACATGTGTTCAAATGTGTTATTCAATAGTGATTAGTATATAAGCAAGCAGAAATGTATTCTCACACAAAATCTTCCTATCCAATGTATACACAAATATATTTGCACATATAAGCCCATATTTACATGACTCATACATACATAAATGCATACATACATACACACACATATATTAATGCATATTTGGACAGTGACCTTACTTTTAAACATCTTTCACTAAATATGGCAGACAAGGAAGATTTAATTAAATTTTAATTTACTTTTTCCAGCAGCCTTAAGTTTTCCTGTTTTATAGGAATAAGGGAATACAGAAATTTCCCATAATTTTCATTGTCCCAAGCACTTTTGGCCTCTTCTTTAGCCATTTTCAAGTGTTTATATATATATATATATACACACACACACACACAAAGGTTCAATGGGTAAATTATCACCATTTTATATTTTAAATAACGTGCATGTTTTTTGTTTTTGTTTTTGCACAGTATAGAAGTGGCAATTGGGCACCAACTGTCAGAAAAAGACCACCGTGATGCAATTCACTCCACCAGAAATTTGGAAATCGCATGCTGTACTGGCTTGGCATTCACACTGGAAGCTCCAATACAAACATTTCAGAGTGTTTGGGTGTCAATCTGAGGGCAGTGCAGAGGATTTGGAAAAAAATGGTGATTATGAAGGTACAGCAGCTTGGAAAACTCAATCAAGAAATGATCTCCTGAATTTGTTAGCAAGGGCTTCAGACTCTACACGGAGGCCTACATCAAGTGCCTTGAGGAGTTAGTGCTGCCCTGGGTCAAAAGAGTGGCTGCTTAAAGACCCTATATCTGGCAAAAGAAATCTGCACCATGCTACACAAGTAGGAGAACCCAGTCATGGTTGTCAGACAAGTTCTCCAACCACATCACCCCTTACATCTGGCCACCTCACTCCCCAGACTGCAACCCCCTTGATTATTATGTCTCAGGCACAGTTGAGTAAGAGACAAAAAAAAATACTTGTAACACCAAAGATGAACTGAAGGCAAGGATTATGGCAGAATTCACCAAACCAGGAGACCATCAAGAAGAGTTGCAGGAGATTCCAAAGTTGTCATTCAAACCAATGTCAATTTAAGTGAATAAATTTACTCTTTACTATTTCAAGATATTTGGGTAATTATATCTGTTAAAATGTGATATCAGCGTTATTTTAATTTTTACGTAATTTTGATGACAATTTATCCATCAGACCCTGCATATATATATATATATATATATATATATATATATATATATATATATATATATATTTATCCACATACATACACACATACATATGTGTGTGTGTCTGTATGTATGCATTCTACATAACTTTTCTTAAAATCTCAGGATCAATATTTAGAACAATGGTGTTTAAACTACAGAACAAAATATATTTTTTGGGGAAATGTTGAATATAATAAAAATAAAATTACGACCAGATGCAAATATTTCCTTTGCTGTTTTTCCAGTGCCAATCCTGGATCAATCAAAGTGTTAAAAATAATTACTAATAAGATCTTATTCCTCGGCTAATTTCCTGAAATATTTTAATGCTCTTGAAATAGGGGTTCTCATAAGGAGCAAATGAGTAATATGATTCTGATTACAATGTCTCGCATATGTGGAAGAATTTTGCATCACTGATCTGAGAACTTTTACTAAGCTCTCTGCTTCAGTTCTCCCCTGGTTTAGTGAGCAAAAAATCCACCCATAAAGTATTTAATTTCAGTAAGTTGAACAGAAGATAGTGTCAAATAGCTTATTTTTGCCTAAAAAAACATAGTTTAACTTTTCTGGTTAACAGAGTTAGCAAATGAATGAGTGAGTGAGTATTTGACATATATATGGATGCACATATGCTAGCATTATGATCATGAGACCCCGGTTTGAATCTAATGTTTGACTTGTCAAATAAGTGACTTTTTAATCTCAGCCTAAGGAGATTATCTGGACATGTAGCACCACTGGAAACAATGTGAAAGCCCTACAATGAATTGACCCAATTCTAGTGAGTTAAACTGGGAAGATGAAAATGTTTGGAAGTTGTGCATATGCTTGCTAAAATTTACAATTCATCATGAGTGAGCATTTGAGCAAACTGGCCTGTTTCAACTGATCCCACCCTTTTATATGCTCTCTCCCAGAAACAGAAACTAAGGTCTGCTCCGCACAATTTTGCTATAAATCACAAATTGCTCTGTGAAGATATCTGTGAAAGAAATTAACTAGCCACTGTAGAAGACAATTTCTCTGTTATATAAGTATGTATCTACCAATCATTAAAAGTCTGTAAATTAAAAATATTTAAATATAATATAAAACTAATGAGAGATAAAAACAGACTTATAATGTATTCAGTTTTTAATAGATTATTTTATTAAACAATGAATGTTGAAAATTTCTGACACATTTTAAGAAAGTAAATGAAATAGCAAATTCTAGTGCATAAGAAAAATATAGTTTTTTTTTCCAACAGATGACCAAATGCCATTGAATCATAGGATATAATAACTAGATTCTCTACAACAATGTGGAGTGAAAAGGGCTCTGCTGAAGATAAAATGAGGGACTCTTAACCACTTCAAAAGTTAGACTGGATTGGATGAAAGTAATGCTGTGTATCTAGTAGGATTGTATTATAAGTTTTTTAAGTATTTCACTCCAAGCAAGGCAGCAGTGCCACTAACATGCAAAGGAATACAGAGAGTGAAAGTAAGAGTAAAGAGAGGTATTCAAGGAAAGGATAAAGAGAAGGAGTGGGATCAAGATCAAAGCATCAAAAGATGTTGATTGACATTACATTTGAATATTTGAAGATGATAGCTATCAGGGAAGCAAGTAAGAGAAAAGGATTTCCACTGTCAGGAAGTGTGAGTACTCTGTTGGAGTAGAAGAGGCAGTTACATTTAACTGCTTTGACAGTGAAAGGGTGTGACAGAGATGCCAACCTAGTAGCATGCTTAAATTCATGCAGTTTGGGTACCAGTGAAAGTAGCTCATCAGAGCAGTTGCCATGAAAATATTTGTAGAATAGAGTGAAGCCACATCACGTCTGTGAGAAAGTGACTGTAGTCAAGTTGCCATGTCAGGATCTATAACATTGCATATATATTTGGATTTTGTCGAGAACCTCAAGATGAACAGCAGGAGCAATAGTATTCAATGCAAGGACAAATGGTAGATTTGAAGGATGGACTCAAACTTGAAAAACCTTCTGGTGTGACACAGAGAACCAACTTTCCCTGCAGTAGATGAAGCTATTGATTCAATGTAGTTGTTTCACATCAGGTCAGTGGAAAATTTGAGACTAAGAAGGCACAGAGAGACACTCTCATGGAGTTGAGCATCAGCCATGTTGATATGAGGCAGGGAAGTTTCTCTATGGTGGGTAAATGAGAACAGTTTTGTTTTGGAGCCATTAAAGTTTACAAGCCATTACCTGCTTCAGTCAACCACAGATTGGAGGTGCTTTTCAAAACCAACAGCTAAGTTAACTTCATCAGCAATGCCAGATTTACTATAATCAAATATTAAATTTATTTGTTTGTTTGTTTGTTTGGGTTTTATGGCATATCAACCACTGTGGGTTATTTAAAGCCAAATCCAGTTTATATGAATTTTAAATGCCTATTTTGTATGGAATAAAAAGTGTATAGCTGGCAACATTATTGTTTCAAAAAAGACGTATAGCTGGCAACATTATTCCTTTACAAAAAAACGTATAGCTGGCAACGTGTAGCTGGCAACATTAGTTTTTTACAAATAAAACGTATAGCTGGCAACACTACTTTTTCACAAAAAAATGTATAGCTGGCAGCATATAGCTGGCAAGATTACTTTTTTACAAAAAAACGTATAGCTGGCAACATTACTCTTTTAGAAAAAAACGTATAGCTGGCAACATTACTCTTTTACAAAAAAACTTAGAGCTGGCAACATTATTTTTCTGAAAACATCTGAGACCTTGCTGTTGGATGCAGTTTATCGCCGTACCCAGGACGCGGATGTAGTTTACCGTCATACCCAGGACGCGAGTAAAAATTGGAAAACTAGGAGTTCACTATTTGCTCATAGCTGGGACCCTAACAGGTGCTACCACCCCGGGTCAAGGTGGACCTGGGAACACCAGCAATTAAGAGGTGGTTCCACGCTCCTCAAAACCTCCAGATCAGAGGGACGCGTCATTGGGGGGGTCTTATCTCTCTACAGAGGTGCAGTCGGCGTATTCTGAAGCCCCAGCCGACAGGGCCCTATTAAATTTAGACATGTACTGTTCCAAATTGGAACGATTAAAGGCAGCAGTTGATGAAAAGCATCCAGAAGTAACCAATTAGAAGGGTATCATTTCCCATCAGAACAATACCAGACTTTACAACTCTTTACAAACATGGAAGAAGTTGGTACAGCTTGGTTGTGATGTCCTACTCCACTCACCATACTCACATGACCTTTCAGCCTCTGATTACTACTTATTTTAATCATTCTCTTAGTGAGAGCCTGTAAAAAAAATTAGACTAGTTCATTGTCCAGAAAGATACCAAATTCTGGGAGGATGGAATCATGAAACTGCCTCAAAGATAGTATAATGCAACAGAATGTCACATATTTGGTAGAATAAATCTCTGCAAAAATATCTAAACACTCTGTTTATATTTCTGAGATGACATATTGTAACTATTCACACTATTTACATTGTTTGAACTTTTGTCTTCATCATTATTGTCATATTCACAATATTTCAGCCATTGTATGCTCCAACCTTCTTCAGGTGATATATATTGAAATTTTGAACTGAACACTTTACTTCAGCTACCAGAGTAGATTGTTCTAGTTCCACATACCATGCCTTTTCTGGATATCACTGTTTCAGTGATTTCACTATTTTTATGACAATAAAGATTAGGACAACAGTCTGAATAATGTAAATAGTATAGATATCTAAATACTGTCTGAATTTCAATTAAAAGACAGTGAAAATTTTTTATAACCCAATATTAACCAAAAATGTTGTTTATTTTTTGGCCTATTTTAAAGAAATATTTGCCAGTGAAATACTTTCTTTTAAGATTAAAAAGATGAACTGTGCTTTACTCAGTCAATTAACCTTTTTTCTATTGTTAATACAACTGCTACAAATTTTTTGCTGATTCATTCAACATCTTTTTCAAATGTAGAATCTTTGAAAGTAAAAGCAAAAAAAAGAAGAATTTCCTTTTCCTTTATAGTCTTACACATAAATAAAGCTTCAGAATGGATCACCCAAAATTTGGTAACAATTTCAATAAATCTTGGAATGTGAATAATTCTTTTCAAGGTTATAGATGAAATAAAACCTAAAAGTAATCTAGATAACAGAAGATTGTTCATCTAAATTCCTGCAGTTGTAAGTTTATTGGATTATAGGAAAATATTTAAAATTTCAATGCAAATATATTTGCATCAATGGATTACTTCTTTGTGTTTCCTTTAGTGTTAAATTCATATTTAACATGTTCAAAGATTTAATTTAGAATGATGATGAAGGAAGCCATTTTATTCTGTGTAATTCTGTGGCAACTTTCAGTAATTTCTAAGAATCTCTAATCTGACTTCAATTAATTTCTCTTTTGCAGAATTATGAAAAGATAAGTGATTAAAAGTCTATTTGAAAATTCTCCAGAAATTTCCATATCATATTTAATGTGTATAGTATTTCAGAGTTAAAGAAAATGCACTTTATCTTGAAAATAAAGTCAATAAAGACTGATATAAAATGCTGTCAGAATACATAGATAAAAGTGGAAGAATGAAGAATAAATTGTCTCCAAAAAGAAGCAATCAAGCAGTAAAGAGATATTTAAATAAAACATTTTTCTTGCAAATGAAATTTCTAGTTTTTCCTTGAAAAAATGCCTTGAATCTTCCAAGTCAAAGATTGCAAATTCCATTGTCTTAAACCTTGCATCTTCTCAAGCTAACATTTTCCACTGACATGAAGGGAAAAAATTATATTGAATCAGTTGCTAGGTCTACTGCTAGGAAAGTTGGTTCACTGTGTCATGCTAGATAATTTTTCTCATCAGAATCTATCTCATATATTTTTAAGTCTACCATTCATCCATGCATTTCCTGAAAGAATTACTACTTTGCCAAGCCAAGATATGTGACTAAAAAATACTAAAAAAATAAAAGAAAACATTTAAATCCATAACCTCATGTAATTCAAAATATATAACACTACAATCAATCCCCATCAAAAATAATTTAAATAATAATTTGCACATATATATATATATATTTCTATAATAAAAAAAACAAAAACATCACCTACTCACTTTCGTTTATTAGATATTGAATTGCATCACATCATACCATTCTTACTTTTCCATGAACCTGATGAACATTCATGAACACTCCTATACCTAAAAATTTTGAAAACTAATAACATTTTTGCTCTTGTATATAAATACTTGTCACAAAACAAAATCCTTACATTGGCCTTGATAAAGTCTCTCAGCTAAGATAAGTTTTCCTTTTGTCTTTATATATATATGTGTGTGTGTGTGTGTGTGTGTGTGTGAGAGATAGATGAATTCTGTTAAATTAAACTGAGGTGGGTTGATTCAACATTATTGCATTTTTCAAAATTTAAATAAGATTTTTTATATTTTTTTTCAATCATTTCACTCAAAACAAGGCAATAAAGCCACTAAGATACAAGGAGTTTACTGAGTATGATAGAATATGAGAAAAAAATCATTATTAAGGAAAAAGAACAATAAAAAAATGGGAACTAAGACATTGGCATAAAAATTGTTAATAAACTGTCCAATATCCTCAGTTATTATAAAGAAAATGGTTGTGTAGATCATTTGGCAACATTCCAGCATTTTTTACAGCATTGGAATTTGAATTAGTCCAAATGAACATGTTATGATTAAATGGAGCTAGACCATGCCAAATATATATATATATATATTAAGAAATGGACAAAGTCCGACAATTTATTTATTAAAGACATTTTTATGTTTAACGTTCTTTTTATAGATACAAATAAAATTAAATACTTGTATCTATAAAAAGAACGTTAAACATAAAAATGTCTTTAATATATATATATATATATATATATATATATATATATATATATATATTATTATTATTTATTTAAAAATATGATTCCAACATGCTACATAAGAGTTCTCATGTTTCAAAACAAGAGCCGAAAACTTCAATATAATTATTTGAATTAAATTAAGCTCTGTTCCATCTTCAAGCGAAATTTTTTTGGAATAACTTATTTCTGAAATTTATGTGTTTTAATAGCAGATTCATTATTTTATTCCCAAAAAAATTTCACTTGAAGATGGAACAGAGCTTACTTTAATTCAATTTAATTCAAATAATTATATTGAAGTTTTCGGATCTTGTTTTGAAACATGAGAACTCTTATGTAGCGTGTTGGAATCATATTTTTAAATAAATAATTATATTTATGCCCTACTTTTGTATCGAGCACTATTTTTTAAAAATAATAACAAAAATACTAAAGAACTTTGGATTATTTACCTAACCAGTTCTTTCCTATTTTCTATATATTTTCGCATTATATATATATATATATATATATATATATATATTTATTGAGAGAAAATGTATGACAAAGTGGAAAAATTTTCTTGTGACACATTTCATCGTTTAGAACTTCATCAGATTAAATTTGTTATTTTGGTGCGACTACACATGTGCATGAATAAGTGATGCTGGGAAATTAAATTTTTTTTTTTACTCTAGGCAATTTCATTTACATTCTTTATCTTTCCATCACTTTTGTTATTAGATATCCCACACTGTCATATTAGAAGTTCTGCCAGGAATAGTAAAATGTTGTAAGAGCCCAGGTTTACTGCAGATGACCTTGCGATCAAGGCACTTTCTTACATATATAAGCATTATACACATATACAGAAACTAAAGTAAATGTCTGCATAGAAGCAAATGAGAACAGAATGGTCTATGCTTTGTAATGCAAATATTTTTTGGTAAAACATTGGATATACCCAGAAGACTCATTGATTTTAAAACTTAACTGATTCAAGAAGTCATACATTTGATTTTGCTATATTTACTTTCTCAGTACCAATTTCTGTTGTTGTTTTTGAAGAAATACACACATAGAAACATGGAACATTCTAAGAATTACTTCATTCTTTTTTTGCCAGGTTCTTTTGTTTTGGTAAAAGATGTCTGCATAGTTTTCACTTTTGTTTTTGCTGTTTTGCTTTTGAAGATTTTTTTTTTGTTTCTGATAACGCATGTCATGTTTGATTTAAGACAATGTTATTTTTGATTTGAACAAAATTTACTCTTTGATTTCTGTGTTACAAAATGTCCCCGCATGCCGGCCTCACTTTATTAAGAATTACCAATCTCTAAACTTGGCCTTACAGAACATTTTCTTCATTATTTTCTTTTTTGCTTTTCTGATGTTTGCATGTTTTTGTTTTTTTGTTTGTTTTACTTCAGTCAGTTAAATTGCATGACATTTGTTCTCACAACTTCTTTCCTTTCCTGTTGGAAATTACAATATATTAGTTTCAAGTTAAACTATCACAAATTTAAATCTTAAACTTCAATTTATTAATGTCTCACAGTCAATACCAATTTCATCAAACTATATCCACATAAACATGTCTGCATATGAAATAATGATGTTATTATTCCTGTATACATAATATTCATATATCAAGAAATGAAACTGTTCTCCTTTAATTATTTGAGAAAATATTTGCCTCATGTAATCATGGCTGATGCTAACCTCCGTGAAAATGACTCACTGCACCATCTCGGGTATATGCTTTCCACTGACATGAAATGAAAAGATTATATTGAATCAATTGCTAGGTCAGCTGATAGGAAAGTTGGTTCACTGTGTCATGCTAGACAATTTTTTTCACCAGAATCTTATCTTACACATTTATCAGTCTACCATTCAGTCATGCATTGAATATTGCTGCCATATATGGTCTAGTCCTTCTGTTATGCATTTGGAGATTATTGATAAAATACAAAGAACCTGCAATGTTATTGGTCTTGGCCTCATATGTCAGCTTGTGTTACTTTACCCCGGCTGTCATGTAGATTCATTGTGCCTTTTTGATAAATATTTTCATGGTAATTCTTCTAATGAGCTTTCCTCTTTGGTACTTCAGTTTTATGAATTTAAGTATACTACTAGATTGATGGAAAGTTCCCATCATTTTAATGTTGAAATAGCTAAGATGTAACTGTAAGTTCTATGTTAACAGTTTCTTCTTTCACACTTCTCACTTGTGGAATTCTCTTCTAACCTTTTGCTTTTCAGTCAAGTTTGATCTTCAAAAATTTTTTGCATGATCTTTTACACTCAGTAATCTCAGTAAAAAAGAGTACTAAACTGCTACATTATAGCTACATCTGTTGCAAGTTGGTTTTCTGTGTCATGCCAGAAGATTTTTCTCGTCTGAGTCCAATCTACAAATCTACCATTCATCCTTGCATTGAATACTGCTGCCATATATGGTCTGGTGCCACTGCTGTTCATCCAAAATCCAAAGATGGGTATGCAATGTGATAGGTCCTGACCTGGCATCCCAACTCATTTTCTGTGATGTGGCTTCCCTCTGTCTTTTCTACAAATATTTCCATGGCAACTGCTCTGACGAGCTATTTTCACCAGTGCCCCAACTGCATGAATTTAAGCATGATATTTTGGTCCCACCCTTTCACTGTCAAAAAAGTTAAATGTAACCATCTCTTCTACTCTAACAGCTTCTTCTCTCACACTTCCTGACAGTGGAACTCCCTTCTTCTTACTTTCTTCCTTAATAACTATAATCTTCAAAAATGTAATCAACATCTTCTGATGCCTTGATCTTGATCCCCATCCTTCTCTTTATCCCTTCCTTAATGACCCCTCTTTTCTCTTACTTTAACTCTCAGTAACTCCTTGCATGCTAGTGGCACCCCTGCCTTGCTTGGGGTGAAATGCTAAAAAAAAATCTCTGTGAGTGCTTCAAGTCACTTCTTCATCTTTGAGGAGATCATCATCTCCTCAAAGATGAAGATGAGACTTGAAGCAAGTGTGGTTCTACAGAAGGATGGTGAGGATACTGTGGACCAAACATGTGAACAACAACAAAGTTTTGGAGAAAATGGAAACAAAATGGAAACAAATACTTAAAATCAGGAAGAAACAGTTGACATTTCTGGGGCATATAATGAGGAAGGATGGCTTGGAAAATCTGATACTCACAGGACAGATAGAGAGCAAGGGGGACAAAGGAAAACAACACAACATATGTAGAATATTGGTTAGCTTGCTAGTGGTTTAACACACAAGTAGGCAAGTGTAGCCAAAGCTTGAGTCATTTACAGAGAAATATATGGGTGAATAAAGACCATTCATGTAAATGTATTAGGCAGGTCCATTCTAGCAAGACTGTTTTTGAAAAAAAAAAAAAAAGATTTTTGATTTTTTCTTTTCCTTTTTTACCCCCCTCTTTTTTTAATATTTACCTCCTTATAATTCTCTTTGTTCTTTTTTTTAGTTTTACCCTTTTTCATTTCCAGGTTCTTTAATTTCTCTTTTAATTATATCTTCGTTTTCTTTTATTTATAACCCTTACCTGTTTCTCGTTTTTTTACCGTTAATTCTTTAATTCTTGCCTCTTTTAATATCTTTTAAGTTTTCGTGTTTTTGTTTCCATATTTGTATTGTATATTTGTCTATGTAATTTTTCTAACCTTGTTTTTTCTGTCTATTTGCCAATTTATTTGTCCTTTTATTTGGCTATAACTTTTGCATTGTTTAATTTTTATTGTTTATTTGTTTTGGCGTCAGCCATCTTGTATTTGTGACTAGCTTTGTCTGCTTTTCATATTTTCGTATTTTCTTTGTTTTTCTTTTTTGTCTACCTTTTTCATTTTTTTTTTTTCAAGCTTTCCTTTTTTAAATTTATAGTTTTTTTCGCCTTTAGGTGAACATTTAAATCTTTTTATTGTATGTTTCCTTTTTTTTCCTTTCTGTGCTTTTAATTGTTTGTCTCGCTTTGTATTTTTAATATTTGTAAAATTTGTTTTTTTTTTTTTTACGTTAATATTTCCTTAATTTTTGTTTTCGCCTTTAAGGTGGAATTTATTATTTCCCAACCCTTTTTTCCACCTCTTCTTTTACCCCTTCCTTCCCCCTTAAAAAATGGAAAAGAAGGAAAAGAAAGCGCCTTCCTTCTTAATAATTAAGAAAAAAACGAATCTGGCAGACTATAGAAAGTCTATTAGAAAACATTTGTTTAACTCCCCCTAAAAAAGATCCCTCTGATAAAGACTGTTTAAAGGAATACCCAGCCCTTGATCCCAATTCTTCTAGTGAGGATGAAAGTGCCAGGAAGAAACAAATAACTCAGAGTATGGAGGCCTATAATGGCAATAACTCCAAAGAAAAAAATAAGGAGGCCAATAATGGCCATACTCTCAATAATGACATGAATGCTAAGAATGGTACACAAGAAAAAACTAAGGCCGGGGAATCGCCCTCTTGTCGGTCGTCCACACCAAAATGTGTTATCAATTTAGCGGAGTTCTTGGACGTGCTAAGAGTTACGCTCACCTTGTCGTACAAGGTGGACTCTTAGAAGACCCCCAAGAATTGAAGAAAATTGAGAAACGAATTGTGTCAGTTTTCGTCGTCGACAAGCGTACGCGCAAAATTTGTCGCTTGACGAAAAACACAGTGTTGAAAACACTGGAGTCCTTGGGGTTTAAGCCCCTCCGAGTAGTTAAGGGTGCCAAATTTTTCATGTGGGACGTACTGTTACCCACACCAGAAGACTGCGTTGCCGCGGTTAGCCGCGAGCTAATAACGAAAGAACTTATCCTAAGAACGGAGTACGAAGGCCAAATAAGGACCATGTAGCAGTATACGAGGTCCCTCTTCATGTTATCGGGGAACATGTCGCTGCTTTTTTTTCCCAGTACGGCGAAATTCTGGGCGCCTCCTGTGATAGCCTGAGCGTGGGGGGTGGAGCTTTGATATAATGTTGGATGAGAAAGCCTTCCGCTCCATCCCCAACTGTCTGGATGTTAAAAGTTTGAAGTTACCGGTCATTGTAACGGGCTGAAGACCGGTATGTTGGTGGTGTGGAGTGACTGGTCATCTCTCCTCCTCCTGCCCAGATAAGAAGGCCTCTGGTAGTCAAGCTCCAGTCGACCAAGATCCCCCTCTGACCGCGTCTGTACCTTCCGCCTCGCCTCTAATGGGCGTACCAGCTTCCGGGACCGGGTCGGTTAATCCTCCGGTTAGTTCAACATCAAAGGCCACAATCCCCATAGAGCCTTCGCCCGCTGCTAATGCAGTTGTGAAGAAGGGGGAGGGGGATTGGCTGGTAGCTGGTAGGGCCAGAGGGAAGCACTGGACAGCGGGACCTCAGTCCCCTGAAGCCCCGAGGACCAATGACACGCACAGCCCCACTCCCTCAGGCAACGTTAAGGGCGATGCTCCGGCCGCTCTCCAAAACTTTCAGGAGCAACAAAAGAAGTACGACCCAGGGTTCGAAAAAACTGAAAAAATAAAGGAACTGAAAAAGAAATTGGATGGTAAAAAACAACTACCGTCAAATCCGATTCCGTCCACGTCTTCTGCTCGGCACACACCTTCTCCTAAGAAGAAACCTTCACCTTCATCAACCCCGCCCAAATCTCGAGATCCCAGCCCTTACAAACACAGATCCTTCTACACACCCCTTCATACTCCCAGCCCTTCCGCTGTCAAACAAAAATCCACCCATACCCCTCGGAAGACTCCCAGTCCTTCCCCCTCTAAAAAATTTGAAATGCCTCCTCCCACTACTAAACGGCAAAGAAGCCCGACTCTGGATCCGAAAGAACGGAGAAAGAGGCCACAAAAGCACAACGTCAACACGGGTCAGGATGTCTGTCGTATTTCGCCGGCTCAGGCCGAGAGAGCCCGAGACTACGGCAATCGGATAAAGGAGCTGAAATATTTGTTGTCAATTAGCCAGTATGCCGACCTGGACGCTGAGGACACGCAAAATTTTCCACAAGCCCAAAGGGTCCTAACGGTTATAAGAACTGGTCTGGGTGCTAAACAGATCTGGGCAATGGTGGATGAGGCCATCATGGCGTTCAAGATGGTCTTGCCGATAGCCATTGTCCAAAACAAACAGCTGGAACATCTCAAGCAATTTTGTGCAGGGAGGGTCCCCGTTTTAGTTCACCCATCCATGTATAGAGCCCTAAAAGTAACGTTTCCATGGGATATCGGCGGAATCTCCCAATACGGCACCATCAAGACTGAGATGGGCCATGGGTCTATGGGAGAGGTTGTCGGTATCCTTACCCCGACCATGTTCAAACCAGTGTCCCAACCCTAATTAGGTCTGATAATGGCTCTCTGGTTAGCAAGTCTGAATGTCCGGGGCCATGTTGGAGGAGGCGATTTGTTCTTATAAAATGTCTCCTCCAATTGCCATGACCGAAAGTAATGAACTGAATCATTTGAAAAAAATTTCTGCAGGGAGGGTCCAAGTTTTAGTTCACCCCTCCCTTTATAGAGCACTAAAATTGACCTTTCCATGGGATATAGGCGGTCTCTCGCAAGACGGCTCCATCAACAATGAGATGGGAGAGGCTGTTGGTATCCTTACCCCGACCATGTTTAAATCACTGTCCCAACCCTAATTAGGTCTGATAATGGCTCTCTGGTTAGCAAGTCTGAATATCCAGTCTGAGGTCAGAGTCTCGAAGGGCGAGGCTCGATCGCGATCTTCAGCGCCTCGGGGTGGATGTTTGTTGTGTACAGGAGACCCGTTTTTTATCTCGCGATCATGAGGACATTCTGTCTAAGAGGTTCATCCTCTATTCAGCATGTTTTGATGGACGCTCGAGGGGTGTTTCCTGGCTGGTGAGCAAGTCTCTGGATACGTTGTGTTCGCGGATCCGGCGGGCAGGCTTTGCGTGCTGGATGTTACCTTAAAGGATAAGGCTCTTCGTCTCATTGGGGTTTATGCGCCCAATGACCACACGCAGCAGCCTGGTTTGTTTCGGCAGATCGAGCCGTTTTTGACGACTTCTCGTTTGGTAGTTCTAGCGGGTGATTGGAATGCCCTCCTTGATCCCGATATAGATCGTATAGGGCAAAAACTGGGTACTTACAATCCGGATGTGAAATTGTTTCGGGCCTTTATCGACGGGTTTGGTCTCGTCGATAAGTACCGAAATGAGCACCCCCGGGAGGTAGCATGGACTTGGACTAGGGGCGGCAGCTCGGATACGGTGGTTAGCGCAAGCTACATCGACTGAGTTCTAGTTAAGAGAGTCGAAGTAGGGCTCTTAGAATGTCCAAGTTTCCATTTTATAGTTTACTCGGATCATAGGCTTGTCCGGGTTCGGGTAAACTTAGATAAGCCTAGGGTTAAGATGGATGGTTACTGGAAATTAAACTCATCATTATTTGGTGAGCAAGATTTCCGGGACCAGCTTTTACTAATGTTACAGCGGGAATTGTCGGGGGCTGTGGTTGGGAATAAGTGGTGGGACTCTTTAAAATCCAAACTTAGGTCTTTTGCTGCTGATTTTAGTCGACGACTCAATCTAGCAGGGCTAGAAGCGCAAAAGTCTCATGAGGCCAAGGTAGATCGGGCGATAAAATCCCGTGCTTATCAAGAAGGATCAAGCTCTAGTAGTTAGGGCTAGGATAAAAAGAGTGTCTTGTGAGGCTACGAATATGGCCGCTTCATTGCGTTCAGAGGAAGCTCGTAGGGCATCTAGTCGGCATATCGCGAGCATCACATTGCCGGACAAGCGGAATGTGACTACAGACGCGGGCATTTGTGAAGCTTTTCGTGACTACTTTCAGGAGCTTTTTACCAGGGATCCCGGTCTGAGCCCTGCTCAGTTCGATGCCTATTTAGCCGACTTTCCCCGCCTTAAGGCGGCTGAAGTAGCTGGGTGCTAGGGTCCCATAACAGAGTCTGAGATCTGGGATGCGCTGAAGCAGGTTGGCCTGGACAAGACTCCGGGGTTAGAAGGTAAATGTACTTGAGGCAGTCGCCCGTCTTTGTCCCCTTGCTGGCACTGATTTTCAACAACTGGATGAGGCAGGGGTCTATTCCTCAACGTTTCACCAGGGGTCTGATCAAGTTGCTTCACAAGAAGAAAGACGGTGGGTATGGGGTAGATAATTATCGGCCTTTGACGATGTTAAATACAGAGATGAAGATTTTAGCCAAGGTCTTAGTTGACCGTTTGCAGGTTGTCCTCTCTAGTCTGATTGGTCCCGAGCAGACTTGTGATGTGAAGGGTAGGACTATTCAGGACAACCTTCATTTGGTACACTTGATCATCGAGAAAATCGACTGTGATGCCGCGCTGATCAATTTAGATCAGTCCAAGGCTTTCGATAGGGTTGACCATCGGTTTCTGGAGGCTGTCCTTTCGGACGCCGGTTTCGGGCCGCACTTTCGCACTTGGATCCGACTGCTGTATGCGTCCCCCGGTGCGCTGGTAGAAGTGAATGGGGTAAGATCGAAACCTTTCATTTTGTCTCGCTCCATTCGTCTAGGTTGTCCTCTGTCTCCATTCCTTTACGTTCTTGCGTTGGAACCTTTCCTGCGTAAGTTGAAGACGAATCCGGTCCTTCGCGGAATTTCCTTACCTGGTGCTACCACCTCGGCCAGGTACTCCGCCTATGCTGATGACGTTTCGGTTCTGGTGTCGAGTAGGGCCGAAATTAATGAAGTCAGCAAAGAAATCAAGGGTTATGAGATGGTGACAGGGGCCAAGATCAACCGCGATAAGTCTGTTGGCTTGCGGTTGGGTTCGTGGAGGGGAGTTTCTCTTCCCGGACCTTTCCTCTGGACGGACGGGCCGGTCAAGATACTCGGCGTCTGGTTCGGTCCCGACCTCCTGTTGGAAATGAATTGGTCGGAGGTGCAAGAGAAGGCCGAGCTCGCAGTACGTCCGTGGACTCGGAGAAATCTTTCCTTGAAGGGGAGGGCGGAAGTATGTGCCTCGCACATCTACCCGATTCTCCTTTACCGACTCTCCGTGCTTCCACTCCCGTCTGACACTTTATTGGCTTTTGTAAGGCTCTTGTTCTCCTTCTTGTGGGGAGGCTCTTTCTATCGTGAATGTCGGATGTCCTTCAAGCGACTCTTACGGGCGAAGGATGGCCTCTCCGACGTCCAGCCGTTGTCTCGTAAGGCATTATATCAGGTGTTAGTTAGGGGGAACGTTCAAGATGATCTGATAGGCGATCTCGGTCTGACGAAGCAGGAGGCTCGCTGCATATGGCCTTGGGCGCCCGGGTTGAAATGTCTCACTAACCCTGAGGCATCACTCACCTGGCTGGTGATTCGAGGGGCCCTCTGGGTCGCCAAAAGACTTCGCGCAGCGGGTTTGGCAAAGTCACCAAACTGCGTTCGCTGCAGTGGGGAGGTGGAGACCCTAGGTCACGCCTTCTTTCATTGTAGTGTCGTAGCTCTGTTGTGCAAGTTCATTGAAGATATCATGGTTCGAATGCTGCGTGGAAAGTTCTTTGTCCTCGAGGCCAGTTCCGTCTGTAGCAATATAGTATCGCCGTTGACTAAGGCTGAGCACTATGTGTTCCTTTGCTTACTGGGGGTTATGCGAGTCGTGATATGGACGACGCAGCAGAAGGAATTCCATGGGGACGAGAAGTTTACCTCTTCCCAACTGATCTTGTTCTTTAAGCATCAGCTTAAAGTCAAGATCAGGACGGAAAGGAAGCGACTCCATCCATTGGAATTTGGCGAAAGGTGGGTGAGTCTTGCGCGTCTCTGAAGAGTGAAAGGTGCTGACTTGGAGTGGCTTTTTGATGCCGGTTAGGCTTTAAGAATTTTGGGATTGCTGGGTTGAACATTGGCAACCCCTCCCATGTATAGGTTAGTTTAGGTCGGTTTTGTATTAGTTACCTTTTCTTTTTTTTCCATGTTAACTTAGCTAGGGTGTGGCTCCCTTTTATTTCTGGCCCTATTTTTTTCTTTTGTTTAATTCCCCATCCCTCCCATCGTTAGGTGATTAGTGATATCAGTTCTCTGGTGGGTGCGGGGCGCCTTTCGTTTCGAGTGTGTCTTTCGTATTTGTTGTTGTGTTTGATTGAGTGTGTGTTTGTAGCGAGTGCATGGATTGTACGAATGTTTTATATATTTTTTTTAAGTCATGCATTGATTTCGTCCAGTTAACTGATGTTTCTACCACAGTTAGGGCTGTGGGGGGTTTTACTACTAACAAAATTTTTGTTTAGTTTCTTGTATATAGATTTTTATTCATTGTAAATATTCATTGGGGTTTTTAGATGTTATTTTATTCCCCTTCCCCCACAAACAATGAATTGTATATATGGGGACTTGTTAGAACTTCATAGAGTCTCTGAGGCATTTTGGTGGATGTAGTAAGAATGGTATGTAATGGATGTGTTGTTTTGGTGAAAGGAACATTGTTTGTATGTTTAGGTCAATGATTGCGGCTAGCTAAGTTTAAAGTTAAGACAGAAGATGACCATCCTTTCCCCCTTTCCCCACTTTGCCCTTGTGCCACATTTGTACATAATACAATAAATAATTACAAGGAAACAGAAGAAGGCAGCCATGTTGGCAGGTAAGTCACTTGACTTCTACAACATAATTAGTGATGGATGGCAGAACAGGGTCTAGAAGAAATAGCAGAAAGACAAAGTTTATTAAGAGTTAAAAGGGACAGGATGTTGTGGAGAGCCATGATCACCTACATCCTGAGAAGACATGGCACATAAAGAAGTAGGAGATCTCATGACTATCATAGGTTAACTAATCTTTTAGTACATTGTCTCCGAACACTTGCTTGAACTGATCTAGTCTTTGCTATCAAATTGTGAAATGAGAGTTATCCTGAATGGCCACTTGTCTAGATCATTTTGTATTAATGTGGGTGTCCCCCAATGCACTATCCTTTGTCCTGCTCGATTTTTAATCTTCATTAATGACCTTCCTGATGACATCAGCTCTCAATTTGGCATCTACGCTGATGCCACTATCATTTTACTCCTGCCGCTATAGTAAAGCTGATCAGTCTGACAAGGTCAAAATGGCAGCTGATGTCCAAAATGATCTCAACATTGCTAACTGTAGCAAAAGATGTTTTTTTTTTAAATTTTAACACCTCCAAAACTAAACTTCTCTTCATTAATCATCTGAGAGACCCCTCTCTGCCTTCCATCAGCATGGCTGATGCTAACCTCCAGAAAATGACTTACTGTGCCTTCTCAGGCTAACATTCTCAGCTGACATGAAGTTGAAAGACTGCTAGGTCAGCTGCTAATAAAGTCAGTTCATTGTGTCATGTGTGACAACTTTTCTCTCTACCATTCTGTCTAACCATTCCTCCATGCTTAGAATATTACTTCCATGTATGGTCCAGTGCCCCAGCTACTTAACTGGAGCTCCTTGATAAGATCCAAAGAAGAATCAGCAATTGGTTTCAGTGACTTTCTCACTGTTGTAACATTGCCTCTCTATCTCTCCCATAAATACTTTCAGGGTAATTGTTAGGATGAGCTCTTTGCTATGGTACCTAGATTTTTGGAATTTAATCACAGTACTAGACAGGCATTGAAATTTCATCAATTTACAGTTAAGCTGGCTAGATGTAGCCATAAATTCTATGCTAACAGTTTCTTTTCTCCCATTTCTTGCTTGTGGAGCTCCCTTCCAGCTCCATGCTTTCTAGCCAACTTTAATCTGCAAAAATTAAATGTAATGTCGATCGCTATCCACTGTCCTTCTGATTACTCTTTTCTCTTCCAACTCATTATTAATGTTTCTGTTCCTAATTCCTTCACACCCTGTGTCTTAGTGGCTTTACTATCTTGCTTGAGGTGATACTGATTAAGAAAAAAAAGAAAAAAAGCTGGTGCAAATTTAAACCTACACAAGATGAACTCATTCAAGTGACTATTCAAAGGATTAAATAATAATATTAACAATAACTCAAAAAACAGAATATCAGCCATAAACATCTTGGCCATCCCTGTGGTGCAATACAGCTTTAACATTCTTAATTGGACCATAGCTGATATTAAGCGAATGGATGCCAAAACGAAAAAGCTTTTCACATGCATCATCCCAAAGCTCATGTTGATCATCTGTATGTGCCCAGATCCAAAAGAGGCAGAGGATTAGTTCAACTAGAACTGTCCTACAAAACTACAACAATTGGCCTTCAAAGATACCTGGAAACTACAGATGGCTGGATGATGATATGTGTCAAAGAAGATGAAAGTGGTAAGTGTCTTTATTCCGTAATAAAAGAAGCCAACAAGTTCAAAATTGAGTTTAAAATGGATGCAGAAATACAAGTAAAGCACAATACAGCAAATGAAGCTGCAAAATACATAAAAAAGAAAGCAAAAACAAATGCAACCAATCAGATACAGAAACAATGGCAAGATAAACCACTTCATGGTCAATACTCTGCCCGTACCCATCAGTGGCACCGTAGTGCAGGGTTAAAAGCTGAAAAGGAAGGTTTTATCCTTGCTGCACAGGATCAGTGCTTGTTAACTAGAAATTATCAAGCACACATACCAAAATATTGTGTTAGCCCAAAATGCAGGTTCTGTGATAATTACCCAGAAACAATCGATCATCTTGTATCAGGTTGCATGGTATTGGCACCCACTGAATATAAAACACAGCATGACAGATTTGGTCAATATCTTAACTGAAAAATCTGCAACTTCTATGGGAAGGAAACTGAAAGAAATTGGTATGAACACCACCCAGACACAGTTACAGAGATAGGACCTGTTACAATTTTATGGGACTACACAATACACACAGACAGAATAATCAAAGCTAACCACCCAGACATAGTTATTAGAGACCGCAAACAAAAAGTGCCTCCTTATTGATATGGCAATCTCTGCAAACTGCAATGTATCTTTGAAGATCTTCAAAAAAGCTATCAAAATACAAGGACCTTGAAATTGAAATCTCAAAAATGTGGCACATGGGAACATCAACAATTCCTGTTGTAGTTGGAGCCCTCGGATTGGTTGGAAAAGATTCCATATGCTAAAATGGAAGCCCATGCCTTAAAGAAATACAAAAAATTGTTCTCACAAGTGCAGCCGCACACCTTACGAAGGGCTTTATCTATGTAAATATTTTTTTTTTTTTTTGTCAGTGGAAAATGTCATGTTGCCATTTCTAACCTTAGGTCTCTGGCTGGGACCCGGAAAGAACTGTGTACACACCGGAAATCAAAGGAAAGAATAATAATAATAATAATAATAATTATGAGACTAATTACAACACGCTACAATATCAATAATGCTAATACCAAAATACAATAAAAATGAATAAATTATAAGAAGAAGAAGAGACCAATAATTGTGCTCAATTTCTTGTTTATTTAATATTTTTCCTTTCATTTTTTTTTTTTTTGGTTCTTGTATTTTAATCTTTAAACAAAAAGAAATGAAAAATAAATTTTTACTTTAAGTTCTGACTTAGAGTTGGACAATTCTTTCCATGCTCTCAAAGAAACTGCTGATAGTAATAATGTATTATCAGCATGGACAGTGATCTTTTGGAATAAATCTCGACTGAGAGTACAAGTGTCTGAATCAAGAGTCATTTTGGTACAGACTGCCATTTATTTCATTTCATGCTAGTCAATCTGTGAATTTTCCAAATTAGAATAAATATATGTATATTTAAATTGTAATAGTATGAATTTATGCTTTTATTCATCATCTCTACATAATCTTCATATAAAATCATACCTTTTTATATGATTCTACTTCATTAATTACTTATTAAGTGCTCACATTTAATAAGTAATTTAGTAAGTAATTAATAATAAACTAGATACATTAATTTATTACAGTACGTTGAAAAGATCTCATTTTGACCAAGAAAGGAATACCCACTCACACACAAACTCAAATCTAATGTTTGGTCAATTAGACAGATTTCGGAAAGTCAGACTAAGAATGTTTGGGGTCACTATCAGGTACAGTTGTATATAGTATGAGGTAAATTGATACCTGAGTCTAGTGAAGTCTGTAAGGCTTTTGAGCACCTCTTGACACAAGTAAACCTATGCTATGTGATGGAAATATGACAACTCAATGAACATCTATAATAATAATTATAAGACTAATAACAACAAGCTACAATATCAATGACGCTAATGCCAAAATACAATAAAAAAGAACTTAAAATAAAAAGTACAGATCAATAATTTTGCTCTTTTTCTTGTTTATTCCTTTCTTTTTTCCTGTTCGTTTTAATAATTTTCTTATATTTTAATCTTTAAACAAAAAGAAATGAAAAATAAATTTTTAGTTTAAGTTCTGAGTTGAACAATTCTTTCTATGCTATCAAAGATACTGCTGATAGTAATAATGTATTATCAACATGGACAGATCTTTTGAAATTAATCTCTACTGAGAATACAAGTATCTAAATCAAAAAGAGTCATCTTGGTACAGACACCAACATTTATTCCATCTCATACCAGCCAATCTGTCCTCAATAGGCCAAAAATAAAATGATATCAGAATGCCAGAATATGCTTTTCTTTTCTGCTGATAATGTGATAAGAGTGGCCAAGCCACTAAGGTTTATTTAACCAGGTTCCTTCATTTTAATTAAAATAAATTATTTTAACATCATCAATAAAGATCTTTCAGTTTCTCATTTTCAAACAGTTACACTCATTTCAAACAATAAATTAAATTCTCTTAAACAATTACTCATAAAATTATCCAATCTTGTAGCCTAAATATTTAATTTGCCACCAAATAGACAAATGAACTTCAGATTTGCTTTTGATCTGACTTTATTATCACAACCAAATCAGTATCATCATCCTCATATTCAATGTTTTTGACATATTTTCCTTAAATTTCTTAATAAAGTCTTGCTGAAACACATGACTTCTTATACTGTCTTTACAATGATCATTAATACTTGTAATGCTACAATTCTCTTGCTAAGAAAATAATAATTGATTATTAATGATGTACTTTATAAAATGTCTGATGTATATTTTAAAACAGTATAAACATGTGGGTATCAAAATTTACTTGCTTACAATAATTTAGAAAAGTTTTTACAAATTGCATTCTCAACGTGTATTCAAATAAGTAAGAAGAAGTAGTAGCAAACGTCAATTAAATTAACTATATAGAAATTGTGTAAATGCAATAAATATAACAAATTACCTTATTTAAAATTATTCTTTTTAAAATGTAATTCAAAAATGAATATTGTTAAAAATTACTACTATTTATTATTATGTATATGCATAAGAACCGATTAAGGTAAAATAAAAATTATTAAAATACAATTATATATGAATAGGTATTAATGATAGACCAAATGGTGTATATGTGATAAACATAACTTGAACTGTCTTCCTTAAAAAGTTTTTAAAAAATGTAACAAAAGCAAACATAAGTTAACAGGTTCTGTGCTAAGAGATTTTTTGTTAATGCATGTTGGCAAAAAACAGAAGAATTTGGATTCCATAGAGACATAATAACATTGATAGGAAGCAGATATTAGTAACACTAATGTGTTGGAGGGCAAAATGAAGACGAAGTGTTAATTTTAAGAAAGGAGATATTGCATAATTTATATTATCTGTCATTTAACAGGTAAACTAATAAAACATTGGAGTCTTCAGGTGCTGAAGGTGTTAAGAATATCCAGCAAAGCAATGACTAATTTGGATCAAAGCCTTTCAGTCATCTCCAAAAAGAAATTTGCTTGATAGTAGACTCTGCTGATAGCAGCAGACATCAAAGAATGCTGGCTTCCATCGTTAGTTCAAAAGAGACTAGAATTATGGGCTGGATTCGGTATGCTTCAGCGATAAATATTATCTCAAAGATTATGACCCAGTAGCAAAAGAGAGACAGGGATTTCATATTAATTACAAGTACTTTTTAAAGTATTCACTATTTGATTATAAAGATAAAATTTTTCTGGGTGCCATCATTTACTGATAATTTGAATGAGGAAATAAGTACTAAAATAAAATTTCCAATTTGGTTATCAAAGTTAAATATCATTTTGCTAGTTGAGTAGGTCATTTTTTTTTTTCACACTATTCTTTCCCCAAAAGACACTCAAGGTAGAGGGTTATTGAATGAGGTTGTTTTATGGATGTAAGAATTATAGATTATGAGGATATGTTGAATAGGTAATATTTGACTGTGGTCTTGAAGAGTTTAGGATTGTAGTTGTTGAGGAAGAATTCTCTTAGGAGTCTGTTCTACAAAGCAGCAGCTCTTAGGAAGTAGCTGTTTCAATGTACCAAATGTACCAATGAGAGGAATGAGGATGGTTTACCTCTTTGTACATGGCATGGTGGGTATCATGGTGTAGGTATCTGATTTGGTGAAACTAAGTAGATTGTCAGAACATTTTCCATGGCTTGCAACAATTACATCTGTGGAAAAAGGGCTTTTAAGGTAAAAATCAAGGCTGCAATTTTAAACTCTGTTGAGGTTGGAAATAGAGAATTCGTTAGATCCAGGTAAAGAGAGATTATTAAAGTTTCTCCAGTATAAAAGCTTATTCAAAACTGAATCAGTTGAACTTTTTCTGTTGTGATAAGCTGGTAAGTCAGACTGGTTGCCTCCAGTCTACTCTATTTAACCCAAAACTTAAAAAAAATGAATAGACATTTTTTTTAAATTCTTTCTTTAATATGTGACCTTAAAGTTTCAGATCTCTCTTTCTGATGCTAAGTATAAGTGTTCTTTTTGTTTCCATTTTCTCTAACACTTTGTTGTTGCTTATGTGGTAATTCCATGTTATTCTCAGTGTGCTTCAGTAGAACCACATTTCTCTTGGATCAAGTCTTTTCTCCATCTGTGATGAGATCATTCAGCAGTATAGGAGTACCATGATTACAGTAGTCTTTTCTTTGTTTCTAGTTAAATTTTCTTGTTCCTTAACTTTTGCTATCCCAATACACCTCCAGATATCAGTGTTGCATTTTCCATCCATTATCTAAACACATCTTTTAAATCTTTGCACTTTTGGTATCTCCATTTTTTAATTCATATGCGAGGCTGTTTACTTTGCTGACAACCAAATATTCTGTCTTCTTATAGTTGATGTTCAGTCCTTTCTTCTTGCTTTCCTTTGCTACCTTTTAAAGGAGTTTGTGTAGTTTTCTTTCTGTGTCTGCTATCACTATTCTATCATTTGCATATCTAGTGTTGTTAAGATTGTAACCACCAATAAACTTCACTGTAAAGGTTGAAGTTATACTATTAAAACACTTAATCTTATCTCTCATCTCATTGTTCAGTCATGCATCTATCACTAATCAACTCCATAATTCCTGATCTTCTACATCTTTTGGTAGTTTGTCTATTTACAGTATGATATGTTCAAGTTAGGCATCATTGACTCTGTTTTCCATACTTAAAATACTGTTTAATTATCCCAAAGTCATCCAATCAAGAAGAAAATGATATCAATTTCTTTTTGAACATGTAAAATCTATAATGAACTCCTTAAGTTTATACTTGTAAAATCTAAAAAACACATCAAAATCAACAAGAAAAATTAGTAAACAGTAAATGACCACAAAAATTTTGAAGAGGAAAACAAAATTAAAAAAAGGTACTTTGCATATTTCTAGTATGATAGTTTTCCTGAGTTTTCTTTTGTTATGAAGGAATTGGCTCTCTTGCATTCGATATAACAGAACTTGGCAGTGTAAAGACGACAATCAAAATGATTTGCATGCCGCCAAGCATGACAGAGTTTGCCAAATTGAGCCTCTGCCAAACTCAAAGACAAAAACACTTGTTGGTGATAACAATTTGTAAAAACTGAGAAAAAAATTACATAAAGGACTTCTAACTATGGGAGCATGGAGACACTGAAAATTATTTGTTACAAAGCATCAAATATCTTTTTGCCTATATTTCTAATAACTTACTTGGAGTTTCAATTTAATTAAAACATTAATTATAATCAATTTTAGATGGACATTATAAATACAAGGTTTCTTTTGATAATTTAACTTGACTATTTTTTTATCAATTTCAGTCAATTCATGATGAAAGAAATAGAGCTTTTTTCCTCTAGAAAATGGTAAGAAACAGAAAAGAAGCACTGACAGCTGCCTCACAGTAATGTAAGCCATACAAAGGTCTTCATCATATATTTTGTTTTGGGTATTAGAATATTTTTAATCAGTTATTTGTTTTATTTGTAAATAGTGTAAACAATTTTCTCTTTCCCTTTTATGCTGTGCCAAAAATATATCAAAGAACAAATTCTTTCCTCTTTCGTTATGAAGTTATTTTTTCACTGGGTAGTGCCGGATATCCCTGCTAGTAACAAATATAATTTCTGTATCAAACTCTTGAAAAAGCAGCAAATATATTTTTCATTCTCAAGATTGCCAAAAATCCAACAGACCTGTCTTTTGAATTCAAGTGACTTTATTTTCTACCAAGGCTCAGCAAAACATGAACTACCATTTCTCAAGATCTTTGGCCCCAAATGTATCTCTGTTTTTCCATTGGCCGACTCTGTATCAGTTGTTCTAAGCTTGGATACCCAACCTTTTCATACTGGGAGATATATTCAACTGACTTCAGTTCTTACTAAGGCTTAGAAAAACATGAAGTATCATCTCTCAAGATCTCTACTCTCAAATTTATCTCTGCTTTTCTCTTGGCCAACTCTGTATCAGTCTTTCTAAGCTTGGATGCCCAGCCTTTTCATACTGGCACCAAGTGGTAGAAGAATTAATTTGTATACCCAGAAGCCATATCAACAATCACTTGAAAACTTCCTACAGCAGCAACAAATAAAATGGATAGCACATATAACTAGAATAGAAACTAATAATATAATCACGATGTTGACTTTCCACACTATACTAAGCAAAAGGTTAAGAAGGAAACTCCTATCAATACAAAAAGAGCAATAACAGTGCACATGAGAAATATATTCTTCTGAAAAACTGTTTTAAGAGAATGATTTTATAAATTTTAACTGACAGTAACACTAACTTGTGTCTGAATTTCTGGTATGAAAAATTCTCATTATTTACATTTGGACTAATGTCTTCATTTTTGCTGCTGTTATCACAAAATATTTATCATTGTACTCACTTTATGTGTCTGTCAGTCTGGATAAACTTAAGGAATTTCAAACTGAACTCTTTACTTAATATATTAGGATAGATTATTCTACTTCTTCTAGATAGATCTTGTTCTTTGTGATTCTGGGTTTGTGCTACCAAGCACTGTGATTTAATTCAGAATTACTATTTCATAAATTCCAGAACCAATGCACTAAACTACTCTCCTGACAGTGATACAAAATAAAATTTGATTTAAAATGTTAGGTTGGTGCAAAAATAATGTCGTTTCCTCACATATGTTACTATGTGAGAAAACGACATTATTTTTGCACCAACCTAATAGTTAATAAACAGAATTACCTTTTAATTTCATTTCAAGGCAAATTGACTTTTCTAAAATATTTTCTTGATTCTTGGTAAAGTAAAAATAAGCAATGAAAGGCTGTTGGTTGCTGACTTCAATACATTCACATACTTGTAAAATCTCTGTCATAAGGAAAGGAAATAAAATATCAAGTAGGAGGAAATCAAGTAAACTAGAATTAAGAGTAACAAAGAAAAAGAAAAATATAAAAAATAAAGAAAAGACAAGTATAAATACAACAAGTAAAAAAGAAACTAAATAAATTCAAACTTAAGGGAAAGAGTGAATGAAAACATAAACAAATAAAAGAGTTCATAATATAAGAAATAAAAAATTAAGTTCAAAATGATAAGATATAAAAACTAAAAAAAAAGTAATAATAATAAAAAAAAAAAACATTACAAAAATGGCTGTGGAATGAATGAAAGTGAAAAATACCATTAAAACAAAAATAAAAGCAAATGCACAAAGACAAAAAGAAAAAAATGAAAAATCAGAGAATAAAATCATTTCTAACCTAGATGCTGGACTGATCGACATAAGAGATGTAGCTAAATAAGAAAGGCCTCGAGACATAAAGCATTGGCCACTCAAAGACTTGTCAGTGATTACAAGATATGGCATGAGATTTTCTCCAAAGACCATATTTCCCATGATCTCTGTGCTGGTTTGCATTAGCACTACACTTTGATATTTAGCCATTAACAACAGTACTGCCCAAGAGGATGATAATTATGACCATGCATATCAGTTTTATCCAGGCTTACAATATGTATTGGTTTAGCGAGGACTGCCTTGGTCTGAGAGGTCCATCCCAAGTGTCAAGTTAGAGATATAATCTATCATTATTCATTTTTTGTTTTGTTTTTGTGTCAGCCATGAAGCTTATCAAGTGCTAGGTCATAAAAAGAATTTATTATACAAGAAAATTAAAATTATAACAAAAATTGAAAACTGTCCTCATTTGAATCTTGGAAATGATAGTAAGCCTAGTGTTAGCAAATGATTCTTCTTGACAAGTCTGTAATATGTGCAAAGTCAATGATCGAGGCGGGGGTTATTTCAAAGGATTAATGGAGTTTGCTTTTTTCATGATATTCACAAAGATAAATGACAATTTTATGGTTGTTGTTTGCATATAGAACACAGGCTTCACTAAATGCCCTTTTGGCACATTTGAAGGTTCAATTTGATAAACAATAAATACTATCCATTTGTCATCTTTAGCATATATTTTATTACTTTTTCAGTCATCAAAATACATGCATATTCAATTTACTTGAATTATTTTAAAGTGTTGTTCTCATCTTGATTGTTATAGACATTATTATAGACACTGTTTCAGCCAAGTAACCTCTGCCCATTATCAGGCTGATATGAGATATTAGAACTCAAATGATGTTCGCTCTGTACAAGGCTCAAGAGACAGTAAAAGCAGAGGCACTACCCCAAGCAAGGTAATAATGCCACCAAGATGCCACTGGAAGTGAAAGAGAAGGAAAAGAATTTAATTGGAACTAGAAATGCAATCCTAAGCAGGAAACATGGGATAAACCTTTACTACTGTACAAAAGGCAGGGAAGAAATGTGAACCAGATGACAGACAATACGATCTACTCCTATTAAAAATGTAAATAAATAGTAAATAAAAGTTCAGAGTTTTAAACAGAGATGTCAAAAGTACAGAGTTGAAGTAGACTTTAGAAGGAACTGGAAGTCCAAGCCTAAACAAGAAAAAGGAATGAACTTCTACGCCTGTTCAAGAGATCTGTTGATTATTGCGCTATTTTGTTTGTATAATGCCAGTTATTGTTCATTCTCATTGATCCCAAGATTGCTTCATTACCTGATTCAGAGATTGAACTCACTACCACTAGATGTCATATACCACTATCCTGAAAGACATCAACGGTGTATATTTAGTGACTTTATATTCAAAGTAAGATGGTCTCAGCATTTTTTTCAAAAGTTTGTATCACATTTCAATAATTTTGTGTTTCATTTTTGAGATGAGTAATTGTTAATATACTTGAATTATTTTGCATTATTGTTCTCATCTTGAGTATTATAAATGTTGTTCTTATGCCATTATACACATACATTAGTTTTGTATGATGAATATTGCTAGAAAGTGAAATCGAAACCATTTTATCAATGTTCACATATAAAAGTATTGGACACATGAAAATTATAAAGGTTTTTTAATAAAAGATATATTTCTGGTGTCAGTACAAGCCTAAAAATTAAGTTGACCATTGTAAATACTTTGGATATTCTATATATAAAGAGAAATAACAAATTTTCTGTCTATGCATAAATTTTTATGTGTTCAATCCTTTTCCATGAGACTGTGCATATATATATATATCAGATTGAATTTTAAGCAAATATTAATCTGAGCCTCTTTTGTGCATAAAACAGAAAGAATTCTCAGACTGCAGCTAGATGCAAGACATACCATGGCATAGCTACACATCTCTCCATTTCAATTTAGCATTTGAAAATCATAGAACTGTGAAATCAGTCAAGTTACTTGAAATAAATATTCTTAAAAACTCCAGCTGTATTTTAACTTCTTTTTCCTATATTTTTATCCATGTGGAATTTATAAAAAAAATTACTTTTATATATACACATACAACACTGTTCAGAATATGCATATGAGCCCTTTTCTAAGGCTTACATTGATCTTAATCAAAATTTGCTTAATATTAAATATTATTTTTATATGAAATTAAAAACCTGATCTAATAGAAAAAAAAAAGAAAAAAAAGAGCTGACCTTGAAATTCTTCATTTTGTTATTTATTAAGTGCAGGGTAGTTTCTGAATTTCCAAAACAATTATACTGTTTTAGAAACAAATAGAGATAGAGAAACAGGGCTCTCACCCATCAGCATTTTGGAGCTTTGCTTTCAAAGTATATTTTCTACTACTCGACTTGCCAAGTACAACTAGTGTGATCATCAAAAATAATTCTCATGCATTTTTTTAAATATGGCTTCCGTTTACTAACACATAGCTATGGAAGTCTAGTGGAACTTTTTAGAACAAAAATTCTTGAAAAACCCTGAAGATGAAACAGTAGTAAAAAATGTTTGCCATCATCAAGAATTAGTGGAAATACAAGAAAACTTCACTAAGAATTTTTAGACTGTGTTTTTATATTGGTTTGTACAGTGATTTTCCTTATCATTAATAGCAACATTATTTTTGTAACATTTTAGGGTCTTTTAAATGAGTAATAATATGCTTACTTGCAAGCCAAAATAAATCAAACATGATTTAATAACAAAATTAAAAAGAAATTAGAGATCAATACCATATTAGCCATTATCCTATCCTCTAAATCAGAAAGGGGGAAAAACCATTTCAGCCATTTTCGATGACTTATCAAAAAACATTTACAAAGAAAATGTTATTACAATGAAAGGAAAAGATCAAACATTTTGAAAGATCAGCAGAATGGCAGTTCTAGTCAGGACCAAAGAATATACAATGAAGCATGAATTTTTCAGAAGGGCAAATTAAAAAAAAATGAATTGCAGAAAAGCTATAAATCAATTTTTTTATCTAATAGTTTATTAGCAACTTGGCAGTTCACTTTGATTGACTTTTAGCAAACAGATTCAAGATGCAGATACAAATAAACAAGGTAAGAAAAATCATTTGAGATCAATAACTGACTTACACATCATTAAGTACCTGTAGGTATAGATTATGATCAATACATCAACTACAGGGTGGCTTGTTTTGGTGCTAGCATCAATACAGTTTATTACGGCTGTAGAAAATATTGATTTCAAACCTTGCAAAAATCTTAATGCCTTCTACTTCAAATAAATAGGTAAATTATAAAACAAGGCTCATGTATAATTTGAATTTTGAATGTTTTTAATGAAACAATTCATTTTTGTCAAGTATTTCTTACATCATATTCCTGTTAAACTTTGTTGCAACACTCAGACTGTTATCTTTCAAAAATTAATGATAATAGATATGAATATATTTGTGTATAAAAATCCATGCAAACATACAGCAACGGACACATTTTTATTTTCTAAAAACAATGAAGAAATATAAAAAATATCAATAAAAATGACGAATTAATTCCTGATTTAGTTTTATTTTATTTTTTTCTACTTTGGATTTGAAAATTTTTTCTAAACGATGATATTCTTTTGTGGAATCTGAATTATATATATATATATATATATATATATTAAAAATATACATAATACCCTACAATAACTCTATATTTGTCCATTTGATTGATTTTATATATATATATATATATATATATATATATATATATATATATATATATATATATATATATATATATATTTATGTATGCATGCACAAAATGAGAGAGAGAGGTAACAAGTATTTTCATAGGTAACACAATTCATTATAAGAATAATGTTTAATCTTGCTGTTAATTCTTAGCATTTCCCTTGTACCTGTCTCATTCTCTCTCTCTCTCTCTTTCTTCTTGGTATCTGTCAGTTTCATGTTTGTACACAAATTTCATAGCCTGAAGATTGCATTCAAGAATGAAACCAACTCACCACTCTGTGTTGACTTCAGAGTTCACTCTTATATTGAAGTGAGTAGTTTTACCAATAAATATAGCACATCTTAAAACTATATTTTTATCATATATATATATATATATATATATATATATATATATATATATATATATATATACATACAGAGAAAGAGGGGGGAGAAATTAACACTGCATGGTAACTGTCAATTTCATGCCTTAATTGATCATCTCTGCCATGGTGGATGGGCCTATGTATAGTAAAAACTACACTTTGGAAGTTTGTCACTGTTCAGATCTATGTTATAGATATATATGGACATCATTTGCATGAAAGCATAATCTTTAACCATCACAGAATATGATAAAGTATCATTTGATCCCTAATTTAATCTCTTGAAATACCAGTGGAGACATGAACAATGCAATTTTTGTGGTATGAGTTGGAATGTGACTAGAAGCACGTGAGCCTGAACCCATAGTCCTAGTGTAAGCAAAAACTTTCCAAATCCCATCTGTTCTCATCTGTGAATGCTATACAATCTTCTATTGCTGACTTTATAATATGTTGATCTTGATGAGAATCTCTACAACATGACTGTCCAGAATCTGGTCAATGGGCTTAGGAATGTTTGTTTGATACTGTTACCAACAGAAGCATCACTGACACATCATGTGCAGTATACATGGCAATTCTCTGAAATGAACATCCATCTTCTTGGAGATAAAGAATTTGACCTTTCTCAAATGGTCCTAATTAAACTAAAATAGATTGTTTGTACTTACTTGCACTCTAATCTATCACCATACTGAACCTTATTTGTAGCATGTCTCACTACTTAAAGCTCAGACTCAAATGGTACACTGTATGAGCAGTACAAGATCAGAAGATGACTAAACACTGAAAAGATTTTCAGATTAACTATTAACCAATAACTATGTAACTCAGATCAGTATCATTTTTCAGAATGTTGCAGTCTTATTTTCCATCCATGTGAGTGATTGTGTGTGTGTATGCATATACAGTGTATGATTGGTAAATAGTTGCCATTTTATATTTTTAATTTCATGCATGTTCATTGTTTATTTTTGATTTTTGTCAACTGCACAATGTAGTAGGTTCAGTTGGGCACTGTTTGGGAAAAAGAGAGCACCATGACACCAATTCATACAGCCAGAAATTTGGAAACAGCATGCTGTACTGTTTGCCATTCATGTCAGAAGCTCCAATATGCACATTTAAGAGTGTTTGGGTGTCAATCTGAGAACAGTACAGAGGATTTGGAAAGACTTGGATTAGTCTAATGGTGATTATGAAGGTACGGCATTGTAGGGTACTGCTTATACTGACCATTTCTTGTTCATATGCTTCTGGGTCACCACTTATGACTTTTGCTTGATGTTGTGAGTAGTGGCTATCCATTTCTTTACACTGCATGGATGGTAAAAAGGGAGATCACCACCCTCCTGTGGGATGAGGTTGAAATAATAGACAGGATCACTGGAAAATATGAAAACTTTAGGAATCAGCACATATGTTAGGTCACAAAAATTGTTCACTGCTTACAACATTGAGCAAAAGTCATAAGTAGCAACCTAGAATCATACGAACAAGTAATGGTCAGTATAAGCAGTACCCTAAAACATAACAACTACCCTGGGTATATGGCAGCAACTTCAACAAACTGGGATAGAAGGGTACATGAGGATAACAGCACTCAAAAAACAGCTTCAATTTGCTCGCCCTATGTGAAAGTATTATCGGAGAAAATACAAAGGATCTGTGGTCTGTATAACATCAGGACAACCTTCAAATGTGGTTCAACACTTTGCAGAATCTCTTCCAAGTAGGACCTCCCCATAGAGGAGAACATGACTAAAGACTATGTGAATGCCATTCCGTGCAGCTGTGGTAAGAAATACAAAGGAGAAACAGACCACCTCCTTAAGAACATTGTAAAGTGATAGCAGAAGGGGAAATAGAAAAATTGGGCATAGCTGACCACATATGACGGGAAAAGGGAGATCACTGCCCCCTGTGAGATGAGGTTGAAATAATAGACAGAGAGCATCACTGGAAAATGCAAAAACTTAAGGAATCAGCACATATGCTAGGCCACAAAAATCTCCTGAGCTGACCAAGAATATAAAGGAATACAATATGGGAACCAGTAATAAGGAGTGCTAGAGAACAGCAATGAATAACAATAAAAATTGCAATATAAGCTATGGTAAAAAATGTAATAATAATAACAGAAAACATTGCAATATGAGCACTGGTAAAAAACGGTTGATGATAAGTCCCAAAATTTCATACAGAGATGTCTTCAAGGACACATGGCACAGTAGATAAAGATATTAGTCATATCCAATGACTAGACCCAAAGAGTTATGAGTTCAATACTGAGCCACAGCAGTGGTGAACCAAAACTTGCAGAGTTGAGTTAAAGGGAAATAACAGATATCTGGAAGTGGCATGGCACATGGAACTAGAACAACCTATCCCCGTGGATGAAATAATGGGTGCGATTTGAAATTCCAATCATCTGAAGAAGGTCAGATCATAAAACAGCTGAAACATTGTGAATATGTCAATGAGGATAACAGTCCAAATAATGTAAATAATGCATAATACCTCATCTCAGATATATATATATATATATATATATATATAAAATAATGAATAAGATATTCTTTTTTTATGTCTTTGTTTAGTTGACATGTGGGTGCATAGTAAATTTTGTGGGAATGACAAAATTTTAGACTACTCCTTGTCAAGATGTTGTCCACATGTCAACTAAATAACAAGTATAAAAAATATACAAATAGTATCTTAGTCATCAATAATAGGATAAGAAGCAACGTGTATATTTACGATCTACCTTTCTATTATTACTGCAGACATATTTAGTGGGCACATGTGTTTGAAGAGAATTTATTTGTTTTTAAGCAGTGAAATTGACACCAACTGACCCAGCCAATCAAAAGACTCATTAATGAAAAAGTGTCTTTCAAATTTTCCATTTCTCTATTTAAAAATTGCTATGGTTATCTAATAAACATATATAACCACTAAATATAATGTTTATATTAATAAAATGTTAAAAAATCCATTAACTACTTTATATACATAGCTTAGATAGGATTAAAAATATGTATCAATATTATGATTTTCTTTCACCTTTTAATGATAATGTTATTAAGCTTATCAGACAATATGAAAAGAATTTACATAAAATAAATAGACAAAGCTCTTCTATATTATTTAATGAAACATATATATATATATATATATATATATATATATATATATTTCAAGACCTTCAATACCCTATTTCATATTCAATGCAAAACAAAGTGCTCATAAAATATTTCCAAACTGAATAGCTGTCCTTCCTGATAAACCCAACAAATCAAAAAAAAAATATATTACTCTATCTATCCACTAACTCTATCAAAACCACAACTGAATTTATCTAAACTCAACATAAAATATGTCCCAACTACATCTAAAACAATCAAAGACTTAATCAATAAAAAACAAAACAACCAGCCAAAACTTGAAGAAGGAATTTACTCTATCAAGTGCAGTAATTGCCAGAATGAATACATTGGAGAAACCTCAAGAAGTTTAAACAAAAGACTATATGAACACAAAAGGGACATTTTAAGTAACAACACACAAAATGCATTGGTTGTTCACTAACAAAACTGACCACAATTTTGACATAAGGAATGCTACTTTGATTAAATGAGAAAATAATTCACTAAGACTAAAACGTCTGGAAAGTACCTTTATCGCTAGTGCAGCCATGGTACATTTACGTCCAGGCTCTTACAATATATCAACATTTTTGGTAGATTTTTTTGTTGTCACAATATGGAATAGTCAGGGACAAAGGTGAGAGAATGAAAAATAATACAGATGAATTTGGCAAGATTGAAATATATTCTTTCAAAAAAAAAAACATACTTTTTCAAAAATTTTAAACTACCAGGGTTTCTTGTTTCATGCACATGTGTAGATATGGAAACATCAACAAAACCTGATCTGATGAAATGCTAATGGATGAAATCACAAAACTTTTTTCCAATTTCTGATATTATTTTTCTAAATATTGTTTGTTGATATACAGAATTATATAAAATTACATATTCTTATATCAAACACAGCCTATATATATATATATATATACAAACACACACATATATTCAGGCTGGTAAATGTAATTAATACTGTTTAATTAAAAAAAACAAAAAAAAACAAAGCATTTACTTAAATTAATTGTCTCTATTAAAATAATGTATGAACAGAAAATATATTAAATAATTATCAGAGCTAGTCCATTTCATTGTATATTGTCATTGTTTACCTTAAGATGCATTTTGTGAGCAGATATGATCAATCGAGAAAAAATTGTTGGAAATTGTGTTTAAAAACATTAATTTGAACTTTGCTAACCAGATGCTTCTCTTTAGCTAAGTGGTATAGCATGTTAGATCAAATGACAGTTCCATTTAGGATACAGGTTCACTTCCTGTTTGAGAGTGAATATTTTCTATGTCAGTAAATATAATTAATACTGTTTAATTAAAAAAAAAAACAGAGCATATACTTAAATAAATTGTATCTATTAAAATAACCTATAAACTGAAAATATTTGTTAGACTTAGTCCATTTCATTATATATATATATATATATATATATATATATATATATATATAAGATTTAAGAAACAGCAGATATTGTTATACATAGTTCTCAATATTAAAATAATATTAAAAATAGAGTGTTAATGATATATGAAAAGATTATTTAATTTTTAAATAACTTTTTAAATATCAATTTTATCTCAGGATAAAAATTGATATTTAAAAAGTTAAGTAATATTTTCATTACTTACATTATTTACATTATTCGGACTGTTATCTCTATTGCCGTATTCACAATGTTTCAGCTGTTGTACACTCCAGCCTTCTTCAGGTGATTGGAATTTTGAACCGAGCCCTTTATTTTGTCCACCGAGGTAGACTGTTCTAGTTCCACATGCCATGCCTCTTCTAGATGTCTCAGCTATTTCTCTTTAACTCAACTCTCCAAGTTTTGATTCATCACTGCTGTGACCTGGTATAAATATCTGACCCATCCTTTTGCAGTGCAATTTAGCACAGGATATCAATTATACAATACATGTATATTTGAATTTGGATATTGACAGTCTCAAATATACTAGGATACAGCTAACAAAGGTTTGTCCACCACAATGACAACATCTAGATGACTGAAACTGTTGAAAGTACACAAACAAAATAGAACAAAAAAAAATATTTGATAGTTTATCCCCAATTTTGATTCCAATATAAAATATCTTATACTAAGTATGGAAAAATACAATTAAAAATTAAATCATTAGTTCCAAATTTAGGATCAAAATTTATAGCGACATGTTCAGCTACAGAATTAATGATTTGCTCTTGTGTGTATATATATATATATATATATAAAGTGTATGTTGAAAAAATCTTTAACAAACTCCCTTCCAAAAATTTGACAAAAAGTAGGAAGAAATTTTCACTACCATTTATTTATCCCCATATATATATATGTGTGTGTGTGTTCTTTGTGACTATTAAAATATTTTCTCTTTCTTCAGTTTTTCATTGTTTTCATATGATTCATAATGGTTCAGCTATAAGAGTTTAAGTTTGAGCATTGAAATTCTGTTGGAACCAAGGGTTATAGCTGGAGGATTAACCCAACTTTGGTCCAAATTCACTGCTTTGCACTGACGTGCATGTAGATGGTCATAGTTATCAGTTTTTCCCTTAACTTTAAAATTCCATGATAAAAAAAAAAAAATAATAAAGATGAGAACATTAATCCACAACAAGAAAATGATGACAAATGTTTCTTTTATCTGAGAAAAAACAAAAATTGCACAGGCAGTTGTGAGAAACTTGTTTGTGATTTCTAGTGTCAAAGATTAGTTTTTCTTTATCTTCTTTTAATCAATAAGCATTGTTTGTGCCTTTAATGTTAAGAATAGAATCTTGATCTTACAATTTGTGGCTTTTGTTGATCTGTCTGCTCATCTTCACTCAGTTTTCTTCAAAGATTTATTGTGCCACAAGGCAATCTGAATCTGATCCAGCAGGTTGGCGCTTACAAACTTCTGAATACCTATATTCCATTCCCCACTTATCAACCTATGCATTTCCAACAGTTATCGATATCAATATCTCTCTCTCATATATATATATATATATATATATATATATATATATATATATGGTATGTTCAATCTCTTTAGAATACATAAACTAATCATTTATTTATCATTTGTATACAACTGAAATTAATCAGCTGATTTGACAAAGAATTTTTTCTTTTGATTGGGCCATTAATAAAGTAGAAAAAGAAAAATTTTATGGGACACCTTTTCTTGATGCCATAATTTAGAAACAATATTTAAGAATTTCTTTGCCTCTGTCTTTTCACACTCATTTATATTATAGGTTTTAGTTCCAGTGATGCAAATCTCAAAGAACTGAACTAGAAAAAGTAAAGAATGAAAAAAAAACAATCAGATTTGCAACCAGTGTTATTTTTACTGGTAGGTTCTGCAAAATTATATCTGACCATTATTTATAGAGAAATAACTGACAAATATCCAGTGTGATTTTTCAGTCATTGTGACTTTGATAATATATCAAAAAGTATAAGATGCCAAGTCATAAATCAAGTGGAAAAACATGTGAGACTGATCACTAGATTTCCTATAGTGAGTATCAGAAGGCATTAAAATGACAGCTGATCTTTCAAGAAGAAACAAAATGTTTTCAGAAAGAAGAAACCTAATAATTTAATAATATCTGAATAAAATGTATTTCAAAGATACTCATTTGCAAAAATGTTCAGCTTATGTCTGACTGAAAACTTGTGGGATATTTTGAAGAGGAAGATTTAGATTATTAGGCGGCAATTATATAAGACAAAATAGGAAGTAAGAAAAAGCTCACAAAATCAATGGATAAACTAGTTTCAGAGAATGGAGCATATATTTCCTATTAATGACTATGTTGTTATTACAATGACACTATTTTTTGTAAACTTTTCACACACTCTGTAATTATCATTTTGAATTTTGAATTATTTCAATATTGAAGTATTTGATGCAGTTTCAGTAACCTGACTGATAATGTGAAAATTGGATAATCTGATAAAATTTCTAAAACTGTTGCCATGTTGCATGAATAACATGTAGTTGATTAGAATTTATGCATGTGTAATATCCTCCACATCAATATTGCAAATATTTTCTAGAGTCCCTTCAATAGTTATTGAAAAAAACTAAAAGTAACTAATAATGCCAGATATAATGCCAGATTTATATTTATTACTGAATTAAGTGCATGCTTTTTTAATTATTCCCACCCCCCAAGCAAGACAATAAATCCAGTAAGATGCAAGGGGTTACTGAGAATATGAGAAAAAAAGAAAAAACACTATTAAGAAGAGAGAATATATCAATTGACATTGCACTGAAAGTAATATAAATTTTAAGAAAATGAGGGAAATAAAAAATTGATATCCAAGAACCTTTTGTATAAGTACCTGTAATGAAGTTTCTAAGAAAAGCAATGACATGACTGCTACCACAAACACGTTTTAACTTGCATTGCTGTTTTTAAACTAGTTTGAAGAGTGCTGTATATAAAAAGGACTGACCAGCAAATTATGTCATATATTTTGACTGAGCTCATTATAAAATCTAAATTATGTAAAGTCAGCACATGTAATGAGGTTGACTGAAGAACATGTGAACGCTATTCTTTTGATTGGATGCAGCAATTCCAAAGTAAATATTTTTTTTTATTTTTTTAAGCATTACGACCCGAGCAAGGCGTGAAGCCACTAGGATGCAGGGTGTTGCAGAAGATTTGGAGCGAGAGCAGATAGAAGTGATAGAAGAAAGGATGAGGAGAAGGATAGTGGATAGATCAAGGCAACTGGAGATGTCGATTGACATTACATTTGAATAGTTGGAGATTATAGCTATCAGGGAAACAGTAATTGGGAAGGGTGTTCCACAGGCGAGAGGTGCGAGATATGAAGCTATTGGAGTAGAAGAGACAGCTACATTTAAAAGTTTCTACAGTGTAAGGGTACGAGCGGGATGCCAGCCTATAGCTTAAAAGGCAAACCCCAGTTTCACAAATCGCACTAAACTTTTTTTGGTGCTTAGTTTGTGAGATTTGGATGTGTGTGTACTGGGTGGGGATATAACTATTTTATTATTCATGTCACCTTCTTTGATAACTTTTTGATAAATAAATATGTTTGTTGTCTTTATTTTTCAATGTATTGTATTGAACAAAATGGTTATCTATTCCACCCTTTGTGAAAAACGTTTGGTGACCTGGTATAGATTAAGGTCAGAAAAACAAATTAAGTCTTTTGTTCACTTCTCAGTTCCAGAAAAATTGGGGTGAATTCCTCCAGTGCCTACCTATAGTGTCATAAACACCAATGTGCTTCATACTAAAATCATTTTGGTATGACTAGAAACTAAGAGAACAATCTAATTTTTCACACAATGAACCACATGGATTGGCTTGACAAAGTTTCTGAATTTGCAAACCATGAGAAGAAAGAACAACTCCATAATTTACTCAAGGAGATGAGAGTATTAGATGAGCATTCATGTTTGATTTCCTGGTCACGAGTGTAACGTCCAACAAGCATAAAAGCTCCATCTACCTACAAAAATTTACGTAGCAGATTTTCTTTCTTATTTATTTGAAAGAAATTCCGGTCTTTCAGAGTGAGAAAGTACATTGTTGGATGGCAAGTAAAAAGTCCAGAGTGATTTTTGCACATTCTTTTATGTTTTGGTTTTTATACTTTTGACTTTTAGGAATGGCCATAAAAACAGTTGAGCACAATCTACAGTCTCTGATCAGAATCATTCGTTTTTACTAGATGGGCACTTAACAGTGTCAGATCCATTTTAGCTCAGGCTAGCAAGATTAACCAATCCTGCCCAGGAATCAAACAAATAAAATGGACACTTATACTAAGCATCAGAAAGAGACAGTTGAAAGAGGGCTTGGAAAATTTGACACTCACAGGGCATACTGAAGGCAAGAGAGACAGAAGGAAACACAGTATAACCTACATAACGAGCTTGTGTCATGGTTAGCAGAACAGGTATTATGAGATATAGCAAACACTTTACAAAGGCCTACAAAGGACAGAATGTTGTGGAGAGCCATGATTGACCATGTCCTGAAGGTAGACAGCTCACAGAAGAATAAGATAATTCCTTATTTTGACTATTTAAAATTTGATTTTTTCATAAATAGCTTAATGTTTAAATTCAAAATTAAGAATAATGGCCATCATCTTGGAAAGGTTTTAGCACATAGAATATATATTTCATTTGGTACTATTAATCAAATTTCAAGGAGGCACAGTGGAGTAATGGATAGCAGCTTGGATTGAGGAATAGAAGAGCCAAGTTCAAATTCCAGTCGAATCCATTACATTCACTTATGTGCTAATACTCTTGGAAAAGGTATGAATCCTCTTCTCCAAGGAGCTATGGGTAAATAGCAGGACAGACTGGGTTCTATAGCCTTGGATGTCAACTGGTCAACCGCAGAAAGAAATGGCAACCTACTGCAGGAAAAAATCTGCCTTGTCAGTCATGTATCGAAAGATACATGATCGCCTAAACATGTATCATGCATGGAAACATAACTAACTGAATCATATTCCAGAATAAATTTATGAGACACTTGCAATGAGTCTTGAAAAGGATATTAACAGTTACCTAATGAAATTGTAAGTACAATAGCATGAAGAAGGTTTCTAAGTATAGAATTTTATCATATAAATAAAACTAGAAACAACTTACTTTACATGGACAAAAGAATGTAGTTTTGTGCCTTACTTGAGAGATTCCAAGTTCATATCAACATATTACAGGAGAAACATGTATTATATTCATTAATGGTGAGGTCTGTTTATTCTAACATTGATAAATAGTTGATAATGAAAACCTCATTTATTCAGGATGTAACCACAAATATGAAAGTGTTCAGAACTTTACATTTTACAGAATAGCAGTCACTAAATAAATAGTTCAATGCTTCTGAAAGGAAGAAAGGTTGTAAGAAAATCAAAAGTTTAAGAATCTTCTTATTTTTATGTACTATGTTCTTCAAGGTCATGGACAATCATGGATCTCCACATCATCCTATCCTTATGGAACTTTTAGCAATGTTTGACCCCCTATCTCTCCTAGTCCTTGTTTATCCATTTACACAAGCTTGTTAACTAGATTACTTAGTATGTACCTCTGTCTTCAAATATGACCCTGTGAGAGTCAAATTCTCTAAGCTCTCTTAACTCATTATGTGTCCAAAAAATTTCAGCTGTCTCTTTCTGAATCTATGTACAAGGCTCCTTTTTGTTTCCATTTTCCTTAAAAGTTCCTCATCATTTATATATTCCATCCATGGTAGTTTCAGCATTCTTCTGTAGAACCACATCTCAGTTACCTGAAGTCTCCTCTTCATCTGTGAAGAAAGTGTTCAGTATTCGCTGTCATTTAAAATACCTGATATTACATCGTGATTCAGCACTCTTTTCTTTGTTTCTAATGTAATTTTCCTGTTTCTTAATACTTTGTTTAGCTTTTATAAGGGATCTTTTGCTATTCCAATGTGCTTTTGTATATCTGTATCACATTTTCTATGATCTGTTAAAACTCTTCCCAGTTAAATTTCTCTATCTGTTCAATTCTGACATTTTCACTTGATAGATCATATCTTGGACTGTTCCGATTACATAAACAGTAACAAGGACTATTACAGAATATATTTCAAGAATACTTTTTCCATAATGAAATAGTCTGCATATATCTGTTTATAGTGTGTGTTATGATGTATATAATTAATCAGATTAGTGTTGACTTGCTGCGATACGATGACAATTTTGTGCAACCAAAGATCAAAAAATATTTAATCTATTATATTATAAATACTTCACAAATTTAGCTTATCAACTATTATTCTGTTGTGATACAATGAGATTGTTAATTGGCACTAAAAAATTATTAAGAAGAAAATCTTTTCCTTTCCAACAAAATTCTATCAAGAATAGGTTTTTGTTGAAAAGAAAGCAATTTCCTTGGATTTGGCTAATTTAAAGGTAACTGGGTTTAATAAGTTCAAGTCTGTCAAAATTCAAGACACCTATTGTTGAATTTTTGTGTCTGTAGTTGGTCTCCATATTGAAATGTCACTGAAAGGTAATGAGTTCAAAATTTGTCAAATGTCACAGCACCTGCATAAGTTGAATTTGACCTACTTACAGTATCCTAGCTGTCTTTGGACTTAAAGGTCAATAATTATGTAATGAATAAAAGCAATGCCAAATCAAGGATTTAGAAGGGGTTTTCTCCCATTTCTGTAAATTCTAACCTGAACTATGGTTAACTGACCAATGAGAATATAACCCAAAATGGTTTGTAATTGTATCACCAATCAGAAGCCTTTTTGGTTTGAAAATTTTGTCCATAAAGGCTGAATCACTGAGTTCTACACGTAAATCAAAGATGAAAAGTCAAGAAGTGTATCTTCCCCTCTGACACCAGATTCTCTCCAGCCAGTAGAAGATATTGTGAAGGCCCTGCTTATTGAATAAAATCCCAGACTCTGAAATAACTACTCAAATTGGGATAATCCCATGCTGATTAGCATAAGTTTGTATTGCCGATAAAACTTCTCACCATGTCTTTTTTCTCTTCCACTTGGAAACATTAACTCCTATTGAAAAGAACTGTCTTCTTTTCAATAACCAAATTGCAAAAATTAATATTTTCTCTTCTTTATGTTTTGTTTCATAATTGTGTTATAATAAATATTTTTGTTATTTTTTAATGGAGAGGTGATTGACTCTTTAAGTTGCTGATCCTCAAGCAACTCGTATTGACAGAAGTTCCTGCTGAATTGAGTCATCTACCTTCTGTGGATTTTTCAAACAAAGCAGGGGTGCAGAACAAGTTGACAGAACAACTAGTCGGAAACACATGCGGAAGTCACAAAATTAAGACCCCCACCTAATGCCGTGACTAGCATAGAACCACACTATAGTAGATACCTAAAGTATGTTATAAAATATGCCATCACATCAAGTCAAGATTCTTGTTAGGGAACCATAATGTATTATAATATATAATTATAATGTATTATAATGTATAACCATAATGTATTATAGCTATAACAGCAGTGGTGTGTCTTGTGTAAATTAGGCCATCCCACTTAAGACTGGTTTTAAATTAAATTTTCCTTCTCCTAGACTTCTTGCCACCTCATGGCAAGACAATTCAATCTGATTGGCTATTCAACCCATGGCTGGAAGAAGATATATAAAATATGTAAGTTTTGTTAATTATTACATTGATATTTTCTTAATGACAGTAACATAATTATGACTTCTAATTGATGTTTTACACATCATATTATAACTCTGCTTCTTCATCCATTCTTCATTTAGCATATAAATTATTATGCTTGTAATAGTGTGTATGTCTTCTGTCCACAAATTTAACTTGTCTGTCCACTGCCTACAAATTCTTGGTCTAGCAGCTGCAGATAGATTAAATCACTGGCCCTTCTTTTAACTTCCAGAAATCCTAATTCTTGATCTCATTGAAGCTGTATATAAGAAAGAAAGTGAAGAATGAAGAAGCAATAACATTCCTATGCATTTAACAGCTGCTTCATTGAAATGGCAGAGTAATATGAAATATGACCCTCATAAATGATTAGCTTCAGTAATAAAAATTAGTAAAATCTGTGGAAATTCCATGGGACCCACTCTATGTGATTAAACAAAATAGATGACATAATTATTATCATGCAGTACATGGTATATAGCTGTATGAGGATTTTATGAATGTTTAGAATTTATCAAGAAAATATGTCAAGTGTCAACCTGTCAGTTTTTATGGGTCCACCTAGTATAAATAAATATATTAGGTTTTTTTTGCAAAAGTTTGCAGCATTTATACAAAACTTTATTTTTCTATATTCATAGTATCATTAATGGTTTATCAAAGTATTTTCCTGGCTTTCTACAACCTAATGTCAACTTTGTGCAAGATTGGGAATTACATTATAAAAGAGCAATTCCAGTTTTGGTTGCATGAACTTTGCATGTACATATGTACACACATGCATATACACATACTTAAATCAACATTTGTGTCATTTTCCCATCTGGCAACAATCCCTGGATAACAGGAAAAGATTTTAAGTCAAAATGTGCAATCCTTAGAAGTTATTTTTATGATTTTTTCTGTATTTAAACTGGATATATTTTCTAGTAAATGTGGTATTTTAAATTTAGATTTTAGATTTGATTATTTTTACTGAAGCAACTGATACGAAACTGGTTAGTAAGAAGCAAAGAAATATTATTACTTTCTGACTTTTTCATTGCTTTGATAGACATATAGCTATATAAACATTAAGCATGCACTGATAAACTTATCATCCATATTCTAATGAATAGAGCACACAGCAGAATTAGACTGCAAATAAGACAGAAATAGTATGGGTCTGTTAAAGACACTGGAACAAGAAATGTAATATTTCTACTTTGAATGGTATCAGAAAAAGCAATACAAATGCAGGAGTATATGTATCTGGGTTTTATAGATTATGCAAAACATTTGATAAAGTACATCACAAAAACTGTTGAAACTGCAAGGTAACCTTGATATATTGGGAAGTATATTAGAATAATCCAGAACCTATACTGGCAGCATACTACCTGAATCCAGATATAAAATAAATTCAGTAAATATACAAAAATAGAAAAGGGTGTAAGACAGGGATGTCTCTTCTCACCAAACTTATTCAACCTATACAGATGATGAAGTTTTAGAGAAAATGGAAACAAAAAAGACACTAATACTTAACATCAGAAAGAGAGAGTTGAAATTTCTAGCACACATAATGAGGAAAGAGGGCTTGGAAAATTTGATACTCACAGGGTAGATTACATAAACAATGAGTAACTTACCTAATGACCTTGAGTAAATGGAGGGTAGGTAAAGGTTTAGGAAAAATTACAAAAAATATATTAAGCACTACAAAGAAGAGAAAATTTGTGGAGAGCCATGATTGTCAAATCCTGAAGGGACATGGCATATAGAAGAAGTAGAAGATATAAGTAAAAAGTAAAAAATGTTGTTTTCAAGATCTAGTCAATTGTGAATGTGGATGGTAAGAGTTACAATTTAACTAATTGCATTTTTGTGCTCAATGAAAAAATCAAATTAGCTACATACACAGTTTATGATTGATTGCTCAAGGTAGCTACTTAAAACGTGATGAGTATTTGAAGCAAATACAAATTTACATGGAGGTAAATTTTTATTCATTGGAAATTAAAGAGTTGATTTTTGAGATCTGGAATTTGACATTAATATCAAGGAGCAGGCAACTGAAGAAAGGATTTAATATTTTGGGATCCTGACAGTAATAATCATTGCCTTCCTTTTTTGTCCCAGAGAAATTATAAATTATAGTCATATGGAAAGAGATTGAAAAAGAAAGTGAGAAAATTCAATCAATAGCCATTTGAAAACTATTCGAAAGGTAATCAATAAGAATTATTGAGATGAAGTCAATAAAATGAAAAGAAGATTTTTGACAAATTAGCTTTGTCTGTTTCTCATTTTAATATTTTCATTCGGCTGACTCATATGCGAAAAGTGTTGACAAGACAGAGCCATAAATCTTTGCTGAGAAATAAATTAAAACTTAAATCTAAAACAACTATACATTGATCCCTTGGAGACTGGTTTTACATGCGACTTTGTAGTAGTTGTATGCAACTTTGAAGAAGAACCTTTTCCCTTTAATCAACGAGCTATGCTGTGACTATCATGCAAAACCTGAAGGACATTCTTTATCTTCATGTGCCATGTCCACTCAGGACATAAACCAGTGGTCCCCAAACGTTTTTTTCTGGGCTGCATTTTCAGAATTTTATGCGATAAAAAGTACATTTACAAATAAAAAACAGAAAGAGGGTTAAAGGGAGATAACTGTAAATACAAAGTCAGAACATTATCATTGATGACTCTCTCCTCCAATTTGCAAACCCTAGTTACTATATTCTTAATACTATAGCAAAATAAAACAATTATAAAACTGGTCAATAATTATTTATAACTATTTATACTGGGAATCATACATGCAATTACAAATAATCCATAATAATATTTTAAATTTTGAAATCTTATTTATTTTTGGCATATTAATTTTTTTAAATGGTTTCTAAATCTTTGTCTTTCAATCATTCTGGCTCACCTGCTATCCTCTTCTGCCATAACTATGAGGTGTACCACACTGTGTGGGAACCACTGTTGTGGACAATCATGGCTCTCCACAATTTCCTGACCCTTGTAGCTCTTAATAAATTTTGTCTTTCTGGTATTTCTCCTAAACCTTGTTCTACCATTCATTTGCTCAAACTCACTAAGTCTGTTATTCATTGTTTACTTCTGTCTCTCTTGCCTTCAATCTGTCCAGTGAGTATCAGATTTTCCAAGCCCTCTTTCCTCATTATGTGCCCTAAAAATTTCAACTATCTCTTCCTTAGGTTAATTATAAGTTTCCTATTTGTTTCCATTTTCTTTAAAACTTTGTCCATGGTATCCTCAACATCCTTCTGTAGACCACATTTATGTTGCTTTATAAGTCTCTTCTTTATCTGTAAGAAGATCGTCCAGCATTCACTGCCATATAGGAGGACAGATATCATGTAACAGTTCAGTACTCTTTTCTTTATTTCTAATGAAATTTTTTGTTTCTTAATACTTTGCTTAGCTTTTGGAATGTATCTTTAGCTGTCGACTGTCATGTATGATTAGTAGTTAGAGTGATATATTTTTCATGACAATTTGTTCCCAAAACCATCAAATTATTTATGACTCAGCCTAATAGTTTCAACTGGAAGAATTACAATATTAACAAAAAAATAAACTTATATCAACAAAGAAAAAAAAAATTACTAAAAATCTCAGATTTGGCTTGTGGTAAGAGAAGAAAGAAAATAGATCTTTATATAAATGAACATTAATAATTTGACTGGCTGCATAAGTGAAACACTTGCTCAATATCTTGATGATAGCATCTTTAATACAACAATTTGTTGATGAAGTAATATAAAATTGCTATAGATTTCTCTTTTTGTTTACAGAATCCATTGAGGCATCCATAATTGGATTTGTTCATGAGATAATACATGCAAGTAATCTGAGTAAAAGTGTTATTACATCTGAGGACAAATATGTGTCTTCAAGCACTTACTTCAAGTATAACAATGAAAAGCTTATTTGAAATATATTTGCTGTTTTTTTTTTTTTTTTTCAGGAATATTCATTCCATTAAAATATTAAAGTGCAGATCTAATATGAGGGTAAGAAATCTATACATTCATGATGTTACACAATGAAGTGAAACACCCAAAGATTTAAAGGTTGATCATTTCATAGAATATGGAACTTAACCAAAAAAAGATAGCTACTAATATTAATGACTTTATGAAGTTCTAATGGTCCACTGCATCGTTATTCATGTCAACTAAGAATTCTCCAACTTTCTTAGTCTTCTTCTATGCATCATATCCTTTCAGGACATTAAGGATCATAATTCTCCACAATTTCTTGTCTTTTATACCTATTAATATATTTTTTCCTTTTATATATCTTTCCATCATCCATTTACTCAATCTCACTCCCTCCTTGTCTTCGATATTTCCTGTGATAACAAATTTCATGTTAGGGGACCTTACCCATAATAACATAATGGACTATTCCATACGTAATAAATACTGTGCCTCAAGAGGAAGCAGAGAGTTCAGTCTGAAGTCTGGAGTGATGTCCGTCAGGAGTCTGTCAGTCAGAGCGAGCGAGTCAGTCAGTCAAGTCAGAGGCAGTCCGAAACAGTCACGTTCAGACAATTACTACAAGACATTGGAATAGTGATACTGGTCAAGATTACATTGTTCTCCCTACTAAACCTGATTGTTCATACTAACCCTTTCTACTTCTCTGTATATATTCCTGTTTGTAATATATCTGCGTTACTCCATATCTGTGTTCGAGTTCTTTCTTATTGGTTCTACCTTGGACCATCACCGTGGTACAAGGACCTGGACCATAACATTTGCCAACCCCACTTTCCTTGGTATATGTCCCTGAAATTCCTGAAGTTAAGTAAAAGTGTCTTTATTGTTTCCATTTTCTCTAAAATGTCAGTGTTGCTCACATGTTCAGTCCATGGTATTCTCAGTATCCTTCTGTAGAACCACATTTCTGTTGTTGCAAATCTTCTTCATCTATAAAGAGATTGTGCTGTGTTAACTGCCATATAGGAGGACTGATAGTACATAACAATTCACTATTTGTTTTTAAGAAAAATTTTCTTGTTTCTTAAATTTTGGAAGGCATCTTTCACTATTGCAATGCATCTATGAATATCAGTGTCACACTTTCTGTCTTCTGTTAAAATACTTCCCAGATATGTAAATTACTGCACCTATTTGATTTTAGTATATTTGTAATTTGCATGTTGGTCTCTTCTTTTTGCTAACAACCATGCATTCAGTATTCTTGCAATCGATATTTAGTCCTTTCTTCCACTACTGTACGAGTTCTTGTTATTTTCTTACTGCATCTGTTAATCACTGTCACCTGCATATCTTATGTTGTTAAGATTGTGGCTGCCAATAATGAATCCTGATAGGACATCTAAATCTCTCAGTATTGCCACATTGTATAGGTTGAATAAATCCAGTGAGAAGACACATACTTGTTGACTCTCCTTTATCACTTGATCTTGTTCATATTCAACAAGCTTCAGACGAAATATAATCAATATCATTTATATTATATAAATGTCAATAGAGAGATGTGCATATTTTCTCATTTTAGATTTCAATGATATCAATAGTCAAAAGTTCATAATCACAAAAAATTATTTTCTTTTTTAATTCACTCTAATTCATGCATAAAAGAATTTAAAAAGGAAACGTTAGTTCCTAATAGGTTTTCAAAATTATTTTTTCCTTCGTTAATGTCCTTGATTCCACTTTCTTAATCAAATATCTTTCTTAAGTTATATGCAAATTTCCATTTGTTACAACAGATATAAACATCATTAATATAATGTGAGAAATATATCCACTAGACTTATACAATATGATACATCAAGTGGGGGGATACATTTTTTAAATTGCCATGGAGGCTTCAAATATAGCAAAAATAGGGCAACATCCTGCAAGGTATTTTTGGTCTTGCAAAGATCTCAAAGCCCAAATATGACAGGATAGTGATGGGGAATCCTTGAAAATGAGACACTCAATAAGCCATTTTCCACTAGCAACAAGATCTGGGTAAATTCTGTTATCAATGAGGATGGTCTGTAGAATGTCATCAGAAAGGGCCTTGTTAGGATAAAGAAGAAAAAAACCTCATTTTTGGTGGTAAATTTCATAAGTAAGAAAAGTGCTGCATGAATTGAGAATTCAAATGTCCTTTCACGATTCTGATTGGTTCTAGCCTGAGGCTTGATCTGGAGAATTAACTGATGCATCAATGAAGGATTCAATGCTTCAGCATCCAAACTATGGGCTCTAAATAAATTCTAATGAGATCTTCAATCCCCCAAGAAATTTTGAAATTTGACCAAGTATAGATGCACTTAAAATTGGTATGAGAACTTATATCACTAAACTAGCCTTATTTTAATAACAGAAACTAAAAAATAATTTTGATTGTGTTAAAAAATTCACTCAATAAAAAGTTGCTTCAAGGCCACTCCAAGATTAGGGGGGTTCTGAATTTTAAGCTTCAGCTGCAATTGAGTACATAGTATAATTAAGAACTATTATTGTAATTTAAATAAAATTTCAAATTTCTCTCACTTCTCTTAATTTCCATCTTGATTTTTCTCATTCTTATTTGGCCTCATTTGTTTTATTTGTATTCCTTTTATCTTTCTTATTCATTCTTTTTTCTTCATTTGTTATTCTGATCTTTTTCATTAATTTCTTTCTTCCTTTTTTATGCTTTCATTTTTCCCTAACTTCATTGCCTACAGCCATAATGTGCTAGATCAAGTTACTTTCTGGTTCAAACATTCTGTGACACACTTACTAATAGTTGAATAACATTAACCAAAAATGATTACTTTAGACACATTTAGGACAGTCTTTTTTAAATTTTGTTTCCTATTTTCTTAATCTGATCAAATTATGAATCATCTTTTGTATTAATAGATACAATCCTAAAAAATTTGAAACAATTGGAATGAGCAATTTTATCTGCAAGAATCCCTCCATATTTTCTCAAAAATAAATAAACTTCTACCTTTGATATGCACTGCAACAGATTAAACTTGAGATGAAAGGATTTTATAATTTTCCAAAAACTGGAGATTAATTTATGTTTTGGAGAATAAAGAATTATATGGCACAAAAGCATTTTAAAATATATTTGACATCATTCATCTTTCTCTTCAGTATACTTAAACATTTTCTTTTCTTTCCCTATTTTTCCTTTATTTAACTACCTCTATATCATCATGATCATCATCATTTCATACTTATCTAAAAAAACAATTTCCTCCTTTTCCCTTCCAATTTTTCACTCTAAACTATTGTTCTTCACTTGCTTCCATTTTAACAGAATTCCAACATCTGTTGAATTTCTTCTTCATTTTGTTTCTTGCTTTGAAATTTTGTTCATTTTACAATATTTTATACTCTTCCTTTCTTTTCTTCATCTACTCAAACCATTTTAATCCTTAATTTCTTTTCAATCTTTTTCCTCCATATTTGTTCCAATTTTTCGTCTCACATTTCTTTTTTTCTTCTGTTAAAAACTCATCTCTCTTTCTTTCAGCTTGTATTCTTTTCGGCATCAAACTGTTTCAATTTTAATCTTGTTTTCATCCATATTATTTCCCACATGCTTGAATCAAATACAAGTATTTTTGGTTTTCTAATTTTTCTTTATTTTTCTATCAATTCCATTTTACATTTCTTTTTCCTTCATATATATATATTTTCTACACTCATTATTAATTCTCTTTCTTTATTCATTTTTCCTTTTTTTCTCTTTCAACCTATTTTCAACACTTTTTTTTCATCATCTCTTTTCTCTCTAAGTGTTATTTTTACTTCTCCTCCATCAACATTGTTTTTCTTTTCATTTTTTAATACTTTACATAAATCTTTTCTTCACAATCTTCATCCTATCCCCATGTAAAAGGTCAGGGATTGTCATCGAGACAGAATATTGATTCTTCAAGGATTCTATAAAATAGGTTTATGCATAGAGGAAGCTGATATCCTGATAGAGCCATGTTCACTTCAAAACTACTGAATCCTAAGATCTATAACAATGTGGATAAGCTTAAGTTGTCAGTAATCAAAGACTCAGTTTTGATAATAAAATAAAGGGAATAAAAATGAGTGAGAAAAGCAAGCTAACATGGAAAACCAAAATAAAGAAAGAAAGCAAAAGATTCATACTGGGTAGATGAAAGCTTTAAACTAGGCTTCAGTACAGAATAATGTCATAGCAAAAGGTTAAAGCTGGTGTTTATATGTGTTTTCATTTAGTACAGTGAGTAAATAATTCAAATATCTGGGTAAATAGGTTTCGGTAAATATCAGTTATTTGATCCCATTAACTTTTCAAATATACATGTATTTTATTTATGTGCAGAAAGAAATATATTTTACTTACAATTTGAGCATGGTCATAAGATGTGTGTGTATATATATATATATATATATATATATATACTGGTTGATTGAAAAGTAACTCCATATTTTATGTATGAGTGGCCAGCCAGGAGTCTTGACTTGACACCCTGTGACTTTTTTCTTTGGAGTTGGTTAAAAGAACAAGTCTACTATATCAAACCAAAACTTTGGAAGAACTTGAAGGGCGAATACAATAAGTTATGTCTTCCATACCACAAGAGCTCTTGGTGAAATCAGTTGATGCGATTCCTGGTTGGCTCAAGAAGCTGGTAGTGAAATCTGGTGTTGATATCGAATTTTAAATAAAACCTCATGCTAAACACTTTCCTCTCATATCCATTTCTTGTCAAAATTATAGTTAATAAATAAATTATAAGTATTTTAAAATGGAGAGTTACTTTTCAATTACCCTGTATATAATATATATATATATATGCATGTGTGTGTGTATAAGTGTGTGTGTGTGCGTGTATATATATATATATATATATATATATATATATATATATATATATATAAACTAAAGAAACCAGCTATGATAGTGTAATCAACAGACAACTTGCCAAATGACTTAATTCCTTAAACAAGAAAAAAATCTCAAACAAAGAAAGTAAAAAGAAAAAAAGACCAAAAGGCAAACACCTACCCATGCAGTAAATTAAATTGCTCAATGCCTAGACTAGCAGTATACATCAAGGAGAATCAAACAGCAGTAATCTGAATCTACAAAGAACATCCTACATGATCAGTGATAACTTATGGTGGAAGTTGACAGGTGTTCTGATCCTTCTTTGTGTGTCACACTTGTCTGGCTACTTCTAAACTTCTCAATTCACTCATAATTCTATGTGGTAATGCACTGTTGCCATGTTACATTTAAAGCCACTGATGAATTTCAGCCCCTGAAACATCTTCCAACCAAAGAAATCAGATCATTGTTCTTTGTTTCTCCTTGGTGCACACTGCTAGTGGAGCATCCATGTTTACACTGTAACAGCAGCAAGAAAACTCGCACAATCAAGATCAAACTTTGTGCACATGGCCACAATAGGACCAACTATATATATATATATATATATATATATATGAGCAGTAGCCAGTGTGATAAACTGAAAGATAAGTTATGGTGAAAGTTCAGATAAGTTTTGACTTACCCTTGTACAGTGTAACCCGGATATAAGAGACCCTGATATAAGAGAAACACGGATATAAGAGAGATTTTCTCTGGTCCCAAATTAGAGCCATACTTACCTAAACAAAACAGACCAAACCCGGGTATAAGAGAAACCCGGATATAAGAGACTTCTTCTCCGATCCTGACAACTCTCTTATATCCGGGTTACACTGTAGTATGAATAATGAAAAATAAAAATAAAACTTTGTGCAAGCCAGATAATACAACTGCAAAATAATAAAGGCAAGTTTGGCAAAAATATAAAGAAAGGAAGCAAAACAAAAGAACAGATACAAATTCTGGAACAAAAAAAGAAACAATTTGGTTGAAGCAAATTTTTAAAAAGAGACAGAGGAATATCTACTAGAGATAGAGAAAGTATCTTCATCAATACAGTCAGTGCCATACATATTACAAATTTGAGCAATCATGTCTCTTTTGATTCATTACTGACTAGGCAGAAGATTTGACTGAAGTAGGTTGCCCTTGATTTCTATGATAGACTGGTTGCCAACCAAGTCTATAGAACCTAGTCTATCCTGCTATTTAACCCATAGCTGGTAGGAGAAGAGATGGATTCATAACTTTTTCAACAGTATTAGCATGTAAATACATGTATAAGAACATGACTGGAATTCAAACTCAGTCTACAATTTCTCCTTCCGTAACATCACGCCACACATCTTCAATGAATCTTGTCTAAAAATACCCCCTAGCAAAATAATTAATGGGAGAAGTCTTAGAAAAAGATGAAATATAAGGATTTGGGCTGAATAAATGCCCAATACTATATTTCTTCAGCCCAAATCCTTACATCTGGGTCCTATAGCCTTGGTTAAGAGTTATCTGTTTTAGGGCTTTTTTTTATTTTTCCCTATGTACTTGCTTAGAAATTCAAAAGTACCTGGAAAAATAAAATTTTTCTAAAACATGTGACTCGAGGCAGAAAAAAACTCATTCAAAACAATACCAAGAAAAGACTATATTTCTTTCTAGCTACAATGAAAAAAGGGATTTAGCATTTCCTGGAAAACTGATGACACTTAACAGATTAAAAAGGTTGCAGAGGAAAATCCAAAAACTAATTTAAATTAATTTATTCTGAAAGAATTTCAAGATGAAAGAAAGTGGTGGCTTGACTTTCTCAAAGATACCAACAGAATCAAAGAAAGCTCTATCATTGAATGAATTAAGCTCTTCAGGATTAATGAGAGAACAGTAATAAAATTAACAGTTACAAATTGATGAGGAAAGTACTGGAGGATTCAAGAGACTTCAGGACAGAAAGTGTGACACCAAAATTCAAAGGTGCCTTGGAATAGTGAAAGATGTCTTCCAAAAGCTAAGTAAAGTATTATGAAACAGCAAAATGTCATTAGAAACAAAGAAAAGAGTACTGAATTGTTATGTAATATCAGTCCTCCTATATGGCCATGAATGCTGGGCAGTCTCCTCATAGATAAAGAGACTTGAAGCAACAGAAATGTGGTTCTACAGAAGGATGCTGAGAATATCATGGACTGAACATGTGAGCAACAACAAAGTTTTAGAGAAAATGGAAAAGAAGAAGGATACTTATACTTAACATCAGAAAGAGGCTGTTGAAATACTTATACTTAATATCAGAAAGAGGCTGTTGAAATACTTAACATCAGAAAGAGGCTGTTGAAACTTCTAGGCCACATAATAAAGAAAGAGGGCTTAAAATCCTTGACACTTAGAAGACATATAGTGAAGGCAAGAGGGAGAGAGAAAAGCTGTACATAAGCTACCTAATGCTATTGGGGAAATAGATAGAAAAACAGGGTTTAGGAGAAATAGAAAAAAGGCAAAATTTACTAAGAGCTACAAAGGATAGAAATTGTGGCGAGGTAACATGGCCAGCATTCTGAAAGAACATGGCACATAGAAGCTGTTATTCAAGTCTCCATAGTGATATCCATAGTGATATGATAAATAATAATAATAATAATAATAATAATAATAATAATAATAATATATACTGATATTATATTGAATGTAAGTATTAAAGAATTTGAAATCATCTATAAATCTCACAAGACATATACGTGTGTGTGTTTGTTTTAGTAGAATGGGAATATTTTATAGATATATATTTTATGTGCAGAATATATATTCTGACTTAATCCTTTTTGTTTTGAATCATTTTTATGAGCTAAACTCCAATCCAGCACAACATCCAGCCTGGTAACAATAAAATCTGGTCACTGGAAAAACCAATGGCATCTAGCCAAATTATGACCCACACCAAATTCCCAAATAAGTCTTCATTTCATGACTGCTGCCAACCCTGCTAAAATTCTAGGACACTTGGTATATCTGTCATTGTTTATTCCTCAGTAAAAATTCTTTGAATTCTATGTTGAAGAAGAACCTGTGAATATTGCATTAATGATAGCTGGAGAGAGGAGATAGAGTCATACTATTCTCAAGTCTATTTCCTTATAAGGAAATGATTAATACTACCATTACTATTTTTATTTTAACTTTTATTCTGCTTTTCTTACCAAACATTCAAATACAGTACCTGCAGCTTGAAAATTATTCTGAATATGGAGGAACAAAATCAGCTTTCAAACCAAAAACAGACTGTACAAATTGCTGGTAGTCTCCATTCACCTATATGGATGTGAAACGTGGACACTGTTGGCAGAAACAGAGAGAAGGATCCAAGCATTTGAGGACAAATGCATGAGGAAATTCCTTGGCATCTTCTATTGGGAACATAAAACCAATGAGTTTGTGCAGAAAAGGCTTGAAAGTTTTGTCAGCCATCTGGAACCTCTTCTCACCACTGTGAAATTTAGAAAAATGTCATGATTTGGGCACATTACAAGGCACTACAGCCTGTACAAAACCATCATGCAAGGCATCATTGAAGGTGAATATAGAAGAGGACATCAACACAAAAACTGGTTGGACAATGTCAAACAATGGACACAGAACTATACCAGAATTGCTGATGGCTGCCATTGATAGACTATTGTGGAGAAGATTCATTATGGCTTCTGCATTTGGACCCCACCCCCTACAATCAAAAAAGTCAAGGGGATGATGATGATATTTAGATGACATGCTCATATTGGGTGATAATCATATTTGGTAAGTATCAGATGAATTAGCAATTTCAGATTATATTGAGAAAGCCCTTGGGCCAGATTTGCATATAGGTATGCTGTAACTGTCCATCTAGCATACTATTGAGGCAATTTAACATCAAAGTTAAGACTTTTTTCAAAGTTAAGTCTAAAAGGTTATGAAAGAATTTCAAACAGTGATAGTTTATTGAATTTGATTAAGAATAATTTGTCTGTTGCTGAATTTAAAAATATAGTTGTTCAGTTTAAATCCTATATTTATAACTATAATCATTTTATATACTAAATTTAATGCAATACAATGTTTGAGAGCCACTCAAGTAGAAAATTACATTCAAAATGGTAATGATGCATAAGGTATGTAAATTATTTTGCATATCTATAAATCTACTGTTTGTTCCTGCTTTGAATATTTGTCACATATGATCCAGTGTTTCTGCTATATATTTTACAGATTCTTGATAAAATCCAAAGAAGAATCAGAAATATTATTAGTCCTGACCTAGTGTTCAGCTTCAGTCACTTTCCCACCTCTGTTAAGTTGCTTCTCTGTGCCATTTCTTTAAATACTTTCATGGTAATTGTTCGGATGAGCTCTTCACTATGGTATCTAGATTTTATGAATTTAAGTGCAGTACTAGATTGACAACAAGGTCTCATTAATTTACTGGCTAGATGTAACCATAAGTTCTATGCTAACAGTTTCTTTTCTCACACATCTTGCTTGTGGAACACTATTCCAGCTCTATGCTTTCCACCCAACTTTGATCTTCAAAAATTTAAATGCAATGTCAATCTCTACTGTTTTCCTGATCTCTCTTCTATTGTTCTTTCACACCCTTGTGTCTTTACTGGGTTGTATGGGGTGAATTCAATTAAAAAAAAATGAACAGAAGAGAAGGTGGCCAGAAGTAAGGATTATGATGATAAGGGGGAAAGATATTGATTGGCCCTTGATTTGAACTCACTTTCACAAAGTAACAGTTCTTGGATAAAGCTGAGTAGAACTTTCTTCATATTATATTAGATTGGTGCAAAAATAATGACGTAATAATGTCGTATTTTGACGTTAAAAAATACGTCAAAAAACGACATTATTACGTCATTATTTTTGCACCAACCTAATAATTATAATAATAGTGTACAAATATCTTATATATAAATTAGAACTAAAAGGGCAAGATAAAAAACAAATATTTATATTAGTGTTTGTGTTTATACTGAAATACAAAATTAATTTAATGCTTCTTTTATTTAGAATGTTGATTTAACAGTTTCTGTTGTGATGATCATTATTGATAAATCATTAAAGAAACCCTATTAATTTAACTGAAAATAGACATTTTCTAATATCTGACAAGTCACTTAAGTTGGCCTTTTGATGAATATTCATTTCAGTTAACTAATATCGCAACAATATGTACAGAATGATTCTTTACAGTGAAAATGAATTAAAGAACAACTGACATTGGAAAACATCAAAAAAGAGTTTTTCATTGTATTCCAAGTGAAATGCTGTTTTTAGTTCACAGCTTCTTCAAGTGATCACAAAAGCCATTGGCCAATGTCTGCAAGGGCTTCCCCACAGCCTTAACCTTGGTAGCTTGATGTTCTACTTCCTTTATTTCTCTCTTCTCGTTGAATAACAAAATTAGAAATTCCATTCATAACTACATTATGATCTAATTAGCACACTGATTTTTATTTTTTTGCAAATGGAAGAATTTCTTCACGTATTTTCCTTCCATGATTTTTTTTTTCTTTTTCAGTTTTACATTTAAAAAGATTTTTATTTTTTTTAACTTTTTCTTTTTGCTTTTATGAGTTTATTAATTCTTATTTAATTTCATTTTAGTATATATTTTTTGTTTAGCGTTTAAAATTTTATTATATACACTTAACTTTCAAAGTGTTTATTATTTTATAAAATTCTTCTTAGAATTTTTTTTTTATTGAATATTGCTATCACATCTAGTTTGGTGCTTCTGCAATATTATTTGTCCTGATCTGGCATTTCAGTTTCAGTCACTTTCTCACTGTCATAATGTAGCTTCCCTTTTCTATAATATTTCATGGCAAGTGCTCTGATTAGCTTTCCTCTTTTGTACCTAGACATTACCAATTTAAGTGCAGTATAGTTAAAATGTGTTGATGTATCCATAAATTCTATGCTAACAGTTTATTCTCTCACACTTCTCACTTATGGAACTCACTTCCAGTTTCTTTCTTCCCAGTCAAGTGTGATCTTCAAAACTTTAAATGCAATATCAATAGTTATCTTCTATATTCTTAATTCCTGTTCTTTTATTAATGTTTTCTTTTTCTCATATTCTATCACACCCATTCAGTAACCACCTGTGTCTTAGTGACTTTATTGTCTTGATTGGGATGAAATGATTAAGAAGAATTTCATTTTCATATTTTATACATTTTGTAAAGAGTCAGATTAATTTCAATTTATTTTACTGACTTCACCCTCTTATTTTCCATATACTTCCAGTTTTCACACTTAATTTTTACTTATATATGAAATTTAAAATACCTTATTTTCCTTTTCCATGACATTCAAAGTTAAATTTTATAAGCTAAATTTGAAACTTAAGTTTTCATTTCCATTTAATGTTCCAAAAGGGTTAAATATGTATATTTTATATCATCTTTAACAAGCAATAGTAACCAAAGAAAATTATATTTAAATATTTTAATAAATTTCATTATTTAATTTGCAGTTTATTATATTTCCTTTGCTTATTATAACATATTAATTTTCTGGAAGGATTATTCTTAATTTTTTTTAACTAAGTTTTGTCTTTCTTTTTATTTAATTTTTGCTTCCCAAACCTTGATCTGGCATCCATTTACACTAGTTTATTTGGTAGGTTTCACATGATTTCCCTCTTGCTTTCAATATGTCCTGAGTATCAAATTTTTCAAGCACTCTTTCCTCGTTATTTGTCCCAGAAATGTCAAATTTCTCTTTCAGATTATAAGTGTCCCTTTTGTTTCCAATTTTTCTTAAAAAAATTGCTCACATGCTCTGTCTGTGGTATTCTCAGCATTATTCTGTAAAACCACATCTCTATTCTCTCCTAGGATTAATGGGTAAAACAATAAATTACATCCTGCAGCAAGACCTCTGATCAGGAAATTGGAGATTTTGAGGAGTGTAGAACAACCTCCTAATTGCTGTTGTTCCCAGGTTCACCTTAGCTCAGGGTGGTAACACCTGTTAGGGTCCCAGCTATGAACAAATAGTGAATACCCAAACAAAAATAAAACATTATGAAAGTATAAAAATATATCTTTATAGTAAAAAATATCGCAATGCAGGAAAATGACCAGCAATACATTTTATCTGTAGGTGAAAGCATACAATTACATTCAAAATATTTAGCTTTCAGCATTAAATAACCCATAGAGGTTGACCAACATGAAAGAAGTCTTTCATGATATTAATCTATGTAATATCCTACAATTTCTTGAAGAAATTAAACTGTATTCCAAAATATAACTTCAACAAAACTACAACACAAAAAACATATTTCATCACCTCTATTAATTATGCCTACACAAACATGCAAATGCATAAAAGCTGAGTATCAACTACCATGTATTCAGTTGTGAAAGCAGAATTATATATAATATTTTTATTAATGCAAAGCAACCAAAAAAATTAAATTTCAGCATTAAATGACTTACAAAGAGTTTATATGCTGTTATACAAATCAAATCCTCTTTATCTATGAGGAAATTGTCCAGCATTCACTACCATATAGGAAAATTGATATTATATAGTAGTTAAAAACTCTTGACTTTGTTTTTAACCCCATCTGGGCATAGACATGTATATATATTTTTACTGAAAGTTTCTTTTTCAGAGATGAATGAATAAACACATCCAAAACATAAGATTAAAAAACCAACTACAGGCATGTTTATAAATCAATCTTGACTCTTTTTATACCATTCTGAGTTTGAAATGAGTCCAATTGTCAACTCATTTGTCTAGTAGATGTGTTAACCACCCTTGGGTACTTCAAGGTGTCTTAGTTTGATCACAGATAAAACTGATTTGACTTCAGCAAAAGATCAAAGAGTTTGTGCTTTAGTGAGTCCTGATAAAAATAAAATTTATAGACAAAAATAAAAATAAATTAAAATTAAAATAAGGCATCTGCAATTTTCCCTTTAAACCCTTATCTTTTTCTCTCTCTTTCTAAACTTCTCATTCTATACTTCACTCAGCCTACAAGAAGGCAACCCTCAAATAAAAAAAAAAAGAAAAGGCATGAACAGGGTTTTTACTTATTTGTGACTAAAAAATACCAAAAATCAGGGGAGGCTCAATGCATAACTTCTGTTATAAAAAAAAAATGAAAAAGAAAAAAGATGGCAGAAAATAAATAATTTGGCCAATCAGAGAAATTAACACAGAGAAAAGTTTTGATGTTTGCACCAAATTCTCAAGCTGACTGAAAAGGATATAAAAACCTGACACATCTAGGTCAGAGAGAGATGGGGACATGGAGAACAGAGTGAAAGCCATAATGACCCCAGGAGAGGGAGGGAACAAAAGAAGGCAGCCATGCAGGACATGTGAAGAAGCAGTCAAAAGGTCATTGGTGACTAACCTGTTTTTGGTCTGAAAAGGTCACTGTAGACTGACACTGACCTAATTTCTGAGATTATTACTACTCCTACCAGTGTCTTACTGCAACTGCCGAAACTCATTTCTCCAGACTGCTATCAATAGCTGATTTGTTAAACTTTTTGCTATACTGTATAGCAAAAGACTCACTCATCACTCTAAAGAAAATAAATAAATATATTATTTTAAACCCTTGAGTCAGTTCATTTCATTCCAAAAGTTTCCTATAAAATAATTATCCTACAACCTATCTACATGAGCAACCTTTATTACGTGAGCATGTATGTCACAATGCCATGAACCATGATTCTGCAAGAATCAGTTGCTATTATTTCCTTCTTGTGTGTGTGTGTGTGTGTTTATAATCCTGTGGGCTTTTTTTCTCCTGATTCTCTCTGTTATTTTCAATTTTATCTTAGAGCAGCAAGGATTGAGTTTATTTTCTCTTGGTAGTCTATTTCTGATTCAACCATTTCTCATAGGATTTTCAGGTGAGAAAGAAGTAAAATTATTCTGGGTTTCTACATGGGAGAAATATTTTTTATTCTGGTTTGTTTTTGTTACTTTTAATTTTATATATTTTGTAGTTTAGCTTAATTTAGCTTTTCTACTTTTCCTATTTTGAAATTAGGCAGGCATAAGTAAGATAGTTTAAAATAAATGGAATGAAATTAATTTTAGATAAAATATCTAAAATTCTTTTTTAAAAAAAAATCTGTTTGGTCAGCTAGAAAAATCTAGGAAAGCTAACCACCAATGTATAAATATTTACTTGGTTTATATATACATATAAATACTCACTGTTTATATGCAAATATATACATATGCATATTACTAAATATACATATATGGATGATATACAAATCTGGATGATGATATTGAAAAATATTGAAAGTACTCAGGAAAAATAAAAATGAATAAATATAGCCACAATACCTTTCTTGGTGTCTTTAATCATGAAAGATGAAAGCTTATACATGATTACAAAAGGATTTTATTAAAAATAAATAAACACAAAATTGTTTAAATATATATAATAAAGATAAAGTTTTAAGATATGCTATATTTATGGATAAAAGTGCTCAATATCAAAGATAGAGCATATATAAATATAAAAGTGGACAGTAAGGTCAATACCAAGTGGTAACAGTCTGTTTCATGCTTGGATGCAATTTCAGCCTATTCAGGTATTTGTCAATTTTTCTTAATTATCATTTTTTTACCTCATGAAACAGACCGCCACTACTTGGGGTTGACCACAGCTTTCACTTCATATATATATATATATATATATATATATATATATAGATATAGATATAGATATATAGATATATATAGGTAGTAAGAAATCTTCAAACAAATTTCCTTAAATTCAGCCAATATGGTTTGTTTAATCTAAATATGTCCTCAAAAAAGAAAAAAAATGTCAGGATATAATCTTGTTTATCACAGAAACAACACCCAATTCTTCATAATGACTGAGAAAATAAAAACAGAACAAGAACATGAAATTCACACAGTTTATGCCCAATTCTCATCCTTATGTACACACCACCTTATGGGTACATTGTTTCCAACCATGAGATCTGACTTTGAATCTCACTATGCTTGATTTGTCAGGTAGGTGACTTCTTGATAGTATCATTATGGGGAGGTGATCGCAGCATGCGGCACCATTGGAAAGTGTTTAAAAATCAAACCTCAAGTTGACATATGTCTTGTGAGGGAAATTAGGTTGATGGAACAGTTGGGAAGCCATCAATGGTAGTGCTAGCACAAAGTCATAATTCATTGGAATCGAGGGCTTGAGAATAATTGTGTTTTTCAAACTTTTGATCATGACAGATAAAGTGATCTCTCTCAAAAACTGTAAGTAAGGTCTGCTCAGCATAGTTGTAGGCAGGCCGTGTTTGTTGAAACAACACAAATGTAAATGATCAGGCATCTGCAACAGGGGTTGGCTAGCTGCCCTAGCAAACAGGTGGACTTGGAAAATGAGAATTGCTGGTCATTTATATGTATATAACAAATGAAAATAAAAAGTTCAAAAATTTATCACCCAAATTTAAGTTTTGCAGAAATGAATTTGCTCATTGGTTTAAATAAATCAGTTTAGTTTATAAAAAGACACCATAAAATGTTTTATGTAATATCTTAAAAGATTTTATAAAAAAGGTTTATATCCATATCATGGATAACAGCTCAGAATGAGAAATCAGAAAAAGCTGATTTTGAATTCCAATCAGGTTTATTATATTCACTTATGTTCAAATACCCTTGGGAATGGTATGAATCCACTTCTTCTTCCCTAGCAATTGGTTACATAATAGGAAATGTATCAAGAAATCATTATTATCTCAAAAAAATTCTTACAATCCAAAAATATTTGCTGGTTTTAAGTAAACTTCAAAAAATTGGTAAGTCATAAAAATCAAATCAAATCAATTTCATAAAAAGAATGTTAATTTCTATATCAACTGACTTTAAATTTGTTCATATTTTAAATGCGTTGATGTGTGATATTAACTGATACTGAAAGTTTTCGATTATGTGTATTAAATAAAAAGATATATATATATATATATACAGAAATATATTTTCCCAATTGAGGACAGCAAATTAATTTCAGTTCCACTGAAAGTTCTAGCTATGACTCAAATCTGTTATATTTAATAAAAAAAAAAACAGGAAATCTTAAAATTCACAGAGAGACTTTCTTGTCACTTTGTATTTATACTTTTACAATTGAAGTTACAGCTGTTATATGTCCGCCATTTTAACCTTTTAGCAGATTCAATTGCATCTTGCAAATGATAAAATATGCCCAGCATATTTAATATAAGGACTGACAAGTTTGTTTTAGGAGAGGCCAGGAGCTAATCTCAGCCTGCCTGAGGGAGATGTTAACCCAAGTTTTTCTTTCTTCAACCTTTGACCCTTGCCATTTCAATCTCTGTTTGTCCATTAGAGAACTGTAGTATGCTTAAAGGCATCTTGTCAATAAAAAATAGACATCTTCTCTTTCTTTGCTTCTCTATACTTGTGACTGTCCAGAGGGTTCTGATGTTCATGTTGTTAATGAAAAGGAAGCTAAAAAGAGACATGTTGGTTCTCTTGAAACACCAGACAATAATTACACAGAAAAATAACCAGACACATATAATTATTACATGTTGGGTTAATGTCACTCATGTCATAGACTGATCATAAGTGGAATGATATGGGTTATCAACCTTTATATTATTATTATTATTCTTTTGGACTTGCAACTTTGTTTAGAACTACTGTTCAGCTAATACAAGGCCTGAGACCCACTGAGGGTAGATGGTTACTGTGTGGAGTTGTATGAGTAAGGACAAGTGTTAAGAGTATAGAATTGAAGTAGACTTTAGAAGAAACTGTAAACCCAATTCTAAACAGGAAACAAGGAATAAACTTCTAGTTTCGTTCAAAAGATCATGGAGAAGTGTGAACTGGATGATAAGGGGGTTGATTTTTTTTATTCTTTTACTTTCAATATCATTATCTGACATTCTTTTCAATATTTTCTTTTGTAATTTCTTCAATGTATTTCAATTCAACAAATTCAAGAAATAACTTAATAAAAAACTTAACTGCAGTTACTTGTCAGTCATCTCCAATGAAAATTGTATAAAAAAGAAGGACTGCTGCCCAAATACATACATATATATATATATATATATATATATATACACACACAAAGCAATATAAATACACATATATACATATTTATAAAATAAAGCAATAAATATAAATACACAAACACACACACATATATATATATATATATATATATATATATATATATATATATATATATATATATATATAATAAAATAAGATGTTCAGTGAATGAATATGAAGCTATGATTGTTATGTTGATGGCAAAAATTAATCTTAGATTCCCGCCATTAACCTAATTAAATAATTAAACCCGTCAGTAAAAAAAGAAAAAGTGCATTAATCATTTGTAATTGCATTTATTTAAATTACAGGTTAGAAATTTAATACAAAATTGCACCCAGAAAATAGGTGTAAAATTGGAGATGACACAATCTATGACATCATAGGTTTGAAATGTCACCATAAGAGTATTGGAAGTATTTGCCGATATTGTTTAACTCATACTTAGATAATAGAAACTAAGCTGAATTTTGAAATGTAATAATCAATGTCAGAACATTCATTTTGTCCAGCAAACAATTATGAAACAGAAAATGAAAATAAACCTGAAAAGTTAATCAATACCTGATTAAGCATAAGAAAAATTTTGCTAATATTTCAATATATTCTCTGAGTGAGATGACAAAAAAATTTCAACAAAATCAACCACAGCTTTTGTTATATTGATTACTTAGTAATTTTTCAGATTTAATTTAATATATTAATTTAGTTCTTTATGTTAATTTGCCCCTGCAAAATATTTTTCTAAAGTAGTAAGGAAGTACTGAAATATTTTTGAGTACTGAAGTGTTGTTGATCAGAAGAGAGATGTGTTTCTACAGAAAAATTCATACAATACCATAAACTGAACATGTAAGTAGCAAGAGATTATTAAAGAAAAATGGTAATGAAAAGGACAGTTTCACTTACTATCACAAAGAGACAGTTGGAATTTCTGGGAGACATAATGAGGAAAGATGGCTTGGAGAATTTGACACTCACAGGACATACTGAAGGCAACAGGGTAAGAGGGAAACAGTGAGTAACATAAAGAACGTCTGTAATTGAATAGCAAACCAGTAATTGGGAGTAACAGTAAAAAGACAGACATTGCTTAGCACTACAAAGGACACGACTTTGTGGAGAACCAAGATCAGACACATAACGAAGTTACACAACATATAAAAAAGAAATAAAGTGTCTTAAAGTGAATATTAAAATGTAAATAATGTAGAATAAGCGAAAATGACATGATCAGATAGTGAAACTCTATAACTCACTTTCAGCATTTCTATATTAATCACTCTATCTTTGGATCAGAACCTCTAAATGAAACTCTTCTATCTTTGGATCAGCATCTCTAAATGAAACTCTCCTGTCTTTGGGTCAGCATCTCTAAATGAAATTCTCCTATCTTTGGATCATCATCTCCAAATGAAACTCTCCTATCTTTGGATCAGTATTTCTAAATGAATCTCTCCTATATTTGGATCATCATTTCTATTTGAAACTCTCTATCTTCAGATCAGTATTTCTGAGTGAAACTCTCTATATTCGGATCAGCATTTCTATGTGAAACTATCTTCAGATCAGCATTTTTAAGTGAAAAGAAATGATTGTATTGAACGTGATTCTAAGAAAAGATGCTAAAGCCTCTTCTCCTTATTATTTTCTTTCTTATATGTGCCATGTCCTTTCAGGACGTTGCTGACCATGGCTCTCCATTTCCTTATGTCTCTTGTAGCACTCAATAAGCTTTAACTTTTTGTTATTTCTTGCAGACACTGTTCTGCCATTCACTTGCTTAATCCTGTTATGTATATCACCTATAACATTTACTTGTCCCTCTTCTCCTCTATCTGCCCTGTGAGTATCAGATTTTCCAAGCCCTTCTTTCTCATATTTGCCTAAATAGAATCTCAGATTAGAAACTAAGGCTGAATGACTGAAATGACAAACTGAATGGGCAGGAACATCTGGGTGCTGACTGAAGTTACTATATTTTTAAAATTTTCTAAGATGTGAGTTACATTAATGTTTTTGACATGCTGCGATTTTCTTCAGTCTAAAAATGTCAGACATTAGTTCAAGGTTCTTTCACCTTGTTAAACTATTAGTCATTGGTAGGATTATTCCAAACATAAAACAATTAAAGATAAAATTATAATAATTTTGTATTTAAAATAAATATATTTCGCCTTTAAATTCTACTTCTCTCTTGCATTCTTTCTTTCTTGATATATATATGTGTGTGTGTGTTTATAAAATGTAAGAGAGATGTAGCAAATGTATTTCATCGCATAAATGAGTACATACTGAGAAGATTCATATATATATATATATATATATATATATATATATATATATATATATATGTATGTATGTATGTGTGTGTGCGCGGATCAATATAACTATTGCCAAAATTAGCATTTCACATACACATATACATTAATATAGTTAGATAAAGAGATAGCCGAATCAGAATCAAATTGAGTAGATGAAATTAAATCAAGGACTTAGATGAACAGATTACTCAAATTTATCATGGAGATTTCCTCAAATAATTCGCTTGATGATGACTCAGATTGGCTAATTGGTATAAACTTAATATGAAACATCACAAAACACAGAAGCAGGTTATATATATATATATATATATATATATATATATATATATATATATATACATAGAGAGAGAGAGAGAGAGAGAGAGAGAGAGATAAATAAATAAACATTTGCACTAAATGAACTATAAGCAGTAATATGTATATGTATGTATATATATATATATATATATATATATATAGAGAGAGAGAGAGAGAGAGTGAGAGAAAGAGACATGTGACCACAACACAAAATTTTCAGATACTGTTCCCATCCACAAGTGCTTTTATCTGTAGGTGTTTTTAAATTTCTGTGTAAGTACACACATGCTTAAGTCTGTAGACAATGAAACTTGGAGTTGTCTAATCAATTTAAGGCATTTTGTATATTCTTTAATATATATATATATATATATATATATATATATATATATATATACAAGTATAGGATTGGTGTATATGGAATAAATTCCAATAACCAACAAATAGTATTTTTAAAAGAGTGCTTAATACAGAGTAGAGCAAATATAAATATTTATTTGAAAAATTATAACTTAAATATGTTATAACATCACTACAAAAATAGCCATTTTGTTTCAACACCTCTGGTGGCTTATCAAGTGATGATGTTGAATGCAGCTGCATAAGCCACCAGTTTGTTTACTCTAAAAGCAATGTCTCCTATTTTATAATAAAATATAATGTCAGTGATATGTAATGTGTTTCCTTCTTCAAAATGACTTCTTCAGACTAATTAAAGATTTTATTGATGTTTAGTGGGAGGGAATGAAAATATTAACAAATACAAGTTATAATTAAACATCAAAAGAATGCTGAAGATGTTTACAAACAGCAATTAGTATTTTTTAAACGGTAGTAAGATGCTAAAAAAAGTTGGCTAGGCTGTGAGTGTAGACACAGGACACTAGAAATTTTAAATTTAAGTATGAGATTAAGCATCCCTACAGTTTCACTATTTCACTCAATTTATAACTATAATTGATGTTTATATTTTCATTCTCTATATGATTCCATCAGCAAAATCATAAGTTACACTGAAGAAGTCTTTTTCTAGGATGAAACGAGTTACATTTGATTTTTATTAATTTTATCATTCACATGTGTGTGTGTGTGTGTGTGTGTGTGTGTGTGTATATATATATATATATATATATATATATATATATATATATATATTGTGTATTTGGGCAGCAATCTCTCTTTTATACAAATTCCATTAAAGACCAACAGGGTACTGCAATTAAGATCTTTATTTAAGTTTTCATGTATTCATAAGTGTTTTCTTTTCTGGACATGAAGCCAACACTCAATAACATTAACTATGAACATGGCCAAAATGTGCTGACCATGTTTGGAAAATCAAACCTTCCTATATCTTTTTCCTATATCAATTTCTTTTTTAGCACTTCTTGTTTGTGGAACTCCCTTCTGGTTCCATGCTTTCATCTTCAAAAATTTAAATTCAATGTCAATCGCTATCTACTATTGTCCTGATAATTCTTTACTTTTTCTGCTCATTATTAATGTTTCTGTTCATAATTCTTCCACTTGTAACCTTTTGTGCCTAAGTGGCTTTGCTGCCTTGCACAGTGTAATATTGATTTATATATATATATATATATATATATATATATATATATAGTTAAGTTATAAGGAACTTGGTAAACCGAATTGGTAAATCCAAGGAGGATGAAATCCTGAGAGCTCAATGTTAGGACAGAGCTAATATGTAATGAAAAACAAACCACTTTAATGTACCATTACGATAATTTATTTCACCTAAATCCTTTTTTAAGGATTCAGGATCATCAGGTAAATCTTCCAACAACGAATTGAGAAAAAAAAAAAAAAAAAAAATTTTTTTTTTTCTCAATTCGTTGTTGGAAGATTTATCTGATGATCCTGAATCCTTAAAAAAGGAATTAGGTGATATAAATTATCGTAATGGTACATTAAAGTGGTTTGTTTTTCATTACTTATATATATATATATATATATATATATATATATATATATATATATATATAAACATTAAAAAACCCATGCATTCAGTTAAAAATAAAAATTGATAATGGCTAAAAGAATAGCTGAAAGCAGTTGGATATGCTGAAATTTTGAGTAGTTTTTATACAGTTTGTGTCCAGAAAACAAACATTTCTATGAACACAAGAAAAATTAAATAAAAAGCTTAACTTCAGTACCTTGCCAGTTACCTTCAACAAAGCTGCTAAGAAAGTTGGCTCACTGTGTCATGCAAGACAATTTTTCTCTCCAGAATCTATCTGATATATCCATAAGTCTACCATTCATCCATGCTTAGAATATTCCTGTCAGATATAGTCCAACGCCCCTGCTATTTACCTTGAGCTCCTTGATAAGATCCAAAGAAGAATCAGCAATATTTTTGGTCCTGATCTGGTGGCTTGGCTTCATTCCCTTTTCCACTGCCATAAGGTTGCCTCTCTGTGCCTTTTCTATAAATACTTTCATGGTCTTTATTTTAACAAGCTCTTTGCTATGATACCTAGAATTTTTTAATTTAAGTTCAATACTAGACTGGTGTCGAGATCTCATCAATTTACAGTTGAGCTGACTATAGATGACACTGTAAGTTCTATACTAGCAATTTCTTTTTTAGCACTTCTTGCTTGTGGAACTCCCTTCTGGCTCCATGCTTTCATCTTCAAAAATTTAAATTCAATGTCAATCGCTATCTACTATTGTCCTGATAATTCTTTACTTTTTCTGCTCATTATTAATGATTCTGCTCATAATTCTTCCACAGCTTGTAACCCTTTGTGCCTAAGTGGCTTTGCTGCCTTGCACAGTGTAATATTGATTTATATATATATATATATATATATATATATATATATATACACACACACACACATATATGCAATTTTTATATATGTTATTTATATATTTTGTATGCGTAGTACTTATTAGAAAGCGCTCAATGTCAGTGATATATATATATATATATATATATATATATATATATATATATATATATAGTAAGATTGATGTGAGTTTGTGACCCTGGATTTCATGTTCTTTGCAATAGTCAGACAAACTTTTTAAAGTCGTGTCAGATGATCGCAAAGAAAATGAAATCCAGGGTCACAAACTGACATCAATCCAACTAAATATATATATATATATATATTAAAGATTATTTTATCCTGGTGTAGCAATAATAAGCTATATATATATATATATATATATATATATATATATATATAGCCACACCAGGATAAAATGATCTTTAAAATATGTGATACAAGTAAGCAAAGTATCATAATCTATATAGAAACATAAGAAATACTTATAAATATAGACATTATTCTAATATATGTGCATTCATATATTATGTTCACTCAGTAATTTTATCTATTTGACATGAACATTTTTGTATCTGGAGTTAACATGCATCCTCTTGTACATCATTTGTGCACAGTCTTCCTCTGTTTCTCTTACTAACCTGAATAATAGCTCTTAAGTTGAGACAGTAAGTATAAAAGCATGATTAGCCAGCCAACAGCAGCCATATTCATTGCACTGTATCTGTTCACAATGCATTCATGAATTTATTATTAAATATAAACTCAGACAAAAGAATAAATTGGCAGAACAAGCAAGCAAAGCAAAAAAAGTAAAACAACCATTTTATTTTTATTCTGCCTAGAAATCAACTGAATCCGAGATGTAACTGAATTTGGAACTATTGAAGTAGAAAATTACACTCACAGACATCATTAAAGACAGAGGCTTTAAAAAAATCAAAGAAGAGATAAAGGTATATTTCATTCAGGCTGCTTCTTCTTATCTTAGCTCTCCATTTCCTGTATGGTATTATAGCATACTTCTTTTTTGGTATATTAATCTGAGTAAAGTCATTTGACTCTCCTCTAACAGTATTAGCTAATTTCTAAAATACAGAAATCTTATTTTTTTAATCATTTCTACCTATGCAAGGCAATAAAGCCACTAAGACCAAGGGGTTACTGAGTGTTAGATAATATAAGAAAAGCTATTATTACGTTGAAGAACAATAAAAGAACGAGAATTAAGAAAACAGAAGATAATGATTCACATAGCATTTGAATCAAACTTGACTGGAAAGCAAGAAGCCAGAAGAGAGTTCCACAAGTGAGAAGTATGATAAAAGAAATTGTTAGTATAGAACTTGCATCTAGCCATCTGTAAAATGATGGAACATTGCCAGTACTTACATTCCTAAAGTTTACTTACCATAGTGGAAAGTTCATAAGAAAAATTACCATAAAAGTATTTATAGAAAAGGCACAGGGAAGCTACTTTATGGCAGTGGGAAAGGGACTGAAGCTGAGATGTCACATCAAGACCAATTTTATTGCAGATTCTTCTTTGGTTTTTATCAAGAATCTCTAAATATATAGCAGGTGGACCGGACCATATGTGTCATCAATATTCAAAGTGTGGATGAATGGGAGACTTATGAATATGTTAGATAGATTTTGGAAAGAAAAATTGTCTAGCATGACACAGTGAACCAACTTTCTTAGCTGTAGACTAAACAATTGATTCTATAATAAAATCTAAGTGATGATAAGTTTTGGATTAAAGCAAAAATTCTATAAAAATAACAAATGATTTATAAAGTTACAGAAAGTGTAACAGACTAAGAAAACAAAACTAAATAAAAAAGTGAGTCAAAGAAAATACAACTTAGTCTACTGGCAAACAACTTCAAATTCCTCTGTAGAAATGTTTTTTTTTTTAAATGTATACTAATCCTTGACATATTTCTTCTTCAACGTGTCCCTTATTTTAGTATTCTCTTTTCAATGGTTATTCTTTTAATCACTCCAAGTTGCATTAACTGCTGTTTCTATCTAATGTATTCAAATCAATTTATCCATTTCCTTTAGTTCTTTATAGCTTATATCTATATTAATGTCTGTCTGTCTGTCAATCATTAAACTGAGATGTCTACTCAAACACATGTATACACTGAAAATACTATTTACAGTATTAAGAAACAATGTTCAGTTATAAAGAAAAAATCTTTTAATTCCTTCAAAATTACTTTGTTTACATTCAGATAGAAAAGTCAAATTAGTGGATATGGACTTCAAAAGGTTCGAACAAATGGTGTGCATTTCTTAAAAAAGTAATTTAATCCTGTTTTGCTGTAAAGTCTTTCCTGGTTAAGCAGTCTAAAGCACACCTGGCTGGAAGTGTTGTATCCTCTTTATAATACATGTTCAAACCTTTATTTTTTATTAGAAATTCTCAAATGCTTGTGCCAATAGACATCAACTATATTGTTTAAAAAAACAGGCAAACATGTGTAGTGACAAAATATAACCTTTATAGCAATAAGAAATATACATATATATTAAATTGTTCACATCTATCTAGCTATTTATCAAGTTCTTATTTATGTATATCTTCATTTTTCACTAAGTGAATGTTATTTCCTTCATTCTCAGGTTAAACTCAAAGTTGGATGAAATCCAATCATCTCTTGAGTTATCCTCCCTTGCCTTCAGCCATCTTTATCTTAAAACCACTGAGCATTAACAATTCTAATGTGCTTGACTGGTGGCAACTGTTCTTTCATTTACCTTCTGTCCTTGCCATTTGCTCAAGATCAAATCGCCTATGTCCAATCCTATCAGATTAGCTTGATTTTATCACCAAGCTTAGAACAAGCTACACTTGAGCATTCTTTAATCTGAACCAGCAGCAAATGAACAAACCTTGATCCTCAGAGAAATGCCAAAAGTAGATTTGCAGGTAATACTTACTCAATAAACATAAAAACAAAATTCTTCAATATTTATATTCTACCCTCCCAAACAATTCATGCTCTATCTTTTATTTGGTTTTGTCATCTTTTTAAAAGTGTTTCAATCTACTATTAACTGTACTTTTGAAAATTTCACAACAGACCTTTGTGATATTTGAAGAGATGTCTACTTTAAATAGTTTTCAGATATTTAGTAATTACTAAGTAGTGCTATTATTATGTATTTATTATAAATGTAGACTATCTATTTTTATATTTGAGGAAAAATATCATGTCCCTTAATTTTGAAGAATTTCACAAACGTTACCGTGAAAAATATTCCTTGTGAAAAATATTTATTTTCTGTTTTGCACGATGACATTGCCTTTTACCAGCATCGATCTACTTTTAAAAATAAGCAGGCGACTGACAAAAATTTTAAAAAGAAGAAATCAAATTAAAAATATTATTTTCATTTTTGAATACATTATAAATGGAACATACTTTGATGTGAAATATTTGCACTTTGGTGTGTTTTAGGCATCAAAGAATAAAGAGATACTCAGAAAATTTGATAAAAAGGCATTTTTAGGAAATAAAATCAAATAAAAAAAATTCTTTTCTTCTTCATACTTCACTGAAAGTAAAAATATGGATTAATATTCAGATATTACTTGGTCATCTTGAAAAGAAATATCAAGCAAAATGTAGAGAAAATCAAACAAGACTTCCTTTGATGTTAGTATAATGTATTTTTGTCTTGCTTTGTTTTTAAGAATAAATTTGAAGTAAAATGTCAAGTACTATTCAAATATAACTTGATCTTCTTGGAGGAAAGGAAGGCTATGCCAAAAAATAAAAACCCTCCTCAAATTGTTTCTATGTCTTGGTCTTTAAAATCAGTTTTGGACACAAAAGTTTGAATCCAATTGATTTTTCCCTTCACTTTTTTCGTTGATACTTAAAAGATGTCAAGATGAAAAGCCAAGATAGAGAAAAATTTTGAAAAATTTCCAATTCTTTTCTCATTTTGTATTTCTATTATTACTTATTTTTACTCCTTTCATTGTTTTTGCTTCTTCATCATACCCCAAACATTGTTCGTCTCTTCTCAATCAAAATCATACAGACATGCAATATTAACAACAGTAACAATAAACATATCATCAACTTACATAATTCCCTTTGTTTTACTATTCTTCGGACTTTCCTGATCTTTCAAACATGAAGCAAGATAGTAATGTCAACCCAAGCGAAAGAAAAAATAGAAATAGAAATTTTCAAAACTGAGTAGTGAATGAATTGTATTCCCCATATCTTTGGCTCTATCTAATTTTTTACTATTTCCTTAATATGAAATTCAAAGAACTACTAAAAGTATCATTTTTAATTGAAGTACATCATCTTAATTTAAATAAATAAATAACAACACAAATCTCTTTTGCTTTTTTAAAACACAATTAAATATTGATTTGGTTTGGTTTGGTTTATTTTACAGCATATCAACCTCAATTGGTTATGTAATGCCGACAAGATTTTTAGGATAAGTCTGTATTAATATAAGATATAGCCAATAGTAACTGATGAAGTCTGTAGTTAAATAAACAATGTTACCTATAAGAGATTTAAGTTTGTGTTCTTATTATTCTGTACTGTGATAATATTGTAATAAAAACAGAACCAGTGAATAAACTTATACCAAAGCTTTACTGCACTTTACTCTGGCTACCCATCTACTGACGGATATTACGGGGTGCTTTTTATACCTCCTAGATTTTAAGTGTGTGTGTGGGGGGTAACTGATGATTTATCAGTACAAATATTGCACATACCTCCAGCAGAAAACTGAATATAAAACTCAACCAAAAAACTATATCCCTATCACACATCTTGTGACTACTTATAAAATGCTAATATCAATACTGTCTAAAAGAAAATATTTACATGGAAAATAGCAATTTTTTCCTCATAGAGCAAAAAAGTTGTTGATAGGAATCCTTCAGATATAAAGATAAACTGCATGATTCTAGAGTCTCTTGTGATAAGAAACACGAGAACATTAGCACTGCATTAATTGACTACATAAAGGCATTTGACAGTGTTTCCCATTCACAATTAATAATAGCACTTGGGTTTTTTTAAGATCTCTTTAATATTAATAAATGTTCTAGACATAACTTGATAAAAGTCAAACTTTTTCTCTATCATTGAAATAGTATTATAACATTGAAAAATATCAACATAAATTATAATATATTCCAAGGGAATTCTTTTCTACATTTGTCTCCCTGGAACAGAACAAACATTGATATGGATACAAAATGGGAAGTATTGTCACCAGCCTCTTCTTTTACATGGATGACCTTAAATTATATGGAAAGGATGATGACAAACCAGAAGGACTTAAAAAATGTTTAAAAAATTAGTGATAACTTACAGGACAGAGTGAGGGACAGAGGAAAACAATGCATAAATTACCTAATAAGCTTGTGTGAATGGATGGCAGCAGAGGGTTTGAGAGAGATAGTAAAAACCTAACATTTATTAAAAGCTACAAAGCACTGGAAATTGTGGACAGCCATAATCACTGACACTGTGAAAGGGCATGGGTACATAAGGAGATAACAGAGGGAGACACTTTTGCTTGGCTAAATGTGCAAAAGCCATGTTCAAAAGAGGCAGGTTTTTGAATAGTACTGCTATATAACTGAATAGAAAAAACCATGATGAAAGAGCTAAAACTGAATAAGTATACAAACATTTAGAGGCCAATGAAGGAAACAGCATCCAACATGTAAGTATTAAAGGAAAATTTTAAAAATATAGTCATAAATACTGCTTTTGGAACCTCCAAGTGGAAACAGATATTGTCATGATACTGGTTGCTCTCTTTAACAGAATATAAACCAACCCATCAGTAGGTCAACATCTACAATGGAACATTTTCAAGCATTACAATATATGTATAATAAATAGATGGCCTGAATATTATCCAGTAAATTGAAGGGGAAAACTTTCTATATGGCTATACTGTAGATAATGAAATGACTATTAAAACAAGCAATCCAGATATAATTATAAAGGATTAAAATAAATTAATCTACCTTTTAATTGATATTAGTGTTCCAGTTGAAATTATTTGATAAAAAATGTAAATATAAAGATCATCATTCTTTCTCTTTTATTTAGCAAAGATAAAACTCTTCATTTTAACACTACCTTATTACTTACTTATATATAAATATTCTTTTCTGTACATGTCCTTCCATTATACCTGTTTCTGTAGGTTTTATCTTTTACTCCTATATCATCAAGTGTACATCAGAAAAGAATGTGAATTACAGAATTGGAACTGCACATGGGACATTTGGAAAGCTAATCAAATACATCTTTAACAACAAAGATCTGAACTTAACAAAACAATTATGGTCTGTAATGATGTCATTTCAGCTTTGCTATATGGCTGTGAATCCTGGATTCTATAGCATCATGACATCCAATAAAAAGATTTCATGAGTGAAATCTTTGTTCAATCGTGAACATCAAATGAGGATAGTATGTGACCAACAACGAACTCCTGGAAAGAGCCAACAGTCAAAGCAATGAATTTCTGATCATTAAACACTTTTTGATGGTCAAGACATGTAGCAAGAATAGAATGGTCAAGGTTTCCACATCAAGTCTTATTCAGCAAGCTCACTTCAGGGAAAAGACTGCAGGGTTGCCTTCAAAGATACAAGGACCAACTCAAAACAACACTGAAAGACACAGTAGTTGAGACTAAATTCTTTGAAACACAAGCCTGAGACTATACCAAGTGGTAATGTTCTATCATCATTGAAACCAGAATCTTCAAAGCCAGCAGAAAAGAAAAGAAAAAGGTCAAATGATAGTAGAGAAAAGCTTGATGAATAAAACTCATCCTTCACGAATATTACCATTCATTGAATGCCATCAACTCTTCCATACAAGAATTGGTCTACTTTGACATCAATACCATCATCATGAAAGAAGTGATCAGCAAAGAAGAAAGTTCTTGAATATGAGATAAAGTCAATGACAGCATCTTTAATCCTTGGTGCACTTTATTTTTTTTTTTTATATACACATTATTTCTATATATCAATCTGTTTTGTATCTTTCTCTCACTATTTGCTGAACCACTTTCTCAGGAGTTTTTATTCATTTATTCTTACTGCATTCATCATAGTCTCTGCTTTTTGCACTTTCTTTCGTCTCAAAACGTTTTCTGTGTTTACTCTTTGAGTTCTTCATTACCACACACTCTTACTTTCTATACCATCTTCTGCTCCTGTTATTTATCCATAGAGGATTTTTCTCTCCCTCTTTGGCACTATTCACTTGGCAACTGATCCACACATGATGTTGCCATAATTCCTATAGATGATAGCCAATAAACAAATATAATAAAAAGTAAAAGTCAAGAAATGATGTGCAAATAAGAGAGAGTCTGGAGACAAAACATTTTCTGAGCCAATACAAAGAGTCGAAAGATCAATGTACTTCAGCAGAGATGCAAATAGGTTCATGTTGGAATTCAGGAAAAGAAAGAAGCTGAATTATTCAAATTAACAAGATAACTTTTTTTGTTAAGTTCAAGGAAACTAAGTTAAACTCTGACTTCTAAATACAAAAACAGAATTCAGTTTTTAACATTAACTAGATGAACTCACATGCTAAGTTAAGAGCAGTAAAACTTAGGTCTACTGAAAATTCAAAGCTATTCAATTGGACTGGATTATTTTGTAAGTTTGTTCCAAGGCAAAATAACATTTAACTCTACATACAGATTAAATGAAATTCATTTAAATTAAGCAAATAAATTCAATAACAGAAAACTATAGATCAAACTTATAAGCCAAAAAAGCTTTGCTATTAATGGGAAAGTGTAGTGAAATTCATTGGTAAATTATTGCATTTTAATAAACAATATTATTACAGTTTTAAATCATTGCGAATCCATTTGCAATTTCATAAGTCATTGATGAAAAAACTATTATTATATATTTTTATGAAAGGCTAAACTATTTCTGGAAAATAATTCTCTTCTGCTATTCTTTTCTTCATTGTTTGAATTTTTTATGCTTACATTTGATTGGTTCTTATTCCTTTCTTTAGAATAACTATTTTAGTAAAATTGTACCTTATTAATAACAGTAAGTGTCATGTAAGGAATGAAAAGATTTTCCTTTGTAAATTGCTTTTTATGACCTTTAGCTCTCTGTCTTTAGCCAGGAAGAGTTTAATCAGAAAATCAGGAAAGATTCTAAAGTAGCCGTAACTGACAAACCATAGACAAAAAGGGTGGTGACCTCTTGATTCGTGTGTCATTTTAAAACAAGATAGATATAATTCTGATGGACCTTGGCCTGTGAGCAGACTTATATGTGACTTAGGGAAAAAAATGAAAAAATAAAATAAAAAGCAAATCTTATATTAAACATAACAAAACCAAAATAGAAATAAGTAAAGGCTTTGTAAGTAATCAGTTTGCAACTAGCTGAATTATATAGATTTGTAACCAGTTACTATTTTTTTATGAATATAGTATTGGTATTTACACATTGAAGAAAGATAAGATCAAGGGGTGGGAATCTCCAGAGATTTTTGACTTAATATAGATCATGGCAGTATAGAAAATAATCAAAATAAAAGAGATATTACCTAAAACAAAAACAAAACAGAACAAAAACGAGATGGAAAATGTAGGTTTTAAGCCTCGATGGAATTTTCATCATATTTGATAAACGCCAACCAAGATTACAAAAGGACAAGTAGTGAACATTACCGAATTGGAGATAAGGTAATTGAAGAATGAGTTCTTCCCCAATGGAGAACCAGGCAGAAATGGACAGCCAGAAGTAAACCATTCCTGTGAGGCTCAAAAGTGAACTTTGACCAAAGCTATGTGAAAAATTTGTTTATTATGCTTGCACAGTTGTCGATTATATTGAAGTTTATGATGAGTTTCTCATAAGTATTCTGTGAACATTAATCAAAAAGTTTTGCTCCTCCCTACACTGAAAATAGCCATATATAAATTTACAATGTAGGTATAACAAATGGATAATTTCTCAATGTAATAACCTCTGCTCTGCTAAGCATTATCTTTTAGAGTTCTACAAGTGTCATCATGAAAATTTAGCTGATATAATATTGAATATTGACTTTTTTAAAGGCCCAGTCTTGGTAAAATGTTGTTGTTCTTGAAGATCTACAGAAGCTACCTGTAGTATATAGTAATTTTCAAAATGTAATAATTAAAACAGCAAGTGTGCAAAGATTACAGAAGCATTTCAAAAGTTCACATACAAAGAAGATCAACATACATAAATAATGGATGCACAAGGGGTGTAATAGTTAATGGCTCAGAACCTGAAATTCATGAGCTGAGTTCTAATTTCACCTGAGCTTGTTACATTCACTTTTTTACAAATAGCAATGGGAAAGGTATCAGTCCATCTTTTCTCCTTCCAGCTATGGGTTAAATATTTGGGTAGACTGCAATCTTCAGCTTAAGTTGGCAACCATTCTTGAAGAAGGAAAACTCTGAATTCATAATCAGCTGGGCATAGAGCTAACAACTCCATGCTGTGAAAAACTTATTTGCTATAGAAGCAATATCATCAATGCCTAGCATATATGGGACAGTGGCTTCATAATCCATGAGTGAAGTGTAATGGAACTTGAGAAAGATATATATATATATATATATATATATATATATATATATATACATTCGTCCCACACTCTCATAATTACACTCTCTCTAAATTCTATTTTTATTTCCGGAGTAGGTTTTTTTCTGTTTTCTTTTTGAATTTGTAGGTCTGATGAATTGGATCGTATTTACGATTCCAATGGAATAAATTATGACCATGGAATATTAGTGTTTAAGCCTTTTTATTATATCCTTACTCTGTCCTGGACATTGAGTTCTACCTGGATTCTATCCTCTCGGAATTTTTTATTCAAAAAATATACCTGTGTGTATATGCACCTGTGGATTTTGCATATATATGTATATTTGCCACTAATATTATCTATATATATATATATATATATATAACAACAGGATTCAAGAAAACACACTAAAAATAAAGCCTTCAAGAATATGCTGAACAAAAATGAACATAAGATTTTGCAATAGATCATAGCCACTCAAATGACAGCTCATCTACATAAACTTAAACAATTTTATTACTTCAAAAAGAAGTCAAGTGGCAAGAGATCAAAAGACAAACCAGCAACAACAGTAACGACATACCAACTTCTTAATAAGCCTGTACATATTTTTCTCTTCTAAGCTTTTCATATATCAGACACATGTCTATTTTTAGGATTATTTCAAATAAGATTGTTTGCTCCACAAAACTAATGTACATTTATCTAGACATAGAAAAACTTTTTTCTTTTTTTTTTGTTGTAAAAATGTAAATAAATTGCAGTTTTAAATTTTATCATGATTATTAAAAGCCCGTTTACCATATTACTTTAACTAGGACTAATTGCAAATTCCATCATAAAATGATGATTCTGTTAGAAGAACTTTAAATACCACCTCCCTGATAAAAGGTGTTTTATATTAATAGGCTAAAAATTTGATTGGTTTGGTTTATTTTTTGTTTATATCAACTTCAAAATATTATTTAATGATGATAAGATTTTTAGAATAGGTTCATATGAATAGAATATGTATTCTTTATAAGAAATTGGTTTGTATGTCAGGTTTCATTGATGTATTTTTGTATAGAGGGTTTTTGTGGATAGTCATCTGTATTGCTGTTAATATTTTTTTTTCAAAAATGTATTGATGGTATTTTTACTATAAAAATCTATTTTTATACTTTCATAATGTTTTGATCCAAGTTTAGGGGTTAACTATTTGCCCATAGCTGGAACCATAACAGGTGCTACCACTTTGGGTCAGGTTGGACTGGGGAACAACAGTAATTAAGAGGTGGTTCCATGCTCCTCAAAACCACCTGATCAGAGGCCTTGCTACCAGATGTAGTTTATTGCTATACCCAAGATGCACTGTATTTAATTTAGTACTATTGAATATTCTTGATAAAAGTTTTGTAATTATTTTAAAATGGATGTTGAATATACATCAGCTGATCAACCTGTCTAACATGTTAGAATTAAAGTCATCAGAATTTATGGAGACAGCACAAAACGCCTGCTTTTCTATAGAAAAAGGCACAATTTTACATTGGAGGTATTGGTGCTTCTGCAATAAAATTTTCCTTGTTATTACAGCCTTAGATGCTGAATTTGTTACTAAAATTCCTTCCTCTATGCTAGATTCTTAAAAGTATGATGAATAAGCTATTTTGTCAGCTTCTGTAAAGACAAAACCAAAATTGCTGAACAAGCTGATGATGACAACTAAAATCATAGTATGCCTATTCTAAGAAATGGTATTGACAGCAGATTGTATCGGCATTAGCGAAGGAATAATGCAACATAAATTTCTGCAAGCATTACTTTTATCTACAGAACCTGGCTTCATAAAAATGTTTACTCCTACTCAAATAGACAAACAGAAAGATAAGCTAAGAGAAATCCCACATCCTTTACAGTATAAAAAAAAAATATTGTTACATTCATGAAAATATAGTGAAATAAAAAGATTGGCTACATGGAACTCAGAGAATAACCTTGCTTTACACCCTTAAAGATAGAGTTGATGGTGGATTTTCAGAGATATACTATAGCAACTGTCCTTTTGGTTATTGGTGGGATTTTGTGTAGAGGAAGAATAAAATTAATTTTCTGGGCATGTGAGTTGCAGAAAATCTCTCTTGGACTAGCAAAACCATCATGTTAGTCAAGAAAGCATAACATCAACCATATTTACTAAGAATTCTTAGAAAAATAATTTGCAATGGAAGCTACTTCTTCTGCAGCTCTACTGAGAATGTTCTGGCATACCCTATTACTATTTCATATCCAAGCTGCTCAGCAATGGATAAGAGAGATCTCAAAAAGTTATTGCCCAGAAAATAACTGGCTGGGAGGTTACTTCTAATTCTTGTTGTCACAGTAGAGCAGAAAACATAATGAAAAATAACATGCATCCCATGTATCACTTGTTTGAACTGTTACCCTCAGAGTGACATTTTAGTTTTATTAGTTATGGGACAAAGCACTTGTGGAACAGCTTTCATCCCTGGTCCCTGTGTAAAATGAATACTGTAACATGCTGACAATTTTCAACATATTTTAAGCATATTAATTTTCTTCATTTAATGCCGCACATATTTTTTGTTTTGTGTGTGCGTACATATATTGATGCACCTTGTAACTGCTGTTCAGTTATATTATGCATTGCACAGGAATAAATAAATAAAAATGCAAAAGCATCCACAACATAAAGGAATTAGAACATATTATAAAGAAGAAAGACTTAAAATATACTTAAAAGACCTCACAATTATTAAATCAACAAAAGGAACGTATAAGCCTTGGTGCAGACAGCACAAGAAGCAGTTCAAGTAGCCCTCAAATAATAACCAGTTCCCAACCATGGTCCACTGTTTTCAGTGATATGAAAAACTAATTGGGCATTCTACATTATTACCAACAGATCTGCTACTTCTGGAAGTCAATACATAACATGGATATATATATATATATATATATATATATATATATATATATATAAATTATATGTTACTGAGACTGACAGTACTTCTGTTACTCATTTTTCTAGTAAACAGTATTGGTTTGGACCCAACAACAATATCAATTTCATCCGATGGCGATAAGATTAGGAAATGTCAAAGACAAGTGAATCTGAAGATAGAACTTTCTAATCTAAAAAGGAACTTTCCATTAGACTTTTTGATGTCATTTATCTTTTACAGGGCTTTGATATTTTTAACAATTTTGGTTTACATATGAACTATAAATAAAATTGTTAAAAGACAATATTACAGAAAAAAGATTAATTTAAATTCATTTACATCTTTGCTAAATTTAATTGTTAATTGCAACTTTCATTTGTGTGTGAGTTAATAAAAAACATGTTTACAAAATTTTACATTGTTTGGATTACTGTCTTCATCTTTATTATCAGATTCACAATGTTTTGACCATTGTAAGCTCCAGCCTTCATCAGGTAATATAAGTTATAACAAAATATTTGCTAAAATAGACTGTGTATTTATGTATTTAGATGATATTTTTTTGACGTGATGATAAATCAGCAGATACAAATGATTTCAATTTTAGATGAGAACGATTTGAAAATTCCTTTGTCAAAATGTACTTTTTATGTTTTTAATTTATAATTTTTGTAATATAATGTGAATACAGGAATTTTAACCTCTCAGAAAAAGATTGAATTCAGATCTTTTTTTAACCAAAAGATTCTAAGAGTTTATATAGATGTTGGAGTATAGTGTATTTTTTGTCACAAACTTCTGTCTCTAATTATACAGTTATTAAGGGTGGAAGCTGTCACCCCAAAGAAAATCATTTGTCCACTCCCTCATGAAAAATGATATGAACTAATTTTAGTGTGCAAGTTCTTGCTCACAGACCTACTGACTTAAAGGTCACTTGCCTTCAAAACACTCTGGCAACAGACCCATAATTATGGCAAAAGTGAACTAACTTTTAATGCATAAGATTATTTCCCAACTGTTCTTTCAAATCATCTGACATTGGAAAAGATCTTTTAATAATATTGTGCAGCAACTTTTTAATATAACTCACCTGTAGTTTGGTTTTAGTATAGAATTAAACATATTTACATCAGTTTCTTTTTCAAAGATTTAACACAAATTCAAAGTATTTCACTTTTGACAGAAAATTGATGGCAGCCTATTTAACAATGCACAATATTTGCCATGTCATTATTACTATGACAGACAAACACTATGTGTCACTTTTCACTGTTTAAATCTATCAAAATTGGATGACCAACAACAACATATGATAATATGTACTGAGTACATTTCTGACAAATTACATCTTAAACTTAGTCAGTTGAAATTTTTAGGGCACATAATGAGGAAAGTGAGCTTGAAAAATTTGATACACACAGGATTGAAAACCTCATGTGAATCTATTTTTGATCACTCACATTCATTGTCTTATTCTGGTTTTGAATCTTCTTAAAGTTAGTAAAATCCAACTACTATTGGCCAAGTATGACTAAATATACAGAAGAGTTTCTTATAGTGTGTATATTTAAAAATTAATAAACATACAAGATCTCCTATTGAAATTTTGAATTATTTGCAAAACAAAATTGTCCATGTAGATATTGTCAGACCACTCCATTCTGTCTGTCATTCATATTCATATATAAGCATATAGAAATATCTCTTAATGAAAGCTGACTGTTCACTCTGTCACATTAAGGATCAAACATTAAGTTAAATTACCAGAAAACTAGTAGCTGAAAAGTACATAGATTACAAGATTTAGAGTTATAATCATGTTATATTCTCTCATCAACAGGTAATGTGGGGTTCAGCAGCTCCTTCATAAGCTGCTGTCTCATCTTGTCTGTGTCTCTTGCCATTTCTTGCCCCAACTGCTGAATTGCTTAAGCATTCTGTTTATATGTATTTTTCCCAAATCCCACTGCACCTCAAGACTCATCAATATTCATCACAATTAATTATTTTCTCCAGCTTTAGCAAAACAACACTGACTTTCAAACAAAGTGGTTAGTTATTCAAAAGAATACATTCTTTGACAACAAACTTTGTTTATCATTCCTTTCTATATCCTGATGACAATAAGCCCATGATTAGTTACTTATTCAATAATTTTTCCCATAATAAACTTTGGGTTTATAAATTATTTCTATGTCCTTGAGGTCAAAGAATTTCCTTTGTTATCGAATTTCCAATATAACCCATATAATTTTCTGCCCATTGTGCATGTTTACAAAATGACACTCCACATTGTTTACCGGTTTTGTGAATTCTAACAATTCTATTTGTCTTTTGGCTTACATTTTATATTCCTATTCCACTCTGAGTTCCTGGATATCAGAAAGAAAAAAAAAAATTCTCTTTTTTTCTCTTACTTCATATTTTAATTCATATTTTCACCTTAACATTTTTAACATTTTTAACCTTTCCAATTCTCCAATTCCTATCTGCTGTTTTCACATGAACCCCTTTTTTATCCTAATTTGATACTACCAGTGTTGCAAAAGTGTCACACAAAAATGACTCTGCAATTTGGGTGTGAATGATTGGAATAATATTCAAAATTTAATAATTAAAATAGCTAGTATGCAATGGTTTCATAAATATGTCAATAGTCATGCTAACAATGCATGCAAATATATTTTAACAACTGGAATATAAAAAGATTATGAAATATAATAATTGAATTTTAAAGCCATATTAACTTTGATGTTAAACCGAGTCCTGCAAATTCTAGTAATTCTGATATAAATGATCACTAAATTTCAAATAATACAAAGAGCTAGGATGAAAATTATTTTAACAACTGCTTTCAGGAAAAAACCTGCCAAAAATAAAATTTAAATAAGGCATAAAAGTTGTGGATGAAGTAAAAAAAAGATTATGAGATATAATAATTGAATTTTAAATCCATCACATTTGGTTTGAGTAAATTCAAAAGCTTTCAAGTTTGTATCTGCTGAAAAGATTAATGACCAACTTTGTAACAGGTCATAGTCAATACAAAATATGCCATCTGATTTACATATGTCTATAGATTGTAACCCCATTAGCCAACACCAAAGTGAAGCAAAGCAGTTAAAGCTTGAAAGGCTCAGTAAAATTATATTCCAATTACTCAATGTCAATATGATCTAATTCCCTTTTCAGCTGTACACTTTAAGTCATGACATTTACTAAAATGTATGATGTTTGACTATATCAGGTACATTATTTTTAAAATTATCTAAAATTTAAATTTATACTTATCTTTACATACAACAACTATAAAATATCTGTTACCATGATTATTTGAGGTAACAGTTTTTGTTTATTGTAAATTCCAATTTTAACAATAATTTGAAAAATGGAATATAAAATGTTACCATAATTATTTGAATTTGAGGTACTAATTGTTTACTTACTATATTAATTGTGACTTTGACTAATTATAAATGTTTGTAGAAACTTTACTCCAAGTGTCTAGCCTACATCTCTAAATTCAGTTCATGTATATACACATATACATGCAGATAAGTAAGAAATGAGAAATATCTGAAGAGGAAAATAAATATCTATATTTGTGTATGTGAGGATAGAATTCAGGTAAATTTAAAAAAACATGATCAAAAGATCAAGTGTATTTGATCAGTAATTGAATGTTGTTCATATTTTCATGAGAGTGAAGTCAATAACTAGATTTTATTCATCATCTCAATTTTTTCATGTCATGTACATCAAACTTCCAACAAAATCAAGTCACAATATATTTCAGAGTCTGATCAGCTCTGAAGGGGTCGATTTGGTGAGGTCAGTATGATGTTTGAAAGACCCGAAACTGCCCAATGATCCTTTTCTAGAACATCACTGACGACGCCCTCTAGCGCTAAAAGAGTGTATATTCAAAGTAAAATAAATTCTTATTAGAATGTAAAGATTTATTTGATGAATAATGGTTACATCTATCTGTTGGTGTGTTCTGAGCAGATAAAACAAACAGCATTTTGTATAAAATGTTGTGAATTTCAAATTAATAGCCACATTGTGTGTTTGACACAAAAGGGAACACAAAGTTAATATTTAGATTAACTGTGAGTCCCCTAACAGAATCTGACTTTCTCAAATAAAAATGAATTCACTGTGAGTCCCCTAACAGAATCTGACTTTCTCAAATAAAAATGAATTCACTGTGAGTCCCCTAACAGAATCTGACTTTCTCAAATAAAAATGAATTCACTGTGAGTCCCCGAACAGAATCTCACTTTCTCAAATAAAAATGAATTCACTGTGAATCCCCTAACAGAATCTGACTTTCTCAAATAAAAATGAATTCACTGTGAGTCCCCTAACAGAATCTCACTTTCTCAAATAAAAATGAATTCACTGTGAGTCCCCTAACAGAATCTCATTTTCTCAAATAAAAATGAATTCACTGTGAGTCCCCTAACAGAATCTCACTTTCTCAAATAAAAATGAATTCACTGTGAGTCCCCTAACAGAATCTGACTTTCTCAAATAAAAATGAATTCACTGTGAGTCCCCGAACAGAATCTGACTTTCTCAAATAAAAATGAATTCACTGTGAGTCCCCTAACAGAATCTCACTTTCTCAAATAAAAATGAATTCACTGTGAGTCCCCTAACAGAATCTGACTTTCTCAAATAAAAATGAATTCACTGTGAGTCCCCTAACAGAATCTCACTTTCTCAAATAAAAATGAATTCAGTGAGTCCCCTAACAGAATCTGACTTTCTCAAATAAAAATGAATTCACTGTGAGTCCCCTCACAGAATCTCACTTTCTCAAATAAAAATGAATTCACTGTGAGTCCCCTAACAGAATCTCACTTTCTCAAATAAAAATGAATTCACTGTGAGTCCCCTAACAGAATCTGACTTTCTCAAATAAAAATGAATTCACTGTGAGTCCCCTAACAGAATCTGACTTTCTCAAATAAATGAATTCAACATACATATAGATTTTATACATATTTCTTAAATACAAAACCAAGTGTAACATAATTAAAAAAAAAAGAAAAATCCATTCTTCAAGTAACAACTAACCTTTGACAGTGAGTGAAAATAGAGTTCTTTGAAAAATTTGTATTGGCATTAAGTCATTCTTCTTCTTTTTCTTTGTTTCAGTGAGCCTTCAGGGTATGAGTAATTCTGGCTCTCCACAATTTCCTGTCCTTTGTAAAGTTTGTCTTTTTGCTATCTCTCTTAATCCCTGTTTTGCCAATCATTTACACAAGTTTGTCAGGTAGGTCATGTGCTGCTTTCATCTTTCTGTCTTGCTTTCAGTATGTCCTGTGTGTTTTAAATTTTCTAAGCCCTCTTTCCTCATTATGTGACCTAGAAATTTCAACTACCTCTTTTTGATTCTAAGTATGATTATCTTTTTATTTCCATTTTCTCATAAATTTCCTCATTTTTCACATGTTCAGTACACAGTATTCTCAGCATCCTTCTGTAGATACCATATTGCCTCAAGTCTCTTCTTCATCTGATGATTGTACTGAATTCACTGCCATAAAGGGGGCTGATATTAAATGTTTGTTGAAGTGTGTGATGTATATATATATATATATATATATATATAATTATTTATTTTCAAAAATTTATAACATAAATATGTTATAAAATCACTACAAAAATAGCCATTTTGTTTCAACACCCTCGGTGTCTTATCACTTGATAAGACACCGAGGGTGTTGAAACAAAATGGCTATTTTTGTAGTGATTTTATAACATATTTATGTTATAAATTTTTTTTAAATAAATAATTATATCTGCTCTACTTTGTATTGAGCACTCTTTTAAGAATAGTAATTGTTGGTTATTGGAATTCATTCCATATACACCAATCATATACTTGTATATATATACATATATATATACATATATATATATATATATATATATATATATATATATATATATATATATATATAATAATTATTTATTTAAAAATTATAACATATGTTATAATTTTTAAATAGATAATAATAAGTGACTGGCCAAAAGGCATGATGAATAGACAAATGTTCAGGGTAGCTCAGTTGAACAATCTGTCATAGAGTTGAATTGATAGCAGTTAATATATTATTAGAGTGGCTTGAAAACTAAGTTTTGGTTCAAGATGAATAGGACATTTTTGAAGATATTTTTCTGACATTTTAATTTTTTTCTCAGAAGTGGATGTGTGGAGATAGCATAAAATCAAACTAGTTTCTCTTATTTGAACAGGCTCTGGCAAAGGTTTACACTGAGAGACAGCAATTTACCAGCAAATATGAATATTGGGATGCTAATCTGGATTATGTGCAGTCTATTTCATATGAAGAAATGCAATAATTCATACAATGAATGGTTGCACAACTTTGGAAACTAGTATTAGAACTAAAAATCCAAAGACGGATATGCAGTGTGATCGGTCCTGACTTGGGGTCTTGACTCCAGTCACTTTCTCACCAACGTAATGTGTCTTCTCTCTGTCTTTTCTACAAATATTTTCATAGCATCTGCTCTGACAAACTATTTTCACTGGTGCCTCAACTGCATGAATTTAAGCATGCTACTAGGTTGGCATCTAGGTCCCACCTTTTCACTGTCGAAACAGTTAAATGTAACTGCCTCTTTTACTCCAACAATGAAACTACCTTCCTCTTACTTACTTCCTTGATAACAGTAATTTTGAAAAATTTAAATGTAATGTCAATCAACATCTACTGTTGCCTTGATCCCCATTCTTCTTTTTATCCACCTCCTCATTCTTTTTATCCTTTCCTCATCCCAATTACACATTTTCTTTTCTTACTTCCACTTTCTGTAGTCCCTTGCATACTAGTAGCACTTCTACCTTACTTGAGGTGAATTGCTTAAAAAAAAATGGACCAAGCCATAATGGAACTGAACACCATCACCAGGCACATGATAGGTATTAGCAAGACTGACAAGAAAACAAAATCTCTTTCAGATGACAATAAGTAACCATCTACTTTATCGTGACTGAAAGGAGAATAACAAGTTTAGTGACATAGGAGTATTAGTCAATAATAACACTGCAAGCAATGTAGAAAGTTTCAACAGTATATTAGACAGAGTAGCTTGGTTAGTAATCAGATTATACAAAAGATACACTCTAAAAATAATCCAAGTAAATTTGAAAAGATCAAATCAGGAAATTGAAGAGTTTTTACAATGACACTGGTAATGTCATAAATGAAGAGAAAACAAATTACCCCATCTTGATGGGTATGTTGAATGTAAAATTAGGGACAAGTAAAGAAACTTGAGTGGAAGAAAATTTGGAACAAGAAAAAAAAAATGAGAGAGGTAAAAATGTTAGTTAACTTTTCAGAAAGATAGAAGACGAGAATTAAGAACATTTTTTTTTTTTTCAAAATGTAAATGGACTTTGAAAAGACTGAGTGGGGAAACAAAAAAAATTGACTTGATAATTACTGACAAAGGAATGAGCCAAAAGCACATTGGAATAGCAAAAGATGCCTTCTAAAAGATAACCAAAGTATTAAGAAACAAGAAAAATTAAAGCTGAACACTTGATTTAATGTATGAGGAAGATCGTTCTTATTAAGCTGTTCATGTCTAGGAATATACCATCATGTATTGGCAATGCTGAGAATATCATGGACTGAACATGTGAGCAACAATGAAGTTTTATAGAAAATAGAAACAAAAAGGATGCATATATTTAACATCAGAAAGATATAAAGGGCTTGGAAAATTTAGCACTTAAAGGAAATATTAAAGGCAAGATGGACAGAAGAAAACAATGCATAACCTGTCTAACAAGTTTTTGTAAATGGATGCTAGAACAGGGATTGGAAGAGATAACAGACAAAATTTACTAAGAGCTAAAAAGGACAGGAAATTGTGGAAGACATGATTGCAAACACCTGAAGGGACACAGCGCATAGCAGAAGAATTAAAGAAGGCAAAAGAATTGGTTTGTGAATCGGGTAGCATATTAATTCTGACTTAAATCCCTAGGCCAGGTAGTACAAACTCAGACTCAGGTGCTAGTCTTTAATGTTCAATGAGAGTAGAGTATTAAAAATTACTGAGAATAAATATGATAACACTACTGCAATAATTTGACCACACAAAGACAGATACAATATTGGAAAAAAGAGTTTGGTAAGAGAAGGCTTTGAAAAAATCTTCCAGAAATGAACAGGGAAGAGATGGAAGTAAATATAAATGAACAATATTTAAATCACCCAAGATTTACTTATTATATTTGACTATTATCAGAATCAGCGGATGAATTAAAATAAATGCTACATGATCTAAAGTGCTAAAATTTCAATATAGATCTAAAACAGAAGAACAGAAATAAAACTAGAATTGTTCCACTGGAATTTTCTAAAAAAAAAAAAAAGAAATAAAAAAACAGAAGATGAAGAACTAGAAGAAGTCCTGAAATATATACACTTGGTTTGGTGATAATATTAAAGAAGTGCCAGAGAAATTAAGTATAATGATGTATAATGATAATGTTGGAAACATAGGTATATAATAAAGTTTTGCCAATAAGCATAGATTATAAAGTATGCAAGGAATGTATATTATCAACTATAATGTATGTGTGCAAAAACTGGAAATTAACAAAATTGCTGAAAAGCAAATTAAAAAATGCACAAATATAAATGGAAAGACCAATATCTCTAAAGGATATGAAGAAGACACAATAGAATAAACCAGATAAAGAGATATTACAGAAGCTATTAAAAGAGAAAAATAAACAGTAGGCAAACACACTGTAATTAGAAAAGAGAACAGGTGGAGTAAAAGGTTGCTTGATTAGTGTGCAGTGGATAGCAAACATCACATTAAAAAACAGATAAACAATACAGAGATGTGATGGAGGGGTTTGCTGGTAAGAATTGGCAGAGAACAGCGACGTCAAGGTCAATATGAAAGTATTTTGGAAAAGCCATTGTCATGCAGTTGATTAGCAAAGGTTGATAATATCTATATATATATATATATATATATATAGAGAGAGAGAGAGAGAGACATGCATGCATCAATTGTTTATCTTTTTGACAATTTTGGAAGGCATCATATTTTTCTTCATTTATTTTTTTTATTCTTTCCAATGTAGATGTCTACCTCAACTTCTCTTTGATTAGCAATAAATGTAGATATGGTGGGTGAGAAAATGATCTATTTTCTTTGGTTTTCTTAGAAGGTAAAACACAAAAAAACAAATAAGTATCAAAATAGATTGAAGAAGAAATCCCCTGATGCATATCATGCCTGCATGACAACAGGGGTAATAGAAAAAAAAAAAAAATTAAAATTTGGAGTGAGGGCACATCAGGGATAGAAGAAAAGAATAACTATTGCAAAATAAGGAAATGGAAATCCATGATTCTTGCATCAGGTGGTTGGTAGAGGAAGACAACAGGCAATAGTGTGATGCACGTGCTGTGCAAGTGAGAAGTAGTATTAAAAAGGGGGTTACATTTGAGCAGCTTTGAAATTTATATATGGAACTAGTAATAAAGAAATTGCTAGAAAGAAGAATAGCTTTCTTGAGAGTATCTTATATGAAAAGAAGAAGTAAGAATTATAATCATGAGATATTAAAATAGGATGATGATGATGATAGAGAATAAAAACTGTCTTAGATTGATGAGGATGATAATAATAGAGAATAGGAAACTTAAACTGATAATGATGATGGTGATAGAGAATAGAAAACTTAAAGTGATAATGATCATACAGAATAGGATACTTAAACTGATGATGATGATAGAAAATAGGAGCAGTCTTAAATTGATGATGATGACAGAGAATAGGAAGAGATTTTTTTTTCATTTTTTAATCATTTCACCCCAAGCAAGGAAATAAAACCTCTAAAATGCAAAGGGTAACTGAGTGTGAAAAATATGAAAAGAATATGAAAGAGAACAATAAAAGAACAGGAATTAAGAAAACAAAAGATGACAAATGAGACTGCATTTAAATTTTTGAAGATCTATGTTGACTGTAAAGCTAGAAGCTGGAAAAGAGTTCCACAAGCCAGAAATGTAATAGAAGATGCTCTTAGCATAGAAGTTATAGTTACATCCTCCATTTCAACTGTAAAATGATTAAACCGTGCTGCCAATATACTGCACTTAAATTCATAAAGTCTAGGTATCAAAGAGGAAAGTTCACCTGAATAAATGCCATGAAAAAATTTATAGAAAAGGCACAGGGAAGCAATTTGTGGTGGAAAAGTGGCTGAAACCAATAACATTGCTGATGGTTCTTTGGATTTTATCAAGAATCTCTAAATATATAGCAGCAATATTAAATGCTTGGATGAATGGTAGACAGATAAATGTGGAAGATGGATTTTGGTGAGAGAAATTGTCTAGCACAACACGGTAAACTAACTTTCCTAGCAGCAGGCTCAGAAATTGATTCAATATAATCTTTGCACTTCATATCAGTAGAAAGCAAGAGGGTACAATGTGCCACTCTCTCAAACAATGAAAAGAGAGCAGTTTAATTTTGGAGGCGCTAAAATTAACAAGTCATTTCTTGCCCCAGTTAACAATAGACTATAGGTGATTTTGAGATCAGCTGCCAGTTAGACATTATCAAACCAATCTGACTTACCATTAAGATAGGAGTAAATAGATGTGTCATCAGCATAGATAATGAGTTGATAATTGATAACAATGGGAAAGTTGTTGATGAAAATTAAGAGCAACACAGGCTCAAGAATAGAGCCCTGGTGGATACCTGAATTAATGCAGAAGGATCTAGAAAAGTAGGCATTCAAGACAACTTTCATTTCATTATTTGATAAAAAAGATTGAATCAAATTAAAAATTAATCCAGAAATACCATAAGCTTGATACTGCTGCTGCTGCTGATGATGATAATAGAGAATAGGAGGGGACTTAAACTGATGATAATGATGATGATAGAGAATAAGAGACAAACTGATGATGATGATGATAGACAATAGGAGGAGAATCAAAATGATGATGATGATAATGATGATAGAAATTAAGAGACTAAATCTAATGATGATGATGATAGAGAATAGAAAGAGACTTTTGATGATTATGATGATGGTGATGATGTAAAATAGGAGACAAATTCATGATGATGATGATGATGATGGAGAAAAGGAGGAGATTTAAATTGCTGATGATTATAGTAGTGGTTAGCAGGAAACTTAAATCGATGTGATGGTGATGATGATGATGGCGTGTAGGAGGAGATTAAAATTGATGATGATGAGAAGGAGGATTATGATGCTGATTATGATGACTGGGTGAATAAAAACATAAAGTAGAAGAACAAAGAAGAACCAATTCAAATCATATTGATAAATACCAAGTTTTTCTAAAGAATAAAGAAATAGTACAAAAGGTAAAAGAGAAGCAACAAGAAGCTGATCCTGACAAAGTGCCCATTATTAATCTCAAAAAGGAATTGATAAATGAGGATCATATTGTAACAATGTTAATAGACAATGGCATCACCCTTATGGTAAAGAGGGCAGGCCAATTATCTGAATTTTTGTCTTATTTGCCAGACCAGGGACAATGTATTATGAGGGTGAAAGGTTGTCTCAGGATATTAATACCATTAAGGGTTTTGACTATGAAGTCAGAATTGTAATAATGGACTAAAACTATTTGTCTTCCTAATGACAGTAAATTGCTCTGGCAACCTATATGCTACTTAAAGCTGGTTGAAAATCCCATCAAAGTAAGTATATATCACTTATATCTTATTAATATAGCTCTTAAAGCAACAAATTGAAAACAAGCTAAATAAAGAACAAGAAAATAAGAAAAGGTTGAATAAAAATATTAAAAAAATGTGCAGTCATATGAAAACAAAATATGTATTAATGAAAACACATACTCAGCTTAAATATATATATATATATATATATATATATATATATATATATATATATATATATATATGCATACATACACATGAATACAACTACACAACAACAATATTCATGTCGCTAGAAAGTTTATGGATGTACGTCATTCTTTCTTATTTTCTGCTGCCTGACAATTCCTCACTACATATCTGTATACACATTCAATTATTTGTATGGGGGGTTTATATATGACTGTATTTTTGACACCATATTTGTATGTGTTAATCAGATATGACTGAGTTTTGGTATGCCTGTCAGTGTTGACTGTAAGAAATGTGCTGCCTATAAAAGTGGATTTGTCTGTGTTCACACTGATATTTGTGTAAATGTATGGCATATATAGACATACAAATATCGATCATTGTATACTACATATGTATAAATAAACATATAATACACATTGCTGTTACACATTGCTTATATAACCTTCTGCATTCTACTGGATTGGATTTCTCTTTCAAACAAATTATTACACTTTTAAAACAATGTGCTGCTTAAAATACATTTGATTTTATTTCTTTCTCTTTACTTTCTTACAACTCTGATAATGAGTCATATAAGTTGAAAGCTAGGCTGATATAAATTTTGGCTGTTTTTTTATATTTACAATAGCCACCTTTTTTGGAGTTATTCATAATTTAGAGAAAAAATGATCAACAATTCTAATAGACATAAAATATCTATTCTTTTTAATAAGACTTTTTGCAAGAATAATTACTGCCAAAAATAGTGAATAAATAGACATATGTATATTTTGTGAATTTTGGCTTTAACACAGAATTTATTGTAGTTATGGTTTAAATACATATACACACACACACATATATATATATATATATATATATATATATATATATATATATATATATATATATATATATATATATATCCAGCATTAAAATTTTCTTTTGAAATAAAATACACTGATCTTCAGAGTGTGGATATTTTGTATTTTGGATAATAAATGTCTGGACGGATGCTCTTTTGAAGATTTACCAAGGAATGCAATTCTAAGTTTATGGCAAGAAAATAGAAACTTTACCATCATATAAATCTGTGAAAAATGAGTTTTGAGGAGGAATTCTGTATGATAAAGTTGATACAGAAATATTTTTAAAAAAACTCTTTATATTTTTGCAAACGTTACTGAAATAAAGAAACACAAAACCAAAGCTAAATATAGAATGCCATTTTCAATCAAGCACATGTAGATGTTAACAGATGTGTGTAAATATGAAAAAATATTAACTATGTAAATCAATATATGTATATATTTTTTACTTTCATTCTAACATGCATCACTTTCCCATTTTTTAAGCTGATATGAACACTTATAGATGGAAGAATGAACACATACAAACATAAATAAACTTGCATTTATAAATTACATGTATATGCATAAAAACATTATATATTTGAATATTTCTCTAATAAAAAATGCACATATGTAGCTTATAAAATTGTCCGTGTGTACTTGGTAATATATTTAGATATATACATGTATCATATGAATTGTAAGTGCATCAAATATCAATAAAATTGTAGATGACTGAGAGTACATATGTATGTGTAAGTGAATCTTCACACAAGGACTGGTGAAGACAGATATATGTATACATGTACACAGAAACAGACTTTTATGTTCTCATTTGAGTGTCATGTCTGGTCACTGATGTGATTCTTTATTTTTCATCATCATCAGTGGTTAAAATAAAAGATAAAATTTCAAAGGTTGATTTTCGAGGCAAGTAAACTTGAAATATTAGTGCAATATCATCATTTCCATTTAACTATGTATCACACAAAGATTATCTGTCAACAATGGTGGACTGAAAAGTTCATAGGCTGACTATAAAGGAGTGAAGCTAGATCTGTAGAATCTTGCACGCATTAATTTCAAATCTTCCTATTATTGTTTCTTTAAACAGGCATCTGATTGTTCAAAGAATTCATCAACAGCAGATATAACTATTTACACTATTCATGTTGTCTGGACTATTATCCTTATCTTTATTGTCATATTCACAACATTTTGTATGTTGTATACATTGAGCCTTCAGCTAAATTTAATCCATAAAACTTTTAAGTTCCTATTTTCTATTTTTTCACATTTGATGAAAGCATTGTTTGAAGTAATCCACTGACTCAAAGAGTTGTGAATTCAATACCTGATCACAGCAGAGGGGAACAAAAAAAGTTACTAAAGGGAAATAACTGAAACTAATATATCCAGAAAAGGCATGGCACATAGAACTAGAACAATCTACCCTGGTGGATGAAATAAAAGATTTAGTTTGAATTTCCAACGTATATTAACTGAAGAAGGCCGGAGTGTACAATGGCCAAAACGTTGTGAATATGGCAAAAAAGATGAGAACAATAATCCAAACATTGTAAATAGTGTAAATATCTACAATACCTAGAAATTTAGACAGATATAGTAGATATGACGTCATCATTACAGCAATACTAGTTCCCAGCCAAGTATTTTTTCATGTTGGGGGCAGGTAAGGAGGGGTGTTTCCACTGCATAGATTACCTCTTTGTCTCTGGCTCAAAGTGATGAACCTAACACTCTTCTTGAGTTAAAAAAATGTTAGAAAAGGAAACCAGTTGGATCTGCCTCAAAAATTGTCAGATTTTCCTGTGATGTGATTAACCTGCTGTGATTTTGATCAGGTGTCAAAAGATAAGGAACCCACATAGTAGAAACCTTCATCATGCCAAGTTCATTGTGCAGACTATTCTCAAGTCTCTCAGGGGATATGTTAATAGCATTGGCTATTTGATTTATAGTCAATTGCTTGTCACCAAATGGTGAACATTATGAATGTTTTCCACAGTGGTAGGAGTCATCTGCAAGATTCTCCCTTCCCTTCCTAAATTTAGCTGCCCACATTTGCACTGTTGATAAAGCCAGAGTATCATCCTTTAATGCAGCATGATGCCAAATTTTGCCTATTTTCAAGAAAAGTCACTACTTGTTACATTTGAAATCTTCTTTGAACAGTCAGGTGTCAGTTTATCTGGAAAGAAACAATACAGTTATTTATAAGAAGAGTTGAAATTAATGCATGGAAGATTTCACAGCTCTAGCATCACTCCTTCATAATCAGCCTATGAACTTTTCAGACCACTCTAGTATATATATATATATATATATATATATATATATATATATATATATATATATATAGTCAAACCTAGTGAGCCAGACAAACCTAACCAGGTTTCCCTGATGATCCACTTAGGTGAAACCTGGGTAGGTTTGTCTGGCTCACTAGGTTTGACTAGGTCTGCTCTACTGTTGTATTGAGCTCTTTTTAGTTAATTGTTTACTCATGTCGGGTTTTTTTCTTTGGGCTTTGAACCTGTATCTGTGTGATTTCTTTGACAGACTTTCATATTCCTGGCTCTTTCTTTTTTTAAAACCTTTTTTTCCTTTGAGATTGATTTGATTAATGGCAAATCAAAAATTCGAAGGTTTTTCGAGACGAGTATAGTTACCTATATATATATATATATATATATATATATATGTGTGTGTGTGTGTGTGTGTGTGTGTTTGTAATTGCAATATCTATTCTGTTCCTATGTATGTACTTATATGCATATGAAATCTGGGTGTCTGATTGGATATACATAAAAAGGATGAACTCATTCCACTAAGAGTGTCTTTGTTATATACCAGGATCCAAAATGTGCATGAATTTCATTGATAACTTTGAATGCAGTCACTCTACCAGTATAGGGTCTCTAGGACTTCAGTACTAGTTACGGTGGTGGGGGTCATATGGTCAAGAAGAAGCAATTTCTGTATGGTGAATTGGATAAGAGAAAAAGACTAGAATACAAAACAAAACTGAATTATAAAGATTACATCAAGAACACAGTGGAGAAGGCAAACATCATGCAAAATGACTGAGGAAACCTTTCTCTAGATCATTTATCTAAGAGGAAATCAGTGCATAATGGCAAGAGAGACTTAAAAAAATAATTGTGTTGAGCATGAAAAATTCAAGAGAGATGTTTGTAAGTGTTTTGAGGTTAATCTACATGAGATTAGCACAGAGTCTGATTTCATGCGTGATGAATGTGCTTGTGTCTGTTTGAGTCAAGCAAGCTTCAAAAATCATCAAAGATGACATATAGAGTGAGGAAGTCATTCTCTACACATTATATAGCACTTTTACTTGCAGTGAGCCTGGAAAATAATGAGTCTCAGTTAGAGTACTAGAATGTCACAGGAAAGTTCACCAACCAATACTGTAATACCTACTGTGAAAGGTTCCCAATGTTGCCACATCTGTACAAAAGAATGTAAGACTCTAGCAGGATTAAAAAACCACAATTGCAATGCCCATATTAAAGGATCTGTTAAGTTATTACTTGAAATTAAGTCACAGCCATCATATGTATCTATGTATCTGTCTATTTATCTCACTGAACAACATAGCTCCTAGTCAGCATCTGTTTCTGTGGCGCAGGCACCTTAACAATGTGCAACACAGCTCGCTCTCAGCCCTACATAATATATATATATATATATATATATATATATATATATATATGGCTCAAGTGATCCCTGGTCCCTCTGGTCCTGCCTTAATCACCTCTGAACAGCTGTTGGTCACTGTAGAGCCAACCTTCAGAAATAGGGACATGCCACTGATTTTGATCTCAACTGCCAATACATGCAATCACAAACTATTGAACATCTTCTAGTTTGCCACAATCTTGAAGATCCAGGCACATTTAACAACCCTGGATCCTTAACACCCCAGGCAAGACTCTATATGAAAAATGGGTGTGGTGTAGTGAGTCTACAAGAAGAAGATCTCAGTCTGTATCTATTTTCTTATCATGTCTATTTATTCTGTTCCTATGCATGGGTGGATAGATATATGTATACAGAGGTCATCAGATGAAAAGATATTGGTAGGCGTACTTCTGCCATGACTCAATGTTGAAATAATGAATACAATTCTACCAAAGTGATAGTGCTCTTTCCATCAGAATAGAGGTACAGCTGACATGATTTTCATGGCATGCCAAATGTAAGAAAAGTACTAGGTTTTCATTAATTTGACAATGTCTTTGAAACAGTTAACAGAGTACTTTGGAATATTATAGAAAATTTGGGATGATCTGATCATTTTGTCAAACTGATCAGTTATTTCCATAAAGTTTAGTGTTAATAGTGGTGTTATACTTATAGACTCTTTCAATGTTGAAACTGATATACAGCAGGGAAATTGATATGCACCAACGCCATTCTTTGCTGTTTTCTTTATCATACCCATTGATGCTTTCGAAGATTGCAATCAGAGAGTCAACATCAGTTATAGGAACTGTGGAAAACTTTTGAACATACCCAAATCAAATTTCAACTGGTGTTTGTATGTGAATGACTGCAATATAGTAACGCATACAGAAGCTTATATGCAGTGATTTATGGAGAGGCCTTTGGAAGTATACAAGGCATTCAGTCCTGCAACCAATTTAGTCAATGCAGTAGTGATGTTCCAGTGGCTCCAGGTACAGTATACACATACATTTATGCTGATGATAAGAAGTTGATTTACAGATTTACCTACCTACTCTTTTCAACCACTGAGTGTCTAGATTTAATAAAGATCTATATCAGTGCACAAAGTTGTACATGGCAAGTGAGGACCCCAATACTGAAACATTCCAAACCTTATTTGGAGTACTACAAGGAGAAAATAAATGAGGGCCCCAGTCTATTTAATCTCTTTCTGCATATATACAAACAAAAATGTGAAGTGATGGGCACTAATCCCTTAAACATTCCATAGTGTATCACAAATGAATCTACTAATAGAAAACAATGTTTCTACTTTCTTCTCCCAAGGCCAATGTAGAGAGGACAAGGTGGGCAATGTTGATGACATAGGAATTCATAGTTGGGGCAGGAATGAACATGAGCAACAAATAAGCATCCTCTACTAAGTATTCCAAGAAGATAAACCTTTCCAAAACAGAAACAAAAGTTGGGAATCGGAATGAAAGCTGTGATGATGCATACACTGAAACCTTATAAAAATTCAGGATGTGGAATTAGTAAATTTTAAATACTTTCTTGTGTATGGATAAGTTATAACAAATATAGTACAAGAAGTAAGGAAAGTGAACATAAGCTTTTCTAGGGGTAGTTTTACCCAACACTGCAAGCAGCGAGAAAACCAAAACTTTAACCTAAAAACCCTAATCATTTTCTGAAATAGTATCATCATTTTTCATATGGATGGCATGTATGGTTCCAAACTTCTTCAGAAATATCTAAATTTCTGGCTGTATATAAACACTTTCTAAGATCAATGGTTAAAAATGACTTTGGGCAAGTGAAATGTATAAGCCACAGTGATATTTCTATATTTCTATGAACATTGTGCTCTAGTGCCACAGAATCCCAAGCCAAGAACTGTACCAAATAACAGAAACCACATCACTTGAGAACATTCAACAGCAGCAACACCTGAAATGGTTTGTGCATGTATCAGAAAGAGAGAATAATGACAGAATCAAGATGCGGATATTCCACATTACTTCAAACAAAAGGTAAGAAAGGAAGCCCTCATTAATAGGGGAAATACCATTAACAGCTGCTGAACTCGACAAACCTATTTTCCTGAAAAAATATTTTAAAAGAAAGATTTTATTAATTTAAACCAACAACAGCACTGCTTGGTCAATTAATGCCAAACCTTTTCTTTTAAGGAAATGGCTAATATTGCTTTTATCTTGCTTCCAAGACAATGGCTATACCTGGGCTAAAACAAAGTGAACAGTCAGCAAAGGTGGTAATATCAATCCAGATGTGTCAGAGTGTGTCTGCTCAGAGGAGTATGGGTTAGTCTGTCTATCAAATGCAGGCTTAACCATTCATCAGCATAGCTATGGGGACAAGGAATTAATAAAATATGAGACCTCAATCATCATATATAAGGAGTGTAAAAAAATCTATCTGGACTAACAAGCTATCTGAAAATCCAATGGGATTCTGGCCCTGATGCAGGCCAGAAACAACACAGCCAGAACATCTTATTTGATGTGTCTCTCATAAAGTATATAATTCACTTACTGGTTTCAAAAGGAAGTGCTAATCTGAGGACTGACAATAAAAAATTACATTAACAAGTCAGCAATGGTTATCCTTGTTTAATGGGTATTTAGCCATCATATTTATCGATCTATCTCAGCCTACTTCTATCTATCTATCTATCTATCTATCTATCTATCTCACCTGTTTATCTATCTATCTATCTCACCTGTTTATCTATCTATCTATCTATCTATCTATCTATCTATCACCAGTCTATTCATATCTATCTATCTATCTATCTATCTATCTATCTATCTATCACCAGTCTATTCATATCTATCTATCTATCTGTTATCTGTTATATACTGTACCTATGAAGATTAATGGGTATGTCCCAATCCTCATAAATATGTTGGACACTATTGTAAGTGGTGGTAGTATGCTGTCTTAGTAGTTCACCGCTAGCGGTGGTTTACCTACTTCATGCTGCTGGCGAGTATTGTATTTTGTTGATGTTATAAAGATTACCATTCCATTTCCAACCTTTGTTTTGGTTTTTCCTCATTCAGTAACATTTTCTAGGTTACAGCACTATCTACCTCTCTCTCTTTATATATATATATATATATATATATATATATATATATATATTAGTTTATGCAAAACTAGGTAATCCGTGTGGGTAGACCCAAGGAGGATGATATCCGGAGAGCTCAATGTAAATTCAGAGCCAATATGTTTGAATTCAAACATATATATATATATATATATATATATATATATATATATATATATATATATATATATATATATATATATCTGTTGTGGCCTTGTTAGAGCCAGAAATAAAAACACAAACAGAGGAATTGAGTTAAACAAATATGTTAACAGAAACAGTAATACAAACATATACAAACGAGAGTGTTACAGCACGAATGTTTGGTCCAACTGCCAGAGCTGACTTCTGGAACTTCCTTCTCCAAAAAGCAGTACTTGCTCCTATTTTGTAGCTGAGAGAGTCCATGCATGCATAGGTAAATTACTATAACAATATCTGATACTACAAAACTTATAGATAGTTTTAAACAAACAAAACCACATAATTTTCCTTTGAAAAGCTAACCTATTTTTTTGGTCAACACCTCATCAGAAGACTTGGTTGCAAATAGCATAATGTAATGTGAATCATGGAATAATAGATAAATAATCTACAAAACAGTTTGGTCGTTTATAAATTTATATGTCAGTGTGATGCTGACTATGTAGAGAAGACCAATCAGTGCCTTAAAATGCATATTACACAATATGTAGCTGGGAATATCAGACAGGGGATGAGTACCTGCAATTTATGTCTTAAACAGACAGCACAGGATTCCATGATAGGATAGTCCAGAGTGTAATTAAATACGGTGAGTCATGGTTTTCCATTTTGAGTAAAGCATGGTTGGCTAAGCATCTTCATATCTTAGAAGCAGTATTTATTAAATTGCATTGACTGTCTTTGTGCCAAGAGGAGGAGAAATTTATTTGTTCTCTTTCTCTCCTGGTTGGCCTGTGAATTTATTTATTTCTTTTTAAACTCTTTTTTGCCATTCCCTCTCTTTTCCTTCCCCTTTTTAATATTAAATTGCATTTTAATCATAGTTCCTCATCTCCTCTCAGTATGTCTATTATCCTGGGATTATTGTTACATTATACTATTCGCCAATGAGTCTCCTGATGAGATGTTGGCCAAAAGAAGGTTAACTTTTCAGGGTAAAAATATGTGGTTTTGTCTGTTTAATATAAATATATATATATATGGGGCATTGGGTAAATTGTCACCATTTTAAATTTTGCACATGTGCATTGTTTGATTTTGTTGACTGCTCAGTATAGTAAGAGCAGTTAGCAACCTTGGAAAGAGTTGGATGAAAATAATGATGATAACGAAGGTGTTTGGATTGATCACTATTCATGGAAACATTATGCCTCCATTAATTTTCATATCTCATTTTTTTCCTAAATATTATATAATATATATATATTATATAATATTTAGGAAAAAAAGATGAGATATGTATATATGTACAAAAATACAAACAGAACTGGTCATACATATGGATGTATATAAATAAAATAATACATATGCATACACTTGGATGGATATACGCATGCAAATATAAATGAATCTATAATATAAATATATACAGATGCAAAAATGCATATATGCTTGTAAAATTAAAAGTACAGATGCATTAATATATACATTAGCAAATAAACATCAACGGATCACACACATAAAAATGTTGTTGCAAAAACTGGGAGGTACAACTCCATAAATGTATATTTGTAGCTTTAAAAGCTAACACGTACTTATTATATATATATATATATATATATATATATATATATATATATATATATATATATATGAGTATATATGAAAAAAAATTTTATATTTTTAAGAAGGCTTTTTTTTTTCTTCAACATTGAAATTAATAACAACGAGCGTAGATGAAGAAATCCTATGAAAGAAAATTTGCCTCCTGACTGGAATCAAGCATATATCTCTTTTTTTTCCATCAGGAAAACCACTCCTCTAGCTGAAGCATGCTGTTATCAATATGGGGACTATGTTGGCAGAACAAAGTTTAAATTACTTATTTAAGGAAAGCACATTTCTTGTTGGAACTTCTATGAATCTATATCTACTTGCTTCATTTTCATACTTAAAATGTAAACAGCAGTAATTTTAAAACATATTTTTTTAATCAGTCATTATTTTTTATTACTATAAAGATTTTAGATGGTACTTGCTTGAGTTACTATCACTGTTTAAGAAAAATAAAAAGCAGTGATAGCAATTCAAACACATGAATACATAAAGAATAATATTTATAATAATAAAAAATTAAGAAATGTAAACTGGCTAGACTAAAACATATATTAAAAAATAATTTAAATTTAAATTTAAAATTTTTATGTCCCCTCTCCTTTATGTGTATATGTAATCACAGTGTAAATATCATGATAGTTTGATGAAGTTCTAAAACATGAAATGCATCACAAATATGTTTTTCCACTTTGTCATAGATTTTCCTAATATTGTTCTTAATATATAAAAATTTATATATTGTTTTCCGATAATAAGAAATATATCACCATCAGTACCACTTGTGTCTAAGTTAGTTTTCATGATGCTTGAACCCAACATGGCTCAGAAGGCCAAGTCAGGAATAGATTAGTCTTAGTCACTGGCTACATCACAAGGAGGGTGATGATCTTGGCTAGAGCTGCCGGCCTTGTGTTGGCTTTATTTTTTTACTTCCTTTTCTTCTCCTTGAAAGTGGGACAACTGAAACGAATTACTCTTCACCAGGTTGGATGGTTGGGGTGGCTTCTGTTTCCCATTGCTGATTCCAACTTGATTATCTCACTCTCTCTCTCTCTCTCTCTCTTCATATATATATATATATATATATATATATATATATATATGATAGGTGTTCACCTATCACCTGGTTCACACTCTTTCCACATTTATTGAATAGGTGTAGAGGTTTAACATTTGTTTCCTGTTTAGGTATGTGTTTTGAGTTCCTTCTACAGTCTCTGCATTCTCTTTCAATCCCAGTAACCTCTTGCATCTTAGTGGCATTATCACCTTGCTTGGGGTGAAATGCTTAAAATATAGCTTGTTAAAAGTCCTCCTCTGTAGCTCCTATTTTAAAGAAATCTGAGGAACCCTCCAAACCTTCAAATTATTGCCTTATAGTCACTTACCTCTTTAGTTAAGCATCTTACTAAACATAACCTCCTTTTGGTCAAACAATATGGCTTCTGTTTCACCAGGTCTATCACCAATGTGTTAACAGCCATCATTAAATTTGTCTATCAAGCTTTACATAGAAAAGGTAAAAGTCAGGCTGTGGCTCAAGATATATTTAAGGAATTTGGCTTGGTGGCCTCCTATGCAAGATCAAGGCAAATTATCATTTGCCTTTTTTTACATTCATACTATTGATTTCTTTTCTGGACATTCAGTATGTAAAAACTGTCCACTAACACACACACACACACACATATATATATATATATATATATATAGGGTGTGCAGGGTAAATTGTCACCATTCTTTATTTTTAATTTTATGCATGCATGTTGCTTCTTTTTGATTTTGTCAACTGCTGAGTATAGTAGGGTCAGTTGGGCACTGTCTGTGAGAAAAAGAGCACCATGACACAATTCACTCCACCAGAAATTTGGAAACAGCATGTGTACTGCTTGGCACTTATGCTGGAAGCTCCAATATGAACATTTCAGTGTGTTTGGGTGTGAATCTGATGATTGTGCAGAGGATTCAGAAAGAGTTGGATGAGCCTAATGGTGATTATGAAAGTGTTTGGAGTGATCACTAGTCATAGCAACATCATGCCTTCATACATCTTCTCACAGGGCCTCAGAGAAAACATGGAGGCCTACACCATGTGTGTTGAGGAGGTAGCACTGACCTGGGTTAAGAGGGTGGTTGCTGGAAGAACTTATATCTGACAACAGGGCTGTACACCATGCCACGCAAGTAGAACACAGTCATGGCTGTCAGACAATTTCTGTGACCACATCACTCCTTACATTTGGCCACCTAACTCCCCAGACTGCAAACTTCTTGATTATTATGTGTGGGACAAAGTTGAGCAAGAGACCAACAAAACTCTATATAACACCAACGATGAACTGAAGGCAAGGATTATGGCAACATTCACCAAATTAAACAAGGAGACTGACCAGAAGAGATGCAGAAGTTTACAGTCTTCTGGAGGCTGTTAATGAAGCTAATGGCAATTTAATTGAATAAATTTACTCTTTAGTATTCCAAGATATTTTTGTGCACGTTTGGTAAATATATCTGTTAAAATGAGATGTCGGTGTTATTCTCATTTTTTGCATAATTTAGGCGACAATTTATCCATCGCACCTGTATATATGTACAAACAGGTAAATTCAATTATCTATATTCTCAGTTGTAATATATACATACTAGCAGCATGACCCGGCGTTGCCCATGCTTGATTCAAAAATCGTACGACTCATACAGTAATCGCTATCACTTGACTTAAAATATTTTTGCGCGTCTTGCCTTTAAAGGAGTGCCCTTTGCCATGCTGATGTTGCTACATGCCTTACTTCTTGCCTATCTCACACTGCAAATTTTTTCTAAGCTCTATACTAAACATTAAATTTGTTATGAAATAAAAACTAAACAAAATGAACACAAAACAATCAGCTTTAAAAAAGGACTCATAACTGGAAAAAACAGATAAAAAAAGAATGTTAACAACAAATACTTTTTCACACCCAACCCAGTTCTGCGGAATCAGAATCAACGTTGAGTTTAAGTAAGCAAATGAGCCAATTGGAGTAAAGTGCCATGCAGATTTAAATTTTTCCCACTTGTGATGAATGCAGCTATCAATTTTTTTTTTTGCATGCTAGCATGCTAATTAACATTCATGTCAGTCAGCTGTTGGCTCTCACGCTGGCCAATAGAATCTTCCTGCCTATTTGTGGCAGCCAGCTATAGGCTCTCACTCTGGCCAGTAGAAAATGGCCGCAAACTACATGAAAACTGCCATAGAAGCATGAAAAAATCGATTATTTCCACTATCGATGGGAGTTGGGAAATGTAAAATCAATCTTGGCCTTTCTACTAACTTGGAGCATGTGCATGTAAATTTTGGTGCAAATCCATCGAAAATTGCAGCCGTGCATTCATTACACACACACACACACACATCTTGCCTTTTATAGATAGAGATAAAGGACACACACACAGACACCCTTCCTTTTATAGATAGAGATCAATCCATATGCATAAGATTAAAGACAAGTATACACACCTGAGATGATTTCAAAAACAAACACATGGAAAACTAGCACGAGTTCTATGTCTAGCCATTCATAGAAACATTTATGAAAATACTATTACATATAATTGGATATTTGAACAGATATACTTCTCTACTTAAGCATCTTTAGCCAATAAAACTCTCAAGGCCATATTTGTATTAGTACCATCTATACAGTAGATGGCACATCAACATACAGTACCATATTTGTATAAATCCATTTAGTTTTAGTGCAAATTTTTTATAACATACACAGCCCACTTATAAGAAAATAAATTTTATAATCATAGTGAATATATTTATCAGCTGTAAAAATGGATGATTACATCTAAATAGTGTGTATAAATAAATATTGCATAAGTGTCTGTCTCAATATACTTTAGTAGATATCAGTACACAGACACTTTACAAAGAAACATATTGATACAGTCATGTTAAAAACATACAGCAAGCAGATTTCTGGGTAGGAGAAATAATATGGTTAATTATTACAGCTAATAAATACAACACTTTTTAACGTTTGCTAGAGGAAAAATTTCTTACAACTACCACCTACAATCTAAAATTTAAATTGAATGTCAATCACCATCTTCTATCTTTCTGAAAACCTGTTCTTTTATTGTTCTTTCTCTTTACTAAAATCTTCTCATTCTCCTTCATGCCCAATAACCCCTTGTATCTTAGTGGCATTATCACCTTGCTTGTGGTGAAATGATTAAAAAGGAAAAAAATACATGCACATTGTGAAGTGGGTAGCTCATAAACTTAAGTGAACAAACTCAGACATTTTAATATATTGTAGTTTTGTGTCAGAGTAAATTAAACTTACAAAATCTTTCTCTCTCTACAGATTTTTCAGGGCAACAGATTCTTGATTATATTACCTTGGGGAAGTGATCTCAGCATGCAGCACATTTGGAAAGTTGCCAAAAACTATGCCACAAGTTAACTCAAGCCTTGTGAGTGAAATTGGGCAGGTGAAATTATTCAGAAGTTGTCGATGGTTGTGATAGCATGAAGTCACAAGCCACCATGGCTGATGGTGCTGGTCTTGTTCAAAAAATTGTCCATGCTAAATTATACATTCTCCCTTAGAAACTGTAATTACAGTCTGTTCAGCATGTGGACATTGTGGGTTGAGCTGACATCTATAATAGGGATTTGCTAGCCACCCTGGCAGATGGGTGTACTGAGAAATGAGGAGTCAACAATTATATATATATATATATATATATATATATATATATATATATATATATATATATATACATATATATATATATATAGAGAGAGAGAGAGGTATTTACACACATTCAAAAACTCAAACATACACAAGAAAGCATTTTCTAAAAAATCAAGCTTATATGGTGAATAGGATCATGATTTAACTGTTAGTTAAGAAGTTTGTTATTAAAATATCAGATTTAAGTTTAATCGATATGAATGAGTCTCTCAAATCTCAGGTCCGCTTAACTTATGTGTTATGGAGTGGTTTCACAGTGGAGGCTTGTATTTGTACTAAGTCAGTCCTAAAATAGTTTCGATGTACAAAACGTTAGGAACTTGATATAATAGGTAATGACACAGAGAAATCTAGTTGTGGTCACTGATATTTTAGTATCCGACTAACGGTCGTCCAGCATCAACTGACTGACCAATCCACTGAGCGACTCCCTCGTTACTCTTACTACTCCTAATTATTATAGGTAGGAGAGTCTATTAATTATAGAATAGGTGCGTTCCACTATAACATTATATCAGCCTATTTAAGTGCTTTGGGAGGCTTCTGCAGATTAAGTTTTTGAGAATGATTAAGGTTCATTTATTCGCATAAAATGTTTTGAACATTTTTTTTCAGTTGGCTCATTTGAATTGAATGTTTTAAAATTAAATTTTGAATCTTGGCATCCTACTTTTGGGGCCAATGCTTAAGCCTTTTTCGAATATGTATCAATCAAACTGAATGTGTTTCTATCATTCTAATTTTGGACTTCTTTGTGACTACATTGAATAGTCCCAAAAGACACACACACATCTGCAACAACAGCAAGAAGCAAAGCTGCCATCCTTGTGATTTCAGCATCAGTGGCATCTTAGATGATGCTGATTGACACAGTGTGACATTAACATAATCTAAGCAGGAACAGAGTTGGAATCAGTTGAATAAATTTCTACTATTTAAATATCAGCTGTTTAAAAAGTCTAAGAGAGATGTTTTAACAAGAAGGAGAGAAAAGATGTCATTTCAAATGACCTATATTTGTAGATTATTGTACCAGAATAAAGACACGCCCATCCACCTGCCACTGACAACTAATCACTAACACTACTACTGCCATAGATATTTTTTCTTTTGCTTCGTTCATTTATTCTTCATTCTTTCATTATATTCAATATTCTCTTATCTTTGTTCATTTTATAAATCCATAGATTTAGAAGTTGTTATTAAAATCATTATTGTTGTTTACCTCTGTGCAGATTCATAAAGTGTATGCATGATATAGACAAGTGGGTACTAAAATTGAATGAAACTTTGCACATATGGGTGCGTGCACATAATGTGTGTAATAATGACTTGCCTACGAACATTCAGATGAGCAATCTATATGCAGTTACAATATTTATGGATATGCATGCATCTGTATATACATGCATTTCAGTTTTAAAGGTCTATGCTTTTGGAATATGTACAAGTTTGTTTCAATATTATTGTTGTATTTATAGAGCTTTCGTGTGTGAAAGGAAGGTGTACATTTAAATAATAAAGTATATTTATTGTAGATATTTTTCATGCATGTGTAGGTGTGGGTGTGTGTTGAGGCCTGCCATGTTCATGGTGGTGATAAAGAAAATAGAAAGACCAAAGTGTGAGTTTGTGGGAAGGGAGAAGATATGGCAAGAAGAAGCAGGAGTACAGGAATTTGAGATGGTGGAAAATGTAAGAGGTAGAGGAAAATCAAAAGAAAGAGAAAGAAAGAAAGAAAGAAAGAAAGAAAGACTCAAAGAAGAAAAGGACTCAGAGGAGAACTAAAAAGAAAAAGACTCAGAAGAGAACAAAGAAGAAAAAGATTCAGAAGAAGCAGGAGTACAGGAATTTGAGATGGTGGAGAATGTAAGAGGTAGAGGAAAATCAAAAGAGAGAGAGAGAGAGATAAAGAAAAGAAAAGAAAGAAAGAAAGAAAGAAAGAAAGAAAAAAAAGAAAGAGTAAAAAGAAAGAAAAAAAAGTAAAAGTAAAAAGAAAGAAAAATAAATAAATAAATAAAGAAAGAAAGAAAGAAAGAAAGAAAGACAGACAGACAGACAGACTCAGAAGAAGAAAAGGACTCAGAAGAGAACAAAGAAGAAAAAGATTCAAAAGAAGAAGAAAAAGATTCAAAAGAAGACTGAAAAGATGAAGGTGGAAAAAGCAAGTAAAGAGAGTAAACTATAAAAACAGTTAATTAAAATAGAAGAGAACAGGTAAACAGTAGAAAAGGCAGATAAAATAAAAGAGGAAATAAGATGAAGAGGAATTTTCAGATTTGTGAAAAGATATAAAGAAAGGTGCAAAAGAAAAGAAATAAACAGTTTAAGAATGGCAAGTTTGTAAGATGACAACAGAAAAAGCCAAGTTAGAGATTAGTGAAAAAGATGAAGGAAAAGGAAAATCTAAAAGATTTCTTCTATGGGAGATAATATTGGCATCAGAAAAAGGGAAAGAAAGAAAAATAGAGAAGGAAAAGCAGAAAGATACAAAGGAGATAAGAAAGAAGAAATCTAAACAAATGGAGGAAGGAAAGGAGATAATACTGAGCATGAAGAATGGAAAGGAAGACTTGGAAAAGTGTGAAGATGAAAGTGAGAAGAAAGAGGGAACAAAGATGTAGGAGATAAGAAAAGGAAAAAAAAAGGCAAAAGTGAATTTGAGAGCCAGAAAGAATAAAAGTAAAAAAAAAAAATAGAGTTGTCAACTAACTTGGAAGATGACAAGTAGGTAGTGCTTAAGAAATATAGAGTAAATACATAATAGAAGAATTTCTAAGTTTGAGAAGATGATTAGAGCAAGTAATGAAAGATAGTGGGGAATTTAGTGACAGATTAAAAGGGTGAGGAATTGGTTGTGAAAGAAGAAGAGAAAGGTACTTGAAATAAAAGAACTGAACAAATTTAGACAAAAAGGAATAATATTAAGAAACTATTTTTTCTCTTTGATGACATAATATCAATTGTAATCAGAAGAAAAAGGAAAATATTGATAAATAAAAACAAGGAAGAATTTAAATAAACACAGCCTATGACAATGAAAGATACCCACCAATGGAAGATGACAAAAAAAAAAAAAATGCACAAATAGGTAAGAGAATTTTAAGTAAAAAGTATGAACTACATTTTGAGGAATTCATTTTCAGAACAATAATATATTTTCTAATTCTTCATGAAGAAAGATAGAAAAGAGAAGTTAGAAAAAACAAACAGGGCAAAGAAGTAGTTAAAGAAAGAACAGAAAGAAATAAGAAAACAATAATGAGAAGGGGAGAAGAATAAATAAAAAGAAAGGAAAATGAAGGAAAGAGAAACTTGAGGTAAAAGTAACAAATAAGTGAAGCAAAAAAAAATATGAACAGAAGAGAATTAAGAGAAAGCAGAAAAATTGAGAGAAAGATGAAAGAAATTAAAAATAATGGCAGAAGGAAAGATTAGAAATAAAAACTGGAAAGAAGAAAAACAATTAAAAGAAACAAATAAGTAAAAGATATTGAAAAGATGGAAAATTAAAAAAAAAAGAGGTGCTGAAAAATTCTCAGTAATGACCCACTTCTCAAAATCTGAAGAAATTATCCCATTTTCAGGATCTCCTCATAGATAATAAGGAAGAAATAAGAAGTTGAAAAAAAAAGGAATAAAAATGATTATACTGAAAAGGATAGCCGTAATCAGTATGGAAAATGAATTTGGTATACCAAGTTCAATTCCTACTTGATTTTGTTTCATTCACTTTGCCTTTAGAAAAAGCATTCATCTTCCTCCATATATGAAGCAGGGCAGATTGAAATCTCTTGCAATGAGATGGCAACCAGTCCAGGAGAACAAAATTTCTGAATACAAAAACTAGCCAGAAGAAGGATGGTCACTGTTAGGCTACCTTGACATAGATGTACTCACTGCTGCTATGACTGCAGTCTATATGATGTGCCTTTAGAACTGAATTGGGTTATGAGACTTGTGATGTGACATGAAAATAGTGAAAATGAAAGAAGGAATACAGAAAAAAGATGAAGAAAAAAATAGAAAAGAATGAAAAAAATGTCATTAAAAAATAATTAAGAAAGTGAAAAGGATGGGAGATATAGCAAAAAGAAAGCTAAGGTAATGATAATGAAAAGAAAAAGTGATGAAATAAAATTAAAATACATAATGAAGAAAAGATATCTCTTAAGATAATCATAAAAAAAACACAAGTGATAACTTGCAATATAAAAACTGAAACCCTTGACTTGTTCTGCTTCAACATTCTGTAGCAAAGATATTAAATATACGCAAGGAAATCATAGAGAAGTAATAGGTTGGTGCAAAAACAATGACGTAATAATGTCGTTTTTTGACGTATTTTTTACGTCAAAAAACAACATTATTACGTCATTATTTTTGCACCAACCTAATAATATTTTTTCAAAACTCATGGCAATTGAAAAGAGTCTCTTCAAACTTTAAAAAATGAAAAATATAAAAGGAGAAAAGTAATTTTCTATGAACTTTTTTAAAAAATTGGTAAAGAGTGGATAGAGTTCAGAAAAATAGCAAAGCCTTGAAGAAATTCTGAACAGTATGGTGTCAAAGAGAATTTTAATCAAACTTCAGAGAAAGAAGGCAAAAGATTAGCAATTGGTGTAATATCTACATCTTCAAAATCCTTTAACATGCTTTAATGTTTTCTTCATAGACATTTTCTTTTCAATGTTATTGTAAGACATCTTTTTTCCTTTTGAGATAATAAAGGATCTTTGGAAAAAAAATCTTCCTTTATTATTATTTTTATGTTACTTATGAATTTTGCTAAGAAAATACTGCCTATATTGATATATGTAAACACAGGTGTACATAATAAAAACTTGAGACAACCTGGTGAAACAGCTGTTGTGTTCTGGTACATTTGCATGTCTTTTAGTCTACCAACTGGTGTGTCTTCTTATATCTATACTGTGGTCAGCCTACGAACTTTTCTGTCGACCCTCATATAATAACATATGTGTGTGTGTATATATATATATATATATATATATGGGTGGGGACATGTGGCCATGTAGTTAGGACATTAGCATTTTGGCAATAAGATCTGGATTTAAATCTCCCCATTGCTGATTTGTTAAGGAGATTGGCTTTTGGAAATGGCCCCACCATGTAGCACCATTGAGAAGTGCCTGAAAACTATACCACATGTAGACCAAATTTTTAAGCATGAAACTGGGCCAACAAAACTATTCACAAGCCCTAAATAGTTGTGCTAACACAGTCACTTGAGCATAGTGGCCTTGTTCAACCAATGATCATACCGGATTGTGTGCTCTCTCCCAGAAACTGTAACTAATATCCACTGGTTGTTGTATAAATCACATGTTGGCTCTGTGGGTGTTGAACAAGGCATCTGCAACAAGGATTGGTTAATGACCATAGCAGATAAACATACTTGGATATAATCAGCCAGCCATTATTATTATGATAAATATCAGTACAACTAGTGAGTGAAATTGGTCAATGGGCACTATTTAAAAACCATTGATGGTTGTGCTCGCACAAAGTCACAAGTCATGGTGACCAAGGGTTTGAGTGTACAACCATTCAGATTGTTGATCATGCCAGATAATGTGCTCTCTCCTAGAAACTGTAACTAATGTTCACTTAGCATACTTGCAGTATAAACCACATGTCATATCTGATGATTTTGAAGAAACACAAATGTACCTTAGCAGGCATCTACAATAGGGATTATCAAGCCATCCTAGTAGACAGGTATGCTCAGAAATGAGCAGCATCCATTATATATATGCAAATGTGTGTGTATACTGTGTGTATGCATATGTAGGGGTATTTTATATATATATATATATATATATATATATATATATATATATATATATATATACACATAGTCAGTACACAGGTAATTTTTTAGGGATTGTTGAAGGAAAGAGAAAGCAATTATTTCTCCCAGAACATAAAAATTGGGCATTAATGGTATTGTCACATGAAATGCAAAAAGCAACAGTGATGAAGGGAAGTCATATCTCTTTTCCCCTTTTAATACAAATGGACAGTTGCCTGATATTTTCTGTCATTAATGATAAGTATTTTCAACAATTTATATTTGCATGAATGGATATACAGAAAAAGGCCATGTTTTTTTCTTTTGTTAGAAATGCGAAAAGGAAAATTATTCTGTCAAATAAATGTGTACTGTAACAAGGCAATATAATCCTAGCTCAGAGCTCAGCTGTTGATTAAGGCTCAAGAAAATCAGCATTTAAAACTAACAAAAAGTATACTTGAAATCATTAATAATTTATAATGTATTAAAAATCAGATTTTTAAATTGCTATATTTTGTAAATTACATTGTAGAAAATCACACAGCATTAATCAAAGCTTTTCTATGTATGCAAACAAAAAATGATGAAGTGGGAGATTGAAAAAAGGGAAAATAAAAGAAGAAAAAAGTAAAGAGAAGAAAAAGAATAGAGAGAGTTAGAAAAAGGGAAGGCAAGAAAGATATATATACAGAAATAGAGAGAATGAAAAAATAATAAAGAAGAGTGAGAAACATTAGGAAAATAAATGATGAAAAGAAAGGATAAAATGTAACAAAGAAATAAAAATAAAAGCTTATTTGCTTTCATTTTTATTTTTTTGTTACAGAAAACTTCTTTGTTAAAGAAAACATTTGAAATGGGTGAGAAAAAAACACAAAAGGCAGAATTTTGAGAATAACAAAAACAGGAAATAATAAAAATAAAATTTAGTAGAAAGAAAAATAGAAATTTGAAAAGTAAGAAGCTTAAGAAAAATATGAAATAGATGGTAAAAGAGAAAAAATAAAATGGATGGTAAAAGAGAAAAAATGAAATAGATGGTAAAAGAGAAAAAATGAAATGGATGGTAAAAGAGAAAAAAATGAAATGGATGGTAAAAGAGAAAAAAATGAAATGGATGGTAAAAGAGAAAAAAATGAAATAGATGGTAAAAGAAAAAAAAATTAAATGGATGGTAAAAGAGAAAAAAATGAAATGGATGGTAAGAGGAAAAATGAAATGGATGGTAAAAGAGAAAAAATGAAATGGATGGTAAAAGAGAAAAAATAAAATGGATGGTAAAAGAGAAAAAAATGAAATAGATGGTAAAAGAAAAAAAATTAAATGGATGGTAAAAGAGAAAAAATGAAATGGATGGTAAAAGAGGAAAAAATGAAATGGATGGTAAAAGAGGAAAAAATGAAATGGATGGTAAAAGAGAAAAAATGTAATAGATGGTAAAAGAAAAAAGAATTAAATGGATGGTAAAAGAGAAAAAAAATGAAATGGATAGTAAAAGAGAAAAAATGAAATAGATGGTAAAAGAGAAAAAAATGAAATAGATGGTAAAAGAAAAAATGTAATAGATGGTAAAAGAGAAAAAATGAAATGGATGGTAAAAGAGAAAAAATGAAATAGATGGTAAAAGAAAAAAAAATGAAATGGATGGTAAAAGAGAAAAAAATGAAATAGATGGTAAAAGAAAAAAAATTAAATGGGTGGTAAAAGAGAAAAAAATGAAATGGATGGTAAGAGAAAAAATGAAATGGATGGTAAAAGAGAAAAAATAAAATGGATAGTAAAAGAGAAAAAAATGAAATAGATGGTAAAAGAAAAAAATTAAATGGATGGTAAAAGAGAAAAAATTAAATGGATGGTAAAAGAGGAAAAAATTAAATGGATGGTAAAAGAGAAAAAAATGAAATGGATGGTAAAAGAGGAAAAAATGAAATGGATGGTAAAAGAGGAAAAAATTAAATGGATGGTAAAAGAGAAAAAAATGTAATAGATGGTAAAAGAGAAAAAATGAAATGGATGGTAAAAGAGAAAAAATGAAATAGATGGTAAAAGAAAAAAAATGAAATGGATGGTAAAAGAGAAAAAAATGAAATGGATGGTAAGAGGAAAAATGAAATGGATGGTAAAAGAGAAAAAATGAAATGGATGGTAAAAGAGGAAAAAATGAAATGGATGGTAAAAGAGAAAAAATGTAATAGATGGTAAAAGAAAAAAGAATTAAATGGATGGTAAAAGAGAAAAAATAAAATGGATGGTAAAAGAGAAAAAAATGAAATAGATGGTAAAAGAGAAAAAAATGAAATAGATGGTAAAAGAAAAAAAATTAAATGGATGGTAAAAGAGAAAAAAATGAAATGGATGGTAAAAGAGGAAAAAATGAAATGGATGGTAAAAGAGAAAAAATGTAATAGATGGTAAAAGAAAAAAGAATTAAATGGATGGTAAAAGAGAAAAAAAATGAAATGGATAGTAAAAGAGAAAAAATGAAATAGATGGTAAAAGAGAAAAAATGAAATGGATCGTAAAAGAGAAAAAATGAAATGGATGGTAAAAGAGAAAAAAATGAAATAGATGGTAAAAAAAAAATGTAATAGATGGTAAAAGAGAAAAAATGAAATGGATGGTAAAAGAGAAAAAATGAAATAGATGGTAAAAGAAAAAAAAATGAAATGGATGGTAAAAGAGAAAAAATGAAGATGGTAAAAGAGAAAAAAATTAAATGGATGGTAAAAGAGAAAAAAATGAAATGGATGGTAAAAGAAAAAAAAATGAAATAGATGGTAATAGAGAAAAAAATTAAATGGATGGTAAAAGAGAAAAAAATGAAATGGATGGTAAAAGAGAAAAAATGAAATAGATGGTAATAGAGAAAAAAATTAAATGGATGGTAAAAGAGAAAAAAATGAAATGGATGGTAAAAGAGAAAAAATGAAATGGATGGTAAAAGAGAAAAATGAAATAGATGGTAATAGAGAAAAAAATGAAATGGATGGTAAAAGAGAAAAAATGGAATGGATGGTAAAAGAGAAAAAAATTAAATGGATGGTAAAAGAGAAAAAAATTAAATGGATGGTAAAAGAGAAAAAAATGAAATGGATGGTAAAAGAGGAAAAAATGAAATGGATGGTAAAAGAGGAAAAAATTAAATGGATGGTAAAAGAGAAAAAAATGTAATAGATGGTAAAAGAGAAAAAATGAAATAGATGGTAAAAGAGAAAAATGAAATGGATGGTAAAAGAGAAAAAATGAAATGGATGGTAAAAGAGAAAAGAATTAAATGGATGGTAAAAGAGAAAAAAATGAAATAGATGGTAAAAGAGAAAAAAGTGGATAGAGAAACAAGAAAGAAGAAAAGAAAAAGAAATAGAGTAGAAAAGGAACCAGAGAAGAAAAGCAAACAGAAAAAAAGGAAATGGAGAAGAAAAGGAAACGTAGAAGAAAGTGAAAGGAAGAAATTGAGAAAATGGTCAGAAACAGAAAAGAAAAAGAGAGTGGAGAGATATTAGAAAGATGAAAGAAAAGGAAACAAGAGAAAAAGAGAGAGAGAAACTAAAAGATAAGAAAACAAAAGAGTAAAGAAAGTAAAATATAATACAACAGGTGCATCTGATATCATTTGTCACACCTGCTTATCAAGTAATCATTATCAGCACAAACCTTATCAATTAGCATCTCTGTCATCTTCAGCATTAAAACACAGTTTCTTTATCTTGTGTTGGACATTACTTTTATCACTTTAAATGTTAAAATATACAATAGTATTAAAAAGAAAAGTACTGCTAATGGTCAAATTATTCCTATTTTAAAACATGAATATTTACAGAATTAATGTATTCTTCTTGATTACAGACTGAAAAAATTAAAGATGTCTTGACTTACCAAATATCTGAGGTTTAATAGGATGCCATGAACAAGACAAAAATGAAGGTACTCACCTGAAAAAAAAAACAAAAAAAAAACAAAGTTAAATTTAAATATTCTAAATTATATTTTCTAATATTTAAGAATGACTTATTTTTTAATCCATTTTATCAAAAACCACTAAAGTATCTTAGGTGGACCAACGTGAGCAGAGAGAAAGAGAATGAGAATATTTTAGAAGGAACTGGAAAGTCATTTCTAAACAGGAAGCAATAAACCTCTACTCCTGTTCAAAAGACCAGGGGGTAGGTGAATCAAATGATCAGTGAACCTGGCTACTTCCATTTGTATTTCAATATAATTTCTTTCAAGAAAAATTATTAAGAAAAATGCAGTCTATATCTTAATGAAAAAAAAATTATTTTAAAAATGTTTTCGTATTATCAGATTAGATGCATTATTTTTGTTAATGCTCATCAGTTGATAGCTTTTGCTGCATATTATAACAAGTCAGTTTGTTAAGCTTTTGAACCTGAGAAGCCAGTATACCAACCACTGTGTGAAAGTGCATATACCCTGGCAGGCAATATACTGTCTAGAGTCATGGACATCAGGGGCCTGAGTTGGGAAAGCCATACTCATCAGGGGGTCAGGGTTCAAAAGGTTAAAATCAAGCAAATATTCTAATGATAATTTCAGACAATAAGCTTTATAAAAGTTAGCATGGAAAAATTTCAAATATTTTCATTAATATCAAGAATTTAGGGTTTCTGAAATTATCAAAGAATGTAAAAAGATACTTATAGATAAGATAAACAGATTGAGAGTTGGAGCTGTACAATTGGCACTGCAACTAAATGCAACCAATTTTTCTCCACTTTTGTTTCATATTAATTGTTATTCATAATCTGGAATTTTCTTTTCATATATTTCTATTGATTAAACGTTCTGAATGATATTCCAAAAAAAGCATTTTATTTAAATTTTATGAAATCTTGTAGTATGTACATATATTGTTTTTTGATTCCACAGGGGGATCAATTTAAAATGAATTTACATAGTAAACTAGATCCATACTCTACAATTAACATTTATAAAATCAATAAAAAAGCCTCATAAACTTGGTTTGGTGTGTTCAATTTATAATGGTAAAAAAACAAAATTTTGTATAAAATGATTAATATACAAGTCCACTCATAGATAATACATAAAGTTTCTTTGTTTATGAAAAAACATTGTTCATGAAGAAAACAATAATACACTAGATTTAATGTTTTTATGATTAAAACGTGCACAGAAGGAATGTTTTTATTTGTGCAATGAGAGTCAAAATGCACAAAAGTAAACATTTTAAATATGTAGAGATTAACTGAGTGATGTATAATAAAATCATCCCAAGCAAGCAAAGATTTTGGAAAGGAAAATATGCTCAAAAGAATGTTTTTGAGAATGATGGCTCAGTGATAAAGGCTATAGCTATTTAAACCAAACTTTTTTTAAATAAAAAAAAAATGGATCTGTTAGCCAAATTCAAATGCATTTCTTCTCCTTCCAGCTATAGTAGAAAAGTACTCCAGTAGGGTAAACTTGGCTCTCTAGCCTTGGGTAGTCAATGAGAAGGATTACTTCTGAATTCAAAACTGTAGAGAAGGCAATGAGAAACCACTCTACAATCTTTCTAAAGTCATTGCAATTAACAGATAATAAAAAAACAGTAAAATCTGTAGAGAGGCAAGTCTTAGAGGGATTAAGCCAAAACAATATTAGATTAACTTCCTAATTTTTACATATATGTGTAAATGATTGTTCATATTTTTTAGCTAGAGATTGTTTTACTTATTTGTTTTAATTTTTTGTCACTTTTACCAAGAGAAATAATATCTGAAAACATTGGCATTGCAATTAGTTCAATACCAAAAACCAGAATCTGTTCCATCAAATTGTGACTTTGGTCTGTCTGCCCTCTGTCCCAAAGGATCATATTTACAGCCTTATCGCCAATGTTACATACTTAGTCTGATAAAATATCCCATGTGCAATGTTAGATGCAGTGATTTTTGGATATGTCTGTTATTGACGTAAGAGTTAGACATCAGACTGTACTTGTGGCTATGCATGAATGTAATAAATATATATCAATATAGGCTACAGATTTGGCGAAGTTGTCGTGTATGTCTTTATGCTTTCATACTAGTGTATTAATATGTGAATATAAGTGCATATACAAATCTGCTTGCTTAATATTGTGTTTCTATTTACATGTATTTTATATATATATGTGAGCATGCATGCATATAGGTACACACATCTATATATGACTAATTTTGTTATGTTGGGGCAACTACACATGGACATTAACAACGTATGCTGGGAATTTTAAACTTTAGATTTTTTTTAATCTAACTGATTTCATTTTGATTCTTTTTCTTTTTCTTCCTATCATTTTTGTTATTAGATATCCCACAATGCATGTTAATAGAAGTTCTGCCAGACATGGTGAAAAGTTGTAAGAACCCAGGCACAAATTTACTATGGCTGACCTTGCAATCAAAGCACTCTCTAAACATTTTTGGTATAATGAATTCTTTTATTCTTTGATCAGAATCACATTTTTAATTATATATATATATATATATATATATATATATATAATGAAACATATATGATAAAATATAGTTTTATGGTATCTCTATTTATGGATTAAAGCGCTCAATATCAAGGATAGAACATATATAAATATAAAAGTAGACACTGAAGTCAACACCCAGAGGTGACAGTCTGTTTCATGCTAAATGCAATTGTCAAGCCATGGTAATTGTGCTTTTGCATGAGGCGTTAGTTAGATCCAGTGACAGGACCCAAAAGAGTGTGAGTTCAATACCTGGTTAAGGTGGTAGAGAACTTGGAGAGGGAATTAAGCAGGAGATAACTGATAACTGACATCCATTAGACATGGCATGTGGAACTAGAACAGTCTACTCCAGT